>CM069904.1:157688444-158888444 GCA_036172215.1 Camellia granthamiana
CTTGAGTCTATAACTGACCAGAGAGAGAGGGAAAGTAGAAACTTGTTTTCATCTTGAATTTGCTTGGAGGCTTAGGGGATTTGGAAGATAATTGCAAAATTTAGCTTCTAGACTTGGAGTTGGAGACTTAAGGTAGAGTAATTACCTTCTTGATTGTGTATTTAAGTTAGTTCTTGCATGTTTCATGCTAAATTGAAGAGTTGAGCCTAGAATTGGTTTAGATTGTTGAATTGAAGCTCATTCCTTGCATGCATGTGCATATCTTGAAGTTTAGGGTTGTTTTCATGGAAATTATTGCATGCATGTCCATATTATTGTTGAAATCCATGAATTCACTATGTTTTGAGAAGAATTGGCTCATTAGGACATGTATTTGAGCTTTGAAGTTGTTCCAATTCATGCATGTTACATGTACATCATGTTCATGAAAGTTGGTTTGAAATTAGGTTTAATTGACCCACCTTTGGGCCTTGATTTTACAAATTGAGCTTTGAATCATGTTATACTATGAAATTACAAGTGTTTTCCTAGAAAATTGGCCTTAAAGGATCGAATTTGATGCATCAAAACTTGGTTTTGAGCTTGAGGTTCAAATCTGGAATTTCCAGAATTTGGACTCACGCTCGAGCGGGGAAATTGGTGCTCGAGCGTGAAATACGTGCTCCCAGCACTTTGCATTGTTTTACAGTCCGCTCGAGCGGGGAAATGCACGCTCGAGCAGGGACTTGTGTCACACGCTCAAGCGGGTGTTGAGCGCCCATCGAGCGTGATTTTCATACATCCAGTACTTTTGCCATGTTTTGCAATCCGCTCGAGCGTGGGAAGTGACGCTCGAGCGGGGAACCTTTGTCTGCATGTCCGCTCGAGCTTAGAAAGCCACGCTCGAGCGTGACCCCTGTTTTCTGAAAATTTTGAAAAGTGTTTAAAAGTGCATCTTTGCATCCTCTTTCCATCCTAGGCATTCCTAGGGCATGTTTAAGGCATCTTTAGGAGGATATTGATGTAGAACCACACTGAGGCAAATTAGGGATTAAGTTATTATTTTTCCCGACTGTGTAGCTTAGTGTGTGTTCACTCTGTAACTGTGTAGGATTGGCATCCGGAGACGCTCTAGCTTATCTGTAGCCCAGAACTCTGTGAGTAACAATGTTGTAAAGATATGTTCAATTGAGATTACTTTCTGAACGAATGACTGAACTGCTTTATGAAATAACACTGTTTACTGAATAAATGCTTGTCCTATTTGCGAACTGTATTCGTGGCATCCATAGCAATTTACTGTTACTGTACTGTACTGTACTGCTACTGTCACAGAGATCTTTGTCGGTTCCCATGTTGGAACCACTACTGTTTACTGATATGATGGCCATCAACTGACTGTTCGGTCTGTTAAGACCTACTGTACTGCTTTGTTATTGGATGTACCACATATGACTATTATAGTTTCTGAATGACTGTTATGGCATGAAATATGAGCCACAAACTGAATGACTGATATACTGATAATTGACTGTTTTCAATACTGAAAGGACATTCATTCTTAACCTTTTTACGCATATGTTATTCACTGGGTTTTAGCTCACTGCTCATATATATATGTAGGTGTACAGGCACCGAACCGTTGCTAGGGGCGTCAGGATAAGCTCCTGTTTTGTCAAAGCCAACCACTGCGCCTTACTGCGAGGTTCCAAGTCCTTCAAGTTAGGGTTGTTTTGGGGTGTTTTAGTTTCCCCCTTTTGTATTTGTTTTTGTAATACTGTAAAGACTGAATGATACTATCACTGTATTGTTATGGTAGAGATTTAGTCCCTAACCTGTATGCCTGTAAATGACGTATGTATATACTGTTTTGTTTTGAATGTGTATATTATATGAAAAGTCTTTTTGCATACAGACTGTCTCAGCTCATTGAACATCTTTTAATTACTGTTTTGGCTTCCGCCAGCCCCTGTACTCTGTATTACTGTTTTATTATTAAGCAGGCCTTCGGTAATCTCGGATTACTGGCCGGTTACGGTGCTAAACCCATAGGGGCGGGTTTGGGTTGTAACAGTTTCTCTCTTTTCTACATCCGAAATCTCCATCGCCATCGCCATCGCCATCGCCATCGCCATCACCGCAAGGGTTGCTGGATCATCGGGAAGTCTCCCTTCCGGGTATGTCCTCTATTCCGCATGTGTCTCTCCCTCTCTTTGAGATACGTATCTCCCTCTCCATTTATCTGTCTCCTTCTCACCGTCTCCTTCTCTCTTTCTCTGTCCCTGTTTATACACACACACACACATACATACATATATATATATATACACAGAAATCATATAGGAAATGCTGAAAATTAGGGCATTGTTAATGAAATTTAAAATTAGGGCAATTCTTGGGCTGAGATGTTATTGAATTTAGAACTGAGATGTTTAATGATGTATAATGAATTTTTATTGTAGGACTTGCCATATCTATTTGAGTGTCAATCCTTACAATTTTAGGCTGCCAACAACTATAATGCTCTGCCATTTAAAGCCTCAAGTTTCATAATTTGTTAAATTCATTGAATTTTTCTACTTTTATTATGCATGCATACATAATGTCAGTTTCAGTTTTTCATTTGTTTGAAATTCCATTTTATAACACATTACTAATGTTAGCTAACAGTTCACCGACATATAATTCCTCTCTCTCGGCAAACATGTATGTGGATATACCTAGCTATTCGATCCATAATCTAAACCTTTTCTTATAGAAATCTAAAACATTAAAAAATTCTCTACATTGCAGTGCTATATGACTTATATTACAGAAGCATGATGGCCATGGCAGTTGACCCATGCGATGGGCTTGGTTGGAAGTAAGGTCCAACGAAAAAGTTTAAGAAAAAAATGTCATGTCTTCTGTGTTTGTCATGGAGAGATGTTTGTCTCTAGAAAAGGTGAAAAGGTAAAAAGGTTGTTAAAAGTTTTGAAAACAATGAAAAGTGTTTTCAAAAAAGTGAAAAATGCCTTGTATTCTTCACTTCTTTTTTTTTTATTTTTATTTTTTATATTGTCTATTTCTTGCCTTAGATTAGATACACTTGTTAGCAAGAAGGTATGTATGTGTAAATCCAAAACATGTAGTACACACATTAGGTGAATAACTAGTGAAGCAAGTCCAAATAATCTTTTTGGATACTTAGACAATTCTCCAAATTTGTGCTTCACAGCATGTGAATAACTAGTGAACAAGTCCTTAAATATACCACAACGAACATATATTCACACAATTGAAGCCAATTTAACTAAGAATCATTCCACCATTTTATTTATTTATTTATTTTTTGTGAAAATGTTTAAGTTCCAGCACCCTTAAATCTCCACTTCACCTGTTCTTCTTGATTTCCGAGCCATTACGTAATTTTTTGCATTGAAAAGACTACTAGTAATAGACTAATATAGTGCAGAAATAATTATTTGAAAGTGAAGAAACTCCAAAAGAAACCATCACTTTGCTCAAGAATCCAGCATTCGAAAAGCATTATGTTTAACGAACATAACAGTTCAATTAATCCAGTTAAAATTATAGTAGCTTGTAACACTGATTAATAATGTTTGCTATCATAAATTCAAAAAGTTCAAATAAAACCTTTCTTGCTTCAAAACTTTAATTAGTGTAACCCCTTGAATGTTAAACAGTCATTCATTAGGACTAACTATCAATATGTCATTAGTTGCTTTTAACCGAACACATGCCATGGGAATTTACAGTTTATGCAAGCTTTGTTAAGTGATGGGGGTAACTCTCCACTAAGCTGATTGTCTTCCAAATGTCTAATAATGAAATAGAACACAATATGAAATTCAATAAGGCCTCTCACCAAGTATATCCATTTATTAGTAATATGAGAAGGCTAGTGTTAAAATTGAATTGAAACCATACATAAATATACATACACACATCTCTCTCCATAAATGGAATTTTGTCTTCCTAAGCTTCTAGCTAAATTAGTATCAACGTACTTCTAACAGTCACTGATTGTGATAGCTAACATAAATAATAGATGCCTCACTCTCACTGATTGAAAAGCAAGTCTCCACTTTAGTTGGTCATTGAACCTTGTCATTCTTCTCTCTATTCCACCCTTCCTCTCTCATAGACAGTAACTAAATTAGTATTAACGTACTTCTAACAGTCACTGAACCTCTATCATAGACAGTAATAGCTAGTATTATATATCATAAAATTTTAATAAAATGAACTTAGGGTTTTTCCAAGTATTTGCACGAACAAACTGTCTGCAATGGTTACTCTAGAATTGAGGAGGCTCCAAGCATGTTTGAAAAGAACAGATGGCATTTCAGTCATTAACAAAAAAAGCCTAAAAACTAAGAGTGGACAAAGAACAAAGAAAGGATTTTACTAGCATCTACAATACCTTTAAACTTTAAGTCTTCTATTTCCTCAATATTGATTGCAAGAGTCTAGCGTGGTCAAATTTTTGTATCGATTAAAATTTGTGTAATTCTGTCATCCCTTTTTGTATCACTCTCGACGTGCAATGTGGGAATTTCTGATTTAGTCCACCCACTTGCCACGTAACGGGGAAGATAGCGAGTATGTATTTGCAGGGAGATTTGACTGATTGACAAACAAACTAGCTGAGAAATTGGAAAGGGCAAAAAAGAGTTGTGTGATATATTCTTTGAAAATATAAGAACAACTAGAGTCAGTGCTAGAACTGCTCTAACTACTTGATCCACTAACATGTATGTAGGAATTGATTGAAGCCTTTCGGCAAAAACTGTCCACACCTTTACACAAACATCTTGCGTGCAAAATCCTCCTCTCATTGCAAAGACAAAAACTGTCCATACCTTTACACAAACAAGTTTTCTGTGACGAATTTTTATTTATGTATTTTTGTTTTTTGTCTAATTTAGTTCATGTATATCATGCTTTGTAATGTAATTAAGCATGAGCATAGTTGAGTTATTTCGTTGCTAACATAATTTATTTTTGTCTAATTTATTTCATGTATTTCATGCTTTATAATAGAGTTACTTGCCTTATTGCAGTTTGAAAAATGGTTCTTGGCTTAAAGACTGGTCAGCTTCGGAAAAAGACAGTCACAGGCACAATAATAGACTCGCCGGCTGCTATTCCTTTAGGATCACCGGTCGCTCCATCTCCTGTTGTCCCCGTACGATCAAATCAGGGACCAGGTCATCATGCCACTTGCCCACCATTGGTTGATTCCGATGAGACACAAGCCCCATTCAAAACGCAGCTGAGTGGCGTAGGTAAGATCAAAGCGTATCAAATTTATCAATTATCACGTTAATATTATTTACAATTGTTTTGGTTGATTCTTTTGTTAACAGGGACTTTGAAGCCCACACGTGTACGCGGACCGACACTTGGCAAAGGAATACAAAAAATAATTAGAGCCAAGAAAGGGGAAAAAATGTTATGTTCACATTGATTGTGCGTTGAATGCAATGACTGGCAAGTATGTCACTCCAGCAACTAACGAGTTAGGAATTCAAATTAGGAGCTTGTGCCCTCTGAAAGATATCAAATCGTGGCTGGATCTTGCTGAGACTACAAAATCTGTCGTCATCCAATCTGTTCTTGTAATTGATATTACTTGTCCACAAGATGTAATTGTATTATGTACACTTATAAGAAAGACTTTTATTTAATGATCATTATTTCCATTTGTTATGCTTGTAGGACAAGTTTGAAATTGGAGACGATTTCCACAATGACTTACAAGCACAAAAGATTGTGAATAAGAAGGCATATGGGTTGAACAAAGATTGGAGGTACACGTTGAAGCAAGAATTCGAACTGTTAGAGGGACTTTCAATTGATGAGATCTATGCTCATTCGCCCCTAGGGGTGAGTTTAGATGATTGGAAGCATTTGATCGATGTGGCATGTCAAGATGCATCTCACCAGGTAAAATAATATACTAGAAAGAGTACATACATGTATGCCAAAATGTGATATGCCTTAATATTTACCAAAAATTTGTTTATCTACTTGTTTTATTTTTAGAAACGGTCAAAAGCTGGCAAGAGTAATAGGAGCCAATTGCCGTACAATCATACCAATGGGTCTCGCTCATTTCCTATCGCAATGGTTGCTATGGTGAGATTGATTTTATTTAAAATTAAATCCATTATATGTTGTTTGGATACGAAAATGATATGTTGTGATTTTTAGGGGCAATTTGGAGTCTATTAGTACTGTTATTAAACTGTAAAGCAAAAGAAGAAGAGCTATGTTTCCATTTCATGCTTTTTTTTTCTCTTTGTAGGTAAGTAGTTGTATTGAAATTGTAAATGAAACACATAATAGAGCTCATATACCAAAAAATAAGTATACAAACTCTGTCTACAAATCTGTGTACAAACTCTGTTTTCAACATGTACTGTCTGGAAAAAAACTGTCTGAAAAAAATTTGTTAATGATACCATGGAATAACTTGTGAAATTTGTGTTGACTAGAATAGTGGTGCTCATATTTCCAAATCTGTGTACAAATCTGTCAATCTGGCTGCAAATCTGTCTAAAAATCTGTCTGCAAATCTGTCCAAAAATTTGTCCTAAAATCTGTTAATGAAAATTTGTCTATACAAATTTGTCTGCAGAAAATCTGTGTAAACTAGAAATCTGTCTGCAAAAACTTTGTTATTATACAAATCTGTCTACAAAAATCTGATTAAAATGTCGTTGATTTATACGTTGATGTGTTAACAGGTAGCAAAAACGGGAAAGTTGGATTTTCCTAAGTTCTATGAGGAAAGCCATACTTCCAAGAAAACAAATGACTGGATTCATCCGAAATGCCGTAAGCTGCATGTAAGTATGTGACAAGGAAATAATTGTATTCAATATGACTTTACTTAGTACCCAATAATACATATATGTTAGTTAGCTTTTTTTGTCTTATTTATTTGCAATGACAGGAAGAGATGGTAAATGTACAAGCGACCGCCATCGAGTCGGGGACGCCATTGACACAGGAGGAGCTTTCAAGGCAAGTGCTTGGACAGAAGAAAATGTACTTGCTTGGATTTGGGAGTGGCCCACTACCCTCTACCATAGCTGCATCACGAGCACACGATAAGGACATGGAGGCAATGCGAGCTGAGGTAGAGGCACTTCGTGCGGAGCGACAAAAAGATCATGACGAGTTAATGAAAGAGCGAGAGGAGTGTATTCAATTAGCCAATGAGGTGTTGAAAGAGCGGGAGGAGGGACAAAAAGCAAGGGAGGAGACAAATACAAAGGTCGAGCATCTTAATAACGTAGTCGCCAAACTGTCACAACTCTTGGGAATCTAAGTTGGGCATCCGACGTTTACTTTTTGGTAAGAACAATTTCATTAACGTCACACTTACTTTGTTTAAATATGTTCGCTTAAAGAGTTGAAAATATCTTCAATTTGGGAGTTAGTCTGCCTCACAACTTCAATGGGAGTTGTTTAAATATGTTCGCTTTAATTTTTGTTTTTACATTTCTGACCTGATTCTTTATACTCATTCTTAGATTTCTATTGGCTAACAACATTCGTAGTTTGTAGAATGTTCACTCATTTTTTGGTGCAAAGTTTAGTCTTGTTAGAGGCCACTGTAAATGAAAACAAATCGTACACAATGAGAACTGCTTTTAGTTAAGGTAGATTATGTGGGATAAAATAAGACCTGTCATTAGGGCTGACTTAAATATGCACTAAAATGCGAATGTCACACAGTATATGAAGTTAGCACAGATTTAAGGCTTTGATTTACATTGTATCATTACCACCCAAGTGTAGACACCCCATTTTTGGCCAACCTTAAGATTCAGACGTCACCGATTGAGCGCTCGGTGGTGTTGCATATCGTGCTCGTTCAGAAGTCTCAGAGTCGCGGCCGTGAGCCCTACCTCCGGACTCCCGAACCCTCTTTTGTACCTTGTCTCGGTTTGCGAACCAGACTCGGTTTTCTCTGTTTCTTTTCCTGAAGGGAGGGAGAGGTCCCGTAGACCATCTCTCAGTGGCCGTGGGCTACATTTCGTGGCCATAGGCCATTTTGCCCATTTCGGAGCCCGGTTCCCGGTTTTCGGAGCCGTCAGGCCGTGTGCCTCGGTTCGGGACAGCCTAACCATCTCTGATTCCTCTGGTTTTTGGCATGCATCTCATTTACTCCCTTTCGAGGGACGCTGGGGCCTGAGAGACCCACTTCGTGGTCGAATGCCACTTTCGGTGCTTAACAGCCTATTTTCGGGACCCCGAACTGCGTGTTTTGGCCCCCGAGCATTCGTTTTGCATCGGTTTTTGTTCATTTTTGGCAGGCACCTCTGTTTTATTATCAGGAAGGTCACTGAAGGGTGGGAGGCCATCAATTGTCTCAGCAACCAGTTATGCTTCTCCGGCGCCCTCCGACGCCCGTTTTTCTCATTTTCGAGCTAGTGTTGACCACCCTAGGGCCATTTTTTTCAACCCCAAACCATATATTTGTGTTGTACACACATGGGAGGACCCTAATATCACATGGCCGGCCAATAACTCAACTTGAACCTTTTGAACCCCTCCTAAAAGTGGCCTATTCTCTCTCCTGTTTTAGAGTTGCCAATTTTGAACCATAGGGTTGTGTTGAGGAGACCTGGGAGGACACCAATATCTGGTGGCCGGCCACTAATTTAACTTGACCCTTTTGACCTCTAGCCGACCGGCCATAGGGGGTGGCCGGCCGGCCACCTGCAGCAAAAGTGGCAGGCCGGCCATGATCCTTGGGAGGTGTGCTTTACAGCTGTATAGCTGTTTCCCCCAAAATATCTGATTTCGGGGGACTTTTGGTAGAAGAGGGAACTTAATCCCAAGGCTCTACACACTTTCCTTACCTTTTCTCCTCCATCCTTGCATACACACAGCAGCTCTAGCTCTCCCTCAAGGGTTGGAAAACTTGCTTTGAGCATACACATACACATCTCTCCATTTCTCTCTAAAAGTCTTGGAGTTTTGCACCATTTCTCCATCACTACCAAGCACCACCACCACCACTCCATTTCCAGCAGCTTGGGGAGCTTTCTAGCAGCTAGGAAGCAACATTCCTTGGTCCAAGAGGTAGCAAAGAAGTGGTCTTCAAGGGTAAGTACCAATCTCCCTCTTTTGTAGCACTTTTTTGCACTATTCTTCTAGCCTATTTGCTTACTGTTTTGGGCTCCGACCCTAACTGAAAGGGTCACTTTTTTGAGCCATTATTCATGTTTGTTTAAGGGCTCAACCCTGTTTGAGCCCCCCATTTGGTACTTGCTTCAATACCTCTTTGTATGCCATTATTTTGCATGGTATTTCTAGCCTATGTGTGATCTGTTTTTGAGCATGATTTAAACTGTGAGTTGGCTTATTTTGAGCCCTTCTACAACATTGTAGAAGGGCTCAACACTGTTGGGGGCCTCCATGTTGTACTTACCATTATACCCCTCTTTGGCCCCCATTTTTGCATGCTTTTTTAGGCTTATCTAGCTTCTGTTTTCGGCCATGATCAGAACTTAAAATGGCCATATTTTGACCTTCTTGGCATATCTTATTAAGGGTCTTTGGCTATTTGGTGATTGCTTTGTATACCTCATGTTATAGCCTCTTGTTGGCCTATTTCTTGCATGGCATTTTGAGCATGTTTGCATACTGATTTGAGGCATGTCATCTACTGTAAATGTTCATATTTTTAGGCCCTCTTCAGTGTTAAAGAAGGGTATTTTTCCATTTGGGCATTGTATCTATCACTTACTTCATTGCTTCCCTTGCGGAGCCATTTTTGTATGCCATTTTATCCCTACTTGTGATTTCTGTTTGGCCATGTTTTGTACTGTAAAAATGTGAGTTTTGGGGCTGCCTTTCTTCTTCTTTTTCATGTCTTGTTCAAATTATGCATGTATGGTATAGCTACAAGTCATTTCGGATGACTAGTTTTGCATTTCGGGAGAGATTCCTTACATCGGGTTTCATTTCGCCTCATTTCGGGGCTGTTTTCCCCCTCATTTTGCTACTGATTTTTGCATGTTTGCATGTCATATTCCGTGTCTTTGCCATGTCTCATTAGAGTGGCATTTTGGTGCCTGAGGGTCCGTTCTCGGTTTGCGTGCCCGCGGGCACGTACTTCGAGATGTCTTATTTTCATCTAATGGCCTCCTATGTGAGTGTGGCTGAGGCTCTCTCATGTTGGTGTAAGCCCATTATTGCATTGCGTATGCCATTTCATCTGTAGCATTGTATATGCCCGGTTATGTATTACCTCGTATAGCGTGTATGCCATTCCATAGCATTGTGTATGTTAGGATTGCATCTTAGTTGCATTTCATGCATATCATGCATATTGCATCGTGTTCGGGATAGGAGTTAGCCCGGGCACGGGAAACGAGGTACGTTTCGCACTCCGAGTGACGGAGCGTGTCTCAATTCCCAAGTCACCGACACTCCGGATTATCCGTGATGGAGTTAGGTTTTATTGTAGCATTCATATGCATTCATCCTATATTGAGTTGTGCAATTCGGCTCCTCGGCCATCATGCATCGATATGCGTGATTGGTGGCACGAGGATCGAGGCATGCATATATCTGTGAAATACATTGCTATGCCCCTTTCCTGCTCTCTATTGCAGCATATCAAGAATCAGCGGTCTTCCGAAGCTTGGCGCGTTTTTCGAGAAACATTGCGAAACAGAGGCTAATTGGGGCATTCCAGTGGATTTCCGCGCAAGGCAGCCCAAACATACATCGTTCATCAGAAGCAAGGCAGTCCCTGGCTTGCATGCCAGTTTACAGTTTTTCTTAGTTAATTTGTTAATTAATTAGGAATTTGTACATTATTCGGACTGTATTATTTGGACTGTATTATTCTTTCATTTGGGACTGTACATTTATTTGGACCCTCTGCGCGAGGGCATAATTGTAATAAGTGTGGGTGAGTGTGATGTATGTCTTCCAACAACACGTCTTTCTTCCCTTTTATTTACCCGCTTATGATGGTTAGATTAGGGCATATTTCAATTAGCATACAGTATGACAGCATGTTTGCATCATTCATCTGTTTTGCATGCACCGGGCTCGGCGCATCATACAAACTGCATTTGTATTTCAATTCCGAATTGAATACGTGTTAGTTGTAGCATCTCATATGCCATATTTAGAATAGCCGAGCCTGCTATAGTTTGCATTTTTGCATGTGTTGTATTAGGCATTTCAGTATACTTAGGATCATGCATGATTTCTAATGTAGTTTCTGTTTTGGCTTGGAGTACTTGGTGAGTTTTTATGCTTTAGCATCCTTGCATGCGTGTGAGTGTTGCCATGAATAGCATGCTTGCCATGAGGCTATTTGCTTATGTGATATAATTGCCTTGAATGCCTGTGGGTGAAGGTTGGGTTATTTGGATCGGAACAATTCATCAAATGTTTGTTTTAAGCCCACTAGATTGTGGCAAAACCATTGTTATCTAAGCCCACCTGAGGGTGGCAAAATCTGCATTTTAAGCCTACCTGCGGGTAGCAAACCATCTTTCAAAAAAAAAATAAACATGAAATGTTTTGTTCTAATTCAGGCAACGCAGTCTATACTTGTATGCTGTGCGCATCACATAGTAACCTAGGCTAATAACCGGAATAAGAACATACAATGTTTTCAAAATAAGATATCATGGTTAGTAGAGGCCGGTCTTTGACCGGGCGAGCGGGGGTGCTCATGAAGTGACCTTCCCCAATCGTACCCAAGTTCCCGAGCCGAGGCAACTTTGGTGATGACGGACACGTGGCCTTTGGCACCGAGTCAGAAATTTCCTAAAAATAAAATATTTAGGTGGCGACTCTGTATTTGGCAAAGCAGTCCATGTTTGGCACTTCTTTCAAAAAACCTGTTTTCAAAACGATTTGCCGGATTTGGACTCTTTGGTTCAAGATTTAGAACCGTGACATTTGAGTCCTTCGAACTGTAGTAGACCCAATATCGAACCAGAACGGGGGGGAGGACTCACACTCCTCGCCCCGGGATGCGTTCGGGGACGTCTACAGTTTCTGGCGACTCTGCTGGGGATTTAGAGAACTTGACTCGAACTCGTGATATCTTGTTTTGACTACACTTGTGTGTATCTTTGCATTGCATTTGCATTGGTGCGCCTAGGACACCGTGTTTGCCATCTGCTATTCCTGAGCGGTTTGCCGGAGGCTTGTCTTGTCAAGGCATGTCCATAAGGCTGACCGGTTACGGGCTCTGCCAGTATGGGAACACAAACCCCGGTTTTACCGGGGCACCCTTTTTGACCATTCGACCTAGTGCATATTCGGATCCATAGTGACCATTCCAAGCTAGGACAGGTTGCTTACCCGTTTATAGGTTGTTTGAAGCCGCTGCGTGCGTAGTGAAACCCTAGTTCCTGACAAAATAGGACAGGGAAACCCAACCCCAACATAGGGGTGTTTTGGCTCTCACTTATCTGTTATATGCTTGTTAGAGTGCGTCTCTACAGGGAATGCATGTATCAGTTTCTGAGTTTGGGCATCAGGCATGCGGGCATCAGTTTTTGAGATTGGGCATCACGCCTGCGGGCATCAGCCAGTTATATGAGAATCAGTTATCCGCGGGTATCGGATTCAGTTTTGGGGAACAGTGATATAGGGACAGTAATCAGTGATTGAGGACAGTGTATACCCAGCTTATCAACCGTGTGTTGTATGCCCGACTGTGTGTTGTGTATTTAATTTAAGCTGTTATGCTGTCCGTTTATCTGGTTATTTATTTCCTTTTCGCTTTATTTATCTTTTTGCTAGGGCAGGTTTGTAGTACAATTGCTTCCGAACCAGTAGATATACCCCAAGCACTTTGGACACGAGGTCGCCGACTCATTCGATTCGAGGATCTAGTTGACGGACATCCAGTGTTCCACTCTCTACCCCCGGTTGTTAGAAGAAGGCCGATGAGGCGCAGTGTGTCAGAGCAAAGATTACCGGGGCAGCAGTCTACTTTAGCAGCAAACAGTCGGACTGAGGTTTCTATTTCCGCTATAGAGATACACTTACCGGTTATTTAGATGGATCCGCCGAATACATCAGGGATGGAGGCGATGATGCGCCAAATGCATGAGACCATGAAACAAATGCAAGAAGATGCCACTCGCCAAACGGAGTTCTCCAAGCAGCAGGCCGCTGTCATGGCCCAGTAGGCCGAGCTGATCACTAGGCTGCAACAGCAGAATGCGGCATCTGCTTCACATCAGGCTCCTCCTCCACCCGGAGCTCCGTTACCCGAGCAGGCATCCACTGGTCAGAATACCCCCCTGAACACCCAGAGCACCCTACCCAATGCCCAGAATATTCAAGAGGACACAGGCCATCCAACGGGGCTGGCTTCGCCCCCGCTTCTGCCTCAACTGTCCAAGACTCGTACACCTGCCAACCACCCGGACTCTCCATTCGAGTTCGAGATAGACCATACAGCTCTGAAATTGAGCAAACTGGAGAAGCTTTTTAAGAAGTCCCAGGGGGTGAAGGCCATCCCAGACATCTGTAACAACCCTCGTATTGATTACCGATTAACCACTGAATTATATACTGATTAATGCTAAACTGAATTGATAATGACTGATAATTGAATTAACTGAAGTACTGAATAGACTGATTGAAATTGAAACTGAAATCGAATAAGTTTACCTATTGAATTGCATATGGTATCGGTTTGATCGATTGATTATCTGTTTGAATGTATATGTTTAAACTGCTAATTGAAGGCCTTATCGGCGGCCGTATTAGAAACCGTTTAGTGTTTTGGGATCAATAGAATATCTGTGATTTAATGATATATTTATCTGAAAAGTGATTAGGAATGATTAAATTGGATTAAAATGAGTTAATTGAAATGTTGGCCTTATTTACACTATTGCCATAGTTAGTGGACATCTTGTTTAACATTAGCATTGTGCCTTATACACTTAGATGAACATCTTCATCAGCCCTTATTCTTGCATTCCAACCCACCAAACTTAGAGAAATAGAGGGAGAGTGAGAGAATTAAGCTCATTTGTTGAAATTGCTCAAGAGTTTAAAGATTTGTAGCATAATTGCTAAATTAAGCTTGCTAGACTTGGAATTGTCACTCTAGGTAAGGAATTCATTGTCTTCTTGTTATCTTTAAGCTCCATCTTGCATGTATCATGGTTATAGAGGGATTGAGTCTTGAATTTGTTCATAATTGTTGAATTAGAGCTCCATTGTTGCATGCATGCTCATGTAGTCAAGTTTGGAGGTTTAATTTCAAGAAAATCTCACATGCAAGCTTATATTCATGCATGGTCCATGTTTTCATCTTGTTTTCCAACTATTGAACTCAATTGAACAAGAATTGAAGCTTGATTTTGGTTTGGAGTTCATGCATTGCATGTTTAAAGATTGTTCATGAAATGGGTTTGAAAAATGGTTTTAATTGACTCACCTTTGGGGCTTGAATTCACAAATTGGCTTTTGAAACTTGTTATTCATTGTTTTGGGATGTGTTTTCCAGAATTTGGGCCCAAGAGGTCGAGTTTAGAGTGTTTGAATGCTTGGTTTGAGCTTGGAAGGCAAATCTGGAAATTCCAGATTTGGCTTCTTCGCTCGAGCGAAGGATTCCTCGCTCGAGCGAGCACCTTTGTCCAGGGCTCCGCTCGAGCGAGCATCGAGCGTGGTATCGCGCGTAAAAATCGAGCATCCAGTACTTTTACTGTTCCAGCAGCTCGCTCGAGCGAAGGATTTCTCGCTCGAGCGAAGCCTTTGATTTTGGAAGCTCGCTCGAGCGAAGGAAGGCTCGCTCGAGCGAGGCCCCTATTTTCAGCAACTTTTGAAAAATGCCTTCCAAGTGTATTTTTTGCATCCTCATCCCATCCTAGGCATTCTTAGGCCTAGTTTAAGACATCTTAATGAGGATTTAGACATAGAACCGCACCGAGGAAATTTAGGGATTTAATTATCATCCTTCCGACTGTGAAACTTAGTGTGTGTTCTATTTATTGACTGTTTAGGGTTGGCTCTCGGGGACGCGCTCTAGCTGCTATTAGCCCAATCTCTGTGAGTAACAGATTGTGTAAAGATATGTTCAAAATGATTATCTTTTGAATACTGAACTGAATTGTTTATTGAACTGATATTGTTTATTGAATGAATGTATGTCCTGTATTGTGAACTGTATTGTGGCATCCTTAGCATTGACTGTTACTGTTACAGAGCTCTGTCGGTTCCCTTGTGGAACCATACTGTTTACTGACTGATGGCCATCACTACTGTTGGGTCCGTTGAGGCCCGGTCCTTTTGGACCTACTGTTTATAGGCTAATGGATGTACCACATATGATTGATTGACTGACATACTGAAAGACTGAAATACTGTTTAATGAACTGTTTCCATTACTGTAAGGACATTACATTCTTAACCTCTTTATACGTTATGTTATTCACTGGGCTTTAGCTCACTGTTTATATATATATGTAGGTTCTCAGCAGCCAGACCGGAGCTAGGAGCGTGGGTTAGTCCCCCAGTTTTGTCAAGCCAGCCAATGTACCTCACCGCGAGGTTCCGTGTTGCCATGTTATGGCTTGGGGTGTTTTTGTGTCCCCTACTGTATAGACCGTCTACTGGTTACTGTACGGTTATCGAGGGATTTGATTCCCGTACTGAATGTTTGTAAATGAATGTATAGACTGTACTGTTTTGACTGTATGAATGCATGAAAAATGTTTTTGGCATACAGATTGTCACAGCTCAATGGACACTATTTATTTACTGTATTGGCTTCCGCCAGGCCCTGTACTCTGTTTTACTGTATTACTGTTCTGCAGGCCTTCGGTAATCTTGGATTACTGGCCAGTTACGGTGCTAAACCCATAGGGCCGGGTTTGGGTCGTGACAACATCGAAGATGGGTACACCGATGTGGCCGTAACATTGCTAGATAGATTCAAGATGCCACAGATTGATCGTTTTGATGGGTCCGGGGATCCTATGGTCCACCTCCGGCTATTCTCAGACATCCTGCGGCCAATGGGCTTAACCCGACCACAAAAGCTTTCCTTATTTGGCCGAACTTTGTCGGGTGTGGCAGCCATTTGGTACGCGAAGTTAGAAGATGAGGTAAAGAGAAGCTGGGATGAGATGGCTGAGGCCTTCGTTGCACAGTACTCGTACAATACACAGATCGAGATTACAACTCGTGATCTCGAAACGACGAGACAAGAGGCCAATGAGACTTTCTCAGACTTTGTAACTCGATGGAGGGCAAAGGCATCAATGATGACCTTGAGGCCTACAGACAAAGATCAAATTAGGATGATTGTGCGCAATCTCCAACCAAAACTTATGCAGAAGATGATCGTACTCCTCTTTCCCACCTTCTCAGACTTACACGAGATGGGGGTACAGATCGAGGACGCGATGAAGCAAGTTCTGATCGACCAGGACCGAGAGCAACCCCGGAGGACATTTAACCGCAACAACAACGCAGGCCCAAGTGGCGCTGCAAACACAAGGACTTCGTAGGTCAGTATGGTCACCACCAATCCCCCTCCCCAGCCAAGGCCCATGGCGGCCACACCATTTTCCAGTACATCCGGGAGCAGTACCCAAGCCCCGAGATATCAGTCCAGAGGCCAAAGAACCTTCACTCCACTATACATGCCTTTGTCCAAGGTTCTGGGGGTCTTAATTAGAAAGGGACATCTAAAACCCCTGGAGCCGAGGCCGCCACCAAATCCACTCCCCCCCTCTCACAACCCAGCCAAGTACTGTGCCTACCACCAACAGCACGGTCATGATACCGACCATTGTTACAGGCTGCGTCACGAGGTTCAGGACCTCATCGACAAAAATGTGATTTTACCTCCAGATAGACCTAACGTCACAACCAACCCACTCCCTACCCATAACCAAGATCCACTACCCAAAAGAGTCAACCTCATCCAAACTGGGGTCGTATCCTATGATCCTAGTATCTATATTACTCCCTCTCACCTACCCAAGCCGGAGGTGATCCTTCCTGACTGCACTGACTTGTGCATGTTGGACACCTTCACAACCCAATCTAAGCCAAAGGTGGTGACCACTAAAGATGGAACAGGGCAGGTTTCAGAGGAGAACAGAGTTGTTGAGTCTGGGATGGAACAGCCCGGGAATTATGCTGGGGGAGCCTATGATCCAAGCGAATACATCTTATCATTGGGCCGGTCTGAGCTGAGTGTGGGGCTGCCAGAAAGAGCTGAACTATGTATGATTCAGGGGGACAGACTTGAACAGGGGGCAGATGATTTGACAACAGTGGAAGAGGACTTCGCCAACCTCCAGTTCTTCAACGACCAAGAATCAGAGGATGCAACGATCAACTGGTTTGAATATGGGGAGTCGGCAGAAATTACCGGATGGTTAGATGATCAGCCAGACGTTGTGGAATTTCAGCCAGAACAAGGCCCAGCAGGGGCAAAAGTATCAATGGTGGCCGGAAGGGTCGAGAGTCAGAATGGATTGCCGGAGAGCGCCGGTACAAAGAATTTCGCTCAGGACCTAAGCATTGTGGATGCAAAGACAGTGGAACAACAAACTGCAGCGACGCAGACAGAACATGAGAAGTTTTGGGATTCCGAGAGAATCAGAAAGGCAAAAGCCCACGAAGGGGCTGAGAGTGCTGTGGGCACAAGAACGGAAAATGCTGTGAGCATACGGGATGAAGGTACTGAGAGTACACATTTGCCAGAACCAGACAGGTGTCTTTTGGATGCTAACGGGATGTGGTGGGAAGACGATGACTTATGTCTTGCCCACACAGACGAAGATTGGGGAGTAAATCAACCAGATAGCACGTGGTACCTCGATGAGGTGTACCACATGACCAGGAGCGGGCGGTACTTCAAGCCCCCACACCTTGACCAGCCCGAAGCATCTGGAAAAGACAAAGAAGCTGAGAAACAGAGAGAGAGACAAATTGAAGAAGAAGCTGTGTTGAGACAATTAAAGAAGATACAAGCAGACATCTCCATCTGGGGACTGCTTATGGCTTCGCGGGTGCACAGACAGGCTGTCCTATCTGCTATGGACAGGGCCAAACTCTCTATCGACACTACACCAGAACAGCTGGTTGGGCTGGTTTTTCCGGGAGGAGGTTTCCCGGCTTTAACCTTCTCTGACAAAGAACTGCCGCCTGAGGGCGTGAATCATAACAAACCTCTCTACATCTCCGTGGAATGTAGAGACAAGTGGATACCGGTGGTACTTGTTGATACCGGGTCTGCTATCAATGTTTGCCCAGCCAGAACAGCGTATGCAATCGGGTTGAAGCCCGCGGACTTCATCCCGACAACTCAGGTGATCAGAGCGTATGATAACACAAGCCGGGAAGTAATGGGGACTGTCAAAATCCAAACCAAGGTTGGGCCTGGACAACACGAAATAGATTTCCATGTCTTGGAGGTTCCCGCTACTTTCAACCTACTTTTGGGGCGACCGTGGTTGCACCAGGCGAAGGCCGTCTCGTCCACTCTGCATCAGATGGTGAAATACCCCTATGGAAAGGGAGTAGCCATTGTATTTGGGAATTCATCGATCCATCCCCCTCCGGAGGTGTCTACACCAGTCCTAGAAATCGAGCACGGCATGGAGGACGTGTTTATATCAGGATTTACTCTGGCCGAGGCCCGGATTGTGCAAAACATTATGGCTGTGAATGAGGGTATGTACGTCAGTGCTCAATCCGTCTACCTCATGAACAAGCTACAACACATCCCCGGGATGGGATTAGGAAGGAGCGGCAGGAAAGGCGTCGCAACATTGGCCGAAGTGCCACACAACCCGCATACCTTTGGACTGGGTTATCTGCCCACCAAAGAGGACTGGGTGAGGAAAGGGAAAGAAATGGCTGGAAGAGCCAGAGCAAAGCAGGCTGGGAAGCCATTTGACTTGATGCATAGGCCCATTCAGGGTACCCTGAACGGACGCTTCGTCCGGGAGGGGGAAGACTTTCCATTTTGCGGTTTCCCAGAGCCGTGGATAAACGCGGAGAAGAAGCGCGTGCCCGGTTTTGAGATCTTCTTCGACCTGCAGTTATCCGGGGAGGATGTTGCCGAAGAGCAGATGGACCCATCAGCTGAGGTTGAGCAGTGCAAGACAGTGGATCCTGAGGGCACAGAATTTGAAACGGGGGTAGCGCTGGCATGTCTACTCTCTAATCCTCCGATCGACCATAAGTGCTGGGGAGATAACTCCGAGGTTTCCATGATTGGGGATGGAACGGCCGTGAGCCAACCAGCAGCTATCTTGGATGCATCTATCGCACCCTCTCTCACTTGGCAATACGAGGAGGGATTTTTGTCCAGCAGCACCGGGTCAGGTAGTGAGCCGGAATCTGATTCCACCGAGTCTTGTGAGTCGGAATCAGATTCCAGCTCGACTGAGTCTGAGTCTGGTACTCCTGGGGATGTTAACCCGGATGCCATAGTCCTGTCTAGGTCGTCTTTTTCCTTTTCATTTGAGTCTGTTGTAAATGAATTGGACGATTTGGATGTGCCTAATGAGAATCAAGCAACTGTGGTTTCTGAGTACTTTTCTGTGCCCTTAATTTATTGCATTAATTCAGACTTTCAAAATTTTGAAAACGACGAGGACGAAGTTCCTCCGGTTTTGCAACGATTAATTGAGCAGGAGCAGGAAAGATTTGTTAAACCCCTAGTGGATGAAATCACTACCGTGAACTTTGGTACTGAGGAGGACCCGCGGCTGGTCCAGATCGGGTCCACGTTGTCTTCGGAGGAACGCGAGCGCTTAGTCGCTTTATTAAAAGATTTCAAAGATGTTTTCGCGTGGTCCTATGAAGACATGCCTGGAATCGATCCTGAGATTGTACAGCATCGGATCCCCCTTGACCCCGAGGCCCGACCCGTCAAACAGAAACTCAGGAGAATCCGCCCGGACTGGGCTCTCAAGATCAAGGAAGAGGTCACCAAGCAAATCGACGCAGGCTTCCTGCTGGTATCTAAATATCCGACTTGGTTGGCCAACATCGTTCCGGTGCCGAAGAAAGATGGCAGGATCCGAGTATGCGTGGACTTCAGGGATTTGAACAGAGCTAGTCCGAAGGATGACTTTCCCTTACCGCATATCGATGAGTTGGTGGATTTCACAGCAGGGCACGCTTTGCTCTCATTCATGGATGGCTTCTCAGGCTACAACCAGATAGTAATGGCACCAGAAGATAGGGAAAAGACTGCATTCACCACCCCGTGGGGGACATACTGCTATAGAGTCATGCCGTTTGGGTTGAAGAATGCTGGAGCTACTTATCAACGGGCCGCGACCACAATATTACATGATATGATCCACAAGGAGGTTGAGGTGTACGTGGACGACATGATTATCAAGTCCAAGGAAAGAGAGGGCCACTACACCGCCTTGCATAAGTTTTTTCAAAGGATCAGGGAATTCCGGTTGCGGCTGAACCCTCAAAAGTGTACATTTGGTGTTACAGCGGGAAAAATGCTGGGGTTTCTGATTACACAAAGGGGCATCGAAGTCGACCCTTCCAAAATCAAGGCCATCCTAGAAATGCCCCCACCAAGGACTGAAAAGGAGGTGAGAGGCTTCCTGGGTAAAGTGCAATTCATAAGACGGTTTATCTCAAAATTAACCTTGACTTGTGAACCACTTTTTGGTCTCCTAAAGAAAGGCAAGAAATTTCAATGGGACGGCCGATGTCAAGCAGCATTTGAGCAGATCAAAGAATATCTACAGAACCCGCCCGTTTTATCACCACCAGAACCAGGGAAACCGTTGATTTTGTACCTATCAGTGACCGAGACCACAATGGGCTGTATGCTTGCACAAGAGTCTGAAGACAGGGTGGAGAGAGCCATCTACTATCTGAGCAAGAAGATGCTAGAGTATGAGACTCGGTACACACCGCTGGAGAAGGCTTGCTTAGCTTTGGTATGGGCTACCAGGAAGCTGCGGCACTACTTGTTAGCTCACTCCGTAATGTTGGTTTCACGTCTCGATCCCATCAAATATCTTTTCGAGAAACCAGCACTTACGGGTAGGCTAGCTCGTTGGTTGCTGTTGCTCTCCGAATTTGATTTGAAGTATGTCACACGCAAGTCAGTCAAAGGAAGAGCAGTAGCAGAGTTCCTTGCCGACCATCCGGTTGAGGGGGATGAAGCAGTTGAATACTTGTTCCCAGATGAAGCCATTTTGCATATCGACGACGAAACTTGGACGATGTACTTTGACGGAGCGTCAAATCAACATGGGTATGGGATAAGAGTGTTGCTGATAGCACCCGATAATTCCCGTATTCCTCTAGCCTTCAAACTCCGATTCAAAGTCTCGAACTACGAAGCAGAATATGAGGCGTGCATTGCTGGCCTAGAAGCAGCCCTAGAACTAGGGGCAAGACGATTGGACGTCATTGGGGATTCGAACCTTGTTGTGTCTCAAGCGAAAGGAGACTGGAAAGGAAAAGAGGAAAGGATGATGATGTATCACCAGACCTTGGATTTGCTGATTCCTCGGTTTGAGAAGCTAAGTTTTACTCATCTACTAAGAGAGAACAACAGGTTCGCAGATTCTTTAGCAACTCTATCTTCCATGATAGACATCCTGTGTGGAGTCCGGATGCGTCCAGTCATCATTGACCAGAAATTTGCACCTGCCTATGAGTCGATTGCAGCCATAGATGAAGTTCAGGACGAACACCCCTGGTATTACGACATTTGGAATTTCTTGGAGAAAGAAGCATACCCGCCGGGGACAAATGCCAAGGACAAAAGGGTAATAAGAAGATTGGCCGTTCAGTTCATCATCTGTGGGGGTAAGCTGTACAGAAGAGGTCATTTGGGAATGCATAAACTGTGTGTTGATGCCGAAGAATCGAAGCGCCTAATGGAAGCCATCCATGGAGGAGAGTGTGGAGCACATATGAACGGGGTAATGTTGGCACGGAAGATCCTCAGACAGGGGTACTACTGGTCCACCATGGAGGAGGATTGTATCAGTTTCGTTCGGCGATGCCACAAGTGTCAAATTCATGCAAATCGCATGAACATTCCTCCGACAAAGCTGTACAATATGACTTCACCATGGCCATTTTCAGTCTGGGGAATTGATGTGATCGGGCCTGTTACGCCAAAGGGGTCGAATGGGCATGAGTTCATCCTGGTTACGATAGATTATTTTACAAAGTGGGTTGAGGCGCAATCTTACGCAGTGTTGAAGGCTTCGCACGTTGCAAAGTTTATTAGAAACAACATCATCTGTCGTTATGGGATCCCAAATGAGATAATTTCAGATAACGGTTTCCACTTCAAGAAGGAAGTGATAGACTTGTTGGAAAAATACAACGTGGCTTTTCATAAGTCGTCTACCTATCGGCCGCAAACCAATGTAGCGGTTGAGGCTGCCAACAAGAATATCAAGCGCATACTACAGAAGATGGTGGAAACCTACCGGGACTGGCCAGATAAGCTGCCGGTTGCTCTGTGGGGCTACCGGACTTCAATCAGAACTTCTACTGGGGCGACTCCGTACTCATTGGTTTATGGGATGGAGGCCGTTCTACCTATTGAGATTGAGGTTCCGTCATTGCGAGTATTGGCTGAGTGCCAGATAGCCGAAGCGGATTGGCAGCAGAGCAGATTTGAGGAACTCATGCTCTTCGATGAGAGAAGACTGAAAGCACTGTACCACATTCAAGGCTATCAACGCAGAATCGCCCGGGCTTTTAACAAGAAGGTTAAGTCCAGGAATTTGAAGGAAGGAGATTTGGTACTCAAGGACAACCGAGCTCCCATCCATGGCCCTAGGGGCAAGTTCAGACCCAATTGGACTGGTCCCTACATCATTAAGTCTATCTGGTCAGGTGGGGCTGTGGTTCTGATGGATCTGGATGGCTTAGAGTTTTCCCAACCGATCAACATGGACAAGTTGAAGAAATACTACCCTTGAGAGGCTCGCTAGGCCGAAAACCCGAAAGGGCGACCTAGGCAAAACTCAGAGCACAAAAAAATTGAAAAATATAAAAACTGAGCTCGCAAGGTTGAAAACTCGCAAAGGGCGGCCTTGGCAAAAGTTAGAGCGCAAAAGGAGAGTAAAAATACCCGAGCGAACCTAAGCCTGAACTACGTAAGGCTTGATTTCCATCTTTGGGATACGTAGGCAGCTTCATCATGAAGTTCAGCCATAAACATTTTCCCCGATCAACTTTGTCCATTTTGATCATCTCAGTCATCCTTGTCCATTAGCATTCATCGTAATCTCCGGTGCAGTGCTATTCAGACTAGGGGCAACTTTCCGTTGCCAGGAGGTGCTGTGGTACCGTTCAGACTAGGGGTAACTTTCCAGTTGCTAGGATCCGGGGTTGTACATCTCAGTGACAGATCTCAGGCGTGTCCAGTTCTGATCCATATCGAAAATAGTTTTGAAAAGTTTTAATAAAAGTTGACTTTGTTCAAATTAATCTTTTCACAACTAAGACCATTTTTGGACCAAAGCGAAAAATTTTCAGTACCACAACCTTCAATTTCATTGATTTCAAAACAGAGTTCTCTTGCTCTTGCATACAATTGAAGTTGCTTTTTTATTACACTCATAATGAAAACTTGAAAGTACTAATAAAGCAATAAATCTGGGGCATAGTCAAGTCAGGTGTCCCTGCGCCCCCTCCCGGAGCTAGTCGAAGTCTCCGATGCCGACCTAGGCCCAATCTGTGCCTCCTCATTGAGCCAATCCCAGCACTCATCAGACAAAGTGCAACTGAAAATAGGGGCGGGGGGCAGGAGCTCTCTAGTCCTCCAAGCCGTAGTATGTCGGGCAAGGTGTGCACCTCGGATCGGGAAGGCGACCGGATACTCTATCCCCTCCGGAGGGCAAGTCTGATCGTGGCCGAACTGGCGCAGAATGCGGAATGGGAAATAGAATACGCAATGGGTCAGGCCAATCAACCGGATCCCAGTATCCTAGAACATGCTATAGCTCATCGCCGGAAGGTTAAGCCAAGGACAGCGCCAAGCAATGCGTTCAGCTGACAAGTTGCACATCCATTCAAACCACCATCTCTCATCAAGGGCGTCAACCAGGCGTTGTCGAAAGAAGTAGCCGCGGGCTGAGTAAGCAGGGCAAGAGTCCACCACTTGCAATTTATCCATCAACCATATCTGGGGAGGGATGAAAAAAATGAGAGAATAAAGAATAGAGAGATGTGCGATGAGAGAAAAGTAAGATGAGGGTTTTGTGAGAAAAACCGAGCCTGAGGGCCGAGCGATGTGAGCAAATACATGTGTGAGCTTGGGTGGGAAACATTACCTGCAGCAGTAGTGGACTCCCCGCAAACCTGGTTGTCTCCTGGCGGTAGAAGGCATCCAAACCTAGCAGTGTCTCAGCCAATGTCATAGCGATACAGCTCTTCCCTTCCCTCAAGCCTTGAGCAACTTCAATCAAACGGATGTTAGCTCCCCCGGAGCCCGAGACAAACAGAAAATGAGATAGCATGCACAAGCAGAGGGCATGTTGTCGAAAACCTTGCCGATAATGGTCACCGCGGTCACCAGCATCGGAGAATCGGTAAATCAGGCTCGGGATATCCAACATCCCGTTACAAATCAGGGATCGAGCATCATGCGCGTTGAGACCGCACATCCGCCCTAAAGCTTGGGCGTGGCCGAAACGAGACTGAGGCAAGATCTCTTCTGAATGTTCAGACTCCATCAAAACTTGAAAATCTTCAAAAGTGGGACATACCTCTTGCCCTCCGAAGCTGAAAACGTGCGTCACTGGGTTCCAAAATCTCACCGCGGCATGGAGGAAAGGAAGATGCAGTGAAGTCCGGCCTAGCGTAAATAGTGCATTCAAGCCGAAACCCCGGAAGTTCAACTTTTCCGAGCCATCTAAAGAAGAGATCCAAGATGTGAGATTTTCTGCGAGAAATGCCTCCATTTTTGTGCAAAGCAGTGATGAAATGAATGAGTTCCAAAGTTGGAGCTTTATAGGGGGGGTAAAACACTATTCGAGGACAAGTGTCAGAATTCTAGGAGTTGCAGGAAAGGTGGCCGGCCGGCCATCTATTCTAGCAGGCCGGCCATCTTTGTTTCAAAAACTGGCCGGCCGGCCACCTTTCAGTCCCCAGATGCAAAATGTGGCCGGCCATGCATTGGTCCTGTTTTGCCCTCCGGAAGGAAGTTTGAGGCACTTTCACGCATCGGGAATGTCGGAGGCCTTCATTTTTCTCAGTTTCGGATGCGTCCCAGCACCCAGATCGTCCGAAGTACGCTGTGTTGTATTTTGTTTATCGAGTTGTCGTTTTGTTTATCGAGTTATAAGTTTTGTCGAGCTGTCGCATTTTGTGTTTTGAGTTGTTACTCTTTGTTTACGCAATTTTGTTAAGTCTTGTTTATCGAGTCATTAACATTGTTGTACTTTGCTTATCGAGTTGTAAACTTGCTAAGATTCTGTTATTTCTTAGTGAGTCGATTTGTTTAGTTTATTGCGTCGGTTCATTACCTGACCCGGTAAATACACAAGGCACATTTCCATTCGATTCCATTTTTGTGCAAAATGATGCGATGCGATGCTGAGAATTTCAAATACAAACACTTTTTCAAAAGCTGTTTCATTCCGTCATGTTTTACAACAAAATAAAGGTACAAGTTTTACAGAAAATAAAACTGCATGATAATCTGCAAAGTGCTACAAACTACTAGCAAAAAGTAAAATAAAGCAGGAAACAGTAGCATCAATGTCCTCGGGAGCGGGAATGAGGAGCCCCCCTCATCCTCTTCTGCGGGATAACCTCTGCACCATCATCACCATCGGGGTCGGAACTGTCATCCTCAGGATCCCCCTCAGCCTCGCCTCCACTCCCGGAACCGAGACCAGAACCCCCCTCCTCAGCAGATGTCTCTGACTCACGATCTGTGACATCCTCCTCCTCCTCATCAGGCTCTACCTCTATAACATGTGCCCTACGTCTGCGAGACGACCCCGCTCCCCGAGCTCCTCGGAAAGGCCTAGATGGCCCAGCACCTCGACCTCCCTGAGAAGGCCTGGATGGCCCAGCTCCTCGAAAAGGCCCAGATGGCCCAGCACCTCGACCTCTCTGAGAAGGCCCGGGTGGCCCGGCCTGCGGTGGAGCATATACCGGAGGCATCTGAAAGTGGAAAGTCCAATACATTAGTCCAAATATGAAAATCAGATGCAAGTGTAGTATGTGAGTGAGATGTGTGTCAGATGTGCTCTACACAAACAGCCTATCAATGCAGTAGAATGTTCAAAATCAGCATATCATCAGGAGTATGATAAATACCAGAAAAACTAAAGAGTACCTGGAAGCCCATGATGGACAACTGCGCCTCTCTACGCAGGACCATCCCCTCAAGTGAGGCCACCATCTCGAGCACCTGATCCATATACTCCCGGGGTGGCTGCAAATACAAGCTCAAGTCATCAAATAAATAAGCAACTGCCAAAGTGTCTGTGTGATAAGTGAAAAATGATGGAACATACCGGTGGTGAGTCAGGATCACTGACATATCTGTGACCAAGCATCGGAGGCTCTATAGGGATCGGAATCGGAGAAGTAGTCCCATACTGCCACCCCATCAACTCGGTCGGCATGTCTGGCCACCCAGGATGATGAAGAGTCGGAGGGATCGGGGGAATCGACCCGCCCCTACCTCGAGACGTACCAGCCCTACTGGAGGAGGGGATATCCGTAGCACGAGCCCGACTCGAAGATGGCACACCAGAGGGCCTCAGTGGCGGAGCGCGCACTCCTGTCAAGGGAGGCATCAGATATGTGTGACGATAAGTGGTGTAGTCCCCCCTCTGTAAGATATAGCAAAGCATCAGTGCCTAGCATAGCGCTAATGACCTCCTGGGTAGAGAGTCCATCAGCAGTCCGCATAGTGGCTGGAGGTGCTGCAGGAGGGTCCTGAGAAATGTATCCCCACACCTGACGCAGAAAGCGTTCCCCCAGGAACCATGCTCTACCAACCGGTCCCTCGAGCAGGATCCTGTACTGGGAGGTGCCTGATCCTCCGGCATACTGAAATCGGAGACCATCACCCAAGATCGCCCAGGGCTGCCACGTAATCTGCGGATAACCAGTGCATGAATCAATCAGAAATCGGGAATATACAAGGCAGATCAAAGATGAAAACAGAAAGGAACTGAGAGTTCTGAAATACCTCTGTCGTCCGCACAGTGTCAAAGTACTGTCGCAGATAGAAGAGAGTCTCTCGAGGTCTCGGACGGTGCTGGCCCTCGAATACCAAGGAATACGGGGTCATAAGGGGCCCTGCCACCTCCATCTCCGGGGCTAATGTCAGAAAATATACATAGACCCATAACTGTGGAAAACAGTGCAGAATGTGAATACAAAATTGCTGAGTGCAAAATACAGAATGTAAAGTGCGTCGTGTGTGCAGTGAACAAGTAATGAGGAGCAGAAATGTAAATCAAGAGGACAGAACGTACCTCCCAGGCTCTCCAATAGCCGCCGAGTAAGTCTCCCTGCCCGCGGGAGGTAGCGCTCATATAGCAATAGAGGGTAGCCAAGCCGGCGCCACCCCAGTCGTACCGACTGACCTGTGATAGGTCCACTAGGGCACTCAAAAGATACAACCCGACAGTGTTCCCCCTATTAGCAAACAGAGTGGTGCCAAAGAGGAACATAAGGAAACCGCGGGCATACTGCTCAGCCTCCTCAGGAGACTTGGGCTCCATCTCCGGCCTCCGAAAACGGGAAGAGAACCAGGTGTACCGGACTCTCCCAGAAGTTCTGTCCACAGGTGGGCGGGCCCCCAATAGATGTAGCCAAGCGGCCTCCTACTTGCCCATATCCTCGTCGAAAGGGATGGGCCAACCTTCTATGTCTAGGCCGGTAAGTACAGCAAAATCTAGCGGGGGTCATGGTCAAATCTCCGGTGGCGGAGAAATGGAAGGAGTTGGTAGTGTCCCACCATCTCTCCACCAAAGCGGCTAATAGTGTCCTACTGGCAGGACAATGTGATAACCCTACGCAGAAGGCCCCGAACCCTACTAGATCAACTAAATCCCGGACAGCCTCTGGAAGCTCAGTGTACCACTCTCTCGCAGCAGTGGAGCCATATCCTCGCACGGTACGAGTGCCAACCTGCATTCAGAATGAATGCATGTGTCAAAATGAAATGAATGGGCTGTGTGCAAATCAAATGAATGCATGTGTCAAAATGAAATGAATGGGCTGTGTGCAAATCAAATGAATGAGCTGTGTGCAAATGAAATGAATGAGCCGTGTGCAAATCAAATGAATGAGCCGTGTGCAAATCAAATGAATGAGCTGTGTGCAAATGAAATGAATGAGCCGTGTGCAAATCAAATGAATGAGCCGTGTGCAAATCAGATGAATGAGCTGTGTGCAAATGAAATGAATGAGCCGTGTGCAAATCAAATGAATGAGCCGTGTGCAAATCAAATGAATGAGCTGTGTGCAAATCAAATGAATGAGCTGTGTGCAAATGAAATGAATGAGTTGTGTTCAGTGGGCTGCGTGTTCACTTCAATCTGGACTGCGTGTTCAGAAAATTTGAGTTAGGGCTGCGTGTTCTACTCTTAATCAGTGTGGGCTGTGTGTTCACCATCAACTTGGGCTGCGTGTTCAGAAAATTTGAGTTAGGGCTGCGTGTTCTACTCTCAATTAGTGTGGGCTGTGTGTTCACCATCAACTTGGGCTGCGTGTTCAGAAAATTTGAGTTAGGGCTGCGTGTTCTACTCTCAATCAGTGTGGGCTGTGTGTTCACCATCAACTTGGACTGCGTGTTCAGAAAATCAGAGTTTAGGGCTGCGTGTTCTACTCTCAATCAGTGTGGGCTGTGTGTTCACCATCAACTTGGACTGCGTGTTCAGAAGATCAGAGTTTAGGGCTGCGTGTTCTACTCTCAATCAGTGTGGGCTGTGTGTTCACCATCAACTTGGACTGCGTTTTTCAGAAAATTAGAGTTTAGGGCTGCGTGTTCTACTCTCAATCAGTGTGGGCTGTGTGTTCACCATCAACTTGGACTGCGTGTTCAGAAAATCAGAGTTTAGGGCTGCATTGTTCTACTCTCAATCAGTGTGGGCTGTGTGTTCACCATCAACTTGGGACTGCGTGTTCAGAAAATCAGAGTTAGGGCTGCGTGTTCTACTCTCAATCAGTGTGGGCTGTGTGTTCACCATCAACTTGGGCTGCGTGTTCAGAAAATCAGAGTTTAGGGCTGCGTGTTCTACTCTCAATCAGTGTGGGCTGTGTGTTCACCATCAACTTGGACTGCGTGTTCAGAAAATCAGAGTTTAGGGCTGCGTGTTCTACTCTCAATCAGTGTGGGCTGTGTGTTCACCATCAACTTGGACTCCGTGTTCAGAAAATCAGAGTTAGGGCTGCGTGTTCTACTCTCAATCAGTGTGGGCTGTGTGTTCACCATCAACTTGGACTGCGTGTTCAGAAAATTTGAGTTAGGGCTGCGTGTTCTACTCTCAATCAGTGTGGGCTGTGTGTTCACCATCAACTTGGATTGCGTGTTCAGAAAATTTGAGTTACGGCTGCGTGTTCTACTCTCAATCAGTGTGGGGCTGTGTGTTCACCATCAACTTGGGCTGCGTGTTCAGAAAATTTGAGTTAGGGCTGCGTGTTCTACTCTCAATCAGTGTGGGCTGTGTGTTCACCATCAACTTGGACTGTGTGTTCAGAAAATCAGAGTTTGGGACTGTGTGTTCTACTCTTAGTCAGTGTGTGCCGTGTGTTCACCTTCAAATTCAGGCTGTGTGTTCAACAAATCAGTGTTTGAGCCGTGTGTTCAATTCTTAACTAATGTGTGCCGTGCGTTCACGATCAATCAATGAGCCTAGTGTTCAGAAGTTCAAGTGTGCAAGCCACATGTTCAGAATGCAAGCAAAGTACTATGTCATAAGCTAAACTGTGTGTTCAAGCATGGCGAAGGTACGAAATGCACGAAAAATACAGAAAATGAAGTAAAATACCTCTCGTGCCTTATAAGAGAGGTGATGCTCTGGCTCCCGCAGAAGTAGATCTCCGGGTGCCCGATCATTGAAGTCGGTAAAATGACGAAAAATGGCCCGCGGAAGAATGTGTACCGATGGGGCATATCTCTCGGGAATAAAAGGCCGGACCCTCGGGGGTAACGTCATGGCATCAAAATCGTCCCCGGCATCTGGAGGACCTCCACCATGAGGGAAATTACCCGCCATTCCGAAAAATCTGCAAAAGGAGCAAAAAATGAGCAAAATGAGCCAAAATTGGAAAAAGTCAACAAAAGTCAACTCTCGGGAAATGGAAAAGTCAACAAAAGTCAACTCCCGAGAAAATCTTCCAAATATTAAGACAAACTTACCTCAAGTGGTGAAAATGAGAAAAGAAGCCCCGAAATCAAAATTTAATCGGTCCAAAGTGCTTAAAATCGAATGTTTTCGCGAAAACAACTTGCGTGGGAGGCTGAAAAGCGCGTATAAAGTGCAGATCTGAAGGAAAAAATGGTTTGGGAGGCAAGAGGAGAAGTTTTCACAGCTGTGGGTGTGAGCTCAAAGTGAATGGATGAGAGAATATAAAGAAAATGAGGTGAAAAGACCAAAGTGCCCCCTGTTTTGGACAGGTGGCCGGCCGGCCACCTTTCCTAGCTGGCCGGCCATTTGCTTTATGAAACATGGCCGGTGGCCTCCCCTTGCGCAACCAGCTGGCCGGTGGTGATCCCCCCTTGCTCCCCTAGCTCTCTGCAAATTTTGAGGAAGATCGGAGTTCCCGGGACCTGAAAAAGTTTGAGAAAAGTGCACTTTCTGGCGTGAAATTGCTCCACCGGAACTTCAGCTGCAATTTCTGACATGTTGTAGACACCCCATTTTTGACCGACCTTAAGACTCAGACGTCACCAGTTGAGCGCTCGGTGATGTTGCATACTGTGCTCGTTCAGAAGTCTCAGAGTTGCGGCCGTGCGCCCTGCCTCCGGACTTCCGAACCCTCTTCTGTGCCTTGTCTCGGTTTGCGAACCAGACTCGGTTTTTTCTGTTTTCTTTCTTGAGGGAAGGGAGTAGGTCCCCGCAGATTATCTCCCGGTGGCCGTGAGCTACTTTTTGTGGCCGTAGGCCATTTTGCCCATTTCGGAGCCCGGTTCCCAGTTTTCGGGGCCGTTAGGCCGTGTGCCTCGGCTCGGGACCGCCCAACCATCTCCGCTTTCTCCGGTTTTTGGCGAAGACCTCTGTTTTAATGTTCCGAGGAACACTGGGGGCCCCTGATGCCCACTTCGCAGCCGAACACCACTCCCGGTGCCCGGCGACCCATTTTCGGGACCCCGAACTGCGTGATTTGGGCCCCGAGCATTCATTTCACATCCGCTTTCTCCGGTTTTTGGCGGAGACCTCTGTTTTAATGTTCCGAGGAACACTGGGTTCTCAGGAACCCACTTCGTGGCCGTATGCCACTTTCGGTGCTCATAGCCGGTTTTCGGGACCCCGAACTGCGTGATTTGGGCCCCGAGCTTTCATTTTGCATCAGTTTTCTCTGATTTTTGGCAGGAACCTCTGTTTTGTCATTCCGAGGGACACTGGAGTCGCAGATACCCACTTCGCTACTGAACACCACTTCCGGCACCCGCAGCTCATTTTCGGGATCCCGAATTGCTCGGTTTTGGCTCCGAGCGTTCATTTCTCATTAGTTTTTGTTCAAACTTGGCAGGTGCCTCTGTTTCAACATCAGGAAGATCACTGGGGGGTGAGAAGCCAGCAATTATCCCAGATAACCAGTTTCGCTCCTCCGGAGCCCGTTTTGCTCACTTCCGGACCAATGTTGAACACCCTAGGGGTATTTTCTTCCAACCAAAGCTACATATCTGTGATGAGGGCATCTAGGAGGACCCTAAGGGTTGGTGGTCGGCCAGAAATTCATGGTTTCATTTTTGGGCCTCTCCTTCAAGCTCTATGTTGTGACTCTTGGTTCAATGTTGCCAAATTCAAACCTTGGATCCTTGTTCTACACACCTTGGAGGACACTTTGGTATGGTGGTCGGCCAGAGATTTTACTGTTCATTTTTTTGGGGGTGGCCGGCCGGCCATGGTGAGTGGCTGGCCGACCAGGTGGGGTGGCCGGCCGGCCACCTCCCACAAATTTACCTGGCCGGCCAGCTTCCTGCTTTCCAGCCTGTCCCAGCTGTCCGGATATCTTTCAGCATATCCCGGGGCATCCGGGGGGATATTTCGGGAGGGAAAGATTGGGTGCTTTCCCTCCCCTTTTACACCCATTTCTTGCCTATTTAAAGGGCCCTCCCTCTCCTTCTTCAAGGTTGGAAAATTTGTCTTCAAGAACACTTCTCCAAAAACCTCCATTTCCTTGGCTTAAAACCTCAAAAAAGCTTCAAGTGTCAAGGCCATTCCTTCATCAACACCTAGCCTCACCATCCCTACCATCATTTCAGCAGCAAGGAGGTAAATTTCAGAGGTTGAGAAGCTACAAATCAAAGCCAAGAAGCAAAGAAAGACAAGTCTTCAAGGGTGAGTATTCAAAACCAACTTTTAGGGCTTTTTCTTGTTCATTTTTATACTCTAATTGGTTGAGAATTGGGGCTCCGACCCCTACTGATTTTGTGCTTGTTTTGAGCCCCTCTACAACTTTGTAGAAGGGCTCAACTTCATTTGATGCTTCTATGATACACTTGTTTCAATACCTAGCTTTTATGCCATTTTCTTGCATGCTAGTTTTGGTCTATTTGTGTTTGTTTCTAGGGGTCCGACCCATACTGCTTTTGTTCTTATTTTGAGCCCCTCTACAACATTGTAGAGAGGCTCAACCCCATTTGGTGCTTGTATATACCACCTCCTTCAATATTCATCAAGTGTGCCACTTTTTTGCATGCAATTTTGACCTATCTCTATTTGTTTTTGGGGCTTCGACCCCTACTGACTTTGGTCTTATTTTGACCCCCTTTACATATTCCATGAAGAAAGTTTTGTCATTTGGTGTGTGCATTGCATGTCTCATGATATAGCCTATTTGGAAGCCTATTTTGCATGGATTTTATAGCATGTTTGTATTCTGATTTTGAGGATGTCATCTTCTGCAATTGTGCTTATTTTTATCTCATCTTCAATGTTGTAGAAGAAAGTTTGTCCATTTGGGGTTTGCATATACCACTTGTCTCAATACCCCCCTTTTTGGCCACTAACTTTGCATGCTTTGGTTGATCTATCTATGCTTGCATTTAGGCCATGTTTATTACTGAAAAAATGCCATTTTTGGGACTGTCTTGCTACTTTTCTTGCTGTCATGATCATATTTTGCATGTATAGCGTGGCTATAGGCCATTTCGGGGCTTAATTTCACATTTTCGGGATGAATGCATGCTTCGAGTGTCATTTCGAGTTGTTTCGGGGCTGTTTTCCCCTTTATTTAAGTGCTGAAATTCCATTTCCATGCTTGCATATCATTTCCCATGCCATTTATATCATTTTTGCATTGCCTCGGTTTGCGTGCCAATGGGCACGCACTTCGAGGCACCTCATTTTTATCATTCCGGCATCCTATGTGAGCGTGGCTGAGGCTATCTCATGTTGGCGTAAGCCCAATTTGCATTTTCATGCTTGTATGCCATGCCTCGGTTTGTGTGCCCGTGTGCACGCATTTCGAGGCACTTTGTTTTTACCCGACGGCAGCCTATGTGAGTGAGCTGAGGCTCTCCCATGTAGGTGTAAGCCCATCGTTGCATTCCGTATGCCATTTCATCGCATATCATCGCCTCGGTTTGCGTGCCTGTGGGCGCGCATTTCGAGGCACTTCGGTTTTATCCGATTTTGCATCGCATATCATCGCCTCGGTTTGCGTGCATGTGGGCGCGCATTTCGAGGCACTTCGGTTTTATCTGATTTTCTCATTTTAACATCGCCTCGGTTTGCGTGTCCGCGGGCACGCATTTCGAGGCACTTCGGTTTTATCCGATTTTCTCATTTGCATCGCCTCGGTTTGCGTGCCCGTGGGCACGCATTTCGAGGCACCTCTGTTTTATCCGATTTGCATGTCATGCCATCGCCTCGGTTTGCGTGCCCGCGTGCACGCTTTTCGAGGCATCTTATTTTCATCTCATTTTCATAGCATTGCGCATGCTAGGGTTGTATGTCAGTTGCATTTCATGCATATCATGCATATTGCACGGGAAACGAGGCATGTTTCGTACTCCGAGTGACGGAACGGGTCTCAATTCCCAAGTCACCGACACTCCGGATTACCTAATGATGGAGTTAGGTTTTGTTGTAGCATTCATCTGCGTTCATCCCATATTGAGTTGTGCAATTCGGTTCCTCGGCCATCATGCATCGATATGCGTGATTGGTGGCACGAGGATCGAGGCATGCATATATTTGTGAAATACATTGCTATGCCCTTTTCCTGCTCTCTGTTGCAGTAACATCAAGAATCAGCACCTTTTCGGAGTCCGGCACGCATTTCGAGAAAAATTGCAAACAGAGGCGAATTGGGGCATCTCAGTGGATTTCCGCGCCAAGCAGCCCAGCATACATCATCCATCAGAAGCAAGGCAGTCCCTGGCTTGCATGCCAGTTTTACTTTTCTGTAATTAATTTGTTAATTAATTAGGAATTTGTACATTTATTCGGACTGTCTATTCTTTCATTTGGGACTGTATTATTATTTATTCGGACCCTCTGCGCGAGGGCAATGTTGTAATAAGGGTGTGTGAGTGTGATGTATGTCTTCCAACCCCACGTCTTTCTCCCTTTTATTTATCTGCTTATGATGGTTAGATATAGGGCATATTTCAATTAGCATACAGTATGACAGCATGTTTGCATCATTCATCTGTTTGCATGCACCGGGCTCGGCGCATCATACAAACTGCATTGTATTTCAATTACAAGATGAATACATGTTGGTTGTTGCATTTCACATGCCATGTTTAGAATAGCCGAGCCTGCCATCTTAGTTGCATCTTGCATGTGTTGCATTAGGCAAATCTGTATATTTTAGGATCATGCATGATTTCTAATTAGCTTCTTGTTTTGGCTTGGAGTACTCGGTGAGTTTTTATGCTTTAGCATCCTTGCATGCGTGTAAGTGTTGCCATGATAGCATGCTTGCCATGAGGCTATTTGCTTATGTGATATAACTGCCTTGAATGCCTGTGGGTGGAGGTTGAGTTATCCGGACTGGGACAAATCATTGACTGTTTGTTTTAAGCCCACTAGATAGTGGCAAAATCATTGTTTTACTAAGCCCACCTGAGGGTGGCAAATCCACATCTTAAGCCTACCTGTGGGTAGCAAACCATTTTCAAACAAACAAACATGAAATGTTTTGTTCCAATTCAGACGACCCAGTCTATACTTATTTGCTGCGAGCATCACATAGTAACCTAGGCTAATAACCGGAATAAGAATTCACAATGTTTTCAAAAACTGATATCATGGTTAGTAGAGGCCGGTCTTTGACCGGGCGAGAGGGGGTGCTCACGATGTGACCTTCCCTAATCGTACCCAAGTTCCCGAGCCGAGGCAACTTTGGTGATGACGGACACATGGCCTTTGGCACCGAGTCAGGGTTTCCTAAATTTCCCATTTTAAAATATTTAGGTGGCGACTCTGTTATCTGGCAAAGCAGTCCATGTTTGGCACTTCTTTCAAAAAATCTGTTTTTCTCAAAAACGATTTGCCGGATTTGGACTCTTTGGTTCGAGATTTGGAACCGCAACAAAAAATCGAGTCCGAGCTGTAGCGAGGTCCCCCGCGGGCGTTGTTACAGTTTCTGGCGACTCTGCTGGGGAATTTAGAGAACTTGACTCGAACTCATGATATCTGCTTTTGACTACACTTGTGTGTTTCTTTGCATTGCATTTGCATTGGTGCGCCTAGGACACCGTGTTTTCCATATGCCATTCCCGAACGATTTGCCGGAGGCTTGTCTTGTCAAGTCATGTCCGTAAGGCTGATCGGCTCTGGGCTCTGACAGCATGGGAACACAAACCCCGGTTTTACCGGGGCACCCTTTTTGACCATTCGACCTAGTGCATATTCGGATCCATAGTGACCATTCCAAACTAGGACAGGTTGCTTACCCGTTTATAGGTTGTTTGAAGCCGCTGCGTGCGTAGTGAACCCCTAGTTCCTGACGAAATAGGACAGGGAAACCCTACCCCAACATAGGGGTGTTTTGGCTCTCACTTATCTGTTATGTGCTTGTTAGAGTGTGCCTCTACAGGGAATGCATGTATCAGTATGAGTTTGGGCATCAGGCCTGCGGGCATCAGTTTTTGAATTTGGGAATCAGGCCTGCGGGCATTATCCAGTATTTGGGAATCAGTTGTCCGCAGATATCAGATTCAGTTTATCAGAACAGTGATACAGGAATATTGACCAGTATTTGAGGACAGTGTATAGCCAGCTTACCAACTGTGTGTTGTTGTATACCCGACTGTGTGTGGTGTATTCAATTTAAGCCGTTATGCTGCCCGTTTTATTTCTGGTTATTTATTTCTTTTTCGCTTTATTTATCTTTTTGCTAGGGACCGTTTGTAGCACAATTGCTTCCGAACCCGTCGATACCCCCCAAGCAATCTGGACACGAGGTCGCCGACTCAACCGATCCGAGGATCTAGTTGACGGACATCCAGTGTTTCACTCACTACCCCCTGTTATCAGAAGGAGGCCGAGAAGGCACAGTATATCAGAGCACAGATCACCAGAACAGCAGTCTACTATAGTGTCAGATAGTCGGGTTGAGCTTCCTGTTTCTGCTATAGAGATACGCCTGCCGGTCCTTCAAATGGAACAACAGAATACAGCTATGGAGGCGATGATGCGCCAGATGACTGAAAGCATGAAGCAAATGCAAGATGATGCTATCCGCCAGGCGGAATTTTCCAGACAACAGGCCGCTGTCATGGCCCAACAGTCTGAGTTGATTACCAGATTACAACAGCAGAACGCAGCGTCTGCCTCAAATCAGGCTCCTCCTCCACCCGGGGCCCCATTACCTGAACAACTACCTGCTGGCCAGAATGCCCCTCCAAACCCGCAAAATGCCCAGGCTGCCCAGAATACCCTCCCGAATCAACAGAACATTCTGCCAAACCCCCCAAACATTCAAGAGGACACGGGTCTTCCAACGGGGCTGGCTCCGCCCCCGCTTCTACCACAACTGTCCAAAAACATTACACCTAACCACCAGGACTCTCCATTTGAGTTCGAGGTAGACCAGACGGCTCTGAAATTGAGCAAGTTGGAGAAGCTCTTTAAGAAGTCACAGGGAGTGAAGGCCATCCCAGATATTGAAGACGGTTATACTGATGTAGCCGTGACATTGCCGGATAGATTTAAGATGCCCCAGATCGATCGCTTTGATGGATCCGGGGACCCTATGGTTCACCTCCGGCTATTCTCAGACGTTCTAAGACCAATGGGCCTAACCCGACCGCAAAAGCTTTCTTTGTTCGGTCGAACCCTGTCGGGTGTGGCATCCACTTGGTATTCAAAGCTGGAAGATCAGGTGAAAATAAACTGGGATGAGATGGCTGAGGCCTTCCTTGCACAATATTCATACAACACGCAGATCGAGATCACAACTCGTGATCTCGAGACAACGAGGCAGGAGCCCAAGGAATCTTTCTCTGACTTTGTGACCCGGTGGAGGGCGAAGGCATCGATGATGACCTTAAGGCCAACAGACAGAGACCAAATACGGATGATTGTGCGCAATCTCCAGCCGGCATTAATGAAGAAGATGATTGTAGTTCCCTTCCCCACTTTCGCAGATCTGCATGATATGGGGATGCAAATAGAGGATGCGATGAAACAGGGTCTGTTTGACCAAGATCGGGATCAGCCCCGGAGAATATTCAACCGTGGTAATAATGCGGGCCCGAGTGGCTCTTCCAATACCAGAACTTCAGAGGTCGTAATGGTCACCACCACTCCCCCTCCCCAACCAAGGTCCGCAGCGGCCACACCTTTTTCTGATGCCTCTGGGAGCAGTAATCAAGCCCCAAGATATCAACCCAGGGGTCAACGAACCTTCTCCCCACTCTATATGCCTTTGTCTAAAGTCCTCGGGGTTCTAGTCAGAAAGGGGCACCTGAAACCCTTGGAACCGAGGCCTCTACCGAATCCACTCCCCCCTTCCCATAACCCAGCCAAATATTGCCAATACCACCAACAGCATGGTCATGACACCGACCAATGCTACAGGCTGCGTCATGAGGTTCAAGATCTCATTGACAAAAACATCATTCTACCTCCCCAAGGACCCAACGTCACAAACAACCCACTCCCCAAACATAACCAAGATCCACCAAAAAGAGTCAACCTCATCCACACTGGGGTCGCTTCATATGATCCCAGTATCTATATCACTCCCTCCCACCTACCCAAGCCAGAGGTGATCCTCCCTGATAGCACGGACTTGTGCATGATGGACACCTCTACACCCCAACCTGAGCTAAAGGTGGTGACCACCGAGGATGGAACGGGGCAGGCTTTTGAGGAAAGCAAAACAGTTGAGTCTGGGGTGGAGCAAACTGAGAATTTAGCTGGCAGAGCTTATGATCTGAGTGGGTATATTTTGTCAGTAAGCCAACCAAAGCTGAATGCGGGATTGTCGGAACAGGCTGAGTTGTGTATGATCCGAGGGGACAAGCTTGAATCAGCGAGGGATGATCTAACTGCGGTGGAGGAGGACTTTGCCAATTTCCAGCTCTTCAACGATCAGGAACCAAGAGATGCATCAATCAACTGGTACGAATACGAGGAATCGGCAGAAGCCATTTGGTGGTTGGAAGATCAGCCGGATGTTGTGGAGTTTCAGTCAGAACAGCGCCCAGCAGGGGCAAAAGTACCATTTGTGGCCGGAAGGGCCGAAAATCAGATTGAATTGCCGGAGAGCGCCGGTACGAAGAATTTCGCTCAGGAACAAAACATTTTGAAAACCGCACAGTTGTTGTTGGAGGAACAAGGGAAAAGATGGGATTCTGAGAGAGCCCGAAAAGCAAAGAACCATGAGGAAGTTGAGAGTGCTGCGAGCACGAAAATTGAACATGCTGTGGGCATGAGGGAGGAAAATGCTGAGAGCATAAACAAGCCGGAACCAGACAGGTGTTTGCTAGATGCTGGTGGAATGTGGTGGGAAGATGATGACTTGTATCTCGCCCACACAGACGAAGACTGGGCAGGTGGCCAACCAGACAGTACCTGGTACCTCGAAGAGGTGGACCATATGACGAGAAGTGGGCGGTATTTCAAGCCCCCACACCTTGATCAACCCGAGGCATCAGGGAAAGATAAGGAGGCAGAGAAACAGAAGGAGAAGCAGGTTGAAGAAGAGGCTGTACTGAAGCAGCTAAAGAAAATACAAGCAGACATCTCCATCTGGGGACTGCTTATGGCTTCGAGGGTGCACCGGCAGGCTGTCCTCTCTGCTATGGACAGAGCTAAACTCTCCATTGAAACTACGCCAGAACAGTTAGTTGGGTTGGTCTTTCCGGGAGGAGGTTCCCCGGCGTTGACTTTTTCAGACAAGGAATTGCCGCCTGAGGGCGTGGATCACAACAGACCTCTCTACATCTCTGTAGAATGCAGAGATAAATGGATTCCGGTGGTACTTGTTGATACCGGGTCCGCTATCAACGTCTGTCCGGCCAGAACGGCGTATGCAATTGGGTTAAAGCCTGCGGACTTCACACCGACTACTCAAGTAATCAGAGCTTATGACAATACAAGCAGGGATGTCCTGGGGACGGTAAAAATCCAAACCAAGATTGGGCCGGGACAACACGAAGTAGATTTTCATGTCTTGGAGGTCCCTGCATCTTTCAACATGCTTTTGGGGCGACCCTGGTTGCATCAGGTGAAAGCCGTCTCATCTACTCTACATCAAATGGTGAAGTACCCCTACGGAAAGGGAGTAGCCATTGTTTTTGGGAACTCATCAATCCATCCCCCTCCGGAGGTATCTACGCCAGTCCTGGAGATTGAACACGGCATGGAGGATATGTTTATATCGGGATTTACTTTGGCTGAGGCCCGGGTGGTACAGAACATCATGGCTGTGAATTAGGGTTTGTATGTCAGCGCTCAAGCCGTATACCTCATGAACAAGCTACAGCATATCCCAGGGATGGGATTGGGAAGAAGCGGCAGGAAAGGAGTCGCAGCGTTGGCCGAAGTGCCACACAATCCACATACCTTTGGACTGGGTTATCTGCCCACCAAAGAAGACTGGGCGAGGAAAGGAAAGGAAATGGCTAGCAGAGCCAGAGCAAAGCAGGCTGGGAAGCCTTTTGACCTAATACACAGGCCCATCTGGGGTACCCTGAACGGACGCTTTGTCCGGGAGGGGGAAGATTTTCCATTTTGCGGCTTCCCAGAGCCATGGTTAAACGTGGAGAGGAAGCGCGTACCAGGCTTCGAAATCTTCTTCGATCTGCAACTATCCGGGGATGACGTCGCCGCAGAGCGGACAGACCCAACAACTGAGGTTGAGCAGAATAAGGCAGAGGAGCCTGAGGGCACTGAATTGGAAATGGGGGTAGCACTGGCAAGTCTCCTCTCTGATCCTCTGATCGACCAGGATTGCTTGGGGAATAACGCCGTGGTTTCCATGATTGGGAATGAAATGGCCACGAGCCAACCAGCAGCTATTTTGGATGCATCGATCGCACCCTCCCTCACTTGGCAGTATGAGGAGGGATTCTTATCCAGCAGTTCCGGGTCAGGTAGTGAGCCGGAGTCTGATTCCACCGAGTCCTGTGAGTCGGAATCAGGTTCCAGCTCGACTGAGTCTGAGTCTGGTACTCCTGGGGGTGTCAACCCGGATGCCACAGTCCTGTCCAGGTCGTCTTTTTCCTTTTCTTTTGAGTCTGTTGTAACAGAAGAATTGGACGATTTGGATGCACTTAATGAGAATGAGGTGAATGTGGTTTCCGAGTACTTTTCTGTGCCCCTAATTTATTGCTTAAATTCGGACTTTCAAAATTTTGATCAAAACGACGAGGACGAAGTTCCTCCGGTTTTACAACGTCTAATTGAGCAAGAGCAAGAGAGGTTTGTTAAGCCATTAACGGATGAAATCATTTCTGTGAATATTGGTACTGAGGAGGACCCGCGGCTGGTCCAGATCGGGTCCACGCTGTCTTCAGAGGAACGCGAGCGCTTAGTCGCTTTATTAAAAGATTTCAAAGATGTTTTCGCGTGGTCCTACGAAGACATGCCTGGGATCGATCCTGAGATTGTACAGCATCGGATCCCCCTTGACCCCGAGGCCCGACCTGTCAAACAGAAGCTCAGAAGGATCCGCCCGGATTGGGCTCTTAAGATCAAGGAAGAGGTCACCAAGCAAATTGACGCAGGCTTCCTGCTAGTCTCTGAATATCCGACTTGGTTGGCCAATATTGTTCCGGTGCCAAAGAAAGATGGCAAGATCCGGGTGTGCGTAGACTTCAGGGATTTAAACCGAGCCAGTCCGAAGGACGATTTTCCCCTACCGCACATCGATGAGTTAGTGGACTTCACTGCAGGGCATGCATTGCTCTCATTCATGGATGGCTTTTCAGGGTATAATCAGATAGTGATGGCGCCGGAGGACAGAGAAAAGACTGCATTCACCACCCCGTGGGGGACATACTGCTATCGGGTCATGCCGTTTGGGTTGAAGAATGCTGGGGCTACTTATCAACGGGCCGCGACCACAATACTACATGATATGATCCACAAAGAGGTTGAGGTGTATGTGGACGACATGATTGTCAAGTCCAAGGAAAGAGAGGGCCACTACACCGCCTTGCGCAAGTTTTTCCAAAGGATCAGAGAATTCAGGTTGCGGTTAAACCCTCAGAAATGTACATTTGGGGTTACAGCGGGAAAAATGCTGGGGTTTCTGATTACACAAAGGGGCATCGAGGTCGACCCTTCCAAAATCAAGGCCATCCTAGAAATGCCCCCACCAAGGACTGAAAAGGAGGTGCGCGGCTTTCTGGGTAAAGTGCAATTCATAAGACGGTTTATCTCAAAATTAACCTTGACTTGTGAACCACTTTTTGGTCTCCTGAAGAAAGGAAAGAAGTTCCAATGGGACGGCCGATGCCAAGCAGCGTTTGAGCAAATTAAAGAATATCTACAGAACCCGCCCGTTTTATCACCGCCAGAACCGGGGAAACCGTTGATTTTGTATCTGTCAGTGACTGAAACCACAATGGGCTGCATGCTTGCACAAGAATCAGAAGATAAGGTGGAAAAAGCCATCTATTATTTGAGCAAGAAAATGCTGGAATATGAGACCCGATATACACCACTGGAAAAGGCTTGCTTAGCTCTGGTATGGGCTACCAGGAAGCTGCGGCACTACCTGTTAGCTCACTCTGTAATGTTGGTTTCACGTCTCGATCCCATCAAATATCTTTTCGAGAAACCAGCGCTTACGGGTAGGCTAGCTCGTTGGTTGCTGTTGCTCTCCGAATTTGATCTCACATATGTGACGCGCAAGTCAGTGAAAGGAAGAGCAGTGGCAGAGTTCCTTGCCGACCACCCGGTCGAGGGGGATGAAGCAGTTGAGTATCTATTCCCAGATGAAACAATTCTGCATATCGACGAAGAAACTTGGACAATGTACTTTGACGGAGCGTCAAATCAACATGGGTATGGGATAGGAGTGTTGCTGATAGCACCCGATAATTCCCGTATCCCTCTAGCCTTCAAACTCCGGTTCAAAGTCTCAAATAATGAAGCAGAATATGAGGCGTGCATCGCTGGTTTAGAAGCAGCCCTAGAACTAGGGGCAAGACGGCTGGACGTCATTGGGGACTCGAATCTTGTTGTGTCTCAAGCTAAAGGAGACTGGAAAGTAAAAGAAGAAAATATGATGATGTATCACCAGACCTTGGACTTGCTGATTCCTCGGTTTGAGAAGTTAAGTTTCACTCATCTACTAAGAGAGAACAACAAGTTCGCAGATTCATTAGCAACTCTATCATCTATGATAGACATCCCGTGTGGAGTCCGAATGCGTCCAGTCATCATCGACCAGAAATTTGTACCTGCCTATGAGTCGATTGCAACCATAGATGAAGTTCAGGATGAACACCCCTGGTATTACGACATCTGGAACTTTTTGGAGAAAGAAGCATACCCGCTAGGGGTAAATGCCAAAGACAAGAGGGCAATCAGAAGAATGTCGGTTCAGTTCATCATCTGTGGGGGTAAGCTGTATAGAAGAGGTCATCTGGGAATGCATAAACTGTGTGTTGATGCTGAAGAGTCCAAGCGTCTGATGGAAGCCATCCACGGGGGTGAATGTGGTGCACATATGAATGGGGTGATGTTGGCTAGGAAGATCCTTAGACAAGGTTATTATTGGTCCACCATGGAGGAGGATTGTATCGGTTTCGTCAGGCGATGCCACAAATGTCAGATTCATGCAAATCGCATGAACATTCCGCCGTCAAAGCTGTACAACATGACTTCACCATGGCCTTTTTCAGTCTGGGGAATTGATGTAATTGGAGCTGTTACGCCGAAGGGGTCGAACGGGCATGAGTTCATCCTCGTAGCGATAGACTATTTTACAAAGTGGGTTGAGGCCCAATCTTACGCAGTGTTGAAAGCTTCACACGTTGCGAAATTCATCAGAAACAACATTATCTGTCGTTACGGGGTTCCGAATGAAATAGTTTCTGACAATGGTTCCCACTTCAAGAAGGAAGTGATAGACTTGTTGGAGAAATACAATGTGACTTTTCACAAGTCGTCTACTTACCGGCCACAAACCAACGGAGCAGTTGAGGCCGTCAACAAGAACATCAAGCGCATATTACAGAAGATGGTGGAAACCTATCGGGATTGGCCAGATAAGCTGCCGTTTGCTCTGTGGGGCTACAGGACTTCGATCAGAACTTCAACTGGGGCGACTCCGTATTCATTAGTTTATGGGATGGAGGCCGTTCTACCTATTGAGATTGAGGTTCCGTCATTACGAGTATTGGCCGAGTGCCAGATAGCCGAAGCAGATTGGCAGCAAAACAGATTTGAGGAACTCATGCTCTTTGATGAAAGAAGATTGAAAGCACTGTACCACGTCCAAGGCTATCAACGCAGAATCGCCCGGGCTTTCAACAAGAAGGTTAAGTCCAGGAATCTGAAAGAAGGAGATTTAGTACTCAAGGACAACCGTGCTCCTATCCACGACCCAAGGGGCAAGTTCAGACCTAATTGGACTGGTCCTTACATCATCAAGTCAATCTGGTCAGGTGGAGCTGTGGTTCTGATGGATCTAGATGGCTTAGAGTTTTCCCAACCGATCAATATGGACAAGTTGAAGAAATACTACCCCTGAGAGGCTCGCTAGGCCGAAAACCCGAAAGGGCGACCTAGGCAAAACTCAGAGCACAAAAAAAATTTGAAATTATAAAAACTGAGCTCGCAAGGTTGAAAACCCGCAAAGGGCGGCCTTGGCAAAAGTTAGAGCGCAAAAGGAGAGTAAAAATACCCGAGCGAACCTGAGCCTGAACTACGTAAGGCTTGATTCCCATCTTTGGGATACGTAGGCAGCTTCATCTTGAAGTTCAGTCACAATCTTTTCCCCGATCAACTTCGTCCATTTTGATCATCTCAGTCATCTTTATTCATCAGCATTTATTGTGATCTCCGGTACAGTGCTATTCAAACTAGGGGCAACTTTTCGTTGCGATGAAGTGCTGCGGCATCATTCAAACTAGGGGCAACTTTCCAGTTGCTAGGATCCGGGATTGTGCATCTCAGTGACAGATCTCAGGCGTGTCCAGTTCTGATCCATATCGAAAATAGTTTTGAAAAGTTTTAATAAAAGTTGGCTTTGTTCAAATTAATCTTTTTACAACTAAGACCATTTTTGGACCAAAAGTGGAGAATTTTCAGTACCACCACCTTCAATTTCATTGATTTCAAAACAGAGTTCTGTTGCTCTTGCATACAATTGAAGTTGCTTTTTATTACATTCATAACGAAAACTTGAAAGTACTAATAAAGCAATAAATCTGGGGCACAGTCCAGTCAGATGTCCCTGCGCCCCCTTCCAGAGCTAGTTGAAGCTTCAGGTGCCAGCTTAGGCCCGACTTGTGCTTCTTCATCGAGCCAATCCCAGCACTCATCAGACAACGTGCAATTGAAGACAGGGGCAGGGACCAGGAGCTCTCTGGTCCTTCAAGCTGTAATAGGCCGGGCAAGATGTGCACCTCGGGTTGGGAATGTAGCTGGATACTCTATCCCCTCCGGAGGGCAAGTCTGATTATGGCCGAACTGGCGCAGAATACGGAATGGGAAGTAGAATACACGGTGAGTCAAGCCGATCAATCTGATCCCGACCTGCCGTGACATGCTATAGCTCATTGCCGGGAGATTGAGCCAAGGGCAACGCCAAGCAATACGGTCTGCTGATAAATTGCACATCCATTCAAACCACCAGCTCCCATCAGGAGCATTGACTAGGTGTCGCCGAAAGAAGTAGCTGCGGGCTGAATAAGCAGGGAAAGAGTCCACAACTTGCAACTTATCCATCAACCATATCTGGGGAAGGATGAAAAATGAGAGATTAAAGAATAGAGAGATGTGCGATGAGAGAAAAGTGAGATAGGGGTTTTGTGAGAAAAATCGAGCCCGAGGGCCGAGTGATGTGAGTGAACATACATGTGAGCTTGGATGGGAAACATTACCTGTAGCAGTAGTGGACTCCCTGCAAATCTGGTTGTCTCCCGGCAGTAGAAGGCATCCAGGCCTATCAATTTTGGATACATTCCATTCTCCAGGTAGTCCATCCAAAGTACATCGTGCTATATTTTTGCTTATCGAGTTGTTGTTTTTGCTTATTGAGTTGTAAGTTTTGTCGAGCTGTCGCATTTTGTGTTTTGAGTTGTTACCTTTTGATTACACAATTTTGTTAAGTCTTGTCGATTTGAGTCGTTAACATTGTTGTATTTTGTTTATCGAGTTGTAAACTTGCTAAGATTCTGTTTTATTTCTTAGTGAGTCAATTTGTTCTTATTTGTTGCGTCGGTTCACTACCTGACCCGGTAATACATGAGGCACATTTTCATTCAATTCCACTTTGTGCAAAATAATGCGATGCGATGCTAAGAATTTCAAATACAATATCTTTTCAAAAGCTGTTTCATTTCATCATGTCTTACAACAAAGTAAAGGTACAAGTTTTACAGAAAATAAAACTGCCTAACAATGTGCAAAGTGCTACAAACTACTAGCTAAAAAGTAGAATAAAGCAGGAAATAACATCAGTGCCCTCGGGAGCGGGAATGGGGAGGCCCTCTCATCCTCTTCTGCGGGATAATCTCTACCTCATCATCACCATTTGGATCGGAACTGTCGTCCTCCGGATCCCCCTCAGGCTCGTCTCCACTCCCGGAACCAAGACCGGAGCCTCCCCCTCCAGGAGATGTGTCTGACACATGATCTGCGACCTCCTCCTCGTCATCCTCAACAATGGGTGCCCTGCGTCTGCGAGACGACCCTCCTCCTCGAGCTCCTCGGTGAGGCCGAGATGGCCCAGCTCCTCGAGGCCCAGTACCTCTACCTCTCTGAAAAGGCCCGGGAGGCCCACCTTGTGTCGGAGCATAGACTGGAGGCATCTGAAAATGCAAAGTGCAATACATCAGTCCAAACATAAAAAGCAGGTGCAAGTACAGCATGGGAGTGGGGTGTGTGCCAGATGTGTTCTACACAGCCTACCAGTGCAATGGAATGTTTAAAGCCAGAGCATTAACAGAAATATGATAAATGCAAGAAAGATGAAGGGTACCTGGAAGCCCATGATGGACATCTGTGCCTCTCTGCGCAGGACCATCCCCTCGAGTGAGGCCACCACTCCGAGCATCTGATCTATGTAATCTCGAGGAGGCTGCAGTTACAAGCTCGATTCATCAATTAATAAGCAACTGTCAAAATGTCTGTGTGACAAATGAAGAATGGTAGAACATACCGGTGGTGAGTCAGGATCACTGACGTATCTGTGACCAGGCGTCGGAGGCTCCATAGGGATCGGAATCGGGGAGGTAGCCCCATACTGCCAACACGTCAACTCAGTCGGCATCTCTGGCCATCCAGGGTGATCAAGAGTCGGAGGGATCGGAGGGATCGAACTGCCTCCACCTCTAGATGTGCCAGCCCTGCTAGAAGAAGGGATGTCTGTAGCACGAGCGTGACTCGAAGATGGTGCGCCAGTGGGCCTCCGTGCCGGAGCCCGTACTCCCGTCAAGGGGGGCATCAGATATATACGGCGGTAGGTGGAGTAGCTCCCATCAAGAAGATGTAATAACGCATCACTGCCCTGCATAGCACTACTGACCTTCTCAGGAGATAATCTATCAGCAGTCCGCATGGTGTCTGGAGGCACAGCAGGAGGGTCCTGAGAATTCCCCCCCCATAGCTGGCGCTGGAAGCGTTCCCCCAGGAACCAAACTCTACCCACTGGTCCCTCGAGCAGGAACCTATACTGGGAACTAGTCGACCCTCCGGGGTACTGATCCTCGAGGTCATCGCCGAAGATTGCCCAAGGCTGCCAAGTGATCTGCGGATAACCAGTGCATAAATCAATCAGAAATCAGAACATACAAAGCAGATCAAAGATGAAAATGGAAAAAGAACTGAGAGTTCTAAAATACCTCTGTCGCTCGAACAGTGTCGAAATACTGCCGCAGAGAGAAGAGAGTCTCTCGAGGCCTCGACAAGTGCTCGCCCTCAAACATCAGTGAATATGGGGTCATAGGAGGTCCTGTCACCTCCATCTCCGGGGCTAATGTGGGAAAATATGCATATACCCATAGCTGAGAAAAGCAATGCGGGATGTGAATACAAGGTGCTAAAGGCAGAATACAGAGTGCAAAGTGCGCCGTGTGTGTGCAGTGAACAAGCAATGAGAAGCAAAAAAATGTAAATCAAAAGGACAGAATGTACCTCCCAGGTTCTCCAGTAGCCGCCGAGTAAATCTCCCCGTCCGCGAGAGACTGCACTCATGTAACAGTACAGGGTAGCCAGGCTAGCGCCGCCCCAATCATACTGGCTGACCTGTGATAGGTCTACCAAAGCACTCAGGAGATATAATCCCACCATGTTCCCTCTATCAGCGAACAAGGTGGTGCCGAGGAGATACATGAGAAAACCGCGGGCATACTGCTCCGCCTCCTCAGGAGTACCGGGCTCCATCTGTGGCCGCCGGAAGTGCAAAGCAAACCAGGAGTATCGGACTCTCCCCGAACCTCTGTCTACAGGCGGGTGTGTCCCCAATAGGTGCATCCAAGCAGCCTCCCACTGGCCCATATCCTCGTCATAGGGAATGGGTACACCGCCTACGTCTAGGCCGGTGAGTATAGCGAAGTCCAGTGGGGTCATGGTCATATCCCCGGCTGCAGAAAAATGGAAAGAATTGGTGGTGTCCCACCACCTCTCTGCTAGAGCCGCGAATAAAGTCCTACTGATGAGGCAACGAGATAATCCCCTGCAGAATGGTCCAAACCCTGCAAGGTCGACCAAGCCCCGGACAGCTTCCGGAAGCTCAAAATACCACTCCCTCGCGGTGACGGAACCATATCCTCGCACTGTGCGAGAATGAACCTGCATTTAGAATGAATGCATAGATCAGCAAATGAAGTGAAAATGAGTTGTGTGCAAATGAAGTGAAAATGAGCTGTGTGCAAATGAAGTGAAAACGGGCTGCGTGTTCAGTAAATTTGGTATTTGGGCTGCGCGTTCAAAGTTTTAGTACATCTGAGTTTGGGACTGTGTGTTCTACTCAACATCAGTGGGCTGTGTGTTCACCTCAAATTGGGACTGTGTGTTCTACTCAACATCAGTGGGCTGTGTGTTCGCTTCAAATTGGGACTGTGTGTTCTACTCAACATCAGTGGGCTGTGTGTTCACCTCAAATTAGGACTGTGTGTTCTACTCAACATCAGTGGGCTGTGTGTTCGCTTCAAATTGGGACTGTGTGTTCTACTCAACATCAGTGGGCTGTGTGTTCACCTCAAATTGGGACTGTGTGTTCTACTCAACATCAGTGGGCCGTGTGTTCACCTCAAATTGGGACTGTGTGTTCTACTCAACATCAGTGAGCTGTGTGTTCGCTTCAAATTGGGACTGTGTGTTCTACTTAACATCAGTGGGCTGTGTGTTCGCTTCAAATTGGGACTGTGTGTTCTACTCAACATCAGTGGGCTGTGTGTTCGCTTCAAATTGGGACTGTGTGTTCTACTCAACATCAGTGGGCTGTGTGTTCGCTTCAAATTGGGATTGTGTGTTCTACTCAACATCAGTGGGCTGTGTGTTCACCTCAAATTGGGACTGTGTGTTCTACTCAACATCAGTGGGCTGTGTGTTCACCTCAAATTGGGACTGTGCGTTCTACTCAACATCAGTGGGCTGTGTGTTCGCTTCAGATCTGGGCTGTGTGTTCAGTGCATCAAAGTTTAGGGCTGTGTGTTCTACTTTCAAATCCGGGCTGCGTGTTCAGAAAATCTGAGTTTTGGGACTGTGTGTTCTACTCTTAGTCAGTATGTGCTGTGTGCTCATTTTCAACTTCGGGCTGTGTGTTTGGCGAATCAATGTTTGAGCCGTGTGTTCAATTCCTAACTAATGTATACTATGCGTTCACAATTATTCAATGAGCTGTGCTCACGGAATTCAAGTGGCTAAGTCACATGCTCAGGATGCAAGTACTATGTCATAAGCTAAACTGTGTGTCTAAGCATGGCAGGGGAATGAAATTGTAACGACCCGGAACTGTATGACGTCATTATCCGTGATTAATTATGTGTTTATGTGATTTAATTGGAAATTATCTGTTTGAATTAGAAAAATATCTGTTGGAAGTACAACTTCGGGACTGAAATCGAAGACTGTAATGGGTTCAGAAAGTGAAATTGAACATACCTATGTGAAGCCGGGAATTTTTAGAACTATCTGAAACGATAAATTGAAGACTGAAATTCGTCTGAATCGCTAAGTTCCGTTTGGTTCAAATTATTGGCACAATTGGTTAATTAAGAACAAGGGCCTTGTTTGGCTTTAGAGTTTTGGCACAAATGGTTTAATTAATATATATGTGTTTAGATAAGGATGGATGGACTCATTTTGACTAAATCAAGAAAAGAGAAAAATCTAGAGAAAGAGAGAGATCGTGAGGGAGAGAGAGAGAGACCAAGGAAGAAGAAGAGAAGCAAGAAGAAAAAGGGGAAATCAAACAATCCTTCTCCATCTAAGAGCTTAAGGTAAGAATTTCATGGAATTGATAGTTGATTTATGATGTCTAGCATATTGAACTCAAGATCATGGCCTTAAATGTTATGATTGATGATTATTTGGCATGTTTGAGAAAGAACCTCCATGGCTATAGAGACATGAAGCTTGTATGTATATATTCATGATTTTCCACTTTGATTCATGGGTTGATCTTGTTTATGATTCATATGGGTTTTGAATTGAGGTTTGATGTTGAAATCAAGTTGTATTTCTAGCATTTTGGGTCATGGAATGCATGTAATGGAAGTTGGTTTTGTAAAGAAAAGGTTGAAGTTTGAAAGAGGGAAGAAGAACCAGGAATTCGGGATTTGCTCTGTCCGCTCGAGCGTAGGGGAGCCCGCTCGAGCGGAGAAATCGACCATTCAGTAGTTCTGGGAAATTGTACTGGACGCTCGAGCGGCCAAAGTGGCGCTCGAGCGGAGAGGCTTATTTTCAGGAAAAGTTCGAGAAGTTGTTCTATGTGATTTTTAACATGTTAATTGCATTCTTTAGCATCTTATGGGCATAAAGTGAGCATGAAATGAAGTAAAGAATGAATGAAATGGCATGAATGTAAAGAAGAAAGAGAATGAACATGAAATGAAGAAAAGGAAATGTAAAGGCATGAATGATAATAATGTCATATGTTAAGAATGTGCTATACTGTTGATGTTGCAGGTTAAATTGAGAAGACCGTACAACCGGTTCTGGAAACCACTGTAAGTAACATTTCCGTAAATGTTATGTTGATATGAAAGTATGTTCAAAAGCTATGATATGATATGGTTTTCAAAATGATAATGTTTTCTGTGAACGAATGTCCTAGTTTGCGAATCTAGTATGGCATCCATAGATAGAAAGTTACGAGATCTCGGTATGTGTCGATTAATCGGTGTACGGACCGATTACTCTAGTCGAAAGACCAAAGTCTGTGGAATACGCCATTAAAGACTGTTGACTGTTTATAACTGTATATATGAAAATGTTGGAATTCGTTCACTAACCCTTTTACTGTTATGTTACTTGCTGAGCTCTAGCTCATTGTTTGTATTTATGTATTATAGGTGAGCTTCCGAGGAGTCAAGCTTAGGCGGAGTCTTGACCGAGCCGCCGTTTTGAAGCCTACCAGTTTGGAGTGCCTCGAGCTGGGGCTAGGCCTGGAAGGCCGGTGTGAGTCTTGTTTTGTTTTGCATCAGTGGCTTAGGCCTATGTGTTGTACATGATATTATGGAACAGTTGTAACTGTATGTAATGTGTTGTAGATGTTTGATGGTACATGTTATGTAATGCATGTGGGTAATTAACTCATCTTTTTGCCATATAAATGTATGTTCATATTATGCACAGCTCTTGGACTATTAGATTTCTTCTTTTTCGCTTCCGCGAGCCCCGTTTATTTATGTTTTGTATTGGAAGGCCTGTGGTAATCTAGGATTACTGGCCGGTCTCGTCACCAAACTTTTCGGGGTGGGTTTGGGGCGTGACAGAGTGGTATCAGAGCGCACGAGTTAATTTCTCACACACGTGTCCATAAGAGCTGTTAGGGTGCATTAGAAAAGAAATAGAGCATGGCATGAGCACATGTGCATGTGTGTGTGTGTTTTATGGATATGAGAGACAAGAACTGTAAATGATGAGAATTGTAAATGATGAGAACTGAGAACTGTGAATGATGAGACAACAGAGGAAGTATGTTGAAAATGAAAATGTGCTATATGTTATGGGTTTTATAGACCGATGGAAGATATTAATGCAAGGACCGTGAATGAGTCAGAAGTTGCTACTGCCAGAATTGATCAGTTAGAAAGAAAGGTAGAAGCTTTAACTGGGCTGGTGGAAAAGTATATCGCTTATAAGAAACAGAAAATGGAAATGATTAGTGACTCGATGATCTCCGCGAATGAGAATTTGAAAGGGAGTGCTAGAAAGCCTAATTGTAGAGAATGTAGAAAACAACATTGGGGTATTTGTCGCCGTGGAACTGGAGCTTGCTTTAAATGCGGACAGAAAGGACACAAGGTTAAAACTTGTCCACGAGCTCATCTGAAGAATGTGAAACCTGTTACTAGTGGAGTTACCTCAACGATGATATCAAAGACACAGAACACTGAAAACGCGAAGACAGGTATGACTTTAATCCCTATTGTGATGTTAGCACTGTTACCTATGCAAAGGAGAAATGTTGAACACGTGACTACGATAGAACAAATTTCCATACATTATATGAACTGATTGAATATGACTGGCATGAACTGAATTGATTAGGATTCGGATGAAACCAGTTTCCTTTGGCTATTACCTATGCAATGACCTATGCTATTACCTATGCTATTACTTTTGCTAATAATTGTGTAAGGACCTTCGAACTGAACATGAACTAGACGAATTGACTATGGATTATTGTGACTGGCAACTTGAACTATGATTTCAGAAACCGAATGTATCCTAGACTTCTGATTGAACTGATATGCATGACTCCTACAACATTTGACTTTATACTGTTAAAGAACTGACAAATTGAATTGTGGATATTACCTTTGCCATGGATTATTATGTTATGTTATTACCTTTGCATTGAACGCTATGGAGCTTGTTAGATGACTTCAGTCTTACGTGCCCGATATATTCCTTATGTGTTTGACTGATATGATATTACCTTTACTGCTATGAGACGGATCTTGGAACTATTTTATGATGTTGAATAATAGAACGGAACGTTGAATATCTCCTTTGAATAACGATGCTTTATGAACTACGGAATGACTTCAGAATGAATAACAATGAGGTTGAGATTTCCGACTTGACTTTTGCCAGGATGAGAAAAGTTTGGAGGACCAAACTTCTTAAGGTGGGGAGAGTGTAACGACCCGGAACTGTATGACGTCATTATCCGTGATTAATTATGTGTTTATGTGATTTAATTGGAAATTATCTGTTTGAATTAGAAAAATATCTGTTGGAAGTACAACTTCGGGACTGAAATCGAAGGCTGTAATGGGTTCAGAAAGTGAAATTGAACATACCTATGTGAAGCCGGGAATTTTTAGAACTATCTGAAACGATAAATTGAAGACTGAAATTCGTCTGAATCGCTAAGTTCCGTTTGGTTCAAATTATTGGCACAATTGGTTAATTAAGAACAAGGGCCTTGTTTGGCTTTAGAGTTTTGGCACAAATGGTTTAATTAATATATATGTGTTTAGATAAGGATGGATGGACTCATTTTGACTAAATCAAGAAAAGAGAAAAATCTAGAGAAAGAGAGAGATCGTGAGGGAGAGAGAGAGAGACCAAGGAAGAAGAAGAGAATCAAGAAGAAAAAGGGGAAATCAAACAATCCTTCTCCATCTAAGAGCTTAAGGTAAGAATTTCATGGAATTGATAGTTGATTTATGATGTCTAGCATATTGAACTCAAGATCATGGCCTTAAATGTTATGATTGATGATTATTTGGCATGTTTGAGAAAGAACCTCCATGGCTATAGAGACATGAAGCTTGTATGTATATATTCATGATTTTCCACTTTGATTCATGGGTTGATCTTGTTTATGATTCATATGGGTTTTGAATTGAGGTTTGATGTTGAAATCAAGTTGTATTTCTAGCATTTTGGGTCATGGAATGCATGTAATGGAAGTTGGTTTTGTAAAGAAAAGGTTGAAGTTTGAAAGAGGGAAGAAGAACCAGGAATTCGGGATTTGCTCTGTCCGCTCGAGCGTAGGGGAGCCCGCTCGAGCGGAGAAATCGACCATTCAGTAGTTCTAGGAAATTGTACTGGACGCTCGAGCGGCCAAAGTGGCGCTCGAGCGGAGAGGCTTATTTTCAGGAAAAGTTCGAGAAGTTGTTCTATGTGATTTTTAACATGTTAATTGCATTCTTTAGCATCTTATGGGCATAAAGTGAGCATGAAATGAAGTAAAGAATGAATGAAATGGCATGAATGTAAAGAAGAAAGAGAATGAACATGAAATGAAGAAAAGGAAATGTAAAGGCATGAATGATAATAATGTCATATGTTAAGAATGTGCTATACTGTTGATGTTGCAGGTTAAATTGAGAAGACCGTACAACCGGTTCTGGAAACCACTGTAAGTAACATTTCCGTAAATGTTATGTTGATATGAAAGTATGTTCAAAAGCTATGATATGATATGGTTTTCAAAATGATAATGTTTTCTGTGAACGAATGTCCTAGTTTGCGAATCTAGTATGGCATCCATAGATAGAAAGTTACGAGATCTCGGTATGTGTCGATTAATCGGTGTACGGACCGATTACTCTAGTCGAAAGACCAAAGTCTGTGGAATACGCCATTAAAGACTGTTGACTGTTTATAACTGTATATATGAAAATGTTGGAATTCGTTCACTAACCCTTTTACTGTTATGTTACTTGCTGAGCTCTAGCTCATTGTTTGTATTTATGTATTATAGGTGAGCTTCCGAGGAGTCAAGCTTAGGCGGAGTCTTGACCGAGCCGCCGTTTTGAAGCCTACCAGTTTGGAGTGCCTCGAGCTGGGGCTAGGCCTGGAAGGCCGGTGTGAGTCTTGTTTTGTTTTGCATCAGTGGCTTAGGCCTATGTGTTGTACATGATATTATGGAACAGTTGTAACTGTATGTAATGTGTTGTAGATGTTTGATGGTACATGTTATGTAATGCATGTGGGTAATTAACTCATCTTTTTGCCATATAAATGTATGTTCATATTATGCACAGCTCTTGGACTATTAGATTTCTTCTTTTTCGCTTCCGCGAGCCCCGTTTATTTATGTTTTGTATTGGAAGGCCTGTGGTAATCTAGGATTACTGGCCGGTCTCGTCACCAAACTTTTCGGGGCGGGTTTGGGGCGTGACAGAGTGGTATCAGAGTGCACGAGTTAATTTCTCACACACGTGTCCATAAGAGCTGTTAGGGTGCATTAGAAAAGAAATAGAGCATGGCATGAGCACATGTGCATGTGTGTGTGTGTTTTATGGATATGAGAGACAAGAACTGTAAATGATGAGAATTGTAAATGATGAGAACTGAGAACTGTGAATGATGAGACAACAGAGGAAGTATGTTGAAAATGAAAATGTGCTATATGTTATGGGTTTTATAGACCGATGGAAGATATTAATGCAAGGACCGTGAATGAGTCAGAAGTTGCTACTGCCAGAATTGATCAGTTAGAAAGAAAGGTAGAAGCTTTAACTGGGCTGGTGGAAAAGTATATCGCTTATAAGAAACAGAAAATGGAAATGATTAGTGACTCGATGATCTCCGCGAATGAGAATTTGAAAGGGAGTGCTAGAAAGCCTAATTGTAGAGAATGTAGAAAACAACATTGGGGTATTTGTCGCCGTGGAACTGGAGCTTGCTTTAAATGCGGACAGAAAGGACACAAGGTTAAAACTTGTCCACGAGCTCATCTGAAGAATGTGAAACCTGTTACTAGTGGAGTTACCTCAACGATGATATCAAAGACACAGAACACTGAAAACGCGAAGACAGGTATGACTTTAATCCCTATTGTGATGTTAGCACTGTTACCTATGCAAAGGAGAAATGTTGAACACGTGACTACGATAGAACAAATTTCCATACATTATATGAACTGATTGAATATGACTGGCATGAACTGAATTGATTAGGATTCGGATGAAACCAGTTTCCTTTGGCTATTACCTATGCAATGACCTATGCTATTACCTATGCTATTACTTTTGCTAATAATTGTGTAAGGACCTTCGAACTGAACATGAACTAGACGAATTGACTATGGATTATTGTGACTGGCAACTTGAACTATGATTTCAGAAACCGAATGTATCCTAGACTTCTGATTGAACTGATATGCATGACTCCTACAACATTTGACTTTATACTGTTAAAGAACTGACAAATTGAATTGTGGATATTACCTTTGCCATGGATTATTATGTTATGTTATTACCTTTGCATTGAACGCTATGGAGCTTGTTAGATGACTTCAGTCTTACGTGCCCGATATATTCCTTATGTGTTTGACTGATATGATATTACCTTTACTGCTATGAGACGGATCTTGGAACTATTTTATGATGTTGAATAATAGAACGGAACGTTGAATATCTCCTTTGAATAACGATGCTTTATGAACTACGGAATGACTTCAGAATGAATAACAATGAGGTTGAGATTTCCGACTTGACTTTTGCCAGGATGAGAAAAGTTTGGAGGACCAAACTTCTTAAGGTGGGGAGAGTGTAACGACCCGGAACTGTATGACGTCATTATCCGTGATTAATTATGTGTTTATGTGATTTAATTGGAAATTATCTGTTTGAATTAGAAAAATATCTGTTGGAAGTACAACTTCGGGACTGAAATCGAAGGCTGTAATGGGTTCAGAAAGTGAAATTGAACATACCTATGTGAAGCCGGGAATTTTTAGAACTATCTGAAACGATAAATTGAAGACTGAAATTCGTCTGAATCGCTAAGTTCCGTTTGGTTCAAATTATTGGCACAATTGGTTAATTAAGAACAAGGGCCTTGTTTGGCTTTAGAGTTTTGGCACAAATGGTTTAATTAATATATATGTGTTTAGATAAGGATGGATGGACTCATTTTGACTAAATCAAGAAAAGAGAAAAATCTAGAGAAAGAGAGAGATCGTGAGGGAGAGAGAGAGAGACCAAGGAAGAAGAAGAGAAGCAAGAAGAAAAAGGGGAAATCAAACAATCCTTCTCCATCTAAGAGCTTAAGGTAAGAATTTCATGGAATTGATAGTTGATTTATGATGTCTAGCATATTGAACTCAAGATCATGGCCTTAAATGTTATGATTGATGATTATTTGGCATGTTTGAGAAAGAACCTCCATGGCTATAGAGACATGAAGCTTGTATGTATATATTCATGATTTTCCACTTTGATTCATGGGTTGATCTTGTTTATGATTCATATGGGTTTTGAATTGAGGTTTGATGTTGAAATCAAGTTGTATTTCTAGCATTTTGGGTCATGGAATGCATGTAATGGAAGTTGGTTTTGTAAAGAAAAGGTTGAAGTTTGAAAGAGGGAAGAAGAACCAGGAATTCGGGATTTGCTCTGTCCGCTCGAGCGTAGGGGAGCCCGCTCGAGCGGAGAAATCGACCATTCAGTAGTTCTGGGAAATTGTACTGGACGCTCGAGCGGCCAAAGTGGCGCTCGAGCGGAGAGGCTTATTTTCAGGAAAAGTTCGAGAAGTTGTTCTATGTGATTTTTAACATGTTAATTGCATTCTTTAGCATCTTATGGGCATAAAGTGAGCATGAAATGAAGTAAAGAATGAATGAAATGGCATGAATGTAAAGAAGAAAGAGAATGAACATGAAATGAAGAAAAGGAAATGTAAAGGCATGAATGATAATAATGTCATATGTTAAGAATGTGCTATACTGTTGATGTTGCAGGTTAAATTGAGAAGACCGTACAACCGGTTCTGGAAACCACTGTAAGTAACATTTCCGTAAATGTTATGTTGATATGAAAGTATGTTCAAAAGCTATGATATGATATGGTTTTCAAAATGATAATGTTTTCTGTGAACGAATGTCCTAGTTTGCGAATCTAGTATGGCATCCATAGATAGAAAGTTACGAGATCTCGGTATGTGTCGATTAATCGGTGTACGGACCGATTACTCTAGTCGAAAGACCAAAGTCTGTGGAATACGCCATTAAAGACTGTTGACTGTTTATAACTGTATATATGAAAATGTTGGAATTCGTTCACTAACCCTTTTACTGTTATGTTACTTGCTGAGCTCTAGCTCATTGTTTGTATTTATGTATTATAGGTGAGCTTCCGAGGAGTCAAGCTTAGGCGGAGTCTTGACCGAGCCGCCGTTTTGAAGCCTACCAGTTTGGAGTGCCTCGAGCTGGGGCTAGGCCTGGAAGGCCGGTGTGAGTCTTGTTTTGTTTTGCATCAGTGGCTTAGGCCTATGTGTTGTACATGATATTATGGAACAGTTGTAACTGTATGTAATGTGTTGTAGATGTTTGATGGTACATGTTATGTAATGCATGTGGGTAATTAACTCATCTTTTTGCCATATAAATGTATGTTCATATTATGCACAGCTCTTGGACTATTAGATTTCTTCTTTTTCGCTTCCGCGAGCCCCGTTTATTTATGTTTTGTATTGGAAGGCCTGTGGTAATCTAGGATTACTGGCCGGTCTCGTCACCAAACTTTTCGGGGCGGGTTTGGGGCGTGACAGAGTGGTATCAGAGCGCACGAGTTAATTTCTCACACACGTGTCCATAAGAGCTGTTAGGGTGCATTAGAAAAGAAATAGAGCATGGCATGAGCACATGTGCATGTGTGTGTGTGTTTTATGGATATGAGAGACAAGAACTGTAAATGATGAGAATTGTAAATGATGAGAACTGAGAACTGTGAATGATGAGACAACAGAGGAAGTATGTTGAAAATGAAAATGTGCTATATGTTATGGGTTTTATAGACCGATGGAAGATATTAATGCAAGGACCGTGAATGAGTCAGAAGTTGCTACTGCCAGAATTGATCAGTTAGAAAGAAAGGTAGAAGCTTTAACTGGGCTGGTGGAAAAGTATATCGCTTATAAGAAACAGAAAATGGAAATGATTAGTGACTCGATGATCTCCGCGAATGAGAATTTGAAAGGGAGTGCTAGAAAGCCTAATTGTAGAGAATGTAGAAAACAACATTGGGGTATTTGTCGCCGTGGAACTGGAGCTTGCTTTAAATGCGGACAGAAAGGACACAAGGTTAAAACTTGTCCACGAGCTCATCTGAAGAATGTGAAACCTGTTACTAGTGGAGTTACCTCAACGATGATATCAAAGACACAGAACACTGAAAACGCGAAGACAGGTATGACTTTAATCCCTATTGTGATGTTAGCACTGTTACCTATGCAAAGGAGAAATGTTGAACACGTGACTACGATAGAACAAATTTCCATACATTATATGAACTGATTGAATATGACTGGCATGAACTGAATTGATTAGGATTCGGATGAAACCAGTTTCCTTTGGCTATTACCTATGCAATGACCTATGCTATTACCTATGCTATTACTTTTGCTAATAATTGTGTAAGGACCTTCGAACTGAACATGAACTAGACGAATTGACTATGGATTATTGTGACTGGCAACTTGAACTATGATTTCAGAAACCGAATGTATCCTAGACTTCTGATTGAACTGATATGCATGACTCCTACAACATTTGACTTTATACTGTTAAAGAACTGACAAATTGAATTGTGGATATTACCTTTGCCATGGATTATTATGTTATGTTATTACCTTTGCATTGAACGCTATGGAGCTTGTTAGATGACTTCAGTCTTACGTGCCCGATATATTCCTTATGTGTTTGACTGATATGATATTACCTTTACTGCTATGAGACGGATCTTGGAACTATTTTATGATGTTGAATAATAGAACGGAACGTTGAATATCTCCTTTGAATAACGATGCTTTATGAACTACGGAATGACTTCAGAATGAATAACAATGAGGTTGAGATTTCCGACTTGACTTTTGCCAGGATGAGAAAAGTTTGGAGGACCAAACTTCTTAAGGTGGGGAGAGTGTAACGACCCGGAACTGTATGACGTCATTATCCGTGATTAATTATGTGTTTATGTGATTTAATTGGAAATTATCTGTTTGAATTAGAAAAATATCTGTTGGAAGTACAACTTCGGGACTGAAATCGAAGGCTGTAATGGGTTCAGAAAGTGAAATTGAACATACCTATGTGAAGCCGGGAATTTTTAGAACTATCTGAAACGATAAATTGAAGACTGAAATTCGTCTGAATCGCTAAGTTCCGTTTGGTTCAAATTATTGGCACAATTGGTTAATTAAGAACAAGGGCCTTGTTTGGCTTTAGAGTTTTGGCACAAATGGTTTAATTAATATATATGTGTTTAGATAAGGATGGATGGACTCATTTTGACTAAATCAAGAAAAGAGAAAAATCTAGAGAAAGAGAGAGATCGTGAGGGAGAGAGAGAGAGACCAAGGAAGAAGAAGAGAATCAAGAAGAAAAAGGGGAAATCAAACAATCCTTCTCCATCTAAGAGCTTAAGGTAAGAATTTCATGGAATTGATAGTTGATTTATGATGTCTAGCATATTGAACTCAAGATCATGGCCTTAAATGTTATGATTGATGATTATTTGGCATGTTTGAGAAAGAACCTCCATGGCTATAGAGACATGAAGCTTGTATGTATATATTCATGATTTTCCACTTTGATTCATGGGTTGATCTTGTTTATGATTCATATGGGTTTTGAATTGAGGTTTGATGTTGAAATCAAGTTGTATTTCTAGCATTTTGGGTCATGGAATGCATGTAATGGAAGTTGGTTTTGTAAAGAAAAGGTTGAAGTTTGAAAGAGGGAAGAAGAACCAGGAATTCGGGATTTGCTCTGTCCGCTCGAGCGTAGGGGAGCCCGCTCGAGCGGAGAAATCGACCATTCAGTAGTTCTGGGAAATTGTACTGGACGCTCGAGCGGCCAAAGTGGCGCTCGAGCGGAGAGGCTTATTTTCAGGAAAAGTTCGAGAAGTTGTTCTATGTGATTTTTAACATGTTAATTGCATTCTTTAGCATCTTATGGGCATAAAGTGAGCATGAAATGAAGTAAAGAATGAATGAAATGGCATGAATGTAAAGAAGAAAGAGAATGAACATGAAATGAAGAAAAGGAAATGTAAAGGCATGAATGATAATAATGTCATATGTTAAGAATGTGCTATACTGTTGATGTTGCAGGTTAAATTGAGAAGACCGTACAACCGGTTCTGGAAACCACTGTAAGTAACATTTCCGTAAATGTTATGTTGATATGAAAGTATGTTCAAAAGCTATGATATGATATGGTTTTCAAAATGATAATGTTTTCTGTGAACGAATGTCCTAGTTTGCGAATCTAGTATGGCATCCATAGATAGAAAGTTACGAGATCTCGGTATGTGTCGATTAATCGGTGTACGGACCGATTACTCTAGTCGAAAGACCAAAGTCTGTGGAATACGCCATTAAAGACTGTTGACTGTTTATAACTGTATATATGAAAATGTTGGAATTCGTTCACTAACCCTTTTACTGTTATGTTACTTGCTGAGCTCTAGCTCATTGTTTGTATTTATGTATTATAGGTGAGCTTCCGAGGAGTCAAGCTTAGGCGGAGTCTTGACCGAGCCGCCGTTTTGAAGCCTACCAGTTTGGAGTGCCTCGAGCTGGGGCTAGGCCTGGAAGGCCGGTGTGAGTCTTGTTTTGTTTTGCATCAGTGGCTTAGGCCTATGTGTTGTACATGATATTATGGAACAGTTGTAACTGTATGTAATGTGTTGTAGATGTTTGATGGTACATGTTATGTAATGCATGTGGGTAATTAACTCATCTTTTTGCCATATAAATGTATGTTCATATTATGCACAGCTCTTGGACTATTAGATTTCTTCTTTTTCGCTTCCGCGAGCCCCGTTTATTTATGTTTTGTATTGGAAGGCCTGTGGTAATCTAGGATTACTGGCCGGTCTCGTCACCAAACTTTTCGGGGCGGGTTTGGGGCGTGACAGAAATGCATGAGGAATACAGAGACTAAAGTAAAATACCTCTGCATCATAAGAGAGGTGCTGCTCTGGCTCTCGTAGGAGAAGATCCCTTGGTACTCGGTCGTTAAACTCAGTGAAATGACGAAAAGTGGCCCGCGGAAGCCTATGAACCGCTGGGGCATATCGATCGGGAATGAAAGGGCGAACTCTCGGAGGCAATGCCATAATGTCAAAGTCATCTCCGGCGCCGGGAAAACCTCCGCCGTGAGGGAAATGGCCCGCCATGTCGAGAAATCTGCAAAGAGGAGCAAAAATGAGCAAAATGGGCCAAAGTTGGAAAAAGTCAACAAAAGTCAACTCTCGGGAAACAAAAAGTCAACAAAAGTCAACCCCCGGGAAAATTTTCCAAATATTGAAACAAAATTACCTCAAGTGGTGAAAATGAGAAGAGAAGCCCCAAAGTCGAAATTTAGTCGCTTCAAAGTGCTTAAATCTGAAAGATTTCGCAAAAACAACTTGCGTGGGAGGCCGAGCGCGCGTTTAGAATGCAGATCTGAGAGAGAAAATGGCTTAGAGAGCAAGAGGAGAGAATTCCACACTTGGGGGTGTGATCTCGGAGGCAATGGGCAAGCATATATATAGAAAATGTCAAAATGACCATTTTGCCCCTGCTTTTGGCAGGTGGCCGGCCGGCCACCTAACCTGGCTGGCCGGCCCCTCTACTTTTTAGCCCTGGCCGATGGCCTCTCCTAGGGCAATGGGCTGGCCGACCATGTCCCCCACCCCCTCCCCTACCTCTCTGCAAATTTTGAGGAAAATCGGAGTTCCCGGGACCTGAAAAAGTTGAAGAAAAGTGCACTTTCTGGCGCCGAATTGCTCCGCCGGAACTTTGTTTGCAATTATTGACATGTGTCTCGTCATTATTCATCAAAATCAGAGTGTATCCTTTTTAAACATGTTGTGACCTCTCCAGGAGGTGAATCAGAGGCCGCGATTGAGTTGCCGTCGCCGAAATGCGCGTTTTCCGGTTCATCATTTCATGTCAAATGGGCATCCTGATTTATGTTCGTTTTGCTTCATTCGGCTCATAATTCGCATTCTCATGATTGTTTTGCATTGTCATGCATGGTTTCTTGGTGTATAATACTTTCATGCTTGAACACGCGTTGACACGCATTATCTTTTCTCGCGTTATGTTACATTCGTTCACCGACACTGTGTGTGTCAGACTTTTCGAATCACAGGAATCGCATTGAATATATGTTGTTAGCATATTGTTCTTGTTGAATTTCTCTCTTTTGCAGGCACGATATTGTATGTACGGTTCATTTGAGGCTGGTGCGACCAGACGAATCGCGCAGGTATCGTATCTTCTTCGTGTGAGACGCGACGAGAATTGAATGATTCTCCGCATTCCTAACTGCATGAAATGTAGTTGTTCGCTTTGCATTCTTGCTTAAAACTGTTGCATCTATTTGTCAATACCTGCTTCATTACAGCTTGTTGCACTTGCATGATCACTTGGCTCCGCGCCTATCATTTTGCATCTTGCCCCTGCCTGCGGGCCCGCCTGCGGGCACACATTCTCTGTTTATCTCGTATGATTGTCTAAGTCTTCGGCCTTGTCAAAAATGGGTCGTCTCTGGGCTTTGACATTCACTCCCGTCATTGTTATGACTTCCGAGTTCTGTCAAAGAGGGGCAACTGTAGACACCCCATTTTTGACCGACCTTAAGACTCAGACGTCACCAGTTGAGCGCTCGGTGATGTTGCATACTGTGCTCGTTCAGAAGTCTCAGAGTTGCGGCCGTGCGCCCTGCCTCCGGACTTCCGAACCCTCTTCTGTGCCTTGTCTCGGTTTGCGAACCAGACTCGGTTTTCTCTGTTTTCTTTCTTGAGGGAAGGGAGTAGTCCCGCAGATTATCTCCCGGTGGCCGTGAGCTACTTTTTGTGGCCGTAGGCCATTTTGCCCATTTCGGAGCCCGGTTCCCGGTTTTCGGGGCCGTTAGGCCGTGTGCCTCGGCTCGGGACCGCCCAACCATCTCCGCTTTCTCCGGTTTTTGGCGGAGACCTCTGTTTTAATGTTCCGAGGAACACTGGGGCCCCTGATGCCCACTTCGCAGCCGAACACCACTCCCGGTGCCCGGCGACCCATTTTCGGGACCCCGAACTGCGTGATTTGGGCCCCGAGCATTCATTTCACATCCGCTTTCTCCGGTTTTTGGCGGAGACCTCTGTTTTAATGTTCCGAGGAACACTGGGTTCTCAGGAACCCACTTCGTGGCCGTATGCCACTTTCGGTGCTCATAGCCGGTTTTCGGGACCCCGAACTGCGTGATTTGGGCCCCGAGCTTTCATTTTGCATCAGTTTTCTCTGATTTTTGGCAGGAACCTCTGTTTTGTCATTCCGAGGGACACTGGAGTCACAGATACCCACTTCGCTGCTGAACACCACTTCCGGCACCCGCAGCTCATTTTCGGGATCCCGAATTGCTCGGTTTTGGCTCCGAGCGTTCATTTCTCATTAGTTTTTGTTCAAACTTGGCAGGTGCCTCTGTTTCAACATCAGGAAGATCACTGGGGGGTGAGAAGCCAGCAATTATCCCAGATAACCAGTTTCGCTCCTCCGGAGCCCGTTTTGCTCACTTCCGGACCAATGTTGAACACCCTAGGGGTATTTTCTTCCAACCAAAGCTACATATCTGTGATGAGGGCATCTAGGAGGACCCTAAGGGTTGGTGGTCGGCCAGAAATTCATGGTTTCATTTTTGGGCCTCTCCTTCAAGCTCTATGTTGTGACTCTTGGTTCAATGTTGCCAAATTCAAACCTTGGATCCTTGTTCTACACACCTTGGAGGACACTTTGGTATGGTGGTCGGCCAGAGATTTTACTGTTCATTTTTTGGGGGTGGCCGGCCGGCCATGGTGAGTGGCTGGCCGACCAGGTGGGGTGGCCGGCCGGCCACCTCCCACAAATTTACCTGGCCGGCCAGCTTCCTGCTTTCCAGCCTGTCCCAGCTGTCCGGATATCTTTCAGCATATCCCGGGGCATCCGGGGGATATTTCGGGAGGGAAAGATTGGGTGCTTTCCCTCCCCTTTTACACCCCATTTCTTGCCTATTTAAAGGGCCCTCCCTCTCCTTCTTCAAGGTTGGAAAATTTGTCTTCAAGAACACTTCTCCAAAAACCTCCATTTCCTTGGCTTAAAACCTCAAAAAAGCTTCAAGTGTCAAGGCCATTCCTTCATCAACACCTAGCCTCACCATCCCTACCATCATTTCAGCAGCAAGGAGGTAAATTTCAGAGGTTGAGAAGCTACAAATCAAAGCCAAGAAGCAAAGAAAGACAAGTCTTCAAGGGTGAGTATTCAAAACCAACTTTTAGGGCTTTTTCTTGGTTCATTTTTATACTCTAATTGGTTGAGAATTGGGGCTCCGACCCCTACTGCTTTTGTGCTTTTTTTGAGCCCCTCTACAACTTTGTAGAAGGGCTCAACTTCATTTGATGCTTCTATGATACACTTGTTTCAATATCTAGCTTTTATGCCATTTTCTTGCATGCTAGTTTTGGTCTATTTGTGTTTGTTTCTAGGGGTCCGACCCCTACTGCTTTTGTTCTTATTTTGAGCCCCTCTACAACATTGTAGAGAGGCTCAACCCCATTTGGTGCTTGTATATACCACCTCCTTCAATATTCATCAAGTGTGCCACTTTTTGCATGCAATTTTGACCTATCTCTATTTGTTTTTGGGGCTTCGACCCCTACTTACTTTGGTCTTATTTTGACCCCCTTTACATATTCCATGAAGAAAGTTTTGTCATTTGGTGTGTGCATTGCATGTCTCATGATATAGCCTATTTGGAAGCCTATTTTGCATGGATTTTATAGCATGTTTGTATTCTGATTTTGAGGATGTCATCTTCTACAATTGTGCTTATTTTTATCTCATCTTCAATGTTGTAGAAGAAAGTTTTTCCATTTGGGGTTTTCATATACCACTTGTCTCAATACCCCCCTTTTTGGCCACTAACTTTGCATGCTTTGGTTGATCTATCTATGCTTGCATTTAGGCCATGTTTATTACTGAAAAAATGCCATTTTTGGGACTGTCTTGCTACTGTTCTTGCTTTCATGATCATATTTTGCATGTATAGCGTGGCTATAGGCCATTTCGGGGCTTAATTTCACATTTTCGGGATGAATGCATGCTTCGAGTGTCATTTCGAGTTGTTTCGGGGCTGTTTTCCCCTTTATTTAAGTGCTGAAATTCCATTTCCATGCTTGCATATCATTTCCCATGCCATTTATATCATTTTTGCATTGCCTCGGTTTGCGTGCCAATGGGCACGCACTTTGAGGCACCTCATTTTTATCATTCCGGCATCCTATGTGAGCGTGGCTGAGGCTATCTCATGTTGGCGTAAGCCCAATTTGCATTTTCATGCTTGTATGCCATGCCTCGGTTTGTGTGCCCGTGTGCACGCATTTCGAGGCACTTTGTTTTTACCCGACGGCAGCCTATGTGAGTGAGCTGAGGCTCTCCCATGTAGGTGTAAGCCCATCGTTGCATTCCGTATGCCATTTCATCGCATATCATCGCCTCGGTTTGCGTGCTTGTGGGCGCGCATTTCGAGGCACTTCGGTTTTATCCGATTTTGCATCGCATATCATCGCCTCGGTTTGCGTGCTTGTGGGCGCGCATTTTGAGGCACTTCGGTTTTATCTGATTTTCTCATTTTAACATCGCCTCGGTTTGCGTGTCCGCGGGCACGCATTTCGAGGCACTTCAGTTTTATCCGATTTTCTCATTTGCATCGCCTCGGTTTGCGTGCCCGTGGGCGCGCATTTCGAGGCACCTCTGTTTTATCCGATTTGTATGTCATGCCATCGCCTCGGTTTGCGTGCCCGCGTGCACGCTTTTCGAGGCATCTTATTTTCATCTCATTTTCACAGCATTGCGCATGCTAGGGTTGTATGTCAGTTGCATTTCATGCATATCATGCATATTGCACGGGAAACGAGGCATGTTTCGTACTCCGAGTGACGGAACGGGTCTCAATTCCCAAGTCACCGACACTCCGGATTACCTAATGATGGAGTTAGGTTTTGTTGTAGCATTCATCTGCGTTCATCCCATATTGAGTTGTGTAATTCGGTTCCTCGGCCATCATGCATCGATATGCGTGATTGGTGGCACGAGGATCGATGCATGCATATATTTGTGAAATACATTGCTATGCCCTTTTCCTGCTCTCTGTTGCAGTAACATCAAGAATCAGCACCTTTTCGGAGTCCGGCACGCATTTCGAGAAAAATTGCAAACAGAGGCGAATTGGGGCATCTCAGTGGATTTCCGCGCCAAGCAGCCCAGCATACATCATCCATCAGAAGCAAGGCAGTCCCTGGCTTGCATGCCAGTTTTACTTTTCTGTAATTAATTTGTTAATTAATTAGGAATTTGTACATTTATTCGGACTGTCTATTCTTTCATTTGGGACTGTATTATTATTTATTCGGACCCTCTGCGCGAGGGCAATGTTGTAATAAGGGTGTGTGAGTGTGATGTATGTCTTCCAACCCCACGTCTTTCTCCCTTTTATTTATCTGCTTATGATGGTTAGATATAGGGCATATTTCAATTAGCATACAGTATGACAGCATGTTTGCATCATTCATCTGTTTGCATGCACCGGGCTCGGCGCATCATACAAACTGCATTGTATTTCAATTACAAGATGAATACATGTTGGTTGTTGCATTTCACATGCCATGTTTAGAATAGCCGAGCCTGCCATCTTAGTTGCATCTTGCATGTGTTGCATTAGGCAAATCTGTATATTTTAGGATCATGCATGATTTCTAATTAGCTTCTTGTTTTGGCTTGGAGTACTCGGTGAGTTTTTATGCTTTAGCATCCTTGCATGCGTGTAAGTGTTGTCATGATAGCATGCTTGCCATGAGGCTATTTGCTTATGTGATATAACTGCCTTGAATGCCTGTGGGTGGAGGTTGAGTTATCCGGACTGGGACAAATCATTGACTGTTTGTTTTAAGCCCACTAGATAGTGGCAAAATCATTGTTTTACTAAGCCCACCTGAGGGTGGCAAATCCACATCTTAAGCCTACCTGCGGGTAGCAAACCATTTTCAAACAAACAAACATGAAATGTTTTGTTCCAATTCAGACGACCCAGTCTATACTTATTTGCTGCGAGCATCACATAGTAACCTAGGCTAATAACCGGAATAAGAATTCACAATGTTTTCAAAAACTGATATCATGGTTAGTAGAGGCCGGTCTTTGACCGGGCGAGAGGGGGTGCTCACGATGTGACCTTCCCTAATCGTACCCAAGTTCCCGAGCCGAGGCAACTTTGGTGATGACGGACACATGGCCTTTGGCACCGAGTCAGGGTTTCCTAAATTTCCCATTTTAAAATATTTAGGTGGCGACTCTGTTATCTGGCAAAGCAGTCCATGTTTGGCACTTCTTTCAAAAAATCTGTTTTTCTCAAAAACGATTTGCCGGATTTGGACTCTTTGGTTCGAGATTTGGAATCGCAACAAAAAATCGAGTCCGAGCTGTAGCGAGGTCCCCCGCGGGCGTTGTTACAGTTTCTGGCGACTCTGCTGGGGAATTTAGAGAACTTGACTCGAACTCATGATATCTGCTTTTGACTACACTTGTGTGTTTCTTTGCATTGCATTTGCATTGGTGCGCCTAGGACACCGTGTTTGCCATATGCCATTCCCGAACGATTTGCCGGAGGCTTGTCTTGTCAAGTCAAGTCAGAGTCGCGGCCGTGAGCCCTGCCTCCGGACTCCCGAACCCTCTTTTGTACCTTGTCTCGGTTTGCGAACCAGACTCGGTTTTCTCTGTTTCTTTTCCTGAAGGGAGGGAGAGGTCCCGTAGACCATCTCTCAGTGGCCGTGGGCTACATTTCGTGGCCGTAGGCCATTTTGCCCATTTCGGAGCCCGGTTCCTAGTTTTCGGAGCCGTCAGGCCGTGTGCCTCGGTTCGGGACCGCCTAACCATCTTCGATTCCTCCGGTTTTTGGCATGCATCTCATTTACTCCCTTTCGAGGGACACTGGGGCCTGAGAGACCCACTTCGTGGTCGAATGCCACTTTCGGTGCTTAACAGCCTATTTTCGGGACCCCGAACTGCGTGTTTTGGCCCCCGAGCATTCGTTTTGCATCAGTTTTTGTTCATTTTTGGCAGGCACCTCTGTTTTATCATCAGGAAGGTCACTGAAGGGTGGGAGGCCATCAATTGTCTCAGCAACCAGTTATGCTTCTCCGGCGTCCTCCGACGCCCGTTTTTCTCATTTCCGAGCTAGTGTTGACCACCCTAGGGCCATTTTCTTCAACCCCAAACCACATATTTGTGTTGTACACACATGGGAGGACCCTAATATCACATGGCCGGCCAGTAACTCAACTTGAACCTTTTGAACCCCTCCTAAAAGTGGCCTATTCTCTCTCTTGTTTTAGAGTTGCCAATTTTGAACCATAGGGTTGTGTTGAGGAGACCTAGGAGGACACCAATATCTGGTGGCCGGCCACTAATTTAACTTGACCCTTTTGACCTCTAGCCAGCCGGCTATAGGGGGTGGCCGGCCGGCCACCTGTAGCAAAAGTGGCAGGCCGGCCATGATCCTTGGGAGGTGTGCTTTACAGCTGTATAGCTGTTTCCCCCAAAATATCTGATTTCGGGGGACTTTTGGTAGAAGAGGGAACTTAATCCCAAGGTTCTACACACTTTCCTTACCTTTTCTCCTCCATCCTTGCATACACACAGCAGCTCTAGCTCTCCCTCAAGGGTTGGAAAACTTGCTTTGAGCATACACATACACATCTCTCCATTTCTCTCTAAAAGTCTTGGAGTTTTGCACCATTTCTCCATCACTACCAAGCACCACCACCACCACTCCATTTCCAGCAGCTTGGGGAGCTTTCTAGCAGCTAGGAAGCAACATTCCTTGGTCCAAGAGGTAGCAAAGAAGTGGTCTTCAAGGGTAAGTACCAATCTCCCTCTTTTGTAGCACTTTTTTGCACCATTCTTCTAGCCTATTTGATTACTGTTTTGGGCTCTGAACCTAACTGAAAGGGTCACTTTTTTGAGCCATTCTTCATGTTTGTTTAAGGGCTCAACCCTGTTTGAGCCCTCCATTTGGTACTTGCTTCAATACCTCTTTGTATGCCATTATTTTGCATGGTATTTCTAGCCTATGTGTGATCTGTTTTTGAGCATGATTTAAACTGTGACTTGGCTTATTTTGAGCCCCTCTACAACATTGTAGAAGGGCTCAACACTGTTGGGAGCCTCCATGTTGTACTTACCATTATACCCCTCTTTGGCCCCCATTTTTGCATGCTTTTTTAGGCTTATCTAGCTTCTGTTTTCGGCCATGATCAGAACTGAAAATGGCCATATTTTGACCTTCTTGGAATATCTTATTAAGGGTCTTTGGCTATTTGGTGATTGCTTTGTATACCTCATGTTATAGCCTCTTGTTGGCCTATTTCTTGCATGGCATTTTGAGCATGTTTGCATACTGATTTGAGGCATGTCATCTACTGTAAATGTTCATATTTTTAGGCCCTCTTCAGTGTTTAAGAAGGGTCTTTTTCCATTTGGGCATTGTATCTATCACTTACTTCATTGCTTCCTTTGCGGAGCCATTTTTGTATGCCATTTTAGCCCTACTTGTGATTGCTGTTTGGCCATGTTTTGTACTGTAAAAATGTGAGTTTTGGGGCTGCCTTGCTTCTTCTTTTTCATGTCTTGTTCAAATTATGCATGTATGGTATAGCTACAAGTCATTTCGGATGACTAGTTTTGCATTTCGGGAGAGATTCCTTACATCGGGTTTCATTTCGCCTCATTTCGGGGCTGTTTTCCCCCTCATTTTGCTACTGATTTTTGCATGTTTGCATGTCATATTCCGTGTCTTTGCCATGTCTCATTAGAGTGGCATTTCGGTGCCTGAGGGTCCGTTCTCGGTTTGCGTGCCCGCGGGTACGTACTTCGAGATGTCTTGTTTTCATCTAATGGCCTCCTATGTGAGTGTGGCTGAGGCTCTCTCATGTTGGTGTAAGCCCATTATTGCATTGCGTATGCCATTTCATCCGTAGCATTGTGTATGCCCGGTTATGTATTACCTCGTATAGCGTGTATGCCATTTCATAGCATTGTGTATGTTAGGATTGCATCTTAGTTGCATTTCATGCATATCATGCATATTGCATCGTGTTCGGGATAGGAGTTAGCCCGGGCACGGGAAACGAGGTACGTTTCGCACTCCGAGTGACGGAGCGTGTCTCAATTCCCAAGTCACCGACACTCCAGATTATCCGTGATGGAGTTAGGTTTTATTGTAGCATTCATATGCATTCATCCTATATTGAGTTGTGCAATTCGGCTCCTCGGCCATCATGCATCGATATGCGTGATTGGTGGCACGAGGATCGAGGCATGCATATATCTGTGAAATACATTGCTATGCCCCTTTCCTGCTCTCTATTGCAGCATATCAAGAATCAGCGGTCTTCCGAAGCTTGGCGCGCTTTTTGAGAAACATTGCGAAATAGAGGCTAATTGGGGCATTCTAGTGGATTTTCGCGCAAGGCAGCCCAAACATACATCGTTCATCAGAAGCAAGGCAGTCCCTGGCTTGCATGCCAGTTTACAGTTTTTCTTAGTTAATTTGTTAATTAATTAGGAATTTGTACATTATTCGGACTGTATTATTTGGACTGTATTATTCTTTCATTTGGGACTGTACATTTATTTGGACCCTCTGCGCGAGGGCATAATTGTAATAAGCGTGGGTGAGTGTGATGTATGTCTTCCAACCCCACGTCTTTCTTCCTTTTTATTTACCCGCTTATGATGGTTAGATTAGGGCATATTTCAATTAGCATACAGTATGACAGCATGTTTGCATCATTCATCTGTTTTGCATGCACCGGGCTCGGCGCATCATACAAACTGCATTTGTATTTCAATTCCGAATTGAATACGTGTTAGTTGTAGCATCTCATATGCCATATTTAGAATAGCCGAGCCTGCTATAGTTTGCATTTTTGCATGTGTTGCATTAGGCATTTCAGTATACTTAGGATCATGCATGATTTCTAATGTAGTTTCTGTTTTGGCTTGGAGTACTTGGTGAGTTTTTATGCTTTAGCATCCTTGCATGCGTGTGAGTGTTGCCATGAATAGCATGCTTGCCATGAGGCTATTTGCTTATGTGATATAACTGCCTTGAATGCCTGTGGGTGAAGGTTGGGTTATTTGGATCGGAACAATTCATCAAATGTTTGTTTTAAGCCCACTAGATTGTGGCAAAACCATTGTTATCTAAGCCCACCTGAGGGTGGCAAAATCTGCATTTTAAGCCTACCTGCGGGTAGCAAACCATCTTTCAAAAAAAAATAAACATGAAATGTTTTGTTCAAATTCAGGCGACTCAGTCTATACTTGTATGCTGTGCGCATCACATAGTAACCTAGGCTAATAACCGGAATAAGAACATACAATGTTTTCAAAATAAGATATCATGGTTAGTAGAGGCCGGTCTTTGACCGGGCGAGCGGGGGTGCTCACGAAGTGACCTTCCCTAATCGTACCCAAGTTCCCGAGCCGAGGCAACTTTGGTGATGACGGACACGTGGCCTGTGGCACCGAGTCAGGGTTTCCTAAATTTCCCAAAAATAAAATATTTAGGTGGCGACTCTGTATCTGGCGAAGCAGTCCATGTTTGGCACTTCTTTCAAAAAATCTGTTTTCAAAACGATTTGCCGGATTTGGACTCTTTGGTTCAAGATTTAGAACCGTGACATTTGAGTCCTTCGAACTGTAGTAGACCCAATATCGAACCAGAACCAGAACCGGGGGGGGGACTCGCACTCCTCGCCCCGGGATGCGTTCGAGGACGTCTACACCAAGACCCTCATTCATTGAACTGTTACCTAGAAAAAAGAATTCTTCAAATGAGAAGTTGTAAAGAAGAGCACTGTTAATTGACAATTAGGAGACATTTAAGATGCCTTGACAATTCATTGAAGACTCTACTAACCAAGTTTAAATTTTCATTAAACTCTCTACTAGCTAGAAGTTTAAAGCTTATTTCTGAGTTTTCTTAACAGTGAAATTCTATTTAACATATTTACTTGATTAAGATTAACCATAGTAGCACAATGTTAAAAAAAGATAGTGAATGTCATGTTTCATTTAAAGCAGCATGTGGAAATAAACAGTGTTATTTTGAGTATTAACTCAATCATTACATAATGTCGAAATGTGATAATATCACATAGTTCTTTGAAATATATAGATGTTGTGCCTTCAATCATGACACATGTATAAATGTGATAATATTATGCATTAATTTGAAATATATAGATTTTGTGCCTTCATGTAAGATCCAGTGGTGCACTAATCTGATTTCTCACTTATATCTGTCATTGTTAGAGAAAAACCTGAATAACATTTGGTAGTTTAGGAGATTTGAGTTTTTACGAAAATATTTATTTATCAATTGACATCTAATCATGTTCAAAATTTTTACTCAAATGCTCAAGGCTATCTGAAAATAATACATGATGCTATGAAAATCGTGATTGGCTTTGTCTTATGGTTGGCATAGTATTTTTTGGTTCCTTCTAGTGTCGGGAAATAGTAGGAAAAATTTGTCTCCTTCCTCTCTTTAATTAATGTGTCTCCTTCCTCTTTTTTAATTAATGTGTCTCCTTCCTCTCTTTATTCACACATCAATCTCTTTGCTTGTGAAGCTTCTTTTCCTAGCTAAGACATGTTTGTTTGTAAGTCACTTCTGGCCAATTGTAGTTGTATTAAATTTTTCCATCAGTATGTGATCATGGGGATTCATGGTCACTCATTTGTTGCTTATGTAAACTAATAGTTGTAAGTATATGCTGGTGAGTTTTTGTATTACTAGAGGACTCACATAATAACTTTGCTTCAGTCTATAAAGAATTTAATGGTTCCTCCTATTTATATAAGAATTGGTGGGTAGTTGGACTGGTGGATGATGAAGGAAAAAAGCCAGCATTTTATTTTAAGGGGGCCAAGAACAATTTAATAGAATAGCTTTACACATAAGCATAACTAGTGAATATAAACATTAGGTTATATATATATATGTATTAAATTATGAATATGATAGGAAAAAATTATAATAAAAGTTATTTGATGAATTTATGTTGAGTGTACATTCAGGGTAAATATGTCTTTAGGTTAAAGTTTTACTTAAAAACTATATACATCAAAGTATGAATAATGAAATTTTGTTAGTTATAATGTAAGAGTCATTATATAAGTTAGTTGTAAAGTCATTGCACTATACCATATAAAACATATTGCAAAAAAATATCTTTGTATGCAATATATTTTTTTTTTCAAAATCAAGGGATAGACGGTACGTAAATAGGACACCTACGTCGGGAGTTAGAGTTGAAAATGTCATTTTTTGTAGTCGAAAAAAGGGGTTCGAGGGGCAAAAATGCAAAACAGCCCCCGTGCCTCTATTTTAACGTAATGGGAAGCTTCCCGGTGACAAATGTGACATGTAGGGACAGATGGTACGTAAATAGGACACCTACGTCAGGAGTTAGACTTGAAAATGTCATTTTTTGTAGTCGAAAAAAGGGATTCAAGGGGCGAAAATGCAAAACAGCCTCCGAACCTTTGTTTTAACGTAATGGGAAGCTTCCCAGTGACAAATGTGACATGTAGGGAAACACGGTATGTAAATAGAACACCTACGTCGGGAGTTAGAGTTGAAAATGTCATTTTTTGTAGTAAAAAAAAGGGGTTCGGGGGGCAAAAATGCAAAACAACCCCCGAACCTCTGTTTTAACTTAACGGGAAGCTTCCCAATGACAAATGTGACATGTAGGGACAGACGGTACGTAAATAGAACACCTACGTCGGGAGTTAGAGTTGAAAATGTCATTTTTTGTAGTCGAAAAAAGGGGTTCGGGGGGCGAAAATGTAAAACAGCCCCTGAACCTCTGTTTTAACATAACGGGAAGCTTCCCGGTGACAAATGTGACATGTAGGGACAGACGGTACGTAAATAGGATACCTACGTCAGGAGTTAGAGTTGAAAATGTCATTTTTTGTAGTCGAAAAAAGGAATTCGGGAGGCGAAAATGCAAAACAGCCCCCGAACCTATGTTTTAACATAACGGGAAGCTTCCTAGTGACAAATGTGACATGTGGTGACAGACGGTATGTAAATAGGACACCTACATCGGGAGTTAGAGTTGAAAATGTTATTTTTTGTAGTCGAAAAAAGGGATTCGGGGGGGCGAAAATGCAAAACAGCTCCCGAACCTCTGTTTTAACGTAACGGGAAGCTTTCCGGTGACAAATGTGACATGTAGAGACAGACGGTACGTAAATAGGACACCTACGTCGGGAGTTAGAGTTGAAAATGTCATTTTTTGTAGTCGAAAAAAGGGGTTCGGGGGGTGAAAATGCAAAACAGCCTCCAAACCTTTGTTTTAACGTAATGGGAAGCTTCTCGGTGACAAATGTGACATGTAGGGACATATGGTACGTAAATAGGGCACCTACGTCGGGAGTTAGAGTTGAAAATGTCATTTTTTGTAGTCGAAAAAAGGGGTTCGGGGGGCGAAAATGCAAAACAGCCCCCGAACCTCTGTTTTAACGTAACGGGAAGCTTTCCGGTGACAAATGTGATATGTATGGATAGACGGTACGTAAATAGGACACCTACGTCGGGAGTTAGAGTTGAAAATGTCAATTATTTTAGTTGAAAAAAAGGGTTCGAGGGGCGAAAATGCAAAACAGCCCCCGAACCTTTGTTTTAACGTAACGGGAAGCTTCCCGGTGACAAATGTGACATGTAGGGACAAACGGTACGTAAATAGGACACCTACATCGGGAGTTATAGTTGAAAATGTCATTTTTTGTAGTCGAAAAAAGGGGTTCGGGGTGCAAAAATGCAAAACAGCCCCTGGACCTCTGTTTTAACATAATGGGAAGCTTCTTGGTAACAAATGTGACATGTAGGGATAGACAATACGTAAATAGGACACCTACGTCGGGAGTTAGAGTTGAAAATGTCATTTATTGTAGTCGAAAAGATGGGTTCGAGGGGCGAAAATGCAAAATAGCCCCCGAACCTCTATTTTTATGTAACGGGAAGCTTCCTGGTGACAAATGTGACATGTAGGGACTGACGGTACGTACATAGGACACTTATGTTGGGAGTTAGAGTAAAAAATGTCATAACAATAGTCGAAAAAAGCGTTTGGGGGGCGACAATGTGTTTATGTGGTTGAACATGAAATGTTCATGTCGTGGGTAACTATTTTGGTAATACCATCTTAAATTATAGTTTGTTTAACTCTTTTTTTATTAGTTTATGTACGGTAATATTTCTGGTAAATTGTTTAGTGCTTTTGTTGGCTGTGGCCCTTTTAATTGCCATAAACAAGATAACTTTTGGCATTAATTCATAGAATCGATGCTCGTCTACTAGTCCATGTTTGGGTGTCTTTCATTAGTTAATAGCTATTACTCGCCTTGTCTTTTAATGTTTGAAATTAATGCAATTGCTATATGTCGTCCATAAGTGTCTCTATAGGCACCAAACTAATGAATTTTTTATTTTATTATTTTTTTTTTGCAGATGGCTTTGGACATACAAATGTGGATATGATTTTTTTTGACAAGTGCGGAAGGGCATTGTTTTTATACCTCTATCCGTATATATAGTGGTTCAACTAAATTACTTTTTTGGTGTGGTAAATATCAACTAATTTGGCATGGTAGAAATTAGCATAGCACGTGGTACAAAATAGTTTTGGGGTAGTATAGATGAAATTTTTGTTGTGGTATACATATGTCCTTTTTGTTAATTAAATTGGTTATTCTTGTATTATGTACGGAATTAAATTATTGACGTTGGCTTAGACTTGGTTCGTATGATATTTGTATTATATATAGAATTGGACGTTCAATATTAATTTTTTGCATGGTTGGAACTGAAATGTGTGCATGTTAACATTCAACAACGTTGTTGAATGCTTGAATGGTTGATAATATATTTAGCGTTGATAGATTATATTGTTTATACAGGTTACAGGTTCTACTAATAATGGGTACAGGTTGTTTAGAAATTTTAAATAAAAAAAAAAAAAAAACAAAAAGTATTTGGCCACCAAATATGTAATTAAATGTTTTGGCGACGAGATATTTAGTAGCAAAAACATAACCTAAAAACTTTTTGCGACCAAATATTTAGTAGCTAAAACCATGAAAAAGAAATTATTGGCCACTAAATTATTTAGTCACGGAAAAAAAAAAAAATGGTATCATTTGGCCACTAAAACATTTGGTGACAAAAAGTGAAGAAGTGAAATTTAAGAGGTTTTGGCTACGATAAATTTTAGTTGGCAAAAGTTACAACGACAAAATTATGTGGTCGCGAAAAATATGTATTGTATTGGTGACCAAAATATTTAGTCCGTAATAGTTGGTCAAAATTTTACGATAGAACTTTTAGTGACTAACATTTTAGTCGCCGAAATGTCACGTTTGTCGACTGACTATAATTCGTAGCCAAATGTTCACTTTCCGTGACGAATTCTTTAGTAGCAAGAAGTAACACCTTCCCCGACCACACGAACTTTAGTAGCCAAAAGTCATATTCGGCGACTTACGATTTTAGTGGCGAAAAGATAACATTTGCTAACTAAAACAGATTTAGTAGGCAAATGTTTCACTTTCGGCGACCAAATAAAGTTTAGTCGCCAATACTATCGCCGACAGGGTATAGGCGACGAAATTGGCAACAGAACTTTTTAGTCGGCAAATCGTTTCAGCGACCAAATATTGAACTTTTGGCAACCAATATTTTAGTAGCCAAAAGTGACATTTCTTGTAGTGTCACTTAAAAAATTATTATTATCGAAAATCCTAAATTTAAAAATCCTACTAAGATAAAGTGTCATTTTTCTATTTAACCTAAAGTCCACAAAAATCTTGAACCGCTACCGCTTTCTATCTCCTTTAACCTTCCCTTCTTTTTCTAATAATAATAATAATAGTAATAATAATGACAACAATAGAGGAAAAAGATGGTAATGATCAGTTTAATTTGGTATTTAGTTATGTAAATGGAAGTAATTTGCATGTTGTTCATACACGTCTAGAGACGGGGATAATACACTAGCCTAAGTCGATAAAAAAAGAATGAAAGAAAAGAAAAGAAAACTAGCCTAAAATCAAATTAGGATTATGAAAATATCAATGACACACAATATGTAGATCAACTCTAAAAAATATTGCAGCAACCCTCAAAGTTCTCCAAAACCTAATTCTACCACATGAACTCAATGCAGGTTTCATAAGTTTGAATGCGTTTAATAGTGAAGCAAGCTTGCATATAGTTCCATGTATGTAGAAAGTGGTTAGGCGTTGTGCTAAACCTAAACATGTTACTATCAAGAAATGTAGAGCAAGAGGTGAATTTCATCAACCAAAAATTGATTTCCTTACTCAGTGTAAGCATATTTATTTTGATGAACACCATAAAATGCTACAACATTTATGAAATAATATTTCTCAAGATCAGAAGTCTTTTGACCTAGATGAAAAGTTGTAATCACTTTGAAGCATAAAACATTGCCTCAATTTTTTTTTTAATTATTATTATTTTTTTAATGATTTGCATGCATATCATCTTAATGATGGACTTGCACCATTTTTATTTATTGAGGGATGTAGATCAAAACTTTTGTCAAGTTATCCACATCAATTGCTCTCTTGGTGGACCAAAATCAAAGGTTGACAGCCCAAACAAAAAAAATTATGAAGAAGTTAAACTCACCATTATTATTACCCAATCAGAAAATAAATCCAACCACTTAAATTATGTAGCGTAGATGATTTTTTTTTTTTTTTTTTTAATTTATTATCAAGTCATATCTCATTAGCCAATCTATCTTCTCTTGCCACCTTCCCCTCTCTCTCTCTCTCTCTCTCTCCTAACCTTTCCTTCTTTTCCTTCCAAAATAATAATAAAAACAATAATGATGACGTGGAGAAAACAAATGGTAAAGAGTTTATTTTGATATTTGGCTATATAAATGAAGGTAAAGTTGAACACTACACCATAGCTGAACTGACTAATCCCAAATAAGTTGATGAAACTCCAAATCTACATCATATTTAATAAAACTCCGACTATGGTTCAGTTTAGATTTTCTTTTATTAGCTTATACATAGAACGATTAATTTTAGAGATTTCCTCAAAAATTTAGGGGCAAAATAGTATACTCAAATTGCACATGTACAAGATATGATACATGATTAATAGAGCATTCTCAATATTCAAGTTGTTTACTGGCCCTGTTTGGTAGGGATTATTTCCAGCTTGTTTCAACTTTTAGCTTAATTTAAGTTATTTTGATGTGTTTGGTCCAGCTTAACAATATAGCTTATAACTTTTTGTAAGTCAAAAATCAACTTATTCTTTGAGTGGGGGAGGAGAACATTAATTTATAAGTCAAAAATCAGCTTATGTTCACAGCTATAAGCTATAAGCTGTTAGGTTATAAGTTATAATCACTTTCCCACAGCTCTACCAAACAGGGCCACTATCTCAAATGAAACCTAGCCTAAAGTCAAATCATTTATATGAACAATGAATTTTTTTTATCATGGACTTATTTTAGTTTAAAAGTCAAAACGTTACTAAAAAAATCAGAAAGCCTAGAACCTATACAAAAAAGTCAAATATTCTCTTTTCTTTTTATTTTTTGCACATCTTTTCGTAAAAAATCAAAAAGTCATTTTAAACATACTAGTTTTTTTTTTTACCTCATATTTTAGCTAAAAAGCCAAAAAATTATTAAATCGCATATTTCCAAATGAGACCTAAATGTGCACTCACCGTTTGGGAAGAGCTAAACCAGGTTTTTTTTGGCTATTTTAGCTACAAAAGACAAAATAGGCTATTTTAGCCACAAAAAATAAAATATCACATCCAACCTATAATCATTACACTCTTCTCTCACAAAAAAAGTCAAAAAAGTCAAAAAGCCCTTCCCAAATCAAGCTTTTTAGCCCAGGCTAAAATAGCCAAAAAAACCAAAAAGTTAAAAAGCCAACCCACTTCCCAAACGACACTTACAAGTAAATTTTTTCATTTAGTGATCAAAAATAGAAATAAAAATGACGCATGATGTGTAAGATCAATTATAAAAGACTAGCAACAATCCTCAAAGTTCTCCAAATCTAATTCATCCACATGAACTCATAGTAGGTTTTTAAGTCTGGATGCGTTTGCCATACAATTCAATGTAATTAGAAAGTGGTTAGGTGTTTTGCTAGACATAAACATGTTACTATTAAGAAATCTAGAGAAAGAGACGAATTTCTATATATGCACCAAAGATATTTTTCTTTACTCAGTGTAAGCCTATATATTTTGATAAACAATATATAATATGATGGTATGACATTTATTAACAATATAATACTTGCAACACTAATTTTATTACTTTGACAATTGTAAGATATGGTAGATTATTATTTATTTATGTGACTATTGGTCTCATTTCAATATGAAAAATTATATATGAGAAGCAAGAGACTATTTTCATAGCCAACAAAATGGCATTCATGACTAATTTGGATTAATGGAATTGGAGAAAAGAAAATAAAATAAAAAGAATAAAGTGTCAAGCGTAGAAAAATGGAGAAAAAAAAACAAAACTCCTCATAATTCACAGAAATTTTTTCTTTCGAGAGTTTAGAGATTTGGAGAGAAACAAAAAGGGTTATTATAATAAGTAATTTTAAAAATTTTCTCTTCTCTTCTCTATATATTACAAACAATTTGATTAATTTTTAAGCAAGTGGAATTTATGCCATTATCTTTTTTCTTTCTTTTTTTTTTTTTTTTTATAATGTTTTTCTGTCTTTTTTTATTTCTTAGTTATTCAAACAATTTGTAAACAAATTTAATGTGGCTATTAGAAACATAAAAATAACAACCTAACAACCCAACATATACGTATATGTATATATTATTATGTTGTTTGTCTACATAACAACAAAGGTTGCAACAGGATCCATGTACCGTCCTATCACTAATAACATTGTGTTTGGTAGGAGAGAAAGGGACATTAAAGGAGAAAATAAAAGAGAAAAGGAATATTATCATTCTGTTATCATGTTTGGCTGAGAAAAAAAAATCAAATAAGTAAAATATCTAAACCTTGTCTAAATACTTATATTTTGTGGTTTATTTGAATGGTTAATGTCTTGGTTCCTTTTTCCTTTTAATTCTCTCCCAATAACCAACCAAATAAAAAAAAATTTCTTTATAAAAATAAAAAATAAAAAAACTCAAAATGCTTTGTGCACGAAATTATAAGACAAAACAATACACAAAAAATGCATTTTGTCACTGAAATTTAATTTAACACCAAATTTGAGATGAATCTTAGCTACAAAGTAAGTTTTTGTTTTCTCATTTTTTTTTCTTCTATTTTTCTCTTATCAAACCTGCCATTAAACGCACACGTGAATGAATTAGCACTCGATCCACTTGAATAAATTGTTGACGGTGATTTTTTTAATTTATCTTTTTGACAAATCTCTCCTCTTCTTCTTCTTCTTCTTCTTCTTTTTTGTTTTTTGTTTTTTTGTTTTTGCTCTGGATATAAACAAAAGTTTTATATATTTTTTTTTATCACTAAACACAAAGTACCGAAATTCATATTAATAAATACCGGTGAAATTGATAATTTCATATATACTAGTAGAAAAATGAAGTAAAAATTCATTTCTGTATAAAATATTTTTGTCGTGCTCTTTTTTCACTACCAAACCTAACCAATAAATGGAGTACAAATAAAAAAAAAAAAACATAACCATTAAATGCACCCACGTACAAACTCGTACTCGATCCACTTGAATAAATAGTTTGACGGCAATTTTTTGAATTTTTATCAAAATTTTTTACTACTAAGTTCTCGCTTGAAATGAATTTTTTTAGTTTGATTTTTATGTTTATTTTAGTCAAACTAAAAAAGTTTTGTTTATGATAATTTTTAGTTTTCTTTGTAATTGATTTGAAGGCTGTGAGAAAAAAAAATTATATGACAATGTTGACAAAAACTTAGTTTAGATAAAATCGATAGGAAAGAGTCGACAGAAAAACTAATTTTTAAAAACAAAAAATTGATCAAACAATGTAGTTGGTGTCCTATGCCTTGATAGATTCAAGAACTTCTTTGGATGTTGTAATGTGAAGAAATAAGTGCAAACAAACTGAAATTTGATTGAATAATACTCAAACTTGTCATTTAATTTCAAGAATCAAATTACAAGCTTAAAAATTATTACATTCGACAGGGCCAAATTGAGTATAAAAGCTGAATTATAGACGAACTATTCTTAAGTTAAGGTAGACTGCTCCTAGATAGGTTACACTACTCCTAAATTTTACACGAGTTGTGAATTTGGTTGATGGTTCTTTCTTCTTCGAATTTTCAGTTTTTATATAACTTCACCGGCTATGCCATGCTGCCACATGTCCATTTGCTGGCTCTCCATATCTGCCCATGATCTGTAACTGCTGCAACTACCTTGAATTTTCTTTTCTTTCAAAGCTGTCAAGTGTCACACCCTCGACTTCCTTTTTGAACCACTGCCTTTATGTTCTTGAATCTTGAACCTTTATTGCACATGGTTATACCTCTATCGACAAAAAACGTCCAACTTATGGTGTCAACACTGTCTCTCCATATCTGCCCATGATACTATTACAACTGCTGCAATTGCCTTGAATTTTCCTTTTTCTTGAAGCTGCTATGTGTCACATCCTCAATGTTCTTTCTTGGGCCATTAGCTTCATACCCTTGATTCTTGGCCCCCTTCTGCACAAGTTCATGCCTTTGTCGACAGAAGATTTCAAATTTATGGTAGCAATAGATTGTAATCTAGATGTGATATTTTATCTTATTATCTATTTTAGTCCTTTTTAAATCTTTATTGACTATTTTAACCAAAAAATTACACCCCAAATACCATCTAAATACAAAAGCGCTAGAATTAACATTAATAAATATCAGCAATTGATGAAAAATAAAAATTTTAAAAAATAATTGTAAACTCATTTAAAATACAAATAATTTATACGTACAAATGAGTATCATACTTTTATAAATTTATAATTATTTTTTTAATTTCTATTTTTTGTTTTTCATATTTTCCCTAGAAAAATCAAGTAAAGCCATTTATGTAAGGAAAAATATCACATCAATGGAATGTGACAAAAAAAATTAGAAATTAATAAAAAAAATTATATATATTAATAATTAAATTTATAATTTTTTTTTCATAAATTTATATATATATATATATTTCTTTGACACCACTATAAGATAATAACCCCTTCATGTAAAACAAGTTTGGAGAATGTACCAGTAAATTCCGTTTTGTAAACTTGTAATCCATAAGGTCCTAAATATTTTTTTGATGACTAAGTGGTTCCTTAAATTATTTGTTGACTACTTTACCATTGTTAGTACAGTTGGGGGACATGTGGCGTGGTTATATGTGGGGAAGGTGGTGGGGTGTTTGTGTGTCACGTTGTTCGAAAAGCGCACTAGTAACTTTTTAAAGTTTGATTATTTTTAACACATGTAGTGTGGAACGTAAATTCTTTACTAATTGTTTTTTGGCGTGTGACGTGAAGACACGCAATAATTTTATCAAATTAGGTCTGTCGCGTTGGCGTGTTACATGTCACATTTAGGAAAAGTACATTAAGGAGTTTTTAATTTTTTTAGAGTGTCACAACACAACCGTCACGTGAGAAGGTAGTGGGGTGTTTGTGTGTCACGTTGTTTGAAAAACGCACTAATAGTTTTTTAAAATTTAGTTATTTTTACCCGTGCAGTGCGGGATGTGAATTCCTACTAATTGTGTTTTGGTGCATGACGTGAAGCCACAATAATTCAATCAAATTGGATCTAGCACGTTGGAGTGTCACATGTCATATTTGGAAAAAAATACACTAAGGAGTTTCTAATTTTTTTGGGGTATTACAACATACCCGTCACGTTGTCACATTTGAAAAAAGTATACTAAGGATTTTTTATTTTTTTTTGAGTGTCACATCATACTTGTCAGGTTGTTACATTTAGAAAAAATATATTAAAGAGTTTTTAATTTTTTTAGAGTGTTCCATCGTTGGAGTGTCATATTAAAACCTGTCACATTAGAGTATCACATTATATTTGTCACACATTCAAAAAAAAAAAAAAAAAAAAAAATTCTATAATTAACTAGTGAGGGTATATTTGTCTAACCAATACCTATCCATGTTTGAAAATGGACTTACTGGTCACACACTATACTTAATAAGGACTGCTCAATCAATTATTTAAAACATGGGACTAAATGCTACAGAAGTTCCTAAAATAAGACTTTTCAATAAAGAAAAATGTTTGAGGCTCTTATTGTTTGGAGACCCCTACAATCCTCTTTGGATCTCCACTGTTAATGTATATGTAAGATCCGCTCATGTATATATGGGATCCACACCATCAATGATGGAAATTCAAATAGGTTATGAGAGTTTCTAAAAAATGAGGGTGTCAATCATTGTTGCCCAATAAATTTTCCAACAATTTTTTAACAAAAATTTTGTTATTATATTTTCTTTTATCAATAATGATAGAGATCACTAATTTTGGAGCTCTAAAAAGACCACTAATGACATGGCACTCAATAAAAAAAGAAAAAAAATACAACACCAAGATCAAAATATCAAATCATTCATGGTGGGGCCTACTGACACATCATTAGTGGTAGCACTAATTAGTGCTCCCACTCATTTTCCTTCTTTTATTTTCCTCGGTTATTTTTCCCTACAACCAGACGTACCAACAAAATGCACGCGCGTAGAAACCACCACTCAATCCCTATGACTAGATTTCATTTCAGCCTCTCTCTCTCTGCCCCGTACTACTATTTACAAGTTGACGGCGATTTTTCTATCTTATCTTTTATCTTTTTCACACAAATCTCTCTCTCTCTCTCTCTCTCTCTCTCTCTCTCTTGGTGCTTTTTGTGCTCTGAGCTTTCAAACTACAGTGCATAAGGACTTTCAAAAACTACTCACTTCTCTCCCCCCCCAAACCCTAACTTTCTCTCTCCCCCTCCTTCTCCCCCAATTCACCTCTCAATTTACATTATACACATATATTTATATATGTATATATAGATCGTGGTGGCTACAGAGACATGGATGATGATGATAAGGACAGAGTCGATCCAGCGATTACCGAGTCGAGCTGGACATTCGGTGCTGACTCGGACAGCGTTTACTTCTTCGGCAACGATAGAGACAACAGTATACTGAGCGAATTCGGTTGGAATCTTCGGCCCGAGTCGGCGTCGGCGGAGGAAAGTGGTGGCGATGCCGGTAGTTTTGATCGGATCGGTGTGGAGGAGGAGGAGAATGATAGGCTGTTGATGGCGGCGGAGAGTACCATCACCGCCACTGCTACGCACTGCACTGGTGGTGAACCGGGGATCCAGACCGGTCCGGTTCGAGACGCGTCAAAGTCGAATTCTAGCTCTTCAGAGGATCCGCCGGAGAATTCCACTGCCTCCGGCGAGAACAAACCACCGGCTGAGACATCGTGAGTGTGTGTGTGTTTTTGGTGTTGCGTGAACACTACTCCATGTCCTGAGGCTAGTATCGTAATAAATCGGGCATTTCATGGCCAAAATCACAAGCACAACAAAATACTCAAAAAAAATTATCTGAATTTTTTGTTTTTGAAATTCTGTGTCCGTACTTCTCTCTTCCATTTCCTAGCTAATAGGTGACACATCAGAAAGTGGGTCTATTTTTTTTTTTTTTTTTTGACATAAATTATAATATTCTTTTACTAATTATATAGATTCCAAAATTACATCAATTATTCATCAATTATTCAGTATTCATATAATATCGTACAGTATAGTATTGTTTATATAATACTCAAAATTTAATTTTGTGAAATTTTTTGAAGTATTATAGAATTGTGTTGAAATTTTTTATTGATTAAAAATTTCATATAAAAATATCTTATAATTTTTCGGAATATTGGGAGGTTTTTTTTTTTTTTGGAATGGAGAAGATTGTGGGTTTGACAGAGAGAACTCATAATGGGGGGAGATTTTTTATGAAGATTTTGAACCCCACCGTTATTGCGGCGGCAATGGCGTGGTATGACTTTTTTGGGTGGAAAATTGCTTTGTAAAATTACATAAAATGATGGTGCATTGAATATTACATGAGAAGAGGAAGAATTTTTTATTTTTATTTTGGCATAATAGGGAAAAAAGGTGAGAATATATGTATAATTTCACTTTTTCTTAACATGAATGCGTTGCTTTTGGGCATGTGCATTAGAATTTATTTGGTGCACACGCATTGGTTCTTCTTTGTTCTTCCACAATAAAATGGTAGTAAAGAATCTGTCTGTCAGTTGCTTGACATAATGCTTTAATGCTTGTTAATGCTTCTCTTAAAGCTGTTTGGTGGAACAGTCATAGATAGGTAGGTTTCTTCTTGAAATAGATCTATTTTATGGGTGTCAGTTCAGTTTCAATTTACTTTTCATAAATTTAGATAGAAATTTAAAAAATAAAAGAAAAAAGAGTGGTAAAATATGATATTTTATTTAAATTTTTTTTTTTAAAAACATTTTGCTCACCTTAACCCAAGTTCATGATCAAAACATAATTTTAAGAAAAATGGAGGTAAACACATTAGAACGACAGGCGTATGGGAGACAATTAGCTTGAATCAATTTGTTTCTCATAAACGAGCCAAACTAAGTCAACTTATAAGTTTTTTAATCTTGAGCTGGAAATTTAATAAATTTTAAAATATATTTAAATTGAACTTATTTACGTTTGGAGTTAATCTCAATTGAATTCGATTGAGCCTTCGATTTTTTCGCTGTAAATAAATTTATTGAGCTGAGTTTTATTCAAGCTCCGAAAATTAATAGTTTCAAATTTTATTCAAACTTTCACTTGTTTATAGATTGTTTTGGAAAGATTGTTAAAGGTTGATTTTTTGGTTTTTTTTTGGACTTCTTTTGAGAAAAACATGTAAAAAATATGAAAGATGATGTATCTCAAAATAGGTTAAAAACTGAAAGTACCTTTTAACTAACTTTTCAAAAGAGGCCTATATAACAAGCTAATCTTAAACAAGTGTTTAACAAAATAAACATAAGTCCAGCTCGAATGGTGATTTGTTTACAGCCTGCTTCTTGGTAGTCCGCAAGTTCTTCCTATTAGTAGTTTATGGCCTCTCTCTCTTTAGCTGTGGGCTTTAGGGCATCCATGTGATGATATTTCCTTTTCCCCCCCTAATGTTATTTCCCATTTTGTTGGCAAACTATGTTTTTACTCCTTTAAATGAAGGGCATTATGTTTACCCAGAATGGAAAATGGAAGCATTTCAAGAAAAAAAGTGTCATTTGAAAAATATTAATTGCTGCCAGCTCTGATATAATAAGGAAACATATTTGACACTTCATGCAATTCTACCAAGAAATGCTATAATGGTTGAGTTTATATGTCTCTTAAGATTTTATTGTCCATTACTTACATTTAGCTAATATCAATGCATATAATTGAATCCTCTTAGACCTTCACTTCCTACGACATTATTCACAGATATTCTCAGTGTTATATTTTTAAGAAACTTCTTATTATTTTCCTTTTGTTTTGTTTTCTTTAATACTTTCTTTCTTTTCTTTTCTTTTTCTTGAGTAGTAGTTTTGCAGCAACCATAAATCAATAACCTCATTGAACAATGAATACTCTGAAAGAGTTACACATGTTTTTTTTCGATCAATCAGGTACTAGATTGTCTAGCTTGAATCTGTAGAGGTTTTTTTTTTTTTTTTTTTTTCTTAATGAACTCCTGATCATTATTTGATTTTTTTCTTGTTCAGTCTTTTTTCTTGTTCTGAAATTTGCTTCCACATTGATAATCTTGTACTAAATACTTTATAGGAGCAAAGTTAAAAAGAAAGTGCAAAAGAGAATCCGACAGCCTCGTTTTGCATTCATGACAAAGAGCGAAGTTGATCATCTTGAAGATGGCTATCGATGGCGGAAATATGGCCAGAAAGCAGTTAAAAATAGTCCATTTCCTCGGTAGGTAGTCACTTCTCTCTTTAAGAATTCCACTTGTGAAGATGATATCATCAATTTTTGTTTTAATTCTAAGGTCATATCATCCCCTGTGTACTTTTGAAGTGTTTCCATATGAAAATGTTGTGGATTATATTTCCCTTTCTTGCCTAGGAGGTTTAGATATCTGTTCCAGCTATTCGTTCTTTTATTTATCAAGGACTATCGGTTTAAATTTACTTTCACTATTCTCTTTCTATTTCTTCTTTTATTTATCAGGGACTAGATATCAGTTTAAATTTATTTTCAATATTTTGTCTTTCTACTTTTTCACATTGCATCACTTTTTCTTTCACTTATATATGTGCATGAAATTTTATGTACTTCTAAAGGCTCCAACGGCTCGAAGTAAACCAAAGTTACACTATCTGTTTAATTTTGTTTTTGTTTTTGTTTTTTTTTTTTTTAAAATTATTTAAATTCTTCTCCTTTATCTTGGTTCCATTTTTTTACTTATTTTCCTATAGCATGCTCATATTTCAGATGGTTTAGTTTCCTGGGCTTACAGGTTTCGTCTTTCCCTTAAAAATACATGTTGCATATAAACTAGTTGCATCAAAATATCATTTATCAACATTAAACTTTTTTTTTTTTTTTTTCCTTACGACTCACACAATATCAATGCAAATTTTTGGGATAAAATTCATAATTTACTTTAAATCATTAAAGCAGAGTGGCATTTGGGGGAAAAATGATATGAGACAAGTGAAATAGAGATTTGGGGCATTTGAAACATCAAATAGGTATATAATTGATACTGTATTCTCAATTACCTAAATATGGTTTCTTGCCTAAATGACGATGAGTTAGTAAGGAAGCCAAAAAATGGAAATGTTGCAGAAAAACAAGACTATATATCACATTCTCTATGTACCATATTTTTCAGGAGCTACTATCGCTGTACAAACAGCAAATGCACAGTGAAGAAAAGGGTTGAACGATCTTCTGAAGATGCAACCATTGTGATCACTACCTATGAAGGCCAGCATTGTCACCATACAGTTGGATTCCCCAGAGGTGGACTTGTTTTAAGTCATGAAGCTACCTATGCAAGCCACTTGACTCCTTCAGCCTCACAATTTTATTATCCAAGAGCCCAATTTCCTCAACAATGTTCTCATTGTGTACCACAAACGCACCACGTTCCAGGTGATGCGAGAGAATCCCATTTATTGGCCGAGCCAAATCCTCAACTTCCCACTGATGAAGGACTTCTCGGCGACATTGTACCTCCTGGAATGCGCAATCAGTGACAAGATGGTACGCTCTAATTCATGTTAACTCTTATTTCAATCTCTTATAATCTTTATCTTTTTTATGGATTTTCTTAGTAAAAGCTATTTCCCACAGGGTTCATTGATGTTGAAGAAAGTTAAATGTATTAAACAGATGACTTCATGCAAATTTTAAATATTAATAAGTTCATTCCAATAATCAAAGAATTATTATTATTATTATTATTATTATTATTATTATTATTATTTTAATGTAGGTGATAGTAGTAGCAGAAAGCTATAAAGCATAAATTTTAGTTAAGTGACTCAGCACTAGATTAATTTTCTTGTAAAATATTTGAATTCACTACGTCAAGCCTCCAACTTTCACTTTTATGACCTGCAGCAATTGTGCTAATAATGCTCTTTTTTTAGATAATTTATCCAAACATATAGGAAAACTTAAATGCATGAAAGAGTGCAATCTTTTGATGGGAGAATGTGCAAATGCAACCAAAAAATGGAAAAATATATATATATATATAATTACTATCTTGAAATGGATTTCTGGTTTCATATTATAGTTCAAAGTTTTCCATGAGTCCAAGATCCGTAGAAACCCTAGAATAAATATGGTATGTGATTGAAGCATGAAATCAACTTTACAAATTATTGGGTCATCTAAACTCCAACTACACTTTTTACTTTTCACTAGCTAAAGTATGAAAAAAGTACTCTATTTATTTTACCTAATTACTTTAACTATTGTGTTCTCCAACCTCACTATTTATTTTAGCTAATCATTCAAACTAATTTAATTAATTTTTAAAACAAAAAAATTGTAATTGTTGATATTTTACTAATATAAATTTGCAATAATAATAAATTTTCCCATACAAGCATACAAAACATATAGAATGAGGAGAAAAAAAATACAAAATACAAAATAAGTTATTCTGTAATTCATCAAACAGAATTGAAAGAACATATAAAATTGTTACATACACATATACATATATAAAATCTCAAATCCAAGACATAAATATACAAAAATCCAAGACATATACATACATATTTGTTTGGAGAGCTTATGGGGCTCTTTAATTGTAGTTAGCAAAAAAGTAGGATGGTAAAGTAGCTACCTCAATAGCCAGCCCATTGGAGCCCAAAATTAGAGTTATATTAGCTAAAATGCCTAACAAACTTTTTTTAGCTATCCCCTTGGAGATGCTCCAGGTATTATTCTCCTGAAAATTAGGAAAAACAAGAAAATACATGAACGAACATTCTTATACTATCTGCAAAATTGTATCTACTCCTAGAAATTGAATGGCAGAATATATGCATTTAGGATTGAGCAGCAGAATATGTGTTAGAACATAAACATAAACCATCTTTTTCCTACATTATAATCACACAAGGAAGCGATCACTAGTCATTAGGTGAGATCACCAGTATGCTGTATGCCTAATCAGAACAACAATCAATATGATTTTTTTTCATAAAACAAAAGCAGTTAGAATATTGGTCCCAGTTAGGAAAAAATTTAACACAGTTTATATAGTCTCAATTATCGGCTCCGCATTTGACATTTGAAACCCACAACATGAATGGCTTATTAGGTTCACTAGATGTAGCCTACATAAAAAAATATAGGGTAAATTATGCAAATGGTTTGTAATTTACACGATATGTTAATTTATTTCTTATTATTTTAACTTGCTTGATTTTGCCCTTAATTTACCAAAATGTGTCATATTAGTCTAATAAATAACGGCTGTTAGGTTTAGTTGCTGAAAACTTGCCACGTGCTCAAACAATATATCAATTTAGTCTTTGTAGTTTATACGATGTGTCAATTTTATTTATGTTAGTTTAAATTTGCTTGATTTTGATAGGGACCAAATTGGCACATCGTATAAACTATAAAGACCAAATTGACACATCATTTGAGTTTCCGTCTACCAAACTTAATGGCCGTTATTTGTTAGATTAATATGACACAATCCATTAAATTAAGGGTCAAAATCAAGTAAATTAAAATTACAGAGATCAAATTGACACATCGTATAAATTACAATGACCATTTGCATAATTTACCCAAAAATAAAATAAAATTCCGTGAGTGTTATAAGAGAGTCAATGAAGCGTGGTTAATTTTTTTCTTTCTTTCTTTGATATGGTAGGCCATTGTCTTGAATCTGATGGTTAGGCGTGGTGTGCTTGTTGCCTTGTGGTCCTGCTTTATTATTAACTTTGTGTAGCTCTTATTGGTTGTGAGCTAATCCACCACTGTTTAGTTCTGATTTAATGCTAAACTAGAATACTATATCCTGTTTTTTTATTTTATTTTATTTTATTTATTTTTTATTATTAACTTTGTCATGCTTTCTAATTAAGTATTCGAATGGTTTTTGTAGGATAGGGTTCACTTTGAAGTACCTTTGATAGAATAATGATCCCTAATGATGCTCAATAGGACTTTGTTTACACACATACCCAATTCCCTTTTTGAATAAAAAAGAATGAGTCTGAACGCATGTGTGAATTACATTTCTCTCCAAAGTTGTTGTTGGGGGCAAAATTCATTTTACTCCTTGTGATTTGAGCATTTGCACTTCATCCCTCTATTGTAATAATAGATAATGAGTCCCTTATGATTTTGAATTAAAATGCAATGTTAACACCCTTAATCATAAGGGGCTCTTTTGCCTATGATCAAAGTACATGAAGTGAAATACAAATGTCCAAATTACAATGGATAAATTCAATTTTATAATTTTATTTTGTTTCTCTAACCCTTATATATTTTTAGGTATAGAATCATCTGTTGAGATTTTTATGTATCAAAATGTTAATTATATCATGAGATTAGAAGTATATTACGATCAGAGAAAAGAAAAAAGAAAAAAGAAAAATCTCTGACCATGAATTACATTGTATTTCTATTCAACCTTGTCCTCTTAGAAGAGTCCAGTAGTCACAAGATCTAGAATCTATTACAAAAAGTTCACCCAGCTAAAGTTTTATTTCAAAGTTCGTTCGGAAGTCACTTTTCCATGAATTGCTTCCTACCGCACCTTTTTGGATTGGGTTCTGTTGTGTCCTAAAAGATTCAACTCACTTTATCACTCAAACCTAGATATAGTTTTATAAAGGGTAAGTCGCATTTTAATGTCAAAATAATTTCATTTTTATAGCTGTGTAAACTTCTTGTATATATTTATTATCGACTAATTTAGAAAATCAATCTTATCATCTATCTACTAACAAGTGTTCAATTAAAATCAAGACAGAATCTCATATGGACTAATCTCAAAAAATTACTTATACTTAGGAAGTTTCAAACTTGAAATTATAGAGGGAGCATACTTCCAAGGCCTTGACCATCATGCCAACCCTTTAGGGTTAAATCTCTTGTATGTATGGTGCAAGTTTTTCTTATATTCAATAGAAGTCTTTTCTGTGCACGAAAAAATATTTTACTTATAGCGTAATTATTTTAAGACTATTTCACTTATTTTTAATTTTCCCTTTTATAAAACCTATTTAGTTTTGAGCTAGTTTGAATGATATCAATTCATTTGTCATGCATCAGATTATTTTTTTTAAAGAAATTTTAAATTAGTGGGACAGTCATAAAGTAATTGTACCATATATGAAATCTTTTTCTGTGCAACTTTGAAAACTTGTACCGAACACAGGAATTGATTTGCACTATACACACATGAATGGATTTGCACTATATACACAAGAGACTTGCATCATTATGAAAATTAAATTGTTTCTTCATTGTTCTACTGAAAGGCAATTTACCCTCTGCGATGGAATTTTTTTCATAAACAGATCAAACACACGCAAATATTATATTGATTGGATTTTGTTTTCTTGGACTTTCTAAGTTAAGTAATGCTACAAGCTCAGAAAATTTACCAAGAAAATTACTCAAGAAAAGGAATCAATAGTCTACACCCATTGTGGATGTGGCCCATATCCAACTAATTTTAGATCTACACTACACAATCATTTTTGGAGTAAATTTTCATGGTTCATAACATAGTTGTTCTGAGTTACTGAACCTTGTGACATGTATACAGGATATGCACAAGATGGTATATGAAGCAAATGAAGAACAAGAAGCTTATTCGTGACCACAGGACTGAAGCTAGTTTGGAGCCAGATATGAGTTTTTTTTTTTTTAACCTGTGGAACCCTTTTCCTACATATCAAGTGGCTAACCAGTCTCATGTAAGTACTGATTAACGAGCCTCATTCTTGCATTGAACTAAGATTTATCTTTGATCCCCCCTTCTCAATCCTGATATTACTATGTCTCTACTGTGTTGTATATCATATTGGTTATGATCATTATTATATATAATGTAAATTTATTGACTATATTCTCCTTTTACTGTTCTGTAAAAGCCACTTCATTTGAGAATTATCTTTGATCCTTTCTCAATCATCATGATATCAGCGTCTCATATTTAGTTTACTTTGTTATTTGCTATCACTCTGTTCATATAATAGGTCTTATCACTCAAATTTGTTTTAATACATGACAAATCACATAATAAATTAAATACGATAAGACAGATGATTATCATAATATTATTGAATGACTAATTATAAGAGTGAGCTTCTCACTGATCAATTGATATATCTAGTCCGGTTTTCTATGAGAGTGATAGTAGGCTATTAGGGGCCATTGTTAGGAGCGTAAAAATAGGCAGTTCAAAGCCAGCCTGCGGCCTGAGGTTAGGCTGGCCTGTTTAGGCCCGTTTGGGCTCAGGCCTAGCCCGAGATTTTGGTCTTGAGCCATCATTTTGAAACCCGGTCCGTCAACCTGTTTAAGGCTTACTCGAGGCTCAACTCGTCCGAGGCCCAGTATTTTTTTAATGAAAATTAATAAAATTTTGATAGAAAAAATAAAAAATAAAAAAAGAACAAAAAAATTGTTCAAGCCCGCCGAGCCTAGGCCTAGGCCCACAGTCTACCCAAGGCTCAATACCCCCTGGGCTTGGCCTAATTTTTTGGCTTGTGGCCCGGCTGAATTTTGGCGAGAGCCCGCGAGACTCGACATGGGCCGGGCCGGGCCAAATTTATACCTCTAGCCATCGCACTAATACCCACTAGTCCTCTAAGCAAAAAAGAGACTTTGGGACTGTTTGGCAAAGGAATTTTTTAACTTTTTGGGTTAAAGTTTACAAAAAGATAAAATAAATTAAAATAATCAATAAAATAAAATTTCACATCAAATTTAAAATTATTTCATTTTTTTTCTCACAAATATTACATTTAACTACAAAAAAAATCCAACTCTCTTTCCGAACATAAATATTTTAACCTACTAAAATAGTCAAAAATTAAAATAACCTATTAAAATAACAAACTTTCCAAGCGAGGCCTTTATTGGTGAAAAAATTAATAGTGGTGTTTGGTAAGATTTGGTTTTGGGTTTTTTTTTTTTTTTTCACTAAAAGATAAAGTTTTTGCAAAACCAAAAAAAAAAAACAAATCCAAACAAAATATCACATCTAACTTCACAATCATTTTACTTTTTCTCTCACAAACATCACATCCAACCACAAAAAAACCTAACTATCTTCCCAAACACCAAAAAATTTTTATCCAATAATATCCTACAACTAAAAAAACTACATAAAAATCCACTTCCCAAACACCCACAAAATACAAGGTACAAGAACAATTACATCAATAAAGAAAGGCAAGTGCAAAAAGTATCACGATGGGTAAGATCATGTCAACTAAGCTGACACCAAATTACACACCTTATCATTTGCTAGTCCCCCAAGTTAGTGAACACCCAACGAAAGAAACAAACAAAGGAAACAAAGCAAAACACAGCACAGCCGCACCCCGACAAACACAAGAAAAAAACCAACACAAACAAACAAGTGCACTTGTTATGCCAAAGCGCTGAACACAAACTATCAGCCACCATTCTTGATGCAGTACTGCACTTGTTGCAGATTAGACATAATATCATTGACAGAGAACACCATGGACATTGGAGAGGTCTTGATCCACAATGCTACTCTTACCTCAACAAGATCACACAATTCTTCCAAGTTTGGTTGAATTCCATTGAACACAAACTTATTTCTATGCTTCCAAGTAGACGAGAGAATAACTAGAGGGAGAGCCAACGAAATTTTCTTTTCCAACTTTTCATTCTACAACCAAACCACCACTGCAACAACTTATTTACAAAGCCAGGCAAGACCCATTGAAAACCCCACCATTTTATAATGTTTGACCAAAGTATCCATCCAAAAAGGCCAAAAAGAAAAGCGTGGTCCACTGTTTCTACCTCATTTTGACACCCAAAAAAAAAAAAAAAAAAACACAAGCAAAATTAACATTCCCATCAAAGATACCAATTCTTTGAAGAAAACTAGAAGTTTTAACCTTATCATGAGGCCAACCACCTACAAAATTACACTTTGGGTGGAGCACAATTGTTCCAAATTGCTCCTACCATGTCCAAGCAAGGCCAAGAAAATATTCACTCCAATTATAAGTTGAAGTGACGCAAACAATCTTGATGGGTCTGCAATCCATATCAAATTATCTGGTTTAATGCTACAAGGTGAGGGTGCATTACTAAGTAGAATAAAAAGTCTGTTTACCTCCTTCTCCCAAGCCAGTAATACTCTTCTAAATCCCAGGTTTCATCCTTTAGTTTCTCCCTTTCTTTGAAAGAATACATTTACCACACCATGCTTGTCATTAGATAAGGACAAAAGCCTGGGAAATTCCTCCTTTAACATACATTACCAGCCCACTTATCCAACTAGAAATGTGATCTCCTTCCATCCCCCAATACAATCATAGAATTATGAAGATAAAAATTGTGCAAATCTGGTTTAGACAAGACTATATTAATTATATAAGACAAAGTTTAGAACTTCAAATCTGTTCGGTATTAAGAAATGATCTCTCCTCTAACAAATCAAGAGCAGGTTAAAGGGACCAAACTCGTCGCAAAAAATTCTTTGTTAAAAAAAAGAAGAAGAAGAAAAACTCGTCTCCAATTATGTTTCTACATCATTTTTTTAAGGCCAAGGATAATAATTTGTAAAATGTGGGTGCATAAAAAAATATGGGTATTGTGGTGAGTCATTGGTATGGGCACAATTCAATTCTTTGTTGAAAAATTTGAAAGACTGTATAGCCATGTAGGCATATTATTCCGTTATTTGATAGCTAGTTTTTGATTGAGCTTCATACAAGTAAAATTAGCATGAAAATCAAATTTCTTAGGCTACTTTGAGATTGATGCATCAAAACATTGAAAGAGAGAAACTATAGAAAGATCACAAGGAAAAGGGATGGCTAAGAATCGAACAAAAGCTATCACTTGTTGCTCTCTCATTGCTATAATAATTTATCATATTTTAACTTGTAGTTTAATGTGATTTATCCATAACTCATTGTTTAAAATTTGGATATAATGTGAGGATCATGGAAGCACGTGTCGAAGCATTATAGTGATAGCGGTATTATGGTAATTGCACAATTGAAGTAAATGGTGTTAATTGATTATTGAGGAAGTGGGACGCTGCTGCGCAGTAGTGTCTACAGTGCAGCGATTTGGGATCATTTCAGGATTCATTTTGATAATTTAAACCGTTCACATTTTAGAATACGTTAAGTAGAACATACCTGCAAAAAATTAAATTAATCGAATATCGTTTACCTATTCATCAACTTACATTTGTATCTACAAAAATAAATACAAATGTATTTTAAATTGATTAAAATGAATATAAATGTGAGTGGATGAATAGATAAACGATATCTGATTAACTTGATTTTTTGCAAGCATGTTCTACTTGATATATTTTAAAATGTGAACGGTTCGAATTATCAAAATTGACCCAAATCATCGCACAGCAAACGTTGCTGCACGGGCTGTGCAGCAGTGTCCCCCCGCTTCCGTTAATTGATCAGTGACGGTGTGATTTTGGAAGAATAGAGGTGGTTTTAGTATAATTTATCCTATTTTTTTTAATAAAAACTAATTTGATAAATAGACATCAAAGAAATATTTTGAAATTTTACACGAAATTAATTTATAATTTTTTAGAAAAAAATTAAAATAAGTTTTGAAAGCCAAAACTTAGGCAATATATTATTGCACTAAATTTTTTTCACATCATTAATTGCTTTTAATTTATGCAAAAGAATTAAAGGGCTTGTTTAGTTTAGTTTTCAAATTAATTTTTAAGAGCTCAAAATCTAAATTGGTGTAGTTTACAATTTTTTCAAAACTATTTTCGTTTCCTTTTCTATCTGATCCGTCATTCTCTCACATCCTATATATCAATTAAATATTTTTTTTGAAACAGCCAAGAGAAACCTTTATTGATAATCTAATCATGCAAGATGAAAATACACCAAAAAAGGAGAGGGAAGGGTTTGGAGAGGAACCAAACCGAAGAGAAACAAAAACACAAGGCAGAAAAATAACACAGCAGGACCGCAAACAACCCAGCAACACCAACACAGCAGCCCAGATCAGAAGCAGGGCAGCAAAAACAAAAGCCCAACCAGCACACCAACACACTGACTCAGAAAAACAACACAACAGGCCAGCAAAACACAGCAGCCCCATCTCAGATGCAAACCCCAACTCTGAAGAAAAGAGGAGCTCCCAGGACAGAAATAAGCAAAAAGCAGACAAACAATTGGCATTACACACTCCTCCCTGAGATGCAGCATCTAACTTGCTTCAAATAATATCAATTAAATATTATTTTTTCTTTCTCCTCTCTTATTTTTTCATATCTTACACATCAATCAATTATTTTTTCTCTAACATCTATCAATTCAACTCTAAAAAATTACAAATCATTCCAAATTACAAAATTCCAAACTATAAAATTATTTTCAAAATATTTAATTAAATAAATTTTTAAAATTTGAAAACTATTTTAAAAAATTTATCTTGCAAAATTGATTTTAAAATCAAACTAAACAAACTCAAAAATTTTAATATAAAAATTAATCATTTTTAAATTATCATTTTCCATGCTAGATAAATAATTGACAGGAGATGTATTTCTGTATGAAAATCACCATATAATTTGTTTTTTTGGAGGGAATTACAAATATATATATATATGAATAATTAAAATCATAAATTTTTTCAATAATTTATAATAATTTTTTAAAAACTCCCTCAAACTGATAAATATATAAGTGTTTGACATGCATTAAAAAAATATATTTTTTTATATACATATATTTCTTTAAATCACATCAATCAATATTTATCAAGATTTTCTCTTTATTTTTCTATTCATTTTTTTTATTTTCTCCATAATTTTTTATAAAAATTAAAAAAATACAATTATTTAAAACATTGCAAACCACACTTATATATATATATATATATTTTGTAATCCAACTTCCCATGTGGGATGACGATGAAAAGTAATTTGTCCAATAATGTCATAAATATGATGTGATTGATTGTGTAGTTTTTCCGCGTGAACGTTGGTCTCGTTACGTCATTTTCTATTGTGCCAGGACCGTACACGTGTCTCATGCTTTGGTGTATCGTACGTACCTCTCTAGTGATGAGATTTGATGCCCACGACAGCAAATTATTCGCCGCCAATGCCATGTTACGAGATAGCCGCGCGTCCCCACCCCCACCACTCCTTCAATTCCTCGCCGACCCAAACGCCGCTTCCACGTCATATATAATGTTGAAAATAAGGGTAAAGTACAGACACCTCTTGAGTTTATGTTTGTTACCATTTTCTTTTATATTTTGAAAATTACGATTGTATTTGGTAGAGTTTTGTAATTATGATTTGAGAGTATGAGTGATATTTTGAGTTTGTAGGGTTTCAAATTATGATTTGAGTGTAGAAAATTTGTTTGATAAAAAGTTTTGAAAATAATTTTGAAAAGAGTTTTGATTTGAGTGGGAAATTGTTGATGTGACATTTAGGGGTGGTTTGGTATCTCCTACATAATCCATCTTTTTATCTTTTTTTCCATCACATCACCTCTCTACTTTTCTGTACATCTTTTCGTAAAAAGACAAAAAGTGTACTTATTTAGATCATCCCAAACAACCCCTTAATATTTGATTCAAAAATTTATAACTCATAATTAAACATACAACTCAAAATTATTTTAAAGCACATAAAATTTTTTAAAAATTTCAAAAAATATTTTTTTCGATTATATAAAAATTAACATATCAATTGCAAAAAAAAAATAAAATAAAATAAAAAAATAACTATTTCGGTCAATTGGCCAGTCAACCGGTTGGACGACCGGTCAGGCAAAATTTTCAAAAAAAAAATTCTGAAAAGCGCAGCTGAGACAGAGCTCTCTGCAGAGTTTTGGAAACGTGATTTCAAAACTCCTACCAAACATCATACTTGAATCAAGGTGCTGAATCATGATTTGAGAAGACAACCAAACACAGTACATCTCTCTGCATGAGATTTAAAATTTTATTATAGATGCCCTTCAACAATTTAATTTTTTTAAATACCAATTTTTCCTTCACTGGATAAATTTCATTGACACTTCACACATTTTAGAAATTACAATCCCCTTTCCAAGGTCTAAAGTAGCATTACCAATTGCCCCATCGGTTAGTATTAGTTAGAAAAAAAATTCATTAAAAAAAATTAATTGAAAAAAAATTTTGTTAGTAAAATTTTTAAATTTTTATTTAAAAACTAACGTAAACTAATTTTTTGAATTTACGTTTTTTTTCGCAAATTTATAAATTGAGACAACCATTTATAAATTAAAAAAATTATCAAACAAATTTTTATGACAGTTTTTTAATTTTTTGTAAATATAAATTGAAAATTGAAAAGAAAATGGTTACCAAACAAACCTCGGATGGTAAAAATACCGTAAAATTAACAAATAATTAAATAACTTACCAATGTAAGAAATGACTTATCAAAAGATTCTTAGGCTATGTATGGTTTGATTTTTAGAATTTTTTTTAAAAAAAAATAGAAATTAATTTGGTTAAGAAATAAAAAATAAAAAATAATTATCATTTTCATATAATTTTTATCTTTCGAGTGGTTAGAAATAATTTTTTACAAATTAAATGAAAATAGCCATACGTATAATTTTATCTTTCAAGTGGTTGGAAATAAGTTTTTACAAATTAAATTGAAACATCGATACTATGTATATAACCTACCTAAAAGTTAAAATGATAATTATTTTTTACCCTTAAATGATAATTATTAATTATTTTTTATTTCTTAACCAAATTAATTTTTAATTTTTAAAAAGAATTTCTAAAAATCAAACCATACATAGCCTAAGAATCTTTTGATAAGTCATTTCTTACGTTGGTAACTTATTTAATTATTTGTTAATTTTACGATATTTTTACCATCTGAGGCCTGTTTGATAATTATTTCGTTTTCAATTTTCAATTTATATTTACAAAAATTTTAAAAACTGTCATAAAAACTTGTTTGATAATTTTTTTGGTTTATAAATTGTTATCTCAGTTTGTAAATTTGAGGAAAAAACATAAATTCAAAAAATGAGTTTACGTTGGTTTTCAAACAGAAATTTAAAAATTTTACTAACAAAATTTTTTTCAATTATTTTTTTTTTCAAATAAGTTTTTTTTTCCAATTAATATTTTTTTTATGAATTTTTTTTCCAACTAATACTAACCGAGGGGGAATTGGTAATGCTACTTTAAACCTTAGGGAGGGGATTGTAATTTCTAAAATATGAGGGGTGGCAATATAATTTACCCAGTGAGGGCAAAATTGGTATTTAAAAAAATGAAATTGCTGAGGGAGAATCTGTAATGAAATTTTAAACCTCATGAAGGGAGATATAATTTCTAAAAGGTGAGAGGGAAATTGTAATAAATATAAACCTTAAGGTGTGTCAGTGTAATTTACGCTAAAAATAATGACATGGAATATTCAAATTGTTGAGTTTGAATTTTTAAGACTTTTTTTTTTTTTTAAATTGAAATTTTTATTTTTTTAAATTTTTTATTATTATTGAATTTTTTTTAATATTTTAAGACTTATTTTATTTTATTTTTTTAGATACCTGTAACATAAATATATTTAAAAAGTATAATATTTGTAAAAAATAAAAATAAAAAATTTACTAAATACCAAAATTACAACAACAACAACAACAACAACCAAAAAAAAAAAAAAAAAATGAGAATTCAATATATTTTTTGTATTTTTATGTATTTAATGATTTTTTAAAATATTTTTTTACAAATATTTTAATTTTTAAATATATCTAAATAAGGTGCATCTAAAAAAAATACAAAAAAAATTGGTATTTTTTTTTAAGGTTCCTGGTATTAAGATTTTATAGCATAAAGGACACTCAATATTTTTATAATGTCTAAGGTCCCTCAACATCGATCTAGAGAAAATTCGATCTAGAGAATTTCTCTGGACACATCACAGAGAAAATCTCACCAGAGAATTTCTCTGGATTCAACCCAGAGAAATTTCCCTCTCCATCCCAGAGATATTTACTCAATCCCAGAAAAAATCCCCTTTCAACTAGAGAAATTCACTTGTAAACCCCTTGAAACAATGAAAACAAACCTAGAAACATAGCAAGCCATTTAATCATTTGAGCTTCAAGTCCAGATTTCAACCTTTGTAACTTCTTGAATTTATTTCAAATTCTACACAAGAGTTTACTTCATTTTTGTTGTCTGCAGTTTGATGGCTTCAGTGACTTGGATACATATTCACAGAGAAAATCTCATCACCAGAGAATTTATCTGGATTCAATCCAGAGAAATTCTTTAAAACCAGAGAAATTTTCTGCATCACCAAAAAAAAAAAAAAAAAAAAAAAAAAACAACAACAACAACCTAAAACAATTGCTTGAATTATTGAATGTCTTTGCAACTCTCTGCATCATCTATTCATCCATCAATCCCAAAACCGAACTCAATCAAATCTACAATTAACCAACTCTCTGCATATTTATCAAGTTCCTTTTTAATTCTGTTTTTGGTCTTTGAAATTTCTCTGGACACTTTAATCCAGAGAAATTCACTCAAACCCAAAGAAAATCCTATTCCAACCAAGAGAAATTCACTAAAACCAGAGAAAATCCCCCTCTCTAACTCAGAGAAATTCTCCCTCACAATCTTTTCTGATTGAAAATCATAAATCTCAGGCAAAATGTGTTTCATAGTTCACAAGAACAAAATAAATAAATAAATTAATCAGAACAAAATGCTAACAAGTCAGAGAAATTCAATTGTTTACAAGAAAAATAAATAATAGAAATTACTTGCAAGAAATTTACTAGGCAAGTCAAGAGACAATAACAAAGCATCGTCATGTGAAGGTCCTCAACCATTTCACAGTGTCATCTCTTTGTAAAGCAAGGAAGTGTTCATGTCGCTTAATGCTCTCTTTAAGAGATTCCCCTTTCCATCTGCAGGCAGAGGTATCATGATTGTTTAGTCTTTTATTATCAACTCAAAAGATATAATATTTCCCAGACATGAAATAGAAAAGTGATGAAGATGGAAAAGGAGCACTGTAAAGAGCAAAATTATTAACCTAGGCGCAAAATGGAACGACTCTCCCTAGCCATATCCCTAGCCATATTTGTAATATTTATTCACCTGAAAATCACATGGCGTGGCCGGAGAGGAGGACGTAGGAATCCTTGGCCATGAAATCAGAGATAAGTTCTCCGGTGAAAAAGACATGGTGATGGTGATCGGAAAGAGAGAGAGAGAGAGTCAAATTTCCCTGATATGATATATGGGTGTGGGTTTAGGGACCTTAAATATTAAAAAATAATATTGTGGATCTCTTTCATTACTAAAAATGGGAGAGGGACCTTAGATTAAATTTCCTAAAAAATTTTGCTTAAAATTTTAAAAATATTCACTGAAAACAAAATAAAAATAAAAAATAAAAAACTCAATTTCTAAAAAATTGAACCTAAACATACTGATTGGCATTTTTTGGGAAATTGACTATTTTAATTGGTTATGTGTTTTTTTTTAGTTATTTTAATCTAGTTAAAAAAGCTATATTTGGAAAGTTAATTGACTTTTTTTTATAATTAATTTGATGATTGTGAGAAAAAAAGATAAAATAATTATGATTTAGATATGACATTTTGTTGTATTGGTTATTTTAGCTTATGGTTTGTTTTGCAACTTGGCTAAAAGTTGTTTTTTGGCTTTTTAATTTTTTTGAGTTACATTACTTCTCTATTTTTTGCATGCGTTTTTAATAGAAGTAAAAAAACTAACTTTTAGCCAACTTCTCAAAACAAGCTTATTTTATCTTTTAGTCGACTATTTTAGTACAACTCTTTTCCCAAACATCCCTATTCTGGTATACACCCTTTATGCACATTATAGGTAAAGAAAAAAATGGCATAATTTTATATTTTCCGAGTCATGGTTAAACAAAATTGTTGTCATAACCAAACACAATATAAGACATAATTAAAAAACTCATGAGTCATAACTAAAATAATATTATAATCAAAAAAACTCATGAGTCATAACTGAAAGAATAATACTATATGTACCAATTAGTATACTAACTAGTATATCAATTGATGATGTGACATAATTTAAGAGGTTTTAGTATTTGTAATGTAATTAATGAGTGTGGTGTAGACACCCCATTTTTGACCGACCTTAAGACTCAGACGTCACCGATTGAGCACTCGGCGATGTTGCGTATTGTGCTCGTTCAGAAGTCTCAGAGTCGCGGCCGTGAGCCCTGCTTCCGGACTTCCGAACCCTCTTCTGTGCCTTGCCTCGGTTTGCGAACCAGGCTCGGTTTTCTCTGTTTTCTCTTCCTAAGGGGGGAGAGGTCCAGTAGACCATCTCTCAGTGGCCGTGGGCTACATTTCGTGGCCGTAGGCCATTTTGCCCATTTCGGAGCCCGGTTCCCGGTTTTTGGAGCCGTCAGGCCGTGTGCCTCGGTTCGGGACCACCTAACCATCTCTGATTTCTCCGGTTTCTGGCATGCATCTCATTAACTCCCTAACGAGGGACACTGGGGTCTCAGATACCCACTTCGTGGCCAAACACCCATTTCGGTGCTTAACGGCCGGTTTTCGGGATCCCGAACTGCGTGTTTTGGCCCTCGAGCATTCGTTTTGCATCGGTTTTTGTTCGTTTTTGCAGGTACCTCTGTTTTATCACCAGGAAGATCACTGGAGGGTGGGATCACAGTAATTGTCTCAAACAACCAGTTATGCTCTTCCGGCGCCCCCCGGGGCCCGTTTTTCTCACTTCCAAGCTAATGTTGAACACCCTAGGGCCATTTTCTTCGAGCCGAAACCACATATTTGTGTTGTACACACATGGGAGGACCCTAAAAAATGGTGCTCGGCCAGTAATTATTCTTTTCATTTTTGAGCCTCTCCTAGGGTTGGATTGTTGTTCCTCCTTGTTCAGAGTTGCCAAATTCCAACCACAGGGCCTTGAAGAGGGGACATGGGAGGACACCAATGTATAGAGCTCGGCCAGCAATTCTCACTTTCCTTTTTTGCCCCTAGCCGGCCGGCTAGGGGGGGTGGCCGGCAGGCCACCTCCAATAAAAATGCCTGGCCGGCCTGCATCCTCTCAGTGCATACTTTACAGCTGTATAGTTGTTTTCCCCAGATAAGACCTGTATCCGGGGGATATTTTGGAGGGGAACACTCGGGTGCATTTCCCTCCACCTTTACACCCCTCCTTTTGTCCATATAAGGCAGCCAAGAACTTGTCCCAAGGGTTAGAAATTTTGCTCTCAAGCATACATACACTCCTCTATCTCCATTTCTCTAAAATCTTCAAGTTTTGGTGCCTTTTGTTCATCATCATCAAGCTCTACTACCACCACTCCATTCCAGCAACAAGAAGAGGTTCTTAGAGGCTTAGAAGCAACATTTCTCAAGTCAAGAAGCAAGGAAAGAAAGGTCTTCAAGGGTAAGTCTCAATCCCTCTCTTTTACACCATTTTCTTGTCTCTTTTCTTAACCCTACTTGCCCACTGTTTTGAGCTCCGACCAATACTGAAAGTGGTCCTCTTTTGAGCTATTCTTGATATTTGTTTGAGGGCTCAACCCTGTTTGAGCCCTCTATCTTACACTTGTTTCAATATCCTCTTATATGCCATTATTTTGCATTGAATATTTGGCCTATGTGTGATCTGATTTGGAGTATCTCATGAACTGATATTATGTCTATTTTGAGCCCCTCTTCAACATTGAAGAAGGGCTTAACCTTGTTTTCATGCTCCATATTCCACTTTCTTTGAATCCATGTTTAGCCCTTGTTTTTGCATGCTTCATCTAGCTTATGAGTGATCTGTTTCCGAGCCTGATATAAACTGTGAGTGGGCCTATTTTGAGCCCCTCTTCAACATTGAAGAAGGGCTCAACCCTGTTTGGCCTCTCTATCATGCACTTGCTTCATAATTTTTCACATTTACCGTAAATTTGCATGACTTATTTGGCCTACATGTGATCTGTTTTGGAGCATGCCATGAACTGTGAGTAGGCTTTTTTTGGGTCCCTATACAACATTGTAGAAGAGATCAACTTCATTGGGGGTCTCCATGTTGTACTTGCCATTATATCTCTCTTTGACCCCCATTTCTTGCATGCTTTGTTAAGCCTATCTAGATTCTGTTTTCAGCCATCATCAGGTCTGGAAAGAGTCATATTTTTGCCTTCTTGACATATTTCATTAAGGGACTTAGGCTGTTTGGTGAATTCTTGGTATACCTCTCTTTATAGCCCTCTTTTGGCTCATATTTTGCATGCTATGTTGAGCATATCTACACACTGATTTGAGGGTTTTCATCTACTGTAAATGTTCATATTTTTGGTCCCTCTTCAATGTTGTAGAACTGTATTTTTCAGTTTGAGCATTGTATGCACCACTTACTTCATTATTTCCTCTTTTTCCCCCATTTTTGCATGCTGTTTTTTCCCCATCTATGATTGTTGTTTGGCCATGCTTTGTACTGGAAAAATGCTAGTTTAGGGACTTCCTAGCATCTGTCTTTACACTTCATGTCCATATTGTGCATATTTGATATAGCTGTAGGCCATTCCATTGCATTTCGGGACTTATTTCGGACATCGGGTGTAATTTTGCTATGATTCGGGGGCTGTTTTGCATCATTTTGGCTGCTGAAATTTGCATGCTCCATATTCCATATGCCATGTCTCATTTTGCATATCATTCCATGCCTTCGAGCCATTTCTCGGTTGGGCACGCACTTCGAGACATCTTGTTTTTCATCTTCCGGCATCCTATGTGAGTGCGGCTCAGGCCCTCTCATGTTGGTGTAAGCCCTCATTTCATTTCGTAGGTCATTTCATGCCTTTATGTCATTACCTCGGTTTGCGTGCCCGTGGGCACGCATTTCGAGGCATCTCATTTTCATCTCAGGGCCTCTTATGTGAGTGTGGCTGAGGCCCTCTCATGTTAGTGTAAGCCCAATTTGCATTTCATGCCATTTCGTGCCTTCATATCATCGCCTCGGTTTGCGTGCCCGTGTGCACGCATTTCGAGGCACTTCATTTTCATCCATTGGCCTCCTATGTGAGAGTGGCTGAGGCTCTCTCATGTTGGTGTAAGCCCATACTGCATTGTCATGCCATTTTAGTCTCATTACATCGCGTGTGTCATTTCCTCGGTCTGCGTGCCTGTGTGCACGCATTTCGAGGTATCTCATTTTCATAGCATTGTGCAGGCTAAACTATATATTAGATTGCATTCATGCATTTCCTCGATTTGCGTGCCCGTGTGCACGCATTTCGAGGCATCTTCGTTTTCATCCGCATTTGATGCATACCATGCATATTGCACGGGAAACGAGACGCGTTTCGTACTCCGAGTGACGGAATGCGTCTCAATTCCCAAGTCCCCGACACTCCGGATTATCCATGACGGAGTTAGGTTTTATTGTAGCATTCATATGCATTCATTCTATATTGAGTTGTGCAATTCGGCTCCTCGACCATCATGCATCGATATGCGTGATTGGTGGCACGAGGATCGAGGCATGCATATATTTGTGAAATACATTGCTGTGTCCCTTTCCTGCTCTCCGTTGCAGCAAAATGAAGAATCAGCAACTTTTCGGAGTCTGGCACGCATTTCGAGAAACATTGCAAACAGAGGCTAATTGGGGCATCGCTGTGGATTTCCGCGCAAAACAGTCCAAATATACATCATTCATCAGAATCAAGGCAGTCCCTGGCTTGCATGCCAGTTTACAGTTTTCTTAGTTAATCTGTTAATTAATTAGGAATTTGTATATTATTTCAGACTGTAATATTTTGGATTGTAATATTCTTTTTTTATTCGGACTGAATATTTATTCGGACCCTCTGCGCGAGGGCATAATTGTAATAAGTGTGGGTGAGTGTGATGTATGTCTTCCAACCCCACGTCTTTCTCCCTTTTATTTACCCGCTTATGATGGTTAGAATAGGGCATATTTAAATTAGCATACAGTATGACAACATGTTTGCATTCATTTATCTGTTTTGCATGCACCGGGCTCGGCGCATCATACAAACTGCATTTGTATTTCAATTCCAAATTGAATACGTGTTAGTTGTAGCATTCCATATGCCATGTTTAGAATAGCCGAGCCTGCTATAGTTTGCATTTTTGCATGTGTTGCATTAGGCATTTCAGTATACTTAGGATCATGCATGATTTCTAATGTAGTTTCTGTTTTGGCTTGGAGTACTCGGTAAGTTTTATGCTTTAGCACTACAAAAAAAGGCGTTTTTTGCGACGGTAACGAGCCGTCGCAAATGTTCCCGGACCCCGTCGCTAATGCTTTTTGCGACGGTAAGATGCCTTTTTGCGACGGTGATGAGGGGTCGCGACAAAGGGGGTTGCAAAAGAGCTTTAGCGACGGTACGTACCGTCGCCATTAGTTTCTGCGACGGTAAGGTCTATTTTTTGCGACGGTATTTATCCCGTCGCCAATAATGGCAAAAAAATCAGTTTTCGCGACGGTACGTATTTACCGTCGCTAAAAGTGAGCTTTTGAGACGGCAACCACCCCGTCGCTAAAACTCTGAGATCATATAAGTATTGGCGACAGCAAAGGTTACCGTCGCTAAAGGTGTCTTCTACATTCAATAGGCACAGCTTTTGCGACTATATTTGTTGCCGTCGCAAAAGCCTATATTTGGTTTTTGCGACGGGTTCTTATCCCGTCTCAAAAAAAAAAAAAAAAAAAAAAAACCCTGCTGAAAAATTATTAAAAAAATTAAAATAACCTGTATTAAATAAAAAATAACTATAAAAAAATCAAAAAATTACAGAATAATATAAATACATACATAAACAATAGTTGACTGTAGACACCCCATTTTTGACCGACCTTAAGACTCAGACGTCACCGGTTGAGCGCTCGGTGATGTTGCATACTGTGCTCGTTCAGAAGTCTCAGAGTCGCGGCCGCGTGTCCTGCCTCCGGACTTCCGAACCATCTTTTCTACCTTGTCTCGGTTTGCGAACCAGGCCCGGTTTTCTCTGTTTTCTTCCCTAAGGGAAGGGAGTGGTCCCGCAGATTATCTCCCGGTGGCCGTGAGCTACGTTTCGTGGCCGTAGGCCATTTTGCCCATTTCGGAGCCCGGTTCCCGGTTTTCGGAGCCGTTAGGCCGTGTGCCTCGGCTCGGGACCGCCCAACCATCTCCGAGTTCTCCGGTTTTTGGCGGAGACCTCTGTTTCAATGTTCCGAGGAACACTGGGGCCCCTGATGCCCACTTTGCAGCCGAACACCACTTCCGGTGCCCGGCGACCCATTTTCGGGACCCCGAACTGCGTGATTTGAGCCCCGAGCATTCATTTTGCATCAGCCTTCTCCGGTTTTTGGCAGAGACCTCTGTTTTAATGTTTCGAGGAACACTGGGGCCCCTGATACCCACTTCGCGGCCGTATGCCACTTTCGGTGTTCGTAGCCGGTTTTCGGGACCCCGAACTGCGTGATTTGGGCCCCGAGCATTCATTTTGCATCAGTTTTCTCTGATTTTTGGCAGGAACCTCTGTTTTGTCATTCCGAGGGACACTGGAGTCGCGGATACCCACTTCGCCGCTGAACACCACTTCCGGCACCTGCAGCTCATTTTCGAGATCCTGAATTGCTCGGTTTTGGCCCCGAACATTCATTTCTCATTTGTTTTTGTTCAAACTTGGCAGGTACCTCTGTTTCAACATCAGGAAGATCACTGGGGGGGGGGAAGCCAGCAATTATCCCAGATAACCAGTTTCGCTCCTCCGGAGCCCGTTTTGCTCACTTCCGGGCCAATGTTGAACACCCTAGGGGTATTTTCTTCCAACCAAAGCTACATATCTGTGATGAGGGCATCTAGGAGGACCCTAAGGGTTGGTGGTCGGCCAGAAATTCAGGGTTTCATTTTTGGGCCTCTCCTTCAAGCTCTATGTTGTGGCTCCTGCTTCAGTGTTGCCAATTTCCGACCTTGGAACCTTGTTCTACACATCTTGGAGGACACTTTGGCATAGTGGTCGGCCAGAAATTGTTGACTTCATTTTTGGGCCTCTCCTTCAAGCTCTATGTTGTGACTCCTGCTTCAGAGTTGCCAAATTCCAACCTTGGGGCCTTGTTCTACACACCTCGGAGGACACTTTGGTATGGTGGTCGGCCAGAGATTTTACTGTTCATTTTTTGGGGGTGCCCGGCCGGCCATGGTGAGTGGCTGGCCGACCAGGTGGGGTGGCCGGCCGGCCACCTCCCACAAATTTACCTGGCCGGCCAGCTTCCTGCTGTCCAGCCTGTCCCAGCTGTCCGGATATTTTCCAGCATATCCCGGGGCATCCGGGGGATATTTCGGGAGGGAAAGATTGGGTGCTTTCCCTCCCCTTTTACACCTCATTTCTTGTCTATTTAAAGGGCCCTCCCTCTCCTTCTTCAAGGTTGGAAAAACTTGTCTCAAGAACACTTCTCCAAAAACCTCCATTTCCTTAGCTTAAAACTCCAAAAAAGCTTCAAGTGTCAAGGCCATTCCTTCATCAACACCTAGCCTCACTATCCCTACCATCATTTCAGCAGCAAGGAGGTAAATTTCAGAGGTTGAGAAGCTACAAATCAAAGCCAAGAAGCAAAGAAAGACAAGTCTTCAAGGGTGAGTATTCAAAACCAACTTTTAGGGCTTTTTCTTGGTTCATTTTTATACTCTAATTGGTCGAGAATTGGGGCTCCGACCCCTACTGCTTTTGTGCTTGTTTTGAGCCCCTCTACAACTTTGTAGAAGGGATCAACTTCATTTGATGCTTCTATGATACACTTGTTTCAATACCTAGCTTTTATGCCATTTTCTTGCATGCTAGTTTTGGTCTATTTGTGTTTGTTTCTAGGGGTCCGACCCCTACTGCTTTTGTTCTTATTTTGAGCCCCTCTACAACATTGTAGAGAGGCTCAACCCCATTTGGTGCTTGTATATACCACCTCCTTCAATATTCATCAAGTGTGCCACTTTTTGCATGCAATTTTGACCTATCTCTATTTGTTTTTGGGGCTTCGACCCCTACTGACTTTGGTCTTATTTTGACCCCCTTTACATATTCCATGAAGAAAGTTTTGTCATTTGGTGTGTGCATTGCATGTCTCATGATATAGCCTATTTGGAAGCCTATTTTGCATGGATTTTATAGCATGTTTGTATTCTGATTTTGAGGATGTCATCTTCTGCAATTGTGCTTATTTTTATCTCATCTTCAATGTTGTAGAAGAAAGTTTGTCCATTCGGGGTTTGCATATGCCACTTGTCTCAATACTCCTCTTTTGGCCACTAACTTTGCATGCTTTGGTTGATCTATCTACACTTGCATTTAGGCCTTGTTTATTACTGAAAAAATGCCATTTTTGGGACTGCCTTGCTACTGTTCTTGCTGCCATGATCATATTTTGCATGTATAGCATGGCTATAGGCCATTTCGGGGCTTAATTTCACATTTTCGGGATGAATGCATGCTTCGAGTGTCATTTCGAATTGTTTCGGGGCTGTTTTCCCCTTTATTTAAGTGCTGAAATTCCATTGCCATGCTTGCATATCATTTCCCATGCCATTTGTATCATTTTTGCATTGCCTCGGTTTGCGTGCCAATGGGCACGCACTTCGAGGCACCTCATTTTTATCATTCCGGCAGCCTATGTGAGCGTGGCTAAGGCTATCTCATGTTGGCGTAAGCCCAATTTGCATTTTCATGTTTCTACATCATTGCCTCGATTTGCGTGTCCGCGGACACGCGTTTCGAGGCAGCTTTGTTTTTATCCGACGGCAGCCTATGTGAGTGCGGCTGAGGCTCTCTCATGTTGGCGTAAGCCCATCATTGCATTCCGTATGTCATTTCATCCCATTTCATCATCGCCTCGGTTTTGCGCGCCCGTGGGCACGCATTTCGAGGCACTTCAGTTTTATCCGATTTTCTCATTTTATCATCGCCTCGGTTTTGCGCGCCCGTGGGCACGCATTTCGAGGTACTTCGGTTTTATCCGATTTTCTCATTTCATCATCGCCTCGGTTTGCGCGCCCGTGGGCACGCATTTCGAGGCACTTCGGTTTTATCCGATTTTCTCATTTCATCATCGCCTCGGTTTGCGTGCCTGTGGGCGCGCATTTCGAGGCACTTCGGTTTTATCCGATTTTCTCATTTCATCATCGCCTCGGTTTGCGCGCCTGTGGGCACGCACTCCGAGGCACTTCATTTTATCCGATTTTGCATCGCATATCTCTGCCTCGGTTTGCGCGCCTGTGGGCACGCACTTCGAGGCACTTCGGTTTTATCCGATTTTCTCATTTCATCTCTGCCTCGGTTTGCGTGCCCGTGTGCACGCATTTCGAGGCACTCTGTTTTATCCAGTTTACATTGCACATCATCGCCTCGGTTTGCGTGCCCGCGTGCACGCATTTCGAGGCACTCTATTTTATTCGATTTGCATTTCATCATCGCCTCGGTTTGCGTGCCCGTGGGCACGCATTTCGAGGCACCTCATTCTTATCATTCCGGCATCCTATGTGAGTGTGGCTGAGGCCCCTTTCATGTTGGTATAAGCCCATCATTACATTTCGCATGTCATTCCGGCATCCCGTGTGAGTGTGGCTGAGGCCCTCTCATATTGGTGTAAGCCCATCATTGCATTTCGTGCCTTTATGTCATCGCCTCGGTTTGCGTGCCAGTGGGCACGCATTTCGAGGCATCTCATTTTCATAGCATTGCGCATGCTAGGATTGTATGTTAGTTGCATTTCATGCATATCATGCATATTGCATCGTGTCCGGGATAGGTGTTAGCCCGGGCACGGGAAACGAGGCGCGTTTCGCACTCCGAGTGGCGGAGCATGTCTCAAATCCCAAGTCACCGACACTCCGGATTACCCATGATGGAGTTAGGTTTTTGTTGTAGCATTCATCTGCATTCATCCCATATTGAGTTGTGCATTTCGGTTCCTCGGCCATCATGCATCGAGATGCGTGATTGGTGGCACGAGGATCGAGGCATGCATATATTTGTGAAATACATTGCTGCGCCCCTTTCCTGCTCTCTGTTGCAGCAAAATCAAGGATCAACAACTTTTCGGAGTTCGTCACGCATTTCAAGAAACAGTGCAAACAGAGGCTAATTGGGGCATCCCAGTGGATTTCCGCGCCAAGCAGCCCAACAGGCACCATTCATCAGGAGCAAGGCAGTCCCTGGCTTGCATGCCAGTTTACTTCTTTTGTAATTAATTTGTCGATTAATTAGAATCTGTATTATTTTGGATTGTATTATTCTTTTATTCGGACTGTATTATTTATTCGGACCCTCTGCGCGAGGGCATAATTGTAATAAGGGTGTGTGAGTGTGATGTATGTCTTCCAACCCCCATTTCTTTCTCCCTTTTATTTACCCGCTTTGGATGGTTAGATATAGGGCATATTTCAATTAGCATAACAGTATGACAGCATGTTTGCATCATTCATCTGTTTTGCATGCACCGGGCTCGGCGCATCATACAAACTGCATTTGTATTTCAATTCCAAATTGAGTACTTGATAGCTGTAGCATTTCACATGCCATCTTTAGAATAGCCGAGCCTGCTATAGTTGCATTTTGCATGCGTTGCATTAGGCAATTCTGTATATTTTAGGATCATGCATGATTTCTAATCAGTTTTCTGTTTTGGCTTGGAGTACTCGGTGAGTTTTTATGCTTTAGCATCCTTGCATGCGTGTGAGTGTTGCCATGATAGCATGCTTACCATGAGGCTAAATGCTTATGTGATATAACTGCCTTGGATGCCTGTGGGTGGAGGCTGAGTTATCTGAAGTGGAACAATTCATCAACTGTTTGTTTTAAGCCCACTAGATGGTGGCAAAATCATGTTTTCTTAAGCCCACCTGAGGGTGGCAAATCCGCATTTTAGCCTACCTGAGGGTAGCACCATCAAACCATTTTCAAACAAACAAACATGAGATGTTTAGTTCCAATTCAGGCGATTCAGTCTATACTTGTATGCTGTGCGCATCACATAGTAACCTAGGCTAATAACCGGAATAAGAACATACAATGTTTTCAAAAACAGATATCATGGTTAGTAGAGGCCGGTCTTTGACCGGGCGAGCGGGGGTGCTCACGATGTGACCTTCCCCAATCGTACCCAAGTTCCCGAGCCAACTTTGGTGATGACGGACACGTGGCCTTTTGGCACCGAGTCAGGGTTTCCTAAATTTCCCATTTTAAAATATTTAGGTGGCGACTCTGTTATCTGGCAAAGCAGTCCATGTTTGGCACTTCTTTCAAAAAATCTGTTTTTCTCAAAAACGATTTGCCGGATTTGGACTCTTTGGTTCGAGATTTGGAACCGCAACAAAAATCGAGTCCGAACTGTAGCGAGGTCCCTCGCGGGCGTTGTTACATTGACAAATAATGAAAATTAATAATATTGTTCCATTCATAACAATACATAAATAAAAATTCATAACAATAAAAATTATGCCACTACATAATATCCCATAATACATACATAATGTTGCTCACAAATTTAAATAACATAAATCAAAATCAAAACTAAAAGTTTTCGTCTTCATTCGTTCGTGGGTTACAAAAACAAAAATTTGTCATAATCTTGATACGCCTGCATTCCAGAAGAAGCCAACTGCTACTCTGGAAATATCTGAAAAAAACAAGATAAACATAATTAAAAACCATATAATGGTGTTAATATTTTAATTATAGAAAAATATAAAAAAAAAATTGACTAATATATAATTAGAAAGATTGTTTAGTAAATAATTTTGACTGGACAAAAATCCGGCTCTAACTCCCAAACCGGAAATCCGATTCGAGCCCCGTCTTCTCCCACAAGTCTCTCATGCCTAGGCGGTCGTGTGTGCCAAGTTTCGTGCTAAACCGACGCCGTTTGGTGATTTTGGGGCGTTAACGCCTCGAATTAAAGTTTCTTAAAAAAGTAGTTTGCCTAAAGTGAAATCCGGCTCTAACTCCCAAACCGGGAACCCGATTCGAGCCCCGTCTTCTCCCACAAGTCTCTCGTGCCTAGGCGGTCGTGTGTGCCAAGTTTCGTGCTAAACCGACGCCGTTTGGTGATTTTGGGGCGTTAACTCCTCCAAGTCAAGTTTCTTAAGGAAGTAGTTTGCCTAAAGTGAAATCCGACTCTAACTCCCAAACCGGGAACCCGATTCGAGCCCCGTCTTCTCCCACAAGTCTCTCGTGCCTAGGCGGTCGTGTGTGCCAAGTTTCGTGCTAAACCGACGCCGTTTGGTGATTTTGGGGCGTTAACTCCTTGAATTCAAGTTTCTTAAAGAAGTAGTTTGCCTAAAGTCAAATCCGGCTCTAACTCCCAAACCGGGAACCCGATTCGAGCCCCGTCTTCTCCCACAAGTCTCTCGTGCCTAGGCGGTCGTGTGTGCCAAGTTTCGTGCTAAACCGACGCCGTTTGGTGATTTTGGGGCGTTAACTCCTCCAAGTCAAGTTTCTTAAGGAAGTAGTTTGCCTAAAGTGAAATCCGACTCTAACTCCCAAACCGGGAACCCGATTCGAGCCCCGTCTTCTCCCACAAGTCTCTCGTGCCTAGGCGGTCGTGTGTGCCAAGTTTCGTGCTAAACCGACGCCGTTTGGTGATTTTGGGGCGTTAACTCCTTGAATTCAAGTTTCTTAAAGAAGTAGTTTGCCTAAAGTCAAATCCGGCTCTAACTCCCAAACCGGGAACCCGATTCGAGCCCCGTCTTCTCCCACAAGTCTCTCGTGCCTAGGCGGTTGTGTGTGCCAAGTTTCGTGCCAATCCGACCCCATTTGGTGATTTTGGAGCGTCAACGCCTCGAATTTAAGTTTCTTAAGGAACTAGTTTGCCTAAACCGAAATATGGCTCTAACTCCGAAACCGGGAACCCGATTAGAGTCCCGTCTTCTCCCACAAGTCTCTCGTGCCTAGGCGGTCGTGTGTGCCAAGTTTCGTGCCAATCCGACCCCATTTGGTGATTTTGGAGCGTCAACGCCTCGAATTTAAGTTTCTTAAAGAACTAGTTTGCCTAAACCAAAATATGGCTCTAACTCCGAAACCGGGAACCCGATTCGAGCCCCGTCTTCTCCCACAAGTCTCTCGTGCCTAGGCGGTCGTGTGTGCCAAGTTTCGTGCCAATCCGACCCCATTTGGTGATTTTGGGGCGTCAACACCTCGAATTTAAGTTTCTTAAAGAACTAGTTTGCCTAAACCGAAATATGGCTCTAACTCCGAAACCGGGAACCCGATTCGAGTCCCGTCTTCTCCCACAAGTCTCTCGTGCCTAGGCGGTCGTGTGTGCCAAGTTTCGTGCCTATCCGACACCATTTGGTGATTTTGGAGCGTCAACACCTCGAATTTAAGTTTCTTAAAGAACTAGTTTGCCTAAACCGAAATATGGCTCTAACTCCGAAACCGGGAACCCGATTCGAGCCCCGTCTTCTCCCACAAGTCTCTCGTGCCTAGGCGGTCGTGTGTGCCAAGTTTCGTGCCAATCCGACCCCATTTGGTGATTTTGGAGCGTCAACGCCTCGAATTTAAGTTTCTTAAAGAACTACTTTGCCTAAACCGAAATATGGCTCTAACTTCGAAACCGGGAACCCGATTCGAGCCCCGTCTTCTCCCACAAGTCTCTCGTGCCTAGGCGGTCGTGTGTGCCAAGTTTCGTGCCAATCCGACCCCATTTGGTGATTTTGGGGCGTCAACACCTCGAATTTAAGTTTCTTAAAGAACTAGTTTGCCTAAACCGAAATATGGCTCTAACTCCGAAACCGGGAACCCGATTAGAGTCCCGTCTTCTCCCACAAGTCTCTCGTGCCTAGGCGGTCGTGTGTGCCAAGTTTCGTGCCTATCCGACACCATTTGGTGATTTTGGAGCGTCAACACCTCGAATTCAAGTTTCTTAAAGAACTAGTTTGCCTAAAGTGAAATCCGTCTCTAACTCCCAAATCGGGAACCCGATTCGAGCCCCGTCTTCTCCCACAAGTCTCTCGTGCCTAGGTGGTCGTGTGTGCCAAGTTTCGTGGTAAACCGACGCCGTTTGGTGATTTTGGCGCGTTAACTCCCCGAATTCAAGTTTCTTAAGGAAGCAGTTTGCCTAAAGTGAAATCCGGCTCTAACTCCCAAATCGGGAACCCGATTCGAGCCCCGTCTTCTCCCACAAGTCTCTCGTGCCTAGGTGGTCGTGTGTGCCAAGTTTCGTGGTAAACCGACGCCGTTTGGTGATTTTGGCGCGTTAACTCCCCGAATTCAAGTTTCTTAAGGAAGTAGTTTGCCTAAAGTGAAATCCGTCTCTAACTCCCAAACCGGGAACCCGATTCGAGCCCCGTCTTCTCCCACAAGTCTCTCGTGCCTAGGTGGTCGTGTGTGCCAAGTTTCGTGGTAAACCGACGCCGTTTGGTGATTTTGGCGCGTTAACTCCCCGAATTCAAGTTTCTTAAGGAAGTAGTTTGCCTAAAGTGAAATCCGGCTCTAACTCCCAAACCGGGAACCCGATTCGAGCCCCGTCTTCTCCCACAAGTCTCTCGTGCCTAGGTGGTCGTGTGTGCCAAGTTTCGTGGTAAACCGACGCCGTTTGGTGATTTTGGCGCGTTAACTCCCCGAATTCAAGTTTCTTAAGGAAGTAGTTTGCCTAAAGTGAAATCCGGCTCTAACTCCCAAACCGGGAACCCGATTCGAGCCCCGTCTTCTCCCACAAGTCTCTCGTGCCTAGGCGGTCGTGTGTGCCAAGTTTCGTGCCTATCCGACACCATTTGGTGATTTTGGAGCGTCAACACCTCGAATTCAAGTTTCTTAAAGGACTAGTTTGCCTAAAGTGAAATCCGTCTCTAACTCCCAAACCGGGAACCCGATTCGAGCCCCGTCTTCTCCCACAAGTCTCTCGTGCCTAGGCGGTCGTGTGTGCCAAGTTTCGTGCTAAACCGACGCCGTTTGGTGATTTTGGCGCGTTAACTCCTTGAATTCAAGTTTCTTAAAGAAGTAGTTTGCCTAAAGTCAAATCCGTCTCTAACTCGCAAACCGGGAACCCGATTCGAGCCCCGTCTTCTTCCACAAGTCTCTCGTGCCTAGGTGGTCGTGTGTGCCACGTTAACTCCCAAACCGGAAACCCGATTCGAGCCCCGTTTTCTCCCACAAGTCTCTCGTCTTCTCCCACAAGTCTCTTAACTTAGAATGTAAAGAATGCAAAGATACATTTGTATGTCCATCAAATTGTATGTCCAGCTTTTTACCAGTACCCCACTCTTTAATGCCCTTGGCACATCCTCTACCACGCCTACTCGAGGTTGATGAAGAACAAACATGACCTGCGATATACAATAATAATAAACAATATCAATGGTAACAACCAAATACAAATTTAAATAATGTGAATACAAATCATATCAAATAAACCTGATGTGGGCTGTGAAGAAGTCGAAGGGTCTGCAAAATACAATGACAATAAACAAGTTATATATAATGAGCATAAATAAATGTATGTGTAAATAATTTTCATGCAAATCAAAGCAAATTTATATACCTGCGGATGGCTCATAAGCTGATGATGATAGCTGCTGTGGTGCCACTGATGGTGGACGCACCGATGGTAGGCGTGGAGGCTGAGTACATGGTAGCTGCTGTGGTGCCACTGATGGAGGTCGATACGGTGGTAATGGCCCCTCAGATGGTGGTGGCACTAATGGCCCCTCCGATGCTGGCCGATGTGATGCCTCCTCTGATGGTGGTGCTACTGATGTCCTGTTATGTAGCACATCAGACATCATGCGCCGGGGATGATCAGTCTTCCTCTTCCTTCCCATAATAATCTGCAAACAATATAACATTAATTGACATTAGAAACATAGACAATGGTTTGTCATCAACTATAATATGACATGAATTGAACTAATACAATTACAAAGACAAAGTAAATTAAGAAATTGATGATTAACTACAACCTTGGCCTTAATTGAATTACTAATTGATTACATATCAGCCTATTTGAACATCAACTGTTTCCCCTTCTGCGGCTTCCCTCACCCAACCAACTTCTTCATCACGAAGCATTATATTTTCTTCCAATTGTTGGCTCATGTATGGCTCGATTTGTGGATCAGTCGAACTCATATCAAATAAACCTCTTTGAGACATCTTCACTACGACTTGCCAGTCTGGTTGTAACGGGTCTGCAACATACCAAACTTGCTCTGCTTGGGACGCCAAGATGAAAGGTTCATTGGTAATTCGATCATCTCGGTACAACAAATGATTGAAGTTCACCAACGTGAAATTGAAGACATCTTCTTTCTTTCCGTGAATGTTGTCAATCCAATCACACTTAAACAACACATGTTTCTTCTCATTGGAATATCGAATCTCAACAATATCTGTCAATTGTCCATAATAGTACACAGACCCCAGACGAGGATTCTTGTCTTTTCGACTAGCATAACTTATGGTATCTGCCTTCAAAGTTACACCACAATTTTGTGTGGATCGACGATCATCCATGACCTTTACTCGATAACGAAACCCATTCAGTATATACCCGTTGAACCTCCTTGCCAGGTTATGAGGACCATTTGCCAATAGAATAATCTCTTCAGAAAGTATGACATCAGTAGTCCTTCGCAAAGTTTGGACCTATTTAACACGAAAATGTAAAATTTAAAATGTAGATCGACTTAAGTAACTAGAATCTATAGAGTTAAATACATACATGTTCCTTGAACCAAATGTGAAAAGTTTCAAAATGTTCACGCCGAAGTTGATGATCGTCGACACGAGGCATTTTGAGCTTAAGTACTTCAAGGTGTTTGCTGTGTAGATTGAAATTTTAGCCATACCAAAAATTTAGTTGAAAATTCAATAAAGCATAATAAAATATTGAGTGAGTGACTTAACCTACTTTATGAATGGTTGAACCGCGCTTGTATTGCATAAGATGTACCGATGAGCTTGTACCCAAGAAGTATTATCAAGATAAAAGCTTGTGTTTTCACCAGTAGCATGACCCAAATTATCAGCACCACTATAGTTCCTCACGGGTCGACTAGATTTGGTTTCCACATCACTGAGATATTGTGCACAAAAATTCATGCATTCTTCCATAAGATATCCTTTAGCAATTGATCCTTCAGGACGAGCTCTATTCCGCACGTATTGCTTCAAAGTAAGAAGATACCTCTCAATTGGATACATCCATCGAAACTGAATCGCTCCACCCAATAAGGCTTCATCAGCTAGATGTATAGGCAAGTGCTCCATTATATCAAAAAAACTCGGAGGAAATATTTTCTCTAGATGACAAAGTGTTACAGCGATACGATCTTTAATATATTGCAAATCCGTCGCACGATTCACTTTCGAACACAATTGTCTAAAGAAATTGCTCAATTCAATCAAGGGTTCAATTACATTCTTCGGTAACGATCTGCGAATAGCCAATGGAATAAGTTGTTGCATCAAAATATGACTATCGTGGCTCTTAAGACCCCCAACGCTTCTATCATGTAAGCGCACACGACGTGATATATTGGATGAATACCCGTCGGGAACTCTTACTTCCTTCAACACTTTCAAGAACAAATCTTTCTCATCCTTGGTCATCGTGAATTGTGCTGGTGGTAAATAGGCTTTATTCGACCCTCTTAACTGCAAATGTAGGGGTTTTCTAATATTCATATCTTGTAAATCACGCCGAGCATTAACACCATCCTTCGATTTTCCTGCAACCCCTAATATTGTCCACAACACATTGTCACAAACATTCTTCTCTATATGCATCACATCGAGGTTGTGTCTTATTAGATTGTGCTCCCAATATGGCAATTCATAAAAGATACTCTTTTTCTTCCAACTATGGGTGCGATGTCCAACTTTCTCCTTCTCTACCTGTCTCCTATGCCTCTCCTTAAGGTCATCCCTATTGTATTGGGTTAAAATACCCTCAGATTCTAATTGTAGCAACATCTCAGTTCCAGACAACAATTTTGGTTTGAGTCTGACTTCCCGACTACCATCAAATGATACTTTATCCTTCCGAAATTTATGGCCAGTAGGTAAAAATCTGCGATGACCCAAGTATGATTGTTTCCTACTATGCTTCAACCAACACGATGTAGTTTCCTTATTGCAACAAGGACATGCATATTCGCCTTTAGTGCTCCATCCTGACAAGTTTGCGTATGCAGGAAAATCACTAATTGTCCACAGTAAAGCTGCATGCATTTGAAACATTTGATTTGTTGATGCATCAAATGTTGACACACCCTCATTCCATAGTTCTTTCAACTCCTCAATCAACGGTTGCATATAAACATCAATCTTGTCACCAGGTCCTTTCGGGCCGTCAATAAGCACGGATAAAATTAGAAATGGTTGCTTCATGCACATCCATGGCGGCAAGTTGTATGGAATGAGCACAACAGGCCAAGTGCTATGAACTATGTTCATCGTCCTGAATGGGTTAAAACCATCAGATGCTAAGCCAAGCCTTACACTTCGGCAATCATTACTAAAGTCAATATTCCGACGGTCAAAATCTTTCCATGCAAGGGAGTCAGCAGGATGCCTGAAGACACCATCATCAGTTCGTTCCTCTGCATGCCATCTCATTAACTTGGCCGTCTTGGATGACATAAACAACCTCTGCAACCTTGACTTTAAAGGAAAATACCTCATCTGTTTTGCAGCTATTTGTTTGCCACCTGTGTTAGGACCATTTGAACCACCATCACCATTTGATTTCCATCTAGAACTGTTGCATATGACACATTTATCAAGATTGGCGTCCTCGTTTCGAAACAACATGCAACTGTTGGGACATGCATCCCACGTCTCATACGTGAAGCCCAAATCTGTTGTGACCTTTTGAGCTTTATAATATGAGTCCGGAAGTTTCACACCCAACGGAAACGCCTCATTCAATAACTCAAGCAACATGTCAAAAGACTTGTCCGTCCACTGATTAAGCACCTTCAAATGTAGAAGTCGAACAATGAATGACAAAGATGTGAACTTCTGACAACCCGGATACAATTCACTTTGTGCATCTTGAAGAAGTTTGAAATACTTTGCAGTCTCTGCATTTGGACCGAGCTGGGGTTCAGATGCATGGGGATCAGGCCCCTGTGGTTCATCACCCTCAACACTTGTACCGGCATGTGGATTTCCCATAGCCCCTTGTATCATTCCAATCATATCATCTCCTATGTCTAAATTAGCTAATGTTTCATTCTCTCGATTACTATGCAGAGATATGTAAGATTCCCCATGATTAATCCAATGTTTGTATTTTTTAAAAAACCCATTCAAAATCAGATGCTCCCGTACACCATCTCGTACAAAATAGTATCGATTCTCACACTTCCTACACGGACAACTGATCATCGAACCTTCAACCCTATTGGTGTAGGCAAACACAAGGAATTCATCAATCCCATTAATGTATTCACTCGACATCCTATTTGGCAAATCAATCCAACTCTTATCCATCATCTGTACACATCCACAAAAATATCTCACCAAAGTAACTCTAAATATAATACCTACACATAAATATTCACTCGACATCCTATTTAAAGTACTACTACTTAAATATGTTATATTTTTTAAGTACGACTGGTTAAGCATATTATTTCAACTATTAATTTAAATAAACTACAAATAATTAAAAAAATTAATAGTAGCATGAAAATTAATAAACTACATAAACTTAAACAAAAAAATAAAAATTAATTAATAAGGGCTATGAATGATATGTAGCATGTTATGCATGATGGTGAGTAAGAATGATTTATATTTTATCATCTCTTGTCATAATTCCACATGCAATGCAAGGTAGTGAACAATCATGAATTGGTCTTTCTCTTCATCTTTTGTCTGCAATTTTTTTATTTTTTAAATTATACTTACTTATTTCTTATAGTTAAACCTCTCTCACTCCAACAAGAATGAGTTCTTCAATGCTTATTTTATGAACCAAAAAAAAAATATTATTGAAACAAAATATTATTGAAACAATGCTTATATATATATATATATATAGACAGATTTATAGACAGATTGAAACAAAATATATATAGACAGATTTATATATATATATAGACAGATTTATATATATATAGACAGATTTCAGATTTATATATATATAGATTTATATACATTGCATATATATACAGATTTATATATATATCGACATTCATCAAATTAAAACAAAATATTATTGAAACAATGCTTATATATATATATATAGACAGATTTATAGACAGATTGAAACAAAATATATATAGACAGATTTATATATATATATATATAGACAGATTTATATATATATAGACAGATTTCAGATTTATATATATATAGATTTATATACATTGCATATATATACATATTTATATATATATCGACATTCATCTATATATATATATATACAGAGACCGAGAGAGAGAGAGAGAGAGAGAGAGAGAGAGAGAGAGAGAGCATACGCAGAGCGAGAGAGAGTCGTCGCCGGAGCCACACCACCGCAGCACCGCAGCACCGCTGTGTCTTGGTCGTAGCCCGTTTGAGAAATTTGGGGGTGAAGTTAGGGATTTGGGAGGAAGGATCGAGCGGCAAAGGGAAAAAGAAGAGGGGTTTTTTTTTTTATTTTGAGTTTTTGCGACGGTATGCTGTAGCCGTCGCAAATAAAAGGCATAACTTCCTAAAAACGGCGCCGTTTGACTTAATTATTTTTTGCGACGGTACATTTCCGTCGCAAATGAGATATGCCGTCTCAAAAAAAGGTGCTTTTGCGACGGTTTTTTTTACCGTCGCTAATACGTCCGCATTTCCGACCCCTCCGCTAAGTTTCATTACCGACGGGTAACTACCGTCGCTAAAGGACATTATTTGCAACGGGTGACGCTACCGTCGCAAAAAATCGTTTTTCGCGACGGGGGGCGCGGCGTCGCTAAAAGCTCCGTGTTTTTTGATCCCTTTTCTTGTAGTGTAGCATCCTTGCATGCGTGTGAGTGTTGCCATGAATAGCATGCTTACCATGAGGCTAATTGCTTATGTGATATAACTGCCTGAATGCTTGTGGGTGGAGGTTGGGTTATTTGGATTGGGACAATTCATCAAATGTTTGTTTTAAGCCCACTAGATAGTGGCAAAATCATTGTTCTCTAAGCCCACCCGAGGGTGGCAAATCCACGTCTTAGCCTACCTGCGGGTAGCACCATCAAACCATTTTCAAACAAACAAACATGAAATGTTTTGTTTCAATTCAGGCGACTTGGTCTATACTTGTATGCTGTGCGCATCACGTAGTAACCTAGGCTAATAATCGGAATAAGAACATACAATGTTTTCAAAATAAGATATCATGGTTAGTAGATGCCGGTCTTTGACCGGGCGAGCGGGGGTGCTCACGAAGTGACCTTCCCCAATCGTACCCAAGTTCCCGAGCCGAGGTAACTTTGGTGATGACGGACACGTGGCCTTTTGGCACCGAGTCAGGGTTTCCTAAATTTCCCAAAAATAAAATATTTAGGTGGCGACTCTGTATCTGGCAAAGCAGTCCATGTTTGGCACTTCTTTCAAAAAAAAAATCTGTTTTCAAAACGATTTGCCGGATTTGGACTCTTTGGTTCAAGATTTAGAACCGTGGCACAAATCGAGTCCAAACTGTAGCGAGGTCCCTCGCGGACTTGTTACATGTGGTCAATAATAATATCATAACTAGTGTTGGTACACTAGTGAGTGCACCACTGTAACTAAAATAGTATCATAATTAAAAAAAGATGACATAATTAGGTGGGTATATGGTGCACTTCTTTCATGGTTGCGTATGTTAGAATTTCCCATTTATGTAATATATATTTTTTTAATATAAGTAAATAGTGAAACTCAAAATTTAATATAACACATGAAATGGTAAATAGGATATGGGTAAATTATATTATTTTTTATATTTTTTAAAAAGATACAGCAACTCTTATAATTTTTACATAATTATATTGGATTATTTTAAAATTTTAATTCAGGTAACACTTAATTTCATTTACAATATTTAATTAGTTCTATGGATAAAAAAATGAGGTATTATATTTTTTACACATATATATATATATCTATATATATATACATGTGTAAGAATGTCAAGCTTGTGAGAGTCAATGTTTCCTCCAAATTTCTTTACTCTTAATTCATCGAGCTAAAAAAAATGGTAATTTACATCATCCACCCTTGAGGTTTGGCTATATTATAATCACTACTCTTGTTATATGAAAAATTACAATGACACCCTCTATGGATATCTTGGTGGGGTTATGGTGTCTTGGTGGGCCTGAGGAATCACATTCATTCTGGGTTGGGTTTGTGACGATCGGAGGCGGTGATGGAGAAGGTTACACTAGTTAGATGGTAGTGGAGAATACACCCTTGAGAGATATAGACACGAGTTGGTGGCAAAGTGGTGGTTAGGCAGTCAACGATGGTGGTTGTTTGCAGTAAGTAGTGGCAGCTGTGGTGGTGGTGTTGTGATTTGCAATATGATTATCAATTTATCTTGCACATGGCCCATTTAGCTTTCTAAAGCCCATAAAAGGCCCATATCTTAGTTTAAAATACCCCAAAGTCCAAGAGCTCTAGTGGCTTGGCAAGTTTCTTTATTCAGCCCAAGACGCCCTATGTCAACATTCAACATTCAAACCCTTCTCCCTTAAAATTGTTGGGCTCAATCATTGAAATGAAGTCGATGACTAAATCTAGACTCTGAAGCTAGAATTAAATCTTGAAGGGCCAATCCCAAAAGACACCACTTAAAATCCTCTAATTAATTAATGCAAGTAAAAGGCAACTAAACAAACGACTCTCCTTCAAATAGAGCTTATTGAGGGTTTAAATCAGTATCTTTGGTGGTGGATGTAACCGTTTGTTTTTCTCAAAATCGTTTAGAATAAGTGTGAAAAATACAAGAAAATCATTTTTCTATTTATTTATTTATTTATATAATTCATATCAACACCGTAACTTGACTTTCAATATATATATATATATATATCGTGCAAGTAGTCCATCATTATAACTTTCTCCCAAAATTTTCATATTAACCAAATGCATTCTAAAAAATAAAATTATCCTTTCAAATTTTTTTTTTTGTCACTTGCACTTTCCATCATATTTTTCACTCTAATCAAACAGATCAAAGATTTGTGCATTACACAGGTAAAGGAAAGATTACATTGGGGAGTCAAACAAACTTTACATGGGAAAATTGGAGGCTCTTATGTTTTACAAGAAAATTTCGTTCCCAGACCACTTGCATTCTTGGCTCTCACCAAGGGGAAGCCATGTCTAAAATAAATTACTGCGAAACTGTAAAGATCATCTGAAGAGCCACTATCTAATGCTTTTCTTCATCACTCAACTTACTGGTTTCAGTGTTTGGGCCAAAGATCTCTTCAATCATGCTCCCAGTTGACACAAAATCAAAATCTTCAAATGGACTCATTGGGTACCTGGCTTCCCAGAGTTTAGCATCACATGGTTCCATCAAAAAACCGGGGTTCAACCTGTCACTCGACCCATCATCATCATTGTTGGGCAAACGCTCCTTATGATCACTCATAACTCTACCCTCACAATCGTCACTGTTGCATTTCTCACTGTATTCTTCATATCCATCTTCATCTTCATCATCACCAAGAGACTCAATTGCAGAGTCTTCAACTACTAGTGGTCCGTGCCACTCATCATCATCACTGTCAATATCCAGGAATCTAGATCTGTTCTGAACAGCACGTCTCCGAAGCATAAAGACATTGAAATAATAGCTAACGATTTCCTTTTTCCTTCGATTTAGGAACACCACAGAGAGATCCTCCCAGAAATTCTTACCACGCAACCCAGGGGTAGAGTAAACAACTTCATGAAAGATCTGTTCTTCTTCTTCAGTCCATTTCCGTGATACCTCCTCTCCCATGTCATAAAATCCTAACTTCACAAATTTCTCATGCCCGATGGTTTCTCTTAATCTTTCCCGTGCTTCCTTTACATGCTGTCGCACACATCTGAAAGAACCCTGATCAGGGCACAGACAGTCTTGTCTACCTTCTCCAAACTTGACACTACTGTAAACAGACAATTCTGGATCAGGCATCGGAATGATACAATTCGCCATCAGTTTTGCCCCAAAAGAATCACCGATGTGATCAGAACCCAAAGAATGTTTCTGCATCGCTTGCGGCTCCCATAACGGAAGCTCAGCTTGATGATTGGGTCCAACAGGAATTTGTTTTCGAGGAGAACCATCCAACAGTGATGAATACATATCTTTAAACTGAACTTTTGATCTCATTGGAGAGTGAGATTCCAAATATTCCGGCAGAAGAGAGGAGCAAATTGCAGTGCCAGACTTGGCATATTCCCCACTGGTACTGCTGGTGACCCATGACAAGGCATCACTGGTCTCAAACTCTTTGTCATCCAAATCTGAGACCACATTTCTGTTTTCAATTCCATCACCTGATTGAAATTTATAAACAATGCTCTCACCTTCACCTACTCTCATCAAAATAATACCATCAGCAAAATCAAATAATCAGAAAATAAATAAAGTTCAGTCAGGTTCTTACCCAGAATATAAGCTTTTTGAGTGGGTTCATGACAGGGATATATTTCCATCAATGAGGTCAGCTTATTGCCACAGTCAACTTGTCTTGCGTGCTTAAGAGGAAACTCCTGAAATTCCTCCTCATCAAAAGGTCGTTTGAATCCCATTTTGACCTGCAGGATGAACAATTGGTGTGTCTGGTTTGATATGAACAAGCGTGTTAGACTGCAACTCAAAATCTAGACACAAGGCCACAGATCCTGACGTGTTTAAGGATGTACCTTATCAGAAATCATATCCATTTTTTAAGTGTGTTATCATGTAGCATATATTAGAAAACAATAATGGAAGCTATAAGTATTCAAAGATTTCTTAACAAAATTGCAAAGCAACTGAGCAAATGCTGCACCTTTTAGGAAAATAAAAATAACCTGTTTCATGAACATGGGAAAGAAATTCGAAAATGTGTCTACAGCAGTTTCATATGCATATTTTCGATATGGAGAAGCATCCTAAATATCAAAAACTCCACCTAAAAGTATAGGTCTCATGGCAACAAATTGTTAAACCTCTCAACGAATAAAACACAAATCTAACTAAAAGGAGAGGTCTCATGGCTACAATATTTTTAATTTGCAAAATCAATTTCAAATCAGTTCCAGTTCAGTAATACTAAAAAATATAGGCATTTTTCTAATTTTATCTCCAGTGTCCAAGTTCCAAGTGTGAGACAGCTTGATTAAGCCTGGTCAATCCCATTTTCTTACAGATTAAGTTTTTGGGGCAATCAGTTACCAACCTAGTATTGGAGATTTGGTTTTTGGATTTGGAGCCCCAATTTCTATATCATCTGTTGTTAATTCCAAATATTAGTTGACTTAAAATTTCCAGTGAATGCTAAAATTTTCTCTTTTAAAATAAAAAATAAATGAGAAATGCTCACTCTCATTTTTTATAATGCACACCATTAATAGTCTTCAGCATTAACAAATCAATACACACTTAATGACAAAAATTGGAGTATAATTTTAAACAGTGGGAGTGTGAATAGTAATCCCCTCAAAAAATTAAATCATAAATTAAATATAAAATTAAAAATCAATAGAAAAATTAAGGCATATATATACATATTAAACAAACTAAAGATATAGTCGGGATGGATTATGAATTTCCCAAACAATTTAAGCAACCGATAAATTTTTCAAAACCCTAGCCCTAAATTCTCAAATCCAAAAAAAACCCAACAAATTCACCATCAATACATACATTAAAGGATAACTAACCAACAGACTTACCCAAACCCTCAAGCAATTTGCAGATACAGCGGACCCTAAAAATATCGAACACCTCGAAACCCTAAAATAACAAAGGGGTCGCAATAATCTACAAAATCAGGATCGATAGATTGAGGGGAACGAAAAGAAATCAAAAATCCATAGCTCCGATGCAAAGGATTGAGAGATCGGAGGTCTAGATACGTAGATGGTGGAGACTGAACCCTAACCCTAGAATTATGTAGAACCAACAGATGATATAGAAATTGGGGTCTACCGATAGAGAGTGGAGAGAATTGATCGAATTTTAGGATTGAAAAGATGAATCAGAAGAGAATTGAAGGTCGATCTGAGAGAGAGAGGGAGAGATTGGATGGTGAGGGACGACGAGGTTTGAAAGATACGGGTCGTGCTTTTGTACAAGACGTCACGAAACGGTCCGAAGAAGAACCCGCTTTGTCAATGAACCAAAAACTACGTCCAATTAGGAATAAAACCGGTCCGAGTTTACATTGTTTAAAATACAAATCAATGGAATTGGTTTCAATATTTTAATATTTTTTTCAATGAATATTTTTAAAATTTTAAGTAATTTATTTTTTATTTTTTTAATATATCTTACTTAGATGTATTTAAAAATTAAAATATTTATAAAAAAATATTTTAAAAAATTAATAAATACAAAAGAATAAAAAAAATATATTAAATTCTCGTATTTTTTTTATATTTTTGGTATTTAGTAAATTTTTTGAATATTTTTCCACAAATATTATAAATTTTAAGTGTATTTATATTAAGTATATCTAAAAAATTAAAAAAATTGCTTAGAATATTAAAAAAAATCAGTGAAAACAAAAGATACGAAAAACAAAAAAATTCAATTTTCTAAAAAGTGAATCATGAAAATCCAAACCAAACAAGTTGTTTCCTATAATTTTAGAAATTATAAATACATTATTTGTCATTTAATAGAATTGAGAGAAAAAAATAAAATTCTGAACTATCTTTCTATGCTTTCGTTTGGGGAGTGGGTTAACTTTTTGATTTATTTTAGCCTGGGCTAAAAAGTCTCGTTTGCGATAAGTTTTTTGATTTTTTTGACTTTTGTGACAAAAAAATGAAATGATTATGATTTGAATGTGACATTTTGAGGTAATTCTATCTCCACACACTAATTTTTCTTAGTGCACACACTTAATGAATACTTTCTCAGTATACACATTATAAAAATATTAATTCTCAATACACATCTCTATATTTTAATATTACCCTCATTTTCAATTTTAAAACTCTAAGACTATGTTTGGTTTTAATTTTTGAATCAATTTTTTGAAATTTTTATGAGAAAAATATAAATTAATTTGACAAAAATAAATATCAAAAAAATATTTTTTAATTTTTAAAATTTTTTCCCCCTAAAAAGATGAAACCATATTGAAATAAGAAGTTTTTTTTTTTTATTTATTTTTGAAAACATATTCTAAAATTATACCAAACAGAGTCTAATTTTATGATATTTTAGAAATAGAGTTTGAGTAGAAAAAGATGAGGATATTATAGTATTTTTATTCTAAGACAAAATTGTATTAATAAAAATTTTCATTAAGTGTATCAACTGAGTGAAATTAGTGTGTGGAAACAGAATTACTCGACATTTTGTCCTATTTGACTAAAATAACTAATTTTGTCCTATATGATTATTTTAACCCAAATGGGCATAGCAAACATAGCCTATAACAATGAAATTACCAGAACTATATTAATTGAAATACATTATTGATATCATTAAAAAATATTAATTGATTTAATGGTTGATTAATGAAATGGATTATTTGTTATGCGATTATAAATTTTAAGGGGTGTGATGCAATTTTAGAATAATAAGGAACAATCAATATTTTAAATAAATCTCAGAGAGTGTATTTGTAATTTATCTTTTATTTTTAGAATTAGTTTTTTGAAGAAAAAAAATCAAAAAAACTAAAAATTAATTTGATAAAAAACAATTACTCGTCATTTATATATCTATATAATATGGCAGAAGGGTTTTTCAAAAAATAATTATAGATAATCATTTATATAGCTATTTTTATCCTACATGACATCATTGATGGTTCAGATAATTAGGCCTTGTTTGGGATCTTTGAAAAAAGTCAAAAAGTCAAAAAGTTACTCAAAAAGTTAAAAAGTTAACACTATTCACCAAAAGTCAACAATTACGGCTGCACAACCCCCAATTCAAATTTTCCTCTAAAAACCAATTTTCACAATTTTTTATTACACATTTTTCTATAAAAAGTCAAAAAGTTAACCCAAACATCCATATTTTCAACCTCAATTTTTTAGTCAAAAAAGACAAAAAGTGCACTTATTTAGTCTTCCCAAACAAGACTTTACATGTACAAAATTAATGGCCAGATTTGTTTGGGCCAAAATATGTTTCCCGCCCATATCTCCTCTCTTCTCCCACCACTTCTCTACTCTTTCATTATTCCACTACTCTCTCTGTCTCTCTCCATTGCACACAGGTTGTAGCATAAAGAAGTTTCCTGGCACCGTCCTTGCAGCAGATTGCCTCTTCCTCACTCCTCACAATAGTCTCCACTCCTCCCTCCTTAAGAGCATCTCCAGCAATGCTAGGTAAAATAGCTATTCAAAATTTCACTTTACTATTTTAGCTAGTCAGTTTTTTAATATACACTCCAACAAGGCTATCTACTTTAGCTATCTTCTATTAAAATATTCTTATATTTTAGATATTTTCTATTAAAATATTCTTAAAGCCAAAAGTTTGAATTAAAAAAGAATAAAAAAAATGAAAAGCTAGTGAACAGTACCTCGCCTCTCCCAGCGAGGTACTGTAGCAAAATGTGGAAAAATGTTAGTTTGGCTTTGCAATAGCTAGGCTGCTGGAGAAGAGTTTTTGATTTTTGGCTTGCTATTTTAGAATTTTTGGTGAAATAGATAGCCTGCTGGAGATGCTCGACCCTTTGTCGACATGTCGATCACTACAACTGTAGTAACCCCACGCCCAATCTCGACCATCACCTAGCCACCATCTTAGCCTCACGCAACATTGCTACAGTTATTATAAATAGATAGATAAATAAGAATAATATGATTTCTGAAATTGTTATTGTAGTGAACAAAAAAGAATATAGTTTGGGACAATTTTCCCAAAAATTTTAACTTTGAATTGTTGGGCTGAGTGTCCCAAATTAAAGACAAACCTTTAAGTGGATGAATGATAAAAGTTATCAAATTAAATTATGTTTCCCAATTAAGCAGAGGTGGTTATGAATTTTTAATTTTTGGGGTCATTTGCTGTATCAAAGATTATGTGCTCGTGTTGGGACAAAGGAGTCTCATTGAAATCAATTTCAAAGGGCAACGATAGGGACCAGGTTGCACATTGAGATCAATTTCAAGAAGTCACAAACATTAAACTAGTAGTGTCCAATCTTGTTTGAACACAAAATGGTTGGCCAGATGCATCAAAAGAGTTGATCGGGATATTTTTCACATTAGATTCAGTAGTAATTGCACATAATATCACAAGTTGGGAAAGGCGGGAGGCGGAAAAGGCTTGTCTTTGTTTGACAGAAAAAGGACTAATGAAATTTTGCTCCTGTAGTGGTAATGCTGACAAGGATTCGAGAAAGTGAAATTCGATACTGCAAGTGCAAGTCAACGATCCTGATATGAAAGTGTGAGTGGAGAGAGCGAGCAGACGGAGCTTTAGCTTGAGTGAGAACAAAGGCAAACATCTCTTTTTTGGACTGAACAGCTTGAGCTGTAGCTTTATGTTTATATTCAAATCATTCTTTAAGTAAAACCAACTTCAGTCTTTTGAACTCCAATTGGATTCAATTCTCTAAAGTAGAAAAGGTATATCTACATATACAAAAAAAGGTTTTCATCTTTTATAGTTGAAAACATAAACCTTGAAACACTGTTCTAAATACAATCACAAATTAACATAATAACAGCATCTCTAATCCTTTATAATATATTATTTCACCTTTCTAAAAATTTTTTAAAAAAAAAGAGCATCTCTAATCCTTCAAGTTTTTTTTTTTTTTTTTTTTTTGTTTTTTTTTGTTTTTAAGATTCTAAAAACAAAAACAATTTACAGAATTGATCAACTTTTCAAACTATTTGTCAAACTAACATGCTTTTTGAAATCGCATGTTGAAAATGTAATTTAAAAAAATGAAATCCATGTCATCATAAATTGTAGTTTCAACACGTGATTTCAAGATGAAATTGCGTGTTAAAAATGAAATTTTAATTTAAAATTGTATTTTTAAAATGCGATTTTAAAAAGTAGGTTAGTTTCTTAAATAATTTGAAAAGTGGGTCAATTCTCTAAATTGGTTTTTTTTTTATAGAATATTTTTTTTAAAAAAAACTCCTAATCCTTCACCCTCTTTTTTTTCATCAAATTTAAATTTATTAAAAAAATCATCTCTAATCTTTTCTATCAAATATTCATCAAATCAAGGAAAACTCTTTTTTTTTTTCATCAAATTGAGAATTCATCAAATTTGAATTTGAAGAAAATTTTAAAAGATGAAACACTACAGATGATTTTTTTTTTTTTATATATATTTTCTATCAAATTTGATGGAAAGTAAAATTTTGGTTGAGAAGGTAATGTCTTAAAAAATTTTGATGAAAAACAATTGGAGTAGTTCATATCAAATCAAGTTTTTACTTAAATTTTCAATCAAATTAAGTAAAAAATTTTTGATGAATGATTGAAAATGGTCCAAGAGCAGTGAAATGTATATAAAAGATAAACGTTAAAACACACGTCAAAACACAACCACAAATTAATGTAATAAGACCAGTAAAATTTATGTAAAAGAATCCTAATTAACAACCTTGTTTTTTGTTGAACAACTTAAAAGTACTAATAAAAAAAAACACTAAAAACCCAAAAAAGAACACTAAAAAAGACATGCGAGCTAGTTATGTATATCTTTCTAAGGCCTTCCATTCTTCATCTCGATTTCTTTTTCATCATCAACAAATTTTTTCCAATACCAGTGCCCTCTCCACACTTGTGACATTTCCTCAATAGGTATATTGTTGGTCTCCGGCACAAAAAAGATGACAAAGAGACTCATGATTAGCACTAAACCCGCAAAGATGATGAATAGGCCGAACTTGACCATGCAAAGAGCAGCAAGGAAGACTTGGGCAACGAGGAAAGTGAATAACATATTCACGGCTACGACGATACTCTGCGCAGATGACCGAATCTCGAGAGGAAAGATTTCGCTAGGCACCAACCATCCCAAAGGACCCCATGAGAATGCGAAAGCTGAGACGAACATGCAGATGCAACCTACTAGGATGGTTGAATATAGCATTCCCAAATTGGTAGCATCTCCTGTTACTCCAAATTTAGCGCCAATAAGAACTGCTACTGCACTCTGCATATATAAATAACACATACACAATAAAATTGTATAAGTAAAAAATTAACATGTAATGAAATAGTGCAAATACCATAAAAGTGTGTTTTACAAAAGCTTGAAAAATTGGACACAAAATCAATAGATAAATAGAAAGACGATGGAGAAAAAGAATTGGTCACAAGGATTACCTGAAACACAAGCATGATGCCACCTCCCCATAGAAACAGGGGTTTCCTCCCCCACCTATCAGTCCCAAAAACAGAGATAAATGTGGCAAGAACATTCACACCACCGGTGATCATGGCCGATGCAAGCGAAGCGTTGCTCCGAAACCCAATGGTCTTGAACAGCACAGGAGCGTAGAACATAACCACATTGATCCCGGTGAGTTGCTGAAACATCGGAATCAAAATAGCCAAACAAAGCTGAGGCCTATACTTTCTCATCGAGAGCTTCCTCCATGGGTGTTCCACTTCCTTTGAGGCTGCACTCGCATCCACCAGATCGTTGAACTCGGCTTGGACGTCGGCGACTCCGCGGATGCGCTGGAGCTGCTTCTTGGCTTTGTCCAAGTGGCCTCTTTCAATGAGTGAGTTTGGGGTTTCGGAGACCCAGAGAGATGAGAAGATCATGAGGACGGCTGGAACAGCGGCGCCACCCAAGCTGATGCGCCAGCCCAAATCGCCCTTGATCATGTTGGTGAAGTAGTTGACCAGACCGGCAATCAGAATGCCGATTGTGATGAATAGTTGGAAGCAGACGTTGAGGGCTCCGCGGTATCTGTGTGGAGCCATCTCCGATACAAACAGTGGCACTGACTGAAATTAATTAATTAATTAATTAATTTAGAATTTAGTAAATTATTTAATACAAACAACAACATTATGTAGTAAATGTAATGTTCAAAGTAGTAATAATATTGGATTGGATTGGATTGGAGCAAAGAAAGAGAGAAAGAAAGAAAGGGCTTTCGTTTTTATGAATGAATGAATTAATTACCTGAGTGGCGAAACCAACACCAACGCCTAACAAAATTCGACCGATGATGAGCATAGCGAGGTGTACAGCGAAGGCGTTGAGAAGAGCACCGCAACAGAAGACGCAACCGCCCATAAGCATGGAAAACTTGCGGCCCAGTTTCTTGGTCATCGTCGAGGCAAAGAAGGATGCAATTAGAGCAGCCAAATACAGGGACGATGTAAACATGGTCAGCGTTTGGCTGTTGAACTTGCAGTACTGATTGGTTGAGTGATCGAGCTCTTCCTTCTGATACACCGACGGGAAAAACTTGTCAAGAAACGGAGCCATTGATGTCACCCCACCTAATCATCATAACATCACCATTATTAATCAATATCATATATTCATTCAAATTAATCAATCGCACAATCAGAAACATAGACAACATATATTTTCAAAACTAACAGAACTGCAAAGAATCGCAGATAATTAAGTATAAGAAGAAAGGCTTACCAGAGATACCAATGTCGTAGCCAAAAATCAGCCCACCCATGGCGGCGATGACGCAAGTTACCAAGACATACCAAGTAAGTTTTCCGGGATAATCTTTCGGGGAATCGTTACCAGCAGGTGTGATAAGAGCACCAGCCATTGCTTGATTGAAGAAGAAGAAGAAGAAGAAGAAGGAGAAGGAGGCGTAGATATGTGATTATTATGCAGCAGTAACAGAGAAAAAGTAGACAGAAAAACAAGTGGATTTAGTATAGGGTTTTGTAGACAAGTGTTTATATAATAGTGAGTGATAGAAGTTTAATAGGTTTAGGAATTTGAAGTTGTAATGAATGGAACTCTCTCTGTTTCCTGATTCAGATAAGAATTGATTTCCTAATTGTTTCCTAATCCGGACAGGGTTTGATTTCTTCAACCAAATAGTCGTTGGTACTTATTCTGTCCAGTGATAGTTTATCCAGTGCATCTTCTTCTGCAATTATTATTTCATGGGCTATTACAGTTGTTGCTTTTGGGTAATTCATTCATTTATATATTCATTTAACCCCAAGCTTGATTCCATTATCTCAACTTTCAAGTATTTATTTTTTGTGACAAACTGTCTCTTTAGTTTTTCTGTCTGTGGATTTGGTCTCTATATTTTGAATTATATCAATATTATTCTTTAATTTTTTATGTTTTATTATTTAGTTTTATTGATAATTTTTTAGTTTTTTATTTTTAAAATGAAGGGAAATCAGGCCAGAAAATTCATCTTTCTGATGCCACCGCCTCCCTTCACCACTATTAATTTTGCCTTTACTTTTTGTCCAATTTCTTAACGGACATTAATTATTCAACTAAATCAACACATTATGAAAAATTAAAAAATAAAATCAAATTAATACAATTAAAATTGCAAAGTCTTAAGAAGATATAAATTTGCCTTATTTTTTGGGTCTATTTTATAGACATTGACAAAACTTATCACTTAAATCTCCTTCAATTATAAAATTGTACATTTTGACTACATGTATCCCCTCTACATTTTGTTTGGTTTTTCTTTTGTAATTGAGGGGTCAAATTATGTAGTTGAGAGGATTAACTATAGTGAATGTCCCAATAATAAACCATTTTTAAAAAAAAAAAAAATTAACCATTGTTGTACCTTTTATTGTGTACCTGTAGACAAAAGTGTTTGTAGATATACTTGAATGAATCTTGGTCTATTTGATATCGTGGAGGATAAAAATTTAAGCCCAAGGCCCAAGAAAGTTAAGATGCGGCCCCAAAGCATTTTTACCCAACCAGGAAAAAGTTTAGGCCCAAGCCCTTAGAAGGTACAGTTGTAAAGCAAACAAGGTCACGTGATAGGAGATTTAGACATAATCGTTTTCAGAAAAGAGATTGGATGAGATAGAAATCAACGATAGAGATCAAAACTAACAAAAGAAAGGATACAAAATTGACCAACTCTGACAATCTGGGCATCCCATAAGATCAATCCAACGATCAGGAATGAGTGCGCAAAATCCGAACTGAATCTAGGCCATCTGTAACACCGGGCAGCCAACAAAGGCATATAAAAATCACTTGCCTACTTGCCCGACCAGTCTCTGCATACATAAAACACCATTGGATTGGTACCACAATCCAACGGTCACAATACCAGGTATCCACACTATAAAAGGATGAAGGAAAACCATTTAAAGATAAGCAAAAAGAAAGAAATAGATACTTCTCTTCAAAAGAAAAGCGACATGTTTGATCAAGGTTCTAATTTGATCATTGGAGGGTCCTCCCAACCAACCTTGGTCGAGGGACATCACTGATGTTTCGGTATTTGTCTTTTTTGCAGAGTAAAAGAAGGAACAATTCATCTCGCTTTCCTTGTGGAGAAAATATTTTCCCCTTCCACAATTGGCACCGTCTGTCGGAAATTTGAGAAAAGATGAGTATCCATCCCGCTCTGGATGAAATACCAACACACTCCCAAAATTTGCCGATCGAGAATATGGCTAGTGAAAATTTCGGTCACGATCCCAACGCTACCCCCGCCAACTCCGAGCCGCTAATTCTGCTAGGTCTCGAAAACCAACAAGGCCAACTTATTGAACAACTGATAGCGGAAGTTGAAGCGCTCAAGGAAAAACTATGCGCAACCTGAAGAAAGCCTGCCAAACAAGCCCGAACTGCCGATTGACAAAGGCAACCAAATCACCATCAGGTCACAAGCCAGACCGCCAGTAGCAACCCCGACCGAACGTAGAAAAAACGTCAGGCCACCCGAAGGGATTTTTCGGATAACCCAGAGAATGACCTAAGGAGTTGGCTCGATAGTCGGACCAAAGGACATCCAAAACCCGTTAGACGAAAACTCTTCGCAGATGATTTAGAGTCTCCTTTCTATCGGACAATAGAAAGCCCAGATCCACCAAAAAGGTTCACCCCGCCAAAATTCAACTTGTATGATGGCAAAGGGGATCCAACTAGCCATATCCAACATTATACGTAGGCCATGACGTTATGGAGCAACAATGGCCCGATCATGTGTCGGATGTTTTCCTCGAGTTTAGGTGAAATGGCGTTGCGATGGTACTACAAATTGGAAGCTCGATCTATCAGCGATTGGGCACAGCTGCAGTAAGCGTTCATCTCACGTTTTATTACCAATAGTCGGTCGCCGAAAGAAGTGGATGTGCTCTTCACAATGAAGAAGGAAGATACGGAGAGGCTACGAGAGTATTCCAGCAAGTATTGGGCAGCTTATAATGAAATCGATAACTGCAATGAGCAACTGGCAGTAGCCTCATTTAAGTTAGGGTTGCTACCCGAGAGCAAGCTTTGGCAATCACTAACAAGAAAGCCCTTAACCGATGTGGGAAGTTTGATGAGATGAGTTGAACAATATTGTAAGATTGAAGATGACATAAGAGGCGCCGAAGAACCAAAGTGTGACAACCACCACCTTAATTAAGTAAATTAATTATATATTGATTACGTGCTTAATTTTAATTATGTTATTATGTATTATTAAGTGTTGTTGATTGTTATGTGATTTATTGAATTGTGTTATTGAGACCAGATAGGTTAAAATGAGAAATAAACCAGTCTAATTCGTAAATTTTAACATGCTAAAATTAAATTATTGAATAGGCAATTAGAGCCTAATTCACACGTATATAATTAAATTTAGTGTAATTGAGATCATAATTTGATGAGTAATTTAATTTGAGTGAATATCATTTAATTTAACTTAAAGAAAAATTAAGAATTAATTAAAGCCTTAGACAAATTAATTAGTGAATAAAATAAAATAAAATAAAAGTAGAAGTATCCTATTTGACATTTAATGATGTTAAGTGTAGAAGATTATTTTCTGGTGGGTGTGCTGAGAATCTGGGTGTGTGCAGAGAAATCTGTGTGGGTGTGTATGTGCTGAGCAATCTGGTGGGTGTACTGAGTATCCAGATTTGTATGTATAATTTAGTGTAGTGAGAGAAAGAGAGGGAGAGAGAGAGAAGCTTGGGTGGAAGAAGAAGAGAGCTATGCAGATTCATCTCCTAATCCAAAATTAAACTCTTGGTATGTATTTATCTTTGCATTTTGTATCATCTAATCCATGGAATTAAAGGGATTTTGGGAGTAATTGCATGAACTAGCTTGAAGATGATGAATATGAAAGTTTTGTATATATATATGGATATATGTATATATATGTGTGTGTTGAATCACCATTCGTGAGCATGAATATATAATCTATGTTGAATTTCAAAGTTTACTCTTACATGTATCCTTGATTTAAGTTTTGAAGTCTAATCTCATGTTTTGAAAGCCATTGTTGTGAGTTTGAAACTAATCTTTGCATGCATGAACATTTGAGACTCATTTATGAAAGAATCATGAGATTTGTGCAAGAGACTTGAGAAAAATTATGTATTTGAATTTCCTAAAGTATTTACAAATTTATGGAAGTGTTTTCATGGATTAATGCAAGGAAAACTCCATTTTTAAAGCTTGAACCTAGTTTTGGAAAAATCCAGAAATTAGGAAGGAATGAAGTAATTTGAAATGGATTGTTGTAAATTGAGGGCCATAAAGGCGATAGAAACCGAAATTAATTACTTTATTGTGATTAGTGTAATATTTAGAGTCTATTGTGAAATTTAATTAAAAAAATTGATTCAGATCAAATTAAGTAGATTAAATTCAATTAACTTAAGTTATAATTATTTAACTTAAGCTTTGATTAATTAAATAAATTGATTGAGCCTATATATATAATAGCTCATATTCTTGAGCTCAAAATATGAGAGAATTAATGGGCTTTGTAGAGAGAGAGAGAGATACAACTTGAGGAAGAGAGTTTTTTTTTTTAGAGAGCTTAAGGAAGACATTGAAGAATAAGCTTAAAGCTTCATAATTCAACAAGTTAAGGTAGGAATTTCTTAAATTCTTGAATTTAAGACATCTACATTCATATCTTCTTAAAAGTAAGCTTAATTGAGAAAGAATCGTGCATGATTAAGAATGTTTTGTGATGTAAATTGAAGTAGGACACCTACATGAGTTTGTATGGTTGGATTTGAATAAAGTGGTTCATAAACATGACATGCATAGTATAAATTTATGGCAAATCATGTTTAATTGAGAGTTTTTGGATGTAAATTAATATTAAGAATTCATATGAGCATAAAATTGAAGAATTGAAATAATTGAGTTCGCATTTTGCACACTGTCCGCTCGAGCGGCCAAGCCTTTTCAGTATATTTTGACATGTTGTTCTATGTTTACATCTTTGCTTCTGTCTTCTTCTGAGTGTTTCTAAGCATGAATTATGACTCAAGGTACTGATATGTAAGGAAACAACATGTATAATTGAATTAGAATTAGAATAAGAAGATAAAGTATGTGATTAGAACAATGTGTTCCAATGTGTTTGGTATATGCGATATGTAGGTTTGAACGTTGTGTAAGGACACCAACCTACTCGAGGTGAGTAATCTCTTTGTGACGGTATTTTTGTATGAATTACTTTGAAATTAGTTTTGCTAGATGAAGAATTATGAAATGTGATGAAGTTTATAAATAAGTCCTTTAAAACTAAAAGTTATGTTTTGACATACCGAATTGTGTACAATGTAAATTGTGACAACCCTGACCTATGTTTAGCGTTAATTCATGATTAAGCATGCTAAGTAAATGATTAAGATGAAATCCCAAACTGTTTATGTCAGTGTGTTGTTTTAATTGCATTTCTATCTGTTTGATATGGAACGATCTGTTCATGTTTTGATTTCAATTTGCGAATTGAAAGCCTTATCGGCGACCGATTTAGAAATTGACCTGATTTATATGCTAATTAGGATTTATGGAATTTTATCGTAGGTCTAATTGAAATTTGATTTAGAACAACTAGATTAGAATAAATCATGTTAAATTACTTTAGCTTGAGTTATTTACACATTTGCCATTGGTGGGCCTTTACAAGGCCATTTGTTTGATTTCATATATCTTGACACACCATTCATGCTCCATCTTCTTGCACAAAACGTGAGAGAGAAAGAGAGTTAGAAGGAAAGTGAATTCAACAAGAGTCTTACTTGAAATTTAGAGGACTTGCAAAATTGAGCTACCACACTTGGAAATTCAAGACTTAAGGTGGGAATTCACCCTCTTAATTATGAATTTAAGTTGTTTCATGCATAGTTCATGGAAAAAAAATTGGAGACTAAAGTTAAGAAATAGCCTAAAGAGTAGAATTGAGAATCAATCCATGCATGCATGTCCATATCATAGAGTTTTGGAGTTGTTTTCCTGAAATTCACACATGCATGTTCACATTTTAGTTGTGATCCAAGAATCACCATGTTTTTTAGTCGAATATTGCACCTGATCATATTTTGGAAAGCTCAAGATCAAGAGACTTCATGCATGTTATGTTCTTGCATTGTTCATAAAGTTTACATTGGAATTTGGTACAATTGGCACACTTTTGGGCTATGATCTTATGAAATGATCTTCAAAACATGTTGCGTTATGAGTTTCTAAGTATTTTCCAGAGAATTGGCCCAAAAGGATGAGTTTTGGCATATTAAATCCATGGTTTGAGCTTTGGGAGCAAATTTGGAAAACCCAGAATTTGGCTTCCTCGCTCAAGCGAGGGATTCCACGCTCGAGCGACCACCTTTGTTTCCAGTCTTTCGCTCGAGCGACGGAATGCTGGCTCGAGTGTAAATTGCAAACTCTCAAGTTTTTGCGTGTGCAAAAGCATGCTCGAGTGACAAGACTTGCACTCTGTAGACACCTCATTTTTGATCGCCCTTAAGACTTGGGCACTACTGATGGTTTACTTGGTGGTGAAAGATGTGCAGTGCAAAAGGGTCAATTTCTTCGGCGAGAGGAGAGTCAAATCCAAACCTCACACCCGATTTTGGACCAAAGCTATTTTGAATGGTTTTTAGACCTTAAAATCCTCTCTTTCAAAATATTTTTGAAATAAAGTTTCTACGATGTTCCAATGCTCGCATTTTGTCAAATGTTGCACTTTTCGATAAACTGAGTAAGGACAAAGTGGAAATGAATGAAAGAGAGATGAAATCTTTGGAAAATCTTTCAAAACACCTTGTTTAGGGGTTTGGATTTGAAGAAAAGAGGAGAAGAGGGAAGAAACCAAGTTGGGGAAAAAGATGGGCGTGAACCGTTAAGAGAGAGCCGGGTAACCCTCGCTAAATCGGGCCTATCCTTTTGTATATTTGGATTTAAGCTATGAGGCCACCACCATTGGAAATCTTCCTTCCGGGGCTTCATTTTTCACTCAAGAATCTCTTAAAGCCGAGTCCAGATGGGGGAGATATGATTGGCTGAAGTTCGACATCATTTCGGTTGGACTGAAACTGAGCAGTCTTCACTAAAAGAGGGATATCTCTCAGCACACATGGAATTTTGATGTGAGGCTTGCATAATTGGAAAGAAGACTTCCGAGGCTATAGTTTAGGCTCAAGAATGACCTGAAAAGGAGTCCAGATGAAGGAGTTAGGATTTCTTCAATTCAGGGACCAAGATTGATTTTTGCCATCAGCCTCTATGGAAGTGCATCGGCCACAATTTGACCTCAGCAGCTATAGGTCGGCCAAAAGTGAACCTTATCGGCCACAAATGTTGGCCGATAGGCCAAAAATGTCCAGAAAGCCCAGAATTGGAAGATATTTCTCCTCCAGCTGTTTCCAGCTTGTGCCACCTGTCCTAGCTCAGATATTTTCGACCAAGCTTGATATTTTGCTATATAATGAAGCCTTATATCTCATATTCAAGGGTTAGAACATTTAGAGAACATTTTTGGCAAAAGGTTTGGGGGCTTCTCACACTAGAACCTCTCTCTCTACAATCCTCTCTTGAGCTTTTGTGCTAGAAGGCTTGCATACAACCATCTTCAACCTATCAACCCTTAAGAAGACTTGATCACCATTGGGCCGAGGTCCCTTGGAACTTGGTTTGAGCTCCAAAAGGTGGTTTTGGCTCAAGAAAAGTGGCTGTTTTTGCTGCTATGCTCCAAAGGTAATCACTCACCCCCTTTTAGCTTGTTTTGCATACTAGCTTTGTCATAGTTTTCAACTACTTTGGGGCTGTTTTTTGGGGTGGTGTTGAACTAAAAAAACCTCTGTTTTTCAGTCCTATAAATGATAGTTTAGGCCTATTTTGTGTTAGGGGGTTGTCTCTCCTTTTTGTTCCTTAGCTTGTATAGCTTTTGAGCCATCTTCTAAGGCCTTTCAAAACACCTTTTTGTGGCCTTTTAACCACTGAAATCCAAAGGATTTTCAGTGGTAGAAACCCTAGTTTGAGGGCCCAAATAGGAGGGGGTGGTCCCCTCTCCTCTTGTCTTGCTTGCTAGTGTTGATGGCCAACCAAATGAGCATGTGTTTTTACTTCTTTATGGCTTTGTTTAGGCTCATTTTTGTGACTTATCAGACCTTTCATAACTCTATTTTTTGCTGTCTTGGTCACCTCTTGCATGCTTATTGCACTTGTAGTGTAAATCCTCTTTGCTAGCCTTGTTAGCCTTACAAAGTAGCATGCTTTTGTGGTTTGAATTAGCTTAGTTCAAGCATGTTTTTGGTGTTATTTTGACATTTTATAACTCTATTTTGATTGGTGGACTCACTCTTTGCATGGTTTATACACTTGTAGTGTATTTCTCACAAACTAGTCTTGTATGCTTCATGAAGTAGCATGCCTTTCTAGCATGATTTGATTCTATTTCAGCATGTTTTTGGTGATGTTTTTCCATGTCATACCTCTGTTAAGGTTTGGTTTAGTTGGCCCTTGCATGCTCCATGCACTTGTAGTGCAATTCCATGAATTAGCCTAATGTGTATCATGCTTTAACATGTCATTCTAGCATGATTTTGGCTTAACTCTAAGAAGATTTTGGTCATGTTTTAACATGCTTAAGCTCTGATTTTTGTTGTTTTGGCCATGCATGCCATGATTTGTATAGCTATGGTTCATCCTAACTTGTTAGCTTTGTGCATCAAGTCCACTAGCATGCATTGCTTGACCTATTTGAATGATTTGGCATCATTTTTTATGTGATTTCAGAGCATGTTTCATTGCCATGCACTCACATCTTTCACTTTTTCAATGCGTTGAAGGGTTGGTCCTTTATGCCTTGAACATGGGTCTTTGTGCATGTCACCATGCTTAGGCCTTTGGGCTGACATATCAGTGTGTATTTGGTCTTGTTTTACCATAATATAGCTCTAATTTTTGTTGTTGAAGTCATGCCATGCTTGGTCTTGGTAGGTGTAGTGTAACCCTCTTTATTGGCCTTGCATGCATCATACCTTATGCCTTTCATGTTGGCTTGTTTCAGTTTTGGTCCATGCATGTTTTAGACTCATTTTGGCATGATCTAGGACTGTTTTGGTTGTCCTTAGCCCTTTGGGGTTTGATTCATGTGGCCTTGGTACAAGTTCCTTGGCTAGCCTTAAGCTTTGAACCTCCTAGCATGCTATGTTTGTATTATATGCATGATTTAGCATCATTCCTCGCATGATTTCAGAGCTTACTTCATTGCCATACTCTCATACTTGTCATTTCTTCATCATGTTTGAGGGTTGCGTTCTTGTTGCCTAGCTTATGGACCACTATGTATGCATGCATGTTTTGTCTTTTGGTGCCTTAGTTTTGGTGTTATTGGCCACTGATTTGGGCATGATTGAGGTCTGTCCATTTTAGTTTAAGTCCATCTTGCATGTTGTTACATGCTTATTGCATTGCTTGGTACCTTGCATGTTTTTGCATGCTAGTCGTATTGCATGACATTGTTGCATACTTGTTACATGCCATGTTGTTTGCATGCTTGTTATTTGCATTATGTTTGGCATACCTTGTATTGCATTGTGTTTGGTTTGGGTGTCAAGCCAAACACGAGAAACGAGGGACGTTTCATACTTGAAGTGATGAAACGTGCCTTAATCCTCGGTCGCCGACACTCTTGATCAAACATGATAGAGTTTAAGGCATTTGTATGTTTTTGTGCATTCATGTGATATTGATTTGTGCAACTCGGTCTTTTTGGCCATCATGCATCGAAATGCGTGATTGATGGCTTGAGAGCCGAGCACTACACACCTTTGAGCCTTAGACATGATAAGGGGTGTAGTTGCACACATATTTTCTTGCAAATACATTGCCATACCTCTGTTTGTGCTCTGTTGCAGCAAAAAGGAGAGTTTGGAGGAAGAGATGGCCGATCGGCTATCTAGTGTGCTGATCGGCTATAAATATTTGGCCGATAGACTTAAAATTGGCCGATGACCATTATCCATTGGCTAATGGCCACCCCTCTTGGTCGATGACCTCTCAGAGTGTCCATGAGGTAGGTCAAAAGCATCACAGAAGTTGGCATAATTTTCAGAGGTGCAGAACAGTGCAAACAGAGGCAACATGAGGCATGGTAACGGATTTCCGAGCGAAGTCAATCGAGCATGCATATGCCCCTCTTCTCGAGGCCGTTTTAACTGCTTTGTATAGTTAGTTAATTTGTAATTAATTAGTTAATGTGTTAGCTAATTTAATTCATTGTTGTAAATTCTTAATTAGCTTAGCTTAGCTAGTATTCAATTTGATTATGTAATAATTAGTCTAATTAGATTATTAGATTAGTTAGAATAGCTTAGCGTAGCTAGCTTGTATTATTCATTCAGACCCTCCATCGAGAGGGCGAATTTTGTAATAAGTGTGCGTGAGTGTGTGAATATCTTCCAACCCCACGTCTTTCTCCTTTTTACTTAACCGCTTATAATGGTTAGTTCTAGGTCATGTTTTGATTAGCATCCTTATGCTTGCATGTTTTGCATTCATTCATCTGTCTTGCATACACCGGGCTCGGCGCATCATACAAACTGCATTGTGTTTCAATTCCGATTTGAATACATGTTATCAAGTTGCATTTCACATGACATCTTAGAATAGCCGAGCCTATTTCTAGTTGCATTTTGCATGTGTTGCATTAGGCATTGTTAACATAACTAGGATCATGCATGATTTCTAACTAGTTGTTGTTTTGGCTCGGAGTACACTGTAAGTGTTTATGCTTTAGCATCTTGCATGTGTGTAAGTGTTAACATGATAGCATGCTTGCTATGAGGCTATTTGCTTAGCTGCTATAATTGCATGAATGCCTATGGGTGAAGGTTGGATTGCTTGAATTGGAACAATTAATTGAAATGCGAGTTTTAAGTCCACTTAAATTGGCAAAATTATGTTTTTTTCTAAGCCCACTTGAGGGTGGCAAAATCCATGTCTTAGTCTACTTGCGAGTAGCACCTTCAAACCATTTTCAAATAAACATGAGATGTTTTGTTCCAACTTAGGCGATTTAGTTTATACTTGTATGCTGTGCACATCACGTAGTAATGATAGATTAATAAACCGGAATAAGAACACGTGTTTTCAAAAACAAAATATCATGTTAGTAAAGGCCGATCTTTGATCGGGCGAGCGGGGGTGCTCATTGCACGACCTTCCCCTCTCGTACCCAAGTTCCCGAGCCAAGGCAACTTTGGTGATGACAGACACATGGCCTTAGGCACGAGTCAGGGTTTCCTAAATTCCCCCCGAAACAAAATATTTAGGTGGCGACTCTATATCTGGCAAAGCAGTCCATGTTTGGCACTTCTTTAATAAAATCAGTTTTCCAAAACGATTTGCCGGATTTGGACTCTTTGGTGATTTATCGGTCTTGCATTGCACTTTGCGAGATTAGATTCAGAATCGTGACATTAAGTCCAAACTGTAGTAGCTAATGAACAAACCGGATTTCGCGCCTTCGTGCGCGGAGCCATGACGTTCAGGCGGTCTACACACTCGAGCGAAGAACTGTGTCTCACGCTCGAGCGGGCATCGAGCGAGCATCGAGCAGAGATTTTCAGCAACCAGTACTTTTCACATTTTTGCAGATCGCTCGAGTGAAGAAGTCTACGCTCGAGTGACCAGGCACATTCTGCATGTCCGCTCGAGCGAAGGAATCCACGCTCGAGCGAGACCCCTATTTTCAGCGAGTTTTGAAAAATGTTTTTAAGTACATTTTTGCATTCTCATTTCATCCTAGGCATTCCTAGGCCATGTTTAAGGCATCTTATTAAGGATAGTGATATAAAACCACACCAAAGCAAACAAGGGGCTAAGTTATTAATTTCGAGTGTGTAATTTAGTGTGCGTTCATTCTGTAACTGTGTAGGTTTGGCTTCCAAGGACGATGATTAGCCTGCCTATAGCCCAGTAATCTGTGAGTAACAATGTTGCAAAGATATGTTCAATCGTATTTATTTTCAGATTGATAAATCATATTGCTTTACGAAATAATATTTTTTACCGATTGAATGATGATCCTATTTTGAATTGTATTCGTGGCATCCATAGCGTATTGTGATTGTTATTGATTATTGATATCATTATTGTTACAGAGATCTCTATCAGTTCCAAATCTTGGAACTATTGTTATTGTACGATGGCCATCAATTGATTGTTCGGTCTTTTACGACCTAGTGTATTATTGCTATTGGATGTACCACGTATGACCTAAGTGAACATGATAGATCGAATTGATTGAATTGAATGTTGATTGACAAATGGTATTGATTGAAAACGCTCCAATGCTAATTGACTGTTTTCAAAATTGAAAGACATCATTCTTAACCTCTTTACACATTTGTTATTCACTGGGCTTTAGCTCACAGCTTATATATATATGTAGGTGGTCAGGCACCGGACCAAAGCTAGAGGCGCCGACTTAAGCTCCTGTTTTGTTGAGCTAGCCATTGTGCCTCACTTCGAGGTTCCGCACCTGCACGAGTCAAGGCTTTTGAGTGTTTCTATCCACCCGTTTTGTTGAGTGTAATGAATGTTTAAGACTTTTGATATACAGTTATGTTTAAAGGGGTTATGTCCCTAACCCGTATGCTACAATGTACATGTATTTTTGGTATATGTCTATAGCTATGTGCATGGAAGTTTTTTTTTTCCATTCAGGTTTTCACAGCTCATTGGACATCTTTTTATTATTGATTGGCTTCCACCAGCCCCGTTATACTGTATTATCGTCATTATTGTTAAGCAGACCTTTGGTAATCACGGATTACTGGCTGGTTACGATGCTAAACCCTTAGGGGCGGGGTTGGGTCGTGACAGAAATCCAACGCAATCACTGACTAGCCAAAAATACGAAAGGAAGCCTTCCGAGCGATTATCACCACCTTTAATGAGCCAATATATCGCTTGATGTCAAAAATCCAAAACGAACCTTACTTTTCTTGGCCGCCTTAGATGCTTGGTGATCCGTCATTTCGCAATCGTAGACTGTGTTGTTCTTACTATAAGGACCATGGACATCTCACAGAGGATTGCAAATCGCTAAAGCAATTCATGGAGGAATTGGTGCAGAGCAGACACCTACGATCTTATGTTGACTCATCCACAGATCGAAAGGATAATATCAGGGACAAAACTGGAGAAACATAACCCACGGTAACTATTAATATGATTTGTTCGGTTCCAACGAAAAGGCGCATAGGTCGGGAAGCAGCACTGATATTCCGAAGAGAAATTATGTCCCTCTCAGAGGTGGCTGCAAAAAGGATTTGCTCATCAGCAAAGATTTCCTTCTCTGATGAGGATCTTACATGGATCCATCATCCTTATAATGATGTATTTGTAGTAACATTATAAATTGGGGAATTCGTTGTCAAAAGGATATTGATCAATCAAGGTAGTTCGGTCGAAATCATGTACTATGGACTTTTCAAAAAATTAGGATTGTCTTATGAAGCCCTACTCAGTGTGGAACGCCCACTTTATGGCTTCAACTCAAGGCCGGTGTTCGCTTTGGGATAAATCTTCCTGCCAGTCAAGACCAGAGAAACAGTCCATCAAGTCGAATTTTAGGTGGTCAACATACCCTCTCCTTATAATGCCATAATGGGTAGGACTTGGCTCCACCAAATGGAAGCGGTTTCATCTACCTTCCACCAGGTTCTGTGCTTCCCAGAGGCTAACATTGTCAGGACCATTCGGGGGGACCAAACAATGGCAAAATGATGTATGGCTGCCTCTTCAACTCGACCACCGAAAGTGCAGATGAACGATTTAGGAATAGGAGAGGAAGCCGAAACAGAGAATGGGGCTAACAGTGCCAAAGAACTTGATAAAATACCAATCGATCCCGAAGATGAAGACAGGTTCTTCCTTATAGGTAAAAATCTAGCCCTCGCAGAAAAAAGATATCTAGTGGATTTCTTACTTCAATATGGGGATATATTGGCCTGGACACCTTATAAAATGGAGGGCATCGACCCAAGGGTGACGAGCCACAAGTTACATGTGAGTTCGGACTCACGACTGGTAATACAGAAGAATAGAAGGTCCATGCCTCAGTACATCGACGCCGTCAAGGAGGAGGTAGCTAAGTTACTTGAGGCCAATGCTATTCGGGAAGTTCAATATCTTGATTGGTTGTCCAACACAATGGTCGTCAAGAAAAAAAAAGGGCAAATGGAGGGTATGTATAGATTTCACCGACCTAAACAAAGCATGCTCCAAAGATAGCTTTCCTCTACCAAAAATTGACCAACTTGTGGATGCAACCTCTGGACACGAAAGAATGAGTTTTCTAGATGCGTATCGGGGATATCATCAGATTACGATGCATCGGGATGATCAGGAGAAAACCTTTTTTATCACACCAATCAGGTTGTTCTGTTACAAAGTAATGTCCTTCGGTCTTAAAAATGCTGGAGCAACGTATCAACGGTTGGTTACGAAAATGTTCCGCAGTCAAATCGGACGAAACCTTGAGGTATACATTGATGACATGGTGATCAAGTCAAAAGAGGCTAAGAATCATCCCAATGACCTTCGAGAAACCTTCGAGGTACTCCGTAGGTACAAGATGAAGCTCAATGTGGCAAAGTGTGCGTTCGGGGTTGGATCAGCAAAGTTCCTAGGATATATAGTCACTAATCGAGGAATAGAAGCCAATCCCGATCAGATCCAGGCATTGGCCAACCTAACCCCGCCCTCAATTGTTAAAGGAATCCAAATACTCACTGGGATGGCAGCAACACTCAATAGGTTCATCAGCCGATCCTCCGATCGATGCCGATTGTTCTTCCAACTAACCAAGAAAAGAAACTGATTCGAATGGACCCCAGAATGTGACCATGCTCTGCAAGAACTAAAAGGTTATCTTGACAAACCACCTCTATTTACCAGCCCTGACAATGCAAAAAGGTTGTACTTGTACTTAGCAATTTCCGATCATGCTGTGAGTTCGGCACTCATAAAAGAGAGTTCAGATGGGCAAATACCAATCTTCTACGTGAGCAAAACACTACTCGACGTAGAAACTAGGTATCTGCCCCTAGAAAAGTTACTCTTGGCATTGGTCGTCTTCTCTCGCAAATTACACCATTACTTCTTAGCTTATCCTATTATCATTTACTCAGACTTTCCACTTAAACGAGTCTTGCACCAATCTGACTCCTCAGGACATATTTCCAAGTGGGCTATCGAACTCAGACAGTATGATATTCAGTTCTGACCAAGGACTTTAATCAAAGCACAGGTTTTGGCCAATTTCTTAGCTGAATTTTCACCGAAAACAAGCATCGTGGAGAGTGAAACGGGAGTCACATCTTCCACTGACAGCATGTGGGTGTTACGTTGTGATGGGGCTAGTAACGCTAAGGGTTCAGGGATTGGATTCGTCCTAATCATGCCTCACCAGGAGACAATTGAAATATCCGCTCGACTGGGCTTTTCAGCTACTAACAATGAATAAGAATATGAAGCTCTCATTAATGGCCTCACAACTGCAAAGATGTTAGGCGCTAAATCAATAAGAGTTCAGTCCGATTCACAACTGGTCGTCAAATAGATAAATGACGAATACATAGCTAGGGATGAGCGAATGATAAAATATCTAGGAGTAGTCAAGGCCAAGGCCAAGGCCAAGCAATTTCATTCCTTTGAGATTCACCAGATCCGGCAAGATCAGAATAGCCATGTCGATGCACTAGCCACCTTGGCCACAACAATTGCACAAACAGAACAACGTACAATCGAAATAGGGGCCATTTCCGCCTTTAGCATCAATAGAGAAGTTGTGTTCCCCATCCATTCAAATGAAAATTGGATGACCCCTCTCATTCGAAATTTGTTTGATGGTACCATGCCCACTGATAGCAAGGAGGCCCATTGGATCAGATTGCGAGCTATACAGTTTTGACTAAAGGACTTAAAGCAGCTGTTTAGAAAATCCTATTTGGGACCCTATCTCAAGTGCCTACATCCCAATGAGGTCACGAGTGTGTTAGATGAGCTGCACGCCAAATCATGAGAGGCACACACAGGGGGCAGATCGTTGGCTCATCGGGCACTCACACATGGATATTGGTGGCCCCGAATGCAACGCGATGCACAACAGCTCGTCCAAAAATGTTCGGCATGCCAAAAGTTTTCACCAATCATATGATAACCCTCTGAAGAGCTCAATCCCGTCTCAAGTCCTTGGTCATTTGCACAATAGGGGTTAGATCTCGTCGGACCATTGCCATGCGCTCCAGGAAATCTGAAGTGGTTGATCGGAGTAACAGATTATTTTACAAAATGGATTGAGGCTGAACCATTGGCCACTATCCGTGATGCTGATATGCGACGATTTTTATGGCGAAACCTCATCACTAGGTTTGGGGTACCAAGAGCACTTATATCCGATAATGGCACACAGTTTGATTGCCAAATGTACAAAGAACTATGCGCCCGATATGGAATTAAGACCTACTATTCCACCCCAGCCTATCCCCAGAGTAATGGGCAAGCCGAAGTTCCAAACAAAACCATTCTTAGTGGTATCAAAAAACGATTGGAGGCAGCCAGAGGGAGATGGGTTGAAGAGCTCCCAGTCGTACTCTGGTCATACTGAACTATGCCCCGACGTACCACTGGAGAAACACCTTTTTCACTAGCCTTCGAAGTGGAAGCCGTCATCTCACTAGAAATCGATTTCCTAACGGGAAAGTCTTATTTAGTGGAAAGTGGCACGAATGATGAACTACTCCGAAGTGAACTCGATTTCACCAAAGAAAGGTGTGATAGGGTAATGATGTGGCTGATAGCATACCAGCAAGACATAGCTTGGGCTTACAATAAGCGAGTAAAGCATCAGCGGTACATAATCGATGAATTAGTGCTGAAAAAAGTCCTCCCGAACGAGCAAAAATCTGCCGATGGCAAACTTGGGCTAAATTGGAAAAGACCATACCAGATCACTGATTTGGCTGGAGAAGGGGCATACAAAGTTTCCAATCAATGAGGAAATGTTCTCCCGAGGCCTTGGAATGCAATGCATCTAAGGAAAGACTATCATTAAAACCTTATAACTACGATGTAATAACGCGCAATTATGAAGCATAATGAATAAACACAAGGTTGCATTATCAAAACTTCATCCTATAAAAGCCAAACTCATTACATTACATTTTCAATTTCATAAAAATAAGGAACTGACAAAATTATGAGATCATGGAATTTATTCCAACAATACTCGATGAATACATATTCTTTTTCTAACATATCCTCCATCCTATCCAATTGAGGCATTTCCAACTGATGAGCCCTTATTTGAAAAAAAGAGTTGTTTGGCTCTCATTTCAAACTCTATCTCTTTTAGAGCCATCTCCACTTTATCCATTTGAATATAGTCCCAATAAGCAGAGTCCTTGTCCTTAAAATTTGCATAATCCTCTAGAAGATTTTCTGCTATATATTGAGTATGGATATGAGTAGCAAAAATTTCGTCCAAGACTTGGCAGGTGATCATATTATTCTTGTGTCAATGAAGCAAAAGTGGAAGCTGGTCTAGGAAAGTATAAAGTTCTGCCTGAGCAATTGAGCCAAGAGTGTGGCATCGAAATAATATCGCAAGCCCATTGAAGATTCTTCAAGGGGATATCATCTTGAAGAACTTCAAAGCATAAATGGGAAAAAGCCACAAGAATGTACAGAGCCTTGTATCTGTGATAATCCGAAGAAGGAATAGATGTTTGGTAGGCGGAAAAGTGTTGTCTTTCAAAAAGTGTGAGTTTTAATTCCTTAATCTAGTTCGGATTCGGAGGAAAAGCAAGTGCAGTAGGGTCTAGACCAAAGGAAGAATGGAAGTGTGGTTCATTTACAAATTTCTGAAAATCTGATGAAGAGAGCTATGCCCTTTTTGCCAGTCGTGATAGACTAAATCCCTCACTCTCAATCGGGTTAGGAATCGTCCACGTTATTTTGGTCGAAAAGGTCGAGGTATACTACGCTGAAAGAAGATTGTCTTCTAAGCAACGGATCCGATCAAACGGTACGTAAGGATATACCACCGAGCTGCGACGAGATGGATGGACCAAGGTTGGGTCATCAAACCACAGGTCTATGATGAATTCGCTCCTTTGATTGAGAAGGAGCTGGTTCAAGCCATGCGTCCTAGCTAGTGGCAACAGGAGTAGGGACTGCGTCATCCCACGTCGATGTCCCAGAAGAAGAAACGTCTCCAATATCCATACCAGTAAATTGTGGTTATGCAAGGTTTTGACTTTGAAATGACTTCCATAAATTATATAAATAGAAGCAAGTAAAGACAGCTAATTAATGCGGGGAAATCTCAAGACTGGCTCTTCATTCCCCTCGTCCTTTCATATGCGCAAAGGAAATGAAAGGTCAAAAAGGTAGGACGTTTAATCCTTCATCTACCCAAGTAGAATCACCAACAGTTCAACAAACACAAAGGTGAGAACAATATTATATGTACTCTCATGTGTCAATAATACTTTACAAAGTCTCATACGAGTTGCAAAAAAAAAAAAAAAAAAACACAAACAACCAAAGGGACAAAGCAAAACAGCCCGAACAACATGTTCACAAATTATCCAGCTTGGGGGGGATAGGAATCTCGGGATTCGGCAAGGGAACTCGAGAAAATAGCTCGGACGACTTAGCAACCCCCATTTGTTTCATCGCCAATCTCCAACCTTCTCGAAAAAAGAAGTTCTCCATATTGTTCTTCTGATCGGCATATACAACGGTTGCTTCGTTCCTAGTGGCATCAATACTCGCTTTCAGCTCGATCTCATGTTGACCCTTCATTGTCTCCATCGAGATCCTCAAAGCCTTATAATCTGACCTTAATTTATCAAGCTGACGTGTGACTGCTTTAACATTCTTTCGACCGCCATTTGACCAAGTTCAACTGTTGCGATTCTATTTTCAGCTCGTGCTAGTTCCTCTTTAAAACGTTCCCTCTCCGTTAACACTCGTTTCTTCTCATTGGCCATCAGTCTTTTTTTCTTCGTCGATTTGGCATTTCTCTTCATCATGCCGATTCTTCTCCTGGGTTAGTCAAACCCCTGTCTCCATAAATTGATTTATGACCTGTATCATCATGCTTGTTAGAATCGCAATAAATAACCAACACCTGAGATACACCGTGAAAAGCTTACCATTACTAGATTCTGGATTCCTTGACCCAGAATTTGTTGATTCGATTGCCCTTCCAGACGTCGAATGTCCTCTGGAATATGCTTACCTCGTGTCATTGCAAGGGCAACCCCAACATCCGAAAAAACTGAATCCAATGTATTTAAAGACCGGCTCCCGATCATAGGTTGACAAATATATTCAATCGGGCCCTCGACAACGTTCTTTACGTGTTCCTCACCTGCCAGAACACGTTGGCGACTTGATGATGGTCCTGCTCTGCCGGATGGTTAATTCATCGATCTACATAAACTACGATCACCAACATCCTGACTAGCTCTCCTCACAGCCTCAAATTGCCTGGTCATCCGTTGTCAAGTAGACATATTGGGTACCGAAGACTCTAACGAGCCCGTTGATAACAAAATCGCCTCCGGCAAATGACTAGCTGGATCTAGCTCCTCTAATAACAGAGCGGGCAACAATCCCACCTCTTGAGGTTCAACAGTGGGCTCGGGAGTAAGATCGGACAAAGGGGCATAGCTATTCAAGGCAAAAACTAATCAATCAACACCTTAGCCGAGCGTGAGGCAACAATGGAACACCTCTAAACTATTTGCAGAGCTTGCAAATTGACACCCCAACACTCATTTTGCTGATTTGTGTTGATTACATGATGATTTGTATTAAAAATAAAAAAAAAACTGTTCAAACAAAAACAAAAATGAAGAGGAATAAACGCCAAATGGATGACAACTGTGCAGTTATGAAAATCATCATGGCTCACCAGCACCCAACCTTCGGGGTACAGCTGCGGCACCCTCAGCAAAAAAGAGGGAGGCGAATTCCCAACTCCCAGAAACCATGACCACATCTTCCAATTCTACATCAAAGGTCTTTGGGAGCACCCGAACAAGTGATCTATCATGATCACGGTGATTTGACGCAAAATAGAATGGCCCCGAAGGAGCTTGATACAAACTATAGCAATACTGTAATTCCCTCAAACCCAAATCCAAACCCAACATGTTGTTGAGCGCAAGCATTGCATTTATAATCTTAAAAGCATTAGTCGTCAAGAAAAAGGGTGGGACTCCATAATGAGAAAGGATCTCATGAAGTCGGGGGTGAAAAGGAAACCTAACTCCACCATCGACTATCAAAGACACTAACCATAGAACTCTCTCATCATTGGGAAATAGAAAATTATCGTTCGGACGAGGCGGTTCTATATTCACACTAATGAGAATGTCACAAGTAGATCAAAAATGAGATATACCATCAGAGCTACTAAGGAGATATGCATACTTTCCCATCTTGATGGAAACCTTTAAAAAAAAAAAACTGAAACAGTATGAAAAAGGGGGAATACACAAACACTTACAATTTGAATGATGATTCGAGTAGCAGAAAGGAGGGACATGTGTCACCACCAGAAAAATCTTCGATTGATATAGTTGTGAAGGCACAAAATCTCAACTATCAATGCTAATGATTTAAGAAAAAGAAGGGTAAATGGCGCTTGCCTCCGACATAACTATCACCTCCTTTAGACAAATGTGCCCTCGCATTTAATATGGAAGATTGATGAACATGTTGGACTGTTGACAGTTGTCCATATGACATCAGCACATTGGGAACCCAAATACAAAAACCCTAAAAATCTTAACCCTAATCCTACATCGGCCATAAATTATGCCAATCTCTTACCTTGAGTAAGGAACGGATCCACGAGGATCCTATCTTAAAACCTATCTGAGGGGTAATACATCGGCCGCGAGTTATGCCGATCTCTTGTCTTGTGCAAGGAACGGATCCATGAGGATCTTATCTTAAAACCTATTCAAGAGATAGTACATCGGCCACAAGTTATGCCGATCTTTTGCCTTGTGCAAGGAACAGATCCATGAGGATCTTGTCTTAAAACCTATCCGAGGGATAGTACATCAGTCGTAAGCTATGCTGATCTTTTGCTTTGCGCAATGAACGGATCTATGAGGATTCTATCTTAAAACATATCCAAGAGGTAGTACATTGGCCGCGAGTTATACCGATCTTTTGCCTTGCGCAAGGAACGAATCCATGAGGATCTTATTTTAAAATCTATCCGAGGGATAGTACATCAGCTATAAGTTATGCCGATCTCTTGCCTTGCGTAAGGAATGGACCTGTGAGGATCTTATCTTAAAACATATCCAAGGGATAGTACATCGACCGTAAGCTATGCTGATATCTTGCCTTGCGCAAGAAACGGATCCACGAGGATCCTATCTTAAAACCTATCCAAGGGGTAGTACATCGGCAGCAAGTTATGTCGACCTCTTGCCTTTGCTAAGGAACGGATCCACAAGGATCTTATCTTAAAACCTATCCGATGGATAGTACATCAGCTACAAGTTATGCTGATCTCTTGCCTTGCACAAGGAACGGATCCATGAGGATCCTATCTTAAAACCTATCCGAGGGGTAGTACATCGGCTGCGAGTTATGCCAATTTCTTGCCTTGCGCAAGGAACGGACCAATGAGGATCTTATCTTAAAAACTATCCAAGGGATAGTACATCGATCGTAAGCTCTACCGATTTCCTACCTTGCGCAAGGAACGAATCCATGAGGATCCTATCATAAACCCTATCCAAGGGATAGTACGTCGGCAGTAAGCTATGGAACTTATCCCAGGGCTACTGTGTCAACTATTGGTTCCGTCAAGCTCATAGAGCTTACAAAAAGAATGTTACTTCAGCATAAAAAAAATAATAATAAAAAATATATATATCTTCAGCACAAACTTAAAAAAAACAAAATATATATATATATATATCTCAATCAGCACAACCATTTCACACAGAACCTTTAAATCCAAGCAGTCACGTTCAATTTATAATTTTTACATACAAAAACAAAAAAAAACAAAAAAAAATTTGCCTTAGGTGCTACTAGTCTCTACCCCCTCAACAACGTTCTGCTCGGCAGCTTCAGGACGTGGATAAGGTACATCTTTTCTCAACTCGGGATCAGTTGGAACATTCACAGCCTTTAGCGCCGATGTCCAGCCATCCTCAAACAACATATTCTCAAGCTTAGCAAACTGCACCTCATACACAGTGGTAGCCTCATTACAACCCTCGTTTTTCGCTGCTTTTACCGCGTTAACCAGATTGTCCTTTGAGGAAGTAAGCGCTTTGGAGAGCTGTTTCTTTTCCATCCTCAACACACTGATCTCTTGTTCTATGTGGCTGTTAGCTTTGAGTCCATGGCTTGAAGCTTTGAATCAAGTTTTGTAATTTTACCCTCCGCAATAGCTGTACGCAGCTCAAGCTCTTTTGTCGTCTCAGCCAATTGGTCATTTGATGACTTTAGCTTATCTGTCACCCTAATCAGCTTGTTGTGGCATGCCATGGCCTCATATGTGGAAAATACACCCTACAATTTAAACAAAGGAAAATTAACTAACTAACCGAATAACGACACATAAAATCAAGCGATAAACAGATAGTATGACCACTTACTATTAAAGAAGAAAGCAGTGCTTGAGAAAAAATGGCAATATCTGACTGTTTCACCAAGCGTACGGCATCAACCAGTAAAATCGAACTATGGACAATCGTAGAGGAGACTTCAGCACTACTCATAGTCAAATCTGCATTTGTCAATTGCCGATCTTTTAGAAAAGACACTAAAGTGATCGGAGAAATAACAGCCACTGGTTTCGAAACGGAGGCTGGGGATGATGTTGTGGTAGCCGCAGACAGATTTGTACGGCTTTTCTTTCAGACCTTGGTCAATTGGTCGGATGGTCATTCGCTCGACTTTTTGGCAGGAGGAATAGACACATCAATGATCACAACGGGATTAGGAGAAGAATCGCCAACTATGACAAGCGTATAGCGATCTCGGTTTTTCCCGTCATGTATTGTGTTCTTGACTCGGGTCTAGTGGTTGTATGTTGTTGTCTTATTCTCGTTTACATCCCTTGATTCTTTGTATTTGAGTTTTGGGGTATGTTGGGCAGGTTTGAAATAGGTTGGATAAGATTTGAAATAAATAGTTGCTGCCCAGATTTTGGTTTCTTCGCTCGAGCGAGGCTTTTGTCGCTCGAGCCAGCGTGGGTTTTTAGTTCCTTCGCTCGAGCCAGGGTTCCTTCGCTCAAGCGAGCTTTAAGTGGTGTGTCTCTTCGCTCAAGAGAGCACTTTTGGGCTTTAGCATGCGTTTGTGTCTTTTTTTGACCTGAAGGTTGTGTTTCTTCGCTCGAACGAGCTCTCCTTCGCATGAGCGAGCGAGCTCTATGTTTTGTGTTTCTTCACTCGAGCGAGGACTCTTGCACTCGAGCGTGCTTCTGGGTTGCAGACCTGAAGCTTCGCATTGTTTGCTCGAGCGAGGCTTCTTACGCTCGAGCGAGATTCTTTTGTGTCTGGTCGCTTGAGCGACCACTTCTTCGCTCGAGTGAGCCTTAACTATACCAGTTCGCAACAGGGGCTTTCTTCTTGACTTTTTGATCTCTTTTTACCTCCAAACCCTAGATCTGACTTTCTCTCTCTATACACTCCTTCTCTCTACACATACACTTGATCTAGGGGGTTTCTACCCTACTCCCTTTATTAAAAAGCTAGAGTATTGCGTGGGCTATCTTTTGATTCGAAAAAGGTTGGATTTGGAGCACTTTGAGTTTCTTCCTTCTTCTTCTTTGAGCTTCGAAATTTGAGGTAGGGATAAACTACTCCTTCGTATGAGTTTTAACATAAATTTTAATCATTTTGTATAAATGATGAGTCATGGACATTTTGGGGAGTTAGAGTTTTTAAATTGAAAATATAAAAAAAGGGTTTGTTAATGCGGAGTTCCATGTGTATATGAGACCTTGAAAAAAAATGGGGTTATTGGTGTAGGATTGATAAAATTGAGCCTTAGGGTTGAGGTTTGAGAAAAGGGGGAAAATGCCCTAATTAAGTTTGAATAATTAATTTGTATAATTAATGTGGTAAATTGTGGAAATATGAGATTGATTTGGAAATCATGAAATTAGATGGAATTGTGGTTGAATGGTGTAGTTGGATCGATGAATCACTCACCGATGGAAAACGAGATAAATTATCTGTTTGATAGATTTATTTATCTGTTTAGAAATAACTGTTTTGGGCTATCGGTGGAGGATAGTCTTGATTGTTGTAGACACTGCATGATGATTAGGTAAACTAAAACTAATCAACTGGATTATGTCATTGATTGTGACGGTGGAATTAACACATTGAATATGTGAATTGTTGGGTCATTGTATATGACTATGTATTTAAATACACTGTATATGTATATTGTTTGGGAGGAGATAGGGGATGTACTCCATTGTTTGGGAGGAGAAAGGGGATGGACTCCATTGATAATTAAGTTGGCCAGAGTGTCTAGGGTGAAAGTCCTGAAACCTTATGTACATCTGAATGATGTTAATAATTGAAGTGTTGAATATATGAAGTGTTAATTATATGAGTTGTAATCTCATTTTGAATTGTTGATAATTGAAGTGTCAAAAATATGAGTTGTAGTCTCATTGTGAATTGTGGATAATGGAAGTGGTAGTAGGATGAGTTGTAGTCTCATTTAAATTGTTTGGCTAGATAATGGACCATGTCTATAAATTGAATTGGATAAATAAGGGAAGTGGATTGGAACATGAATGTGCTTATTGGTGGCCTAGTAAAGAAGGTAAATTGGTTTATAAGTTTAACCATCCATCGAATGCTAATGTTTTAGTTATTTCTCATATCTGGTTTAGCATATCTCTATTGGGCTTTGGCTCACCTTATATGGGACATCATTTTTAGGTACAGGTGATATGCCGCCTCCAAGGATGTAGCTTGTGAGGTTTAGAAGTTGAAGGCTTATTTTTTGGTAGTTATCTTTTGTATTACCTGTAATTTAAGCCAAGGGCCTAATATGTTAAGAGTTAGAACTCTCTTTTGTTGAAATCAAGTGTTGACTTGGAAAGTTTGTAAGCCCGTAGGGCATTTATTTTTGTGGTCAACATGTAATACCTTTTGTAGAAAGCACTCTGATGAATGAATATATTTTATTTTCTCATGCCTATGGTTATCATGAATGGTTGATTTGTATATATTTTTTTTAAGGCGTTACAAAGCAAATCTTGGGACCGATCAGCGGTAACAAGGTCGGAAGAGGTTTGCGAAGCCAACGTTGTCGCCACAGTTCTTTTGCGCTTTTGAGCCGTAGCAATCTCCAAGAAGTTTTTCGGCAGCATGGTATCGGATATAGTGGCTTCCGAACTAGACGACTCCCTTTAGGATTCTTCCTTAACAACTTCTTCAACGTCCTCCCGTAAATGAGGAAGGATGTAAAAGTTGAAACCACCGTCAGCACCAAGATTTATGCCATATGTGGCTATTATAGCCCCGTAATGAGGAACGTATGCAAGCAAGACATGAGCCACCCGACCTTGCCCTTGTTGCTCTGGTGGTCCTCTGTACGACCAAGCTCGGCGCAAGAGAGGGAGGTTTACTTGATCTTCCCACTCGCTGGGATGAGAAAAGACTTCGGGAGCTGTGAAAAATGAACACAATTATTAGTAAAGCTAGAAAACAAAACAAATGCAAAGACAAAGCAAACAAAGGTGACTCATAACCTGGACGGCCAATGACCCTAGGAATAGGTCGGATCCGATAAACTCCAGAAGGAAATTCCCAATTCCCCTCTATTATGACAAACACATCATTCACACCCTTACCAGAATTAAGAAGCATTTGAACGAGCTGGCGCTTCACCGACCTGGGTTTAAAGCATAACTTTGTTCTCTCTTTGGTAGTAGGAACAACATTATAGCAGTACCTAATCTCAGACAGACCTAAATTGATTCCAAGAATGTCATTTAGGGCCACTACACCCATCACTATCCTAAAAAAAATTGGGAGATAGTTGGGAAGGGGCACCCCATAAAAGTAAAGCACTGTAGACGCGCTCTCGGGAACTCTCCGATATCCGCGCCTGTGAGGGCACGAAATCTCGTTTTGTTCTAAGCTACTACAGTTCGGACTTAAATATCATGGTTCTGAATCTAATCTTGCAAAGTGCAATGCAAGACTAATAAATCACTAAAGAGTCCAAATCCGGCAAATCGTTTTGGAAAACTGATTTTTGTAAAGAAGTGCCAAACATGGACTGCTTTGCCAGATACAGAGTCGCCACCTAAATATTTTATTTTGGGGGGAATTTAGGAAACCCTGACTCGTGTCTAAGGCCACGTGTCCATCATCACCAAAGTTGCCTCGGCTCGAGAACTTGGGTACGATTGGGAAAGGTCATCTATGAGCACCCCCGCTTGCCCGATCAAAGATCGGCCTGTACTAAACATGATATCTTGTTTTTGAAAACACATGTGTTCTTATTCCGGTTATTAGCCTAGAATTACTACGTGATGTGCACAACACATAAGTATAGACTAGATCGCCTAATTTGGAACAAAGCATTGCATATCTGTTTGTTTGGAAACGGTTTGAAGTTTGCTACTCGCAAGTAGGCTAAAATACGGATTTCAATAAATCGTTCCAATTCAAATAATCCAGCCTTCACCCACAGGCATTCAAGCAGTTAATCACATAAGCAGTTAGCCTCATGGCAAGCATGCTTTCATGGAAACATTAACACACATGCAATATGCTAAAGCATAAACACTCACAGTGTACTCTGAGCCAAAACAAAGAACTAGTTAGAAATCATGCATGATCCTAGTTCATGTTAAGATGGCTAATGCAACACATGCGAAAATGTAACTAACATAGGCTCGGCTATTCTAGAATGTCATGTGAAATGCAACTTGGTACATGTATTCAAATTGGAATTGAAATATAATGCAGTTAGTATGATGCGCTGTGCCCGGTGCATACAGGACAGATGAATGATGCAAACATGCGAGCATAAGGTATGCTAAATGAAATATGCCCTAAAACTAACCATCGTAAGTGGTTAAGTAAAAGGGAGAAAGAAATGGAGGTTGGAAGACATGCATCACACACACGCACGCTTATTACAACAATGCGCCCTCTCGAAAGAGGGACCAAATAAGAAGCTAACTAGCTAATCTAAGCTAATTAAACTAATTATTACACAACAAATTAATTAACTAATCCTAGTTAACTAATTATTACAAAACGAATTGAATAGCTAACGCATTAACTAATTAAAGTACAAACCAAAGCAAAAGCAAGCTATCTAAGTATGGCAGCTAAGGAAAGCAGTAAATCAGGAGCCTCAGAGGGAGAGGAATGCATGCAAGCCCGGTCGCCTCGTTTGGAAATCCAATGCGATGTCCCGATTTGCCTCTGTTTTCATCTGTCCTCAAAACTCTGCACCAAGCTCCAGAAATATGAAACTCCACCTAGGGAATCCTGTGGGAGGGTGGCCGACCACTTTTGGTCTCTAGAAAAACCTGCCGACTATTTTTGGTTGTTGAAAAACCAGAAAAGTGGTCAGCCAGCTACTTTTTCTGGTTGGCTGACCAGTTGTTGTTGCTGAATCCCAATTTTCTGCAATAGAGAGCAAGAAAGGGCATGACAATGTATTTGCAAGATATGTGTGCACAACCACCTTCCCTATCATGTCATGAACTCAAGGGGGGTGGATCTCGACCCTCGGGCCACCAATCGCGCATTTTAATGCATGATGGCCGAGAGACGAAGTTGCACAATTCAATATGGAAATGAATGCACAAGTAAACACATAAGGCCTAGAACTCTATCATGTATGATCAAGAGCGTCAGCGACCAAGAATTAAGGCACGTTTCATCACTTGAAGTATGAAACGTCCCTCGCTCCTTGTGTTTGGACTAACACTTATTCCCAAACACATGCAACAAGAAACATGGCAAACATGTAATGCAACTACATGGCATACACAATGCAAGGGACAAGCATGCAACAACATGCAATGCAACATGATCAAACTACCAATGCAAATGGCATGCAATCAATGCTAACACATGCATACACAATGCAATGCTACAAGGACAACTTAGCAATGTTAGGAACATGCATACTCAATGCAAGGAACAACTTGCCATACACAATGCAAATAACCACATGGCATGCACAATGCAATGTAGGATGGCATACTCAATGCAATGAAACAATATGGCATACTCAATGCAATATACATGGCATAATCAATGGACTTAAACCAAAAGGAGTAGACCTCAGTCATGCCCAAATTAGTGGCCATTGGTGATAAAATCAAGGCACAAAAGGCAAAGTTTGCATGCACAATGCATTGGCCACTCAACTAGGCCCAAGAGCACAACCCTCAAGAAGGCTCAAGGAGTGACAAAAGTGCAAGTGTAACAACACTAAGTGCACTGAATTGAGGTAAGAAATGATGCCAAATCATTTAAACAACACAAGTAAAGCATGTGATGGTCCTTAAAGCATGAAGCTAACAAGGAGGATTACAAAAGAGGCATGCAATACATGGCAAATATACATGAACTAAGCATGGACAGAGCTCAAGTAGGTCAAAATAAAGACCTAAACATGTTGAGACGATGGCTCAAATACCTAGGCATGCAAGCATACGAGTTAAGGCATAAACTAGGCAACAATGCATAACACTCAAAGGCACTTAAAGCATGATTGAGGTAGGAACATGGTAATGCTAAATGCTCTAAAATGTCATGTTAGGTGATGCCAAATCATGTACACAACACAAAAGAAGCATGCAATGGTGCTTAAAGCTTGAGGCAAGCAAGAGCATTTGTACTACAAGTATACAAAACATGAAGCATGTGACTAAGGCAATCCAAAACAGTCCTAGAACATGTTAAAATGAGTCTAAAACATGTATGAAAGGAAGCCAAAACAAGCTAGCATGGAGGGCATAAGGCATGATGCATACAAGGCAAATAAGGTAGATTACACTACACCTATTAGGACCAAGCATGGAATGACTTAACCAATAAAAATCAGAGTTATATCATGGCATAATAATCCCAAAAACACATTGAAATGATGGCTCGCAAGCTTAGGCATGAAGGCATACGCGATGGTTCATTTTAAGGCATGAAGGGGCAAACCCTCCAACACATTGAATGAGCACAAAATGCAAGTGCATGAGCATGAAACATGGACTGAAATAACATTACAAATGATGCCAAATCATTCAAATAGTCCAAGTAATGCATGCTAGAGAACTTGATGCACAAAGCTAATAAGCTAGATTGCACTATGGCTATACAAAACAAGTCATGCATGACCAAGACAACACAAATCAGACCTTAAACATGCTAAAACATGAACAAAGTCTTCATGAAGTTAAGCCAAAAGCATGCGAAAATGACATGTTACAACATGATACATGTTAGGCTATTTCATGGAATTACACTACAAGTGTAAGGAGCATGCAAAGGCCAACCAAACCAAACCAAAACAAAGTCATGACATGGTAAAACATCACCAAAAACATGTTGAAATGGAAAGAAAACAAGCTAGAATGACATGCTATTTCATGAAGCATACAAGACTAGTTTGTGTGATTTACACTACAAGTGTATTAGGCATGCATGGAGTGACAAAACCAAGCAAAAACAGTGGCATGCCACAGCAAAATAACCACAAATACAAGCTAAGAACAAGCTAACAAAAGCTTATCAAAGGTGCTCAAACATGAGGCATATAAAGCAAGTAAACACAATACAAGGAGAGGGGATGACCCTCTCCTATTTAGGACACTAAAACCACCTTTCCACCATTGGTAGAAAGGTTATGCAAAGGGTTCAACAATAGCCTAAAGGGATGGCTCAAAATAAGGCCTAACAAGGCCTAAGAGAGGGTAAATCACCCCAAATGAAAAAGTGACCTAAAACAACTATTTTAAGCACTTAAAAATGGAACTTTTTTCAGTTATAGGTTAAGCTCAAAACAGCATGCAAATAGGCTCAAAAGCTTAAGCAAGAATAAGGGTTTTAAAGGTCAAAGACTCACCCTTGAAGACCTTCTTTACCACTGCAACTCCAGCAAATTCTTTGAGCTTAAATCAGTCCAAGAACACCAAAAACAACTCTTTAGCACCTCAACTACCCAAGGATGGTGTTTGAGTGTGTGTTTGTGTGTTAAACTAAGACAAATCTACACTTTTGAAGCACAAAAATGAAGAACCCGGCAAGATAGATACAAAACTATATGTATCTCTCTAAGGGCAATTTTCTTAACCTAGAGGAGGGAGGGGGAGCTTCCCTCTTATAGAAGAGAAAAGTGGTCAGCCGACCACTTCAAGTGGCCTCTGAGAGCAAAAACTGGTTGGCCATGGTGGGAGAGAGTCCAAGGCATGAAAACAATGCAGTGGTGAGGTGGCCGACCAGAAAAGATGGCTCAAAGACCAAGAAAGTCAGTTGTCCGACCAGAAAACTGGCTGGCAGAGGAAGAAGTGGTCGGCCAGGAGAAATACTAGTCTCCCAGCCTTGGACCACCTTCCAAACACGGAAAACAAGGTTTGTACCAAAAACAAACCAAAGCGGATGCAAGACGAGAGATCGGGAGGCAAAGCACGTGGCCGAAAGCCTTGAAAACTAGTCTACGAGCACCAAAAGTGGTATGCGACCACAAAAGTGGTCTCCCGGACCACAGTGTTCCTCTAGGCAGAGGCAACAAGGTATAGTTCAAAAACCACGCCAAACGGAGAACGTTAAGCGGTCCCGAGACAAGGTGCCCGGCCAAAGGCTCCAAAAACTGGAAATTAGTCTCCAAACGGGAAAAGTGGTCTACGACCACGAAGAGATGGTCTACAAGACCTCTCCCTCCCTCTGGGAAGAGAAACAAGATTCGGTCCATAAACCGAGCCGAAGCACAAAAGAGTTCAGAGGCCCGGAGGCAAGGCTCTCAGCCAAAACTCCGGAGACTCGAAACGAGCACCACATGCACCATCACCGAGTGCTCAATCGATGACGTCTGAGTCTTAAGGTCGGTCAAAAATGGGGTGTCTACAAGCACCTCTCGAAGGAAAGGATGCAGAGGAAATTTAAATCCTCTCTCTATTATATCTATCAAATGAAGAGGAATTCGTTCTTCAGAACCCTCTAACAAACTGTCATCGGAGGTAGGAAGGCGAACAATGACATCCTCAGGAACACTATATAACGCCCTGAATTCAGTAAAACTCTTTTCAAATTTGAAGAATGACCTCAATCGATTCATTTTAGTCAAACAAAAGCTAACAAAATTGAGAAATCACAAGAGAAAAGGGATAAACTTACAAAGAACTTTCGCTGAAAGGCAAAGACACGAGTATAAGAGCAAAAGGCGTAATGCGATGAGCAATGACAAAAGAAAGGGGCCCAAAACCTTCGATTAAATATGTCAAAAGCGAAACAGGGCATTAAAGAAGAAATGACGGGCGTCATTATTTAAAAAAGGATACTCAACAGACGCGTGCCACATACGGCGTTGTTTTCCTAAGGACCTACGACAGTCGGCTAGGGCACCTTCGGCAATTCGATTACAATGAAACGCCGAAGGGGGCCAATTGTGGAGGATAAAAATTTAAGCCTAAGGCCCAAGCAAGTTAAGACGCGGCCCCAAAGCATTTTTACCTAGCCAGGGAAAAGTCTAGGCCCAAGCCCTTAGAAGTTACGGTTGTAAAGCAAACAAGGTCACGTGATAGGCGATTTAGACAGAATCGCTTTCAGAAAAGAGATCCTTAAACAGGAAGGAAAACCCTTGGATGAGATAGAAATCAACGATAGAGATCAAAACTAACAAAAGAAAGGATACAAAATCGACCAACTCTGACAATTTGGGCATCCAATAAGATCAATCCAATGATCAGGAATGAGTGTGCAAAATCGAACTAAATCTAGGCCATCTGTAACACCAAGTAGCCAACAAAGGCATATAAAAACCACTTGCCTACTTGCCCGACCAGTTTCTGCATACATAAAATACCATTGGATCGATACCAAAATCCAACGGTCACGATACCAGGTATCCGCACTATAAAAGGAGGAAGGAAAACCATTTAAAGGTAAGCAAAAATAAAGAAATAGATACTTCTTTTCAGAAGAAAAACGACATGTCTAATCAAGGTTCTAATTTGATCGTCGGAGGGTCCTCCCGACCAACCTTGGACAAGGGAGATCACTGATGTTTTGGTATTTGTCTTTTTTGCAGAGTAAAAGAAGGAACGGCTCATCTCGTTTTCCCCATGGAGAAAATATTTTCCCCTTCCACAGATATTGATACTGATTAAGCTCTTGTTGGGTTATTCAAATTTGTCTCCAAATTTATTTATTTTTTAATCAAATTATTTTGTTTCTAAATTATTATAAACATTTTCAAATTTTTTTTGCCAAATTTTTTTTCCTGACATTTTGGGACGATGACAACAATTGGTCTTTAAATATTTTTCATAACAAAATTTTTACTTTTTTTTACAGAAATTTGATCCCTAAAACTCTTATTTGTTATAGTAAATTTGATTTTCAAGTCAATCTCAAATGATTATAGTGTCTTGGATTTTTATAATGTAACCAAGTAAAATAAGAATAATTTTGGTACCTAAAATTTTAAAAAGTTTTCAATTGTATTCATGTTTGATTTGTTTAAATAACAAGTGATCTTGAATGCACTTTTAACAAGTTCTAGTATTCGTTTTCCGCCTATATTCAAAATTTACCCAAAAAAGAATACCAATAAAGACATGTGAGCTAATTATGTATATCTTTCTACGGCCTTCCATTCTTCGTCTTGATTTCCTTTTCATCATCAACAAAAAAATTTCAGTACTAGTACCCTCTCCACACTTGTGACATTTTCTCGATAGGTATATTGTTGGTCTCCGGCACAAAGAAATGACGAAGGCTCATGATTAGCACTGTACGGGAAAGAAATAAACCTTCTCGTATAATCCTGTTGATCAAGTCTGCGCTCCTCCGTACAACGTCGTTCCACTACCTGAAAATACAAACGTGAGCTGGCCGGCGGGTGTGTGTCGGAAACCTCTCCGATGCCTAAGTCAGCAAACTAGACAAATAGACAAAAGCTCTGTGTATTCGGGAATCAAAGTTGCGTTACCTCTCCATATATGATGTTTGTGAGCTTTTATAGGTTCCGTGTGGCACAATCCTAGTAGGACTTTTACTCCTCCATGTAGAGCCCTTCTAGGATTCAAACTCCTGAAAGATAATGCTTATCCTTCAACACCCCCCTCACTGCTTGAACCAAGTGAGATGGTTTTACCATGGTTGGACTTCCAAATGGCCGAAGTAAGCACGGCTATACGGAGCCGCAGATTAGACCGAGCTATACTTAGTCCGGTTCTACCTTTCATTGTACTTACCTCGGTCCTTCCTGTATAGACCGTGCTAACCATAGTGCGGTTTAGTCCACACTAACAATTAACTATATGACCGAGCTAGCCGTACTATGCGCGACCGGACTAACTCTACATGCGGCAATCGGCGACCGAGCTACCCGTAGTACTCTCATGGGCCAAGATAGAAATAGGATCTCCTGGACTAGACTAACCCAGGGCCGTCTGGGACCAGGCTTATTTCAGGGCCTTTTCACTCTGTCCTCCGTATTGTGGCCCATAACAGCCCATTGCCCATTTCGGCCCAATTTCTATATAAATTACCCTCTCAATTGCCCCTTAATCCCATTTGCGTAGCATGATAGGGATTACCTATTTCACTAGCCGAACTAAAAACCTTTTAGCTTTTCCAGCCGAGCTAAAACCCTATAGCTTTTCCAGCTGAGCTAAAAACCCTTTAGCTTTTCCAGCCGAGCTAAATCCTTTAGCCCACCCAGCCGAGCTAATTCCATACCGGACTCTGCTTGTCCGGTCAAAACGTCTCTTCAATCACAGCAGCTGAATCGTTTCTCCTTCTCATGACACGTGGCGCGCTCTCATTGGCCTATCGCAGTTGTCACGCCGCCCTCGTACATCGCAAATTTTGAACAGTTCCCGCCTTTAGGTCTTTTCACCAAAACAAAGACCCTTCCGTTTTTCTTTCAAATCATTTACCTTCAATAATCAACCCCTTCTGTTCCTCTCTGAGCCTCCATTGTTTTTTCAACCTTGCAATCTTTGAAGCTCCCTAAGTTTGTGTTCTTCACTGTTGCTGCTGCTCCCATCTCCAGTTTCTTCCTTTTCATCTGGTAAGCATTACAAATCTGTTCTATTTCTCTGGTTTTTGTATTTGTTTAATCCATAGCTTTAGATTTGTGTTTTCGTGAAACACTTTCTTCCCATTTGCTTTGCCTTGTTTGTTTCTGGAAAAACTTTCATAAGAACCACTTGAATCTATGAAACAACCCGTAAAACACTGTTTTTTGATTCAAAATCATGATGCAACCGAACTAGGATACTGTTTATGCTAGGTATAAGTCTAGTCAGTTTATAACCGAACTGAAACTTGCACCATACTTGTAGCTTCTAGAAATCAAACCAACCTTGATTTACTTTAGCCGAGATAACAAACCGAACTAAGTCCGCGATTAGGGTACTTGGTAGCCTTAGTTTCGACCGAGCTATGCCTAGGGGCTAAACCAGCATTCTTAGGTCAGACCGAACTAAGAGAGCTGCCCCTACACGCTCAACCGGTCTATCAGAACCTTTCTTTTAACCGAGATATCGCACCCTTTGCTCGAACCGAGCTACGGAACCTTCACTGAAACCAAGATAAATCCTTTAGCATCTCACACAACCGAAGTAGGACTTCTATTTTCTTGCCTTTTACTTTGTAGCACGGTCCAACGATCTGTGCTTAACACCTTTGTTTTTCACTTTGCAGACTTAGGTTGCCCAGGCACTCCCTTGAGGGCTCAACCAAGCTACTGAGCATAATTTTTCAACCGATCTAATTTATTCATAACTTAAAGAACAAATAGGTAAATATAGATTCTTGGTAGAGACACCTGGTGGTCTAGCCGAATTCCGAAGGGAATACAACATCCCTGATGATGTCCACCTAACCTTGGCCAAGAAAGACGTTACTCCATGGGGGAACGAAGGTTTTGTACCCTTTACCCTCCTATCCATAGTAGAAACCGGTTTAAGATTCTCAGTTCAACCCTTGCTCTGCGAATTTCTTAGACAAACTAGGATCTGCCCCACCCAACTTTCCACCAACTCATACCGCATAATAAACGGTATAGCCGAATTAAACCGCCGAGCTGGCATTAACCTTGGCCTAGCCGAGATCTTCCATCAGTACTCAATAGGGTCGAAAGACGACGGGTGGGTTTATTATTTAAGAATACGACACCGCCGAGAGAAAATAATAAAAGACACACCGGATAAAGACTTGAACGATGATGATTTTTTCTGGGTATCTGGCAATTTTGAAGACCACCAAGCCCAGATCCCAGGCCGAAGTATAAATTGGAATAAAGGAATCCCTGGTATAATTACTTTGGTTTCTTTTCATGCTTCTGTTTTACTTCGGTTTCCTGTTCCTGAACCGAACTAACAGTTGTTCTTATTATGCAGATTCAGCCCATCTTCAATCACTTTACAGCTACCCCAATCTAAACACTCTCCGCGCCGCACTACGGTATCCAGAACGGAGTTGGGCCAAGCTGCTAAATATTGAACCGACATACAGATACAGCGGCCGCCGAAAAGCCAGAGTGACCGACTTTATGCTAGAAGACGCCCCCGAACCGGACCCAACCTTGCCACAAATTAACCTAGTCCCCCTGACAGCTGAGCAGGAAATGGCAAAAAGAAACAGAGTAAGGGCCCTGCTGACCGAAACGAACAGAGCCGAAGTACCACCACCAAACCAAACGCAAGAAACCGTGGTGGCCCTGCCATCACAACAACCTTTGTCATCTCGGGTGAACAAGCGTGCCCGGACTAGCCAAACCGAGCAATGCCTTGCTGACGAAGATGAGACCATTCTTCCACCCAACCCTCAACCAAGCCCACAGCCGGAGCGCCCCGACCGAGCCAGCTCCTCCAAGTGGGCACCAAAACTGATTTTTCAGAACCGAGATATCCAAGATACCGATTCGGTGGTTGCTGAGAAGGATCACTTGATGGCATTTAACCTTGGCAAGAGTGTTTGCCTTCCAGCAGACATGGAACACCACCAGCACCTGACCGAACTAAGGGCCATCCACTCGGCCATGAAGTCCATGGTGCTTGTAAGTAGCTTCTTTTGTTAACTTTTCTGAATTGTGCAACTCTAATTTCGGTTCATTCATAAGTCTTTCCGTTCTTTTGTAGGCCATGCAGAAGAGCCACATCGCTCACAAGCGAGTGCTCGAACTTCGCAAGACTACGAGGCAGGCGCTGGCCGAAGTGGCTGAAAAAACGGCCGAACTAGAAGAAGCTAGGAAGCAACTGGCCGAGCTACGATCCGAGAACGGTCGTCTGACCGGACTGGTTAGCTCGGCTGAGGCGGAGAAACAAAAGGCTGCAGCCGTGGTCAAAGACAAATACCTGCGCGAATTGGCCAAACTTGAAGGCAAGAAGAACGCCGAAATTGCCGAGCTGAAAAAGAAGGTTGAGGACGCCAACGCTGAAGGTTTTAAGGAGGGAGAAGCCCTCTATATTCCTTAGTGTGAGGCCGCTAAGGAATTGTTCTTCAAATACGGCTGGAGGGCAGCAGTGGTGCAGCTCGGTTATGAACCTGAGACCGAGGTATACAATCCTCCTCAGTACTTCATACCGAGCTCACTTACGGAGTATGCTGCATCTGTTCAACAGCAGTTTCTTCAGAGTTCAGACGATGATGAAGAAACCGAGCCCACTAATAATCCGGTCATTAATGAACCAGCTAATCCCTCAGCTCGGCTGGAGCCAACGGTTGAGGACCTCACCGATCAGCCGCCGAATGATACCGTGCTTCCGGTTGACACCGAGCTCCAAACTGAGACCGTACTATCGCCTGAAACCGGTTTCAGGGTTGATGTAGATGCTGATCTTGACGACCTTTTTAACTGATTCTGTACTTTTCTTTTTTCTTTTTGCTTGTGTAACCAGGCTGTGGCCCCTCCTTTGTATTTGCTCTTTACTTGATCAATGAAGAATCTTCTTTTCTGCTCAACACTTATTTCGGTTATGATCTGTATGCTTGCACTTGTGATGAGTTTTCAATGAATCTTTTGAAGAATCTTTTAACTTTCAGTTCGGTCTAATACTTTCTTGCCGATGTAACAATCTCGGTCTTACTCTTGCCATATAATTGCCAACCATTCTTTAGCCGATATTCCCTACTATGGCTGAAGAGTACTAAGAGTTGGTTTAATCCAGCCAACCTCTAAGTTGGTTTTTCCAGCCAACCTAGAATAAAATGTTTGGTTATTTCGACCAAACATCCTGCAGCCTGGATCCTGATCCTGGGCTTAGGAGGTTTGTTGGTTTATTCCAGCCAACCTCTAAGTTAGTTTTTCCAGCCAACTTAGAATAAAATGTTTGGTTATTCCGACCAAATGTCCTGCAGCCTGGATCCTGATCCTGGGCTTAGGAGGTTTGTTGGTTTAATCCAGCCAACCTCTAAGTTAGTTTTTCCAGCCAACTTAGAATAAAATGTTTGGTTATTCCGACCAAACGTTCTGCAGTCTGGATCCTTATCCTGAGCTTAGGAGGGGTGTTGGTTTAATCCAGCCAACCTCTAAGTTAGCTTTTCCAGCCAACTTAGAATAAAATGTTTGGTTATTCCGACCAAACGTCCTGCAGCCTGGATCCTTATCCTGGGCGTAGAAAGGGTGTTGGTTTAATCCGGCCAACTGTGTTTTTTATGCCCCTAACTCACTAATTTACTAAAACAAACTTTTACAGAAGAAAACGTCTAACTGAGAAGAAAACTACTTGTTTTATTGAGAAAGGGATAAATTACACAAACTTTAATAAGAAAAAGCTAAAAATAAAATAACTTGAGATTTGCAGTATTCCATGGCCTGGGAATTGCCTTGCCGTCCTCGTCTTCTAAGTGGTATGCCCCTTTGCCTGCTAATCTTACCACTTTATATGGACCTTCCCAATTGGGCCCTAGCTTGCCATCTCCTGGAATCAAGGTATTTCCCATCACTTTGCGCAGTACCCAATCTCCGATCTTGAATTGGCTTGGATGAACTGTCTTGTTGTATTTCCTGGATAACTCTTGTTGATATGAGGCAATGTGAACCAGTGCTCGTTCTCTTCTTTCTTCTGCAAGGTCGAGCTCGAATGTTATGGCTTCTCCATTTAAGTCTGGATCAAAATTCTCGCTTCGAATTGTGGGGAGGCCAACTTCCAGTGGGATTATTGCCTCCATACCATAGGTTAAGGAGAATGGTGTTTCTCCTGTTGATCGCCGAGGTGTGGTGCGGTAAGACCATAAAACATGAGGGAGCTCTTCCGCCCACTTGCCTTTTGCTTTCGCTAACCTTTTCTTTAATCCGTCCAAAACTACTTTGTTTGATGCTTCTGCCTGGCCATTTGCTTGGGGATATGCCGGTGTAGAATTGTAGAACTCTATCTTGTATTCCTCACAAAAGCCTCTGAAGATTCTGTCGTCGAACTGCGTGCCGTTGTCTGATATTAGTGCCTTTGGTATGCCAAATCGAGTGATGATATTCTGCCAGACAAACTTCTTCACATCTTTTTCCTTGATTGATGCCAAGGCTTCTGCTTACCCACTTTGTGAAGTAGTCGGTTGCCGCAAGAAAGAACTTCCTGTTTCCTGGTGCTGTTGGAAGTGGCCCTACTATGTCCAATCCCCACATTGCGAAGGGCCATGGGCTTGTTAATGGTAAGAGCTCTCTGGCTGGCTGATGTATTTGGTGTGCGAACTTTTGACATTTCTCGCACTTCTTAACATATTTCTCTGAGTCTGCCTGCATATACAGCCACCAATATCCTTGCGAGATTGCTCTGTATCCTAATGATCTTCCTCCTTGATGGCTTCCGCATACGCCCTCGTGTATTTCAAACAAGAATGCTTCTACTTTGCTGGGGTGAACACACTTTAGGTAGGCTCCTGAGAACGATTTCTTGTACAATGCCAAAGAGGGGGAGAGCCAAAATCGTTGCGACTTTGCTCTTATTCTGGCAGGGTGCCGTCTTTTAAAAACAGTATGATGGGATCCATCCAAGAGGGGCCTAGCTCTGCGCAACACACCTCTTCTACTCCGGGGTCTTCAATGCTTGGTCTAGGTAGGTAGTCAATCAGCAATGGATGAGGGATAGAAGTGTCTGCCATTGAGGCAAAGCCTGCCAGTTCGTCCGCTCTGCTGTTTTCCTCCCTATCGATTTGTTCTATCCTGACTACTTCAAATTTCTTGATCTCTATTTTGACCAACTCTTGGTATTTGGCCATCCTGTCATCCTTTGCTTCGTAGTCGCCAGATATTTGGTTTACCACCAGCTGTGAGTCGCTGTAAACCATTAGCTCGGTGGCCTTCATGTAGAATGCTGATTTGAGGCCTGCAAGAAGCGCTTCATACTCTGCTTCGTTGTTTGATGCTGGGAAGCCAAGATTGACTGCATGCTCCACTACTAGGCCGTCTGGAGAGATGAGGACTATGCCAAGCCCTGCTCCATGCCGGTTGGATGCTCCATCCACGAAGAGCTTCCACATCTCCCCAACGAACAACTTCCAGCAGGTGGAGGGATCAGATGATGCCTTGGGCTCTTCCATATTGCTGGTGTTTTCTTCAAGGTCCATGTTTGCTGTCTGCCCCGTGCTTTCTGATTGTACCAAGTTTTTATTTGTTGGTAAGTCTTGACTTGGTGTAGCATGGTTTGCTTCTTCCTTCCTTGCTTCACTCTGGTCTGCTTTGGGACCTGACTGGGTAACTTGTACCAGGGGTTGCGTTATTCCGACGTCAACTTCCATCCCTAGTTCGGTTGTTTTAGTCAGGTCGATTGGGCAGACATGATGACTTCCTGGGGTGAACTCTGCGACAAAGTCAGCCAAAGCTTGTGCCTTTATTGCGGTTCTGGGTTGGAACTTGATGTCATATTGTCCCAACTCTACCGCCCACTTTAAGATTCACCCAGAAAAGTTCGCCCTTTCAAACAAAGCTTTTAACGGGAAAGCTGTGAGGACGACTATGGTGTGGGCATGAAAGTAGTGCGACAACTTTCTTGAGGCCATCATCAAGGCTAATGCCAGTTTTTCCAGTGGCAAGTACCTTGTTTCGGCGCCCAGCAATGTCTTGCTGACACAATAGATGGGCAGATGTTGGATTCCTTCTACACAGATCAACACTGCGCTGATTGCGTGCTGTGAGACTGCTAGGTACAAGAAGAGTTCTTCTCCAGGTATTGGGGTGACAAGCAGTGGTGGAGAAGACATGTATTCTTTCAGGCTTTCCAGAGCTTGGTCGCATTCTTCGTCCCACTCAAACTTGGCTTTTAAAGCATGGAAAAATGGTCGTAGTCTATCTGACGACCGGCTTATGAACCGATTGAGCGCAGCTGCCATGCCGGTGAGATACTGTACTTCTTTTACTGAGTTTGGTCTCTCTAGATCCTGAATTGCCTTGATTTGAGAGGGGTCTGCCTCAATACCCCGGTTGGTCACTAGGAAGCCTAGGAATTTGCCAGATCCTACTCCGAACGCACACTTAGACGCGTTAAGGCGCAACTTGTGTTTCTTTAGGATCTCAAACATCTCACCTAGGTCCTTGAGATGGTCATTCTCATCCTTGCTTTTGACCACCATGTCGTCGATGTAAGCCTCCATTGTTCTGCCTAACAATGGTTTAAACATCTTGGTGACCATCAGTTGAAATGTCGCTCCTGCATTCTTTAGGCCAAAGGGCATGACCTTGTAACAATACAGTCCTCTTGGAGTTGTAAAGGACGCGACCTCTTGATCTGGTTCATGCATGGCGATTTGATGGTAGCCTCTGTATGCATCCAGAAAGCTAAGTCGGTTGTGCCCCGCCGTTAGGTCTACCAGTTGATCTATTCGTGGTAGAGGAAAGCTGTCTTTTGGGCATGCTTTGTTGACTGTTTTGTAGTCGACGCAGACACGCCACTTGCCATTCTTTTTTGGCACTACAACTGTGTTGGAGATCCATCTTGGGTAGTATACTTCTCTGATTACCTCTGCCTCTAGCAGGTTTCCTACTTCTTCTGCCACTATCTCGGCGTGGTGGAGTGCCGATCTGCAAGTTCGCTGAATGATTGGTCTGGCGGATGGGTGGACATTGAGTTGGTGACAGATGAAGTTTGGATCAATGCCTGGCATGTCGTGTGGAGTCCAGGCGAACACTTCGATGTTAGAGGTCAAAAATTCTAAGACCTCTAACCTCTCAGAGCTGGACAACGACGAACCGAGCAAAAAGAACTTATCCAGGTTCTTTTCATCTATTCTTACCTCTACCAAGTCTTCCACTGCTTTTTGATTAGCCGCTTTGCCGACATCTGTGAATAGTTCATTACTCTCAGGTTCTTCCACCGAATGAACATATCCCTTCGCAGCGCGGCTGCCATTTACTGTAACAAAGCATTGCTTGGACATGATCTGGTCTCCATAGACCTCTTCAATTACTCCGGTTTCATTGGGGAACCGCATTACTTGGTGGTAGGATGATGCCACTGATCGCATGGCATGCAGCCATGTTCTGCCCAAGATGATGTTGTAAGTGGAAGGGACTTTCAATACCCAGAACTCTACTTGTTTCGTTACGTTTCCTGCTCTAACTGGAAGGATTATTTTGCCGACTGGCCACTCTGGCATTGAGTTGAATCCAATTAGGGGAGATACGGCAGGTGCAAAGTCTTTGTCTTGCAACTTCAATTGTTTAAATGTTTCGTAGTACATTATTTCACATGAACTACCCTGGTCAATCAAAATTCGCTTGACGTCAAAATCCTTGACTCGAAGAGTGACGACTAGGGCATCATTGTGAGGGTAATATATCCTTGCCAAGTCTTTATCCGAAAAAGACATGACGTTCGTGGCCTCTGTTTTCCCCTTCTTGATGGCAGGTTGGGCACTTAGTACCTCTCTTAAATGCTCAGCCTTTTTGATTGATCCTCTGAGCTCGCATACACGCTCAGGTTCAAAGACCCCATGTATCACATTGATCACGCCTTGAGGTGGGGCGTCAATTGGCATTCCGTTGGGGTTATTATGGTCCTGGGGGGCTGGTTGCGCCCCTCCTTCAATGTATTTATCCAGGTGACCCGCTGCCACCAACTCCTCCAGGTGCTGTCTCAATGGCATGCAATTTTCAGTGCGGTGCCCATTTTCTTTGTGGTAGGTGCACCGTGATCTTTCGTCATAGTCTTTCTGAGCTTCCTCAAGCTTGGCTGGCCATCTGACGAAAGGCTCATCTCGTATTTCACTTAGAATTCGGTAGATCGGTTTTTTGAATACCGTGGTTATGGCAGTGCGGACTCTTAACCATCTTTTATCCTAGTACTATCCGTTGTCTCTCTTGCCACATCCGTTTCTGTTCGGGCGGTCTACCGCGTTGACTTTTGCCGAGGCCTTCTTCTCTGGTACTGCGGTCGTGCCAGATTTTGTTTTAGCACGTGCGCCATCCTCTTCCACCCTGATGTGCTGATGCACTCTCTCCATCAAGGCTTCCATGGTGAGGGGCGGTGTCATGGTGATTGAGTCCCTTAGTCTGTTGCCGACTGGAAGGCCTCTTTTGTACTGTGCAATGGCGAGATTGGTGGGGCAGTCCCCAATCTGGTTGAAGGTCTCCCAGTAGCGACTATTGTAGGATCTTAAGGTCTCCTTGTCGCCCATGTCGATGGAGAGTAGTTGGTCGATCTCCACCGAGGTTTTAGTGTTTGTTCTGAACCTGGTTACAAACGCTTCCGCCAGTTGCGCCTAGGAGGCTATGCTGCCTTCCGGAAGTTTTTCGAACCAAGTCAAGCCTAGGTCGCTAAGGCTAGATGGGAAGAGGATGCACATCAAAGCCTCATTTCGCCGGTACACAGCCATGACCTGGCGAAAGTGGCTCAGGTGCGAATAGGGGTCCGTCTTTCCCTCATATGTAGTGAATTTGGGCTGAAGGAAGCCTGAAGGTAAGGGCGCGTTTTCGATTGCAGGAACAAACGGCGAGGTCTGCAGCCTTGCTAACGCTTTGTCCGTCGGTTCGTAGGCTGGGCGTGGTATTGGCATTCCAACCTCGACGCTTCCATGCGTCCGAGGAGCCAACCGCTGAAGGGCGGACACTCTGTGCAGATCGCGCGCCCTGGCATCCTCCTTCCATCGCGCCCTTTCCTCTAGCACGGTACGTAGGTCGGATGATCTGGGCAACTCCGTCTGTCTGGATCTTGTTTGGTGCGTATGCAAGGGCCAATAGGTGCTTCCTTCAGTGTACGACCTCTCAAATCTCGTCCTCTCAGTCCTGGAGTGACGAGTTCTGGAAGACCTAGATTGTGTATCGCCTGTCCTGAGGCTCCTATTCTCTGCTTGGGATGGTGTGATACGTCTACTATGATCTTCCGAGTGGCGAGGGGGCGTTTTGCCTTTGTGCCCCTCTCCTGTCGCCACTCCTTTACCCTTTATCTGGCGTTTCATGGACTCCATGTCCGCCGCCATCCGTCGTATCAATTCGTCCTGCTCCTTGATGCGATCCTCCAAAGTTTGAGGATCAATCCTCCGCCTTTGTCTCTCTGGACTTTGCGAACGAGAGTGATGGGGGCTGTTAGTCCGCCTCCTTCCCCTTATATCCCTCCTGGGATTCTGCCGTTGTGGCTCCAAGTCCGTCATAGGAGGGATAAAAGGTAGACCTTCGTGCCTCGCACCCCCTTCTGGTGTTTGTCTGTCGATGGTGGACTGTGGCAAATCTTCGTTGTGCGCCATTGATTCTAGAGAGGAAAAGCTTGATCAAGAGGTTTTGTTCTTGCCTAAATTCCCACAGACGGTGCCAATTGTACGGGAAAGAAATAAACCTTCTCGTATAATCCTGTTGATCAAGTCTGCGCTCCTTCGTACGACGTCGTTCCACTACCTGAAAGTACAAACGTGAGCTGGCCAGCGGGTGTGTGCCGGAAACCTCTCCGATGCCTAAGTCAGCAAATTAGACAAATAGACAAAAGCTCTGTGTATTCGGGAATCAAAGCTGCGTTACCTCTCCATAGATGATGTTTGTGAGCTTTTATAGGTTCCGTGTGGCACAATCCTAGCAGGACTTTTACTCCTCCATGTAGAGTCCTCCTAGGATTCAAACTCCTGAAAGATAATGTTTATCCTTCAACACCCCCCTCACTGCTTGAACCAAGTGAGATGGTTTTACCATGGTTGGACTTCCAAATGGCCGAAGTAAGCACGGCTATACGGAGCCGCAGATTAGACCGAGCTATACTTAGTCCGGTTCTACCTTTCATTGTACTTACCTCGGTCCTTCCTGTATAGACCGTGCTAACCATAGTGCGGTTTAGTCCGCACTAACAATTAACTATATGACCGAGCTGGCCGTACTATGCGCGACCGGACTAACTCTACATGCGGCAACCGGCAACCGAGCTACCCGTAGTACTCTCATGGGCCAAGATAGAAATAGGATCTCCTGGACCGGACTAACCCAGGGCCGTCTGGGACTGGGCTTATTTCAGGGCCTTTTCACTCTGTCCTCCGTATTGTGGCCCATAACGGCCCATTGCCCATTTTGGCCCAATTTCTATATAAATTACCCTCTCAAGCACTAAACCCGCAAAGATGATGAATAGGCCAAACCTGACCATGCAAAGAGCAGCAAGGAAGACTTGGGCAACGAGGAAAGTGAAACGGCCATGATGATGCTCTGGTGATAACTCATTCCAAAACCAACGGTTGAAGATTGCAAATGATGCATCTCCTTTCATGAAAGAGATGATTAATACTTCAAACCAATAAGCATTCCAACACAATCACCAAACACCACTTGATTCGTAATAAATATCTTTAAAGATGATAAGCAATTCGTTAGAAAGTACAATTTGGTGATTAAATTTAGCTAAATTCAACATAAGTTCCTAATCTTTCAACCAAACACAACAATCTCACAAACCAACTCAAAGAGAACAATCTCAGAAAAATTAACAATGTTCTAAACCTTCAATTTCATAGTGTTATTAGTAAATGGGATACAAAGATATGTGATTGAGTTGTGACTTATTACACTACACTATCAAAAAACAATTTCAGATTTTCCACTAATACAAAAATTAAGACGCTACTATGCCATAGAACTCATGGCAGTACCAAACAAATGTTCTAGAACAGCATAAACTCAAAGCCATAATTGTAATAAAAAGGGTAAATTAAAAACACATATTGTGCATTAAAACTTCCTCTCATATACTAAAAAATAAAATAAAAATAAAAATAAAAAAAACTGCTCAGAAGCCATTCCCACATTGATTTGCATTCTTTGTGTTCTTTAAGCCACGGCAGGCATGTCCTTGAGCCATTGGTCCAATGGCTTACCAATGGAGTAAACAATGAAACCAATCTTCCTCAGCTTCTCAACATCCACAATATTCCGACCATCAAATAGAAAAGCGGGTTTCTGCATATTATCGTAAATCCTCTGGTAATCAAGTGTTTTGAACTCATCCCACTCGGTCATAATTGCAACAGCATGAGCATCCTTGGTTGCCTCATAAGCATCCCAAACCACCTGGAGTGCCTTGACTGCAGTCGGACTCATAGGTTGAAGATGAGTTGGATGATCCCAATCAAACTTCTTCATTGAAAGATCCCTCTGTATCTGTTCTTCAGAAACCTGTGGATCGTATATGCTCAACTTGGCTTTGTCCCCGATTAGCCCTTTACACACATCGATAGCCGGGGTCTCCCTCGTATCACCTGTATCTTTCTTGAATGCAAATCCCAAAACAGCGACTTTCTTGCCTGAGACGGTGTTGAACATGGACGAAACGATCCTGTTCACAAATCGGGTCTTTTGATAGTCATTTACTTTAATGACTTGTTTCCAGTAATTTGCAACCTCGGGAAGGCCATTGCAGTCGCAAATATAAACCAAGTTCAAGATGTCCTTTTGGAAGCAAGATCCGCCAAAACCCACACTAGCATTGAGGAACTTGGGTCCGATTCTTGTGTCTTTACCGACAGCATGTGAAACTTGGGTGACATCAGCACCTGTTGCTTCACATAACGCTGACATGGCATTAACCGAAGAAATCCTCTGTGCCAAGAAAGCATTGGCTGCAAGCTTGGAGAGCTCAGCAGACCAGAGATTAGTGCAAATAATCCTATCTTCCGGGACCCAATGGGCATAAACGTCTTTCAATGCTTGGACTGCCTTCGCTCCTTCTGGGGTCTCCCGGCCTCCAATGAGGACACGGTCAGGCTTGAAAAGGTCTTCTATTGCAGTTCCTTCGGCAAGGAACTCTGGGTTGGACAGAATTTGAAAATTGATGCCTTTGCTGTTATGGGTCAGAATTTTTTCTATTGCCTCGGCAGTTTTAACAGGAACTGTTGATTTCTCAACAACAATTTTGTCAGATTTCGATACATCAGCAATCATACGGGCAGCACTCTCCCAATAGGTCAGATCAGCAGCTTTTCCGGCCCCAAGGCCTTGGGTTTTGGTCGGAGTATTAACTGAAACAAAGACAATATCTGCCTCTGAAACATGTTTCTCAACTTCAGTACTAAAAAAGAGGTTCTTCCCTTTGCATTGCTTCACTACATCATCAAGGCCTGGCTCGTAAATGGGGAGATGATCACTGTTCCAAGCATTGATCCTCTGTATAGAGATGTCAACAACGACCACTTGGACTGATGGGCACTTCAGTGCAATCACGGCCATGGTTGGCCCCCCAACATAACCAGCTCCAATGCAACTAATCTTCACCATTTTTTATTTATTCTCAACTGCCAAAACAATAAAAAAAAAAAAAGAAAAAGGAAAAAAGAGAGTCGAAAATAAGTGACAGACCAGAACAGTAAAATGCTTCTTATGCCAATAGAAATTATTAAATTTGAAGTGCTGATTCTTTGATATGCAAAATCTTAACTTGATCAAACACGGGGTATTTGTCCAATTTAATCCAAATCCTAGATCAACTTAATACATGACAAGTATGGAAGTCAAAATTCTTCTTATCAACACATGATGCCTACTCATTTGAACTAATGAAATACCCCTATTTCACTAATGGTGGATTGAAGAAAAAATGATTCCTCAAAAAAAACTTATTACACAAGGTGTAGTTTCATCCTACATAAGGATAGGGCTTCCAAATAGAACCAACAGGAGAAAACGATCCATAGAGGGTGCTCAAGATAATTAGGACCAAGTCTCAGATGAGTTTAGTAGTAGTTTGATCCTACCCTAAGAAGTATGGATATGGACATGCCAACACAGGAATGTTTAAGAAATGTAGGACACGACAAATGATACGTGTGAAATGTATGGAGATAATAACTATTCTATGTCATATTATATGAATATTTAAGTAAAAGATAATAATTTTAAAGTCAAAAGAAGGAGAATATGTATAAATTTTCATTTTTGTTTTACATTGGATTCCTAGTTATTTTATTCAGACTTGTAAGTGTTTCACATGTGTCTTAAGGTATCCGATGAGTGTGACGTCATGTTGGTGTCTGACATGTCAGACAAGGCAAGTTACCTTCTTAGAAGTGTCTATACTTGTTAGATCTTACCTCACATATAATATATATATAGAGAGAGATATGACACACACATTAGAAATACTTCCTTGTGGTCAAAAGGAAAATCCATCAGTTTCAAAGAAGCAAATACCAGTGTATGTAAGCAATCTGAAATAAATAAACAAAATATAGGTTCAAAGAATTGGGTTTTGGTTCAATTTTGCAAGAAATGTGAAAGCAAATCCAATAGAAACCCAATTAATAATGTGGATTGCTCCATTTATTTCCAGAGACTACTTGATCAAACACTTCCAATTCAACAAAGTGATCCCAAATTTTCACAAAAAGAAAAGAAAAACCCAATTGAAAAACACAGTTAGATGTAACACAAATTGCAATAACATCAACAGATCTGCAATTCCCACACCATACATACACACACACACACACACACGAGTATTGAACAGAGTTAATTAAAAGCAGACCTCAAAATATACAGCATACAAGAAGAATTAAAAAACAAACCACCCAAAAAAAACCCAATAAATATATAAATGAACAAGAAAAAGTAGATGAGAGATGAGGAATACCTTTCGGAAAATGATATGAGATCCAACCAGTGAAATGGGATGAGAGATAAATAGGTAGAAAGAATGTGTGGATCTGAGGGGAAAAGAAGAAGAGGGTCTTCTGGCGAAGTGTATGGGGATCCACAGGACAATCGGTGTATGAAAGTGTGTGTAAGGTATATATATATATAGACTGGACTTGGAAGAGAGAGAGAGAGAGAGAGAGAGAGATTTTTCCATGGACATTCCAATCGTACAGGTTAAAACTACCATAACTAACTGAGCATGAAATCGAAACCATTAATTAATTATGAAAAAGAAATGATTTGGATGATTAAATTTATTTATTATTTGATGTGATATAAAACATTGTAATCATAACAGTGAACAAGTTTCATAAAAAAAAAATCAAGATTTCACCTTTGCAACAAAATAAATTTTAAATTTTGTTAATTTAAATTTTAATCTTTTAATTTATTTTTAATTCAAATTATCTGTCAATTTTTATTATATAAAATCGACCGAAAAAATTGTATTTAAGTCATTAAAGTTAACAAAAAAATATTTTAGACATTTTATATATAGGGGAATTGACTAGTAAATCCCATATTCCAATCATGTAGATCATATGATCCTATTTGTTTTTTTAAGAACCATTTAGTCCTGTTGAGGGTTTGATTACCATTTTGCCATTAAGGCTTAAATTGGGGGTCAGTTATTTGTGTGCGCGTGTTTTGTGGGAATTAGCTGTGATTGTATTTCACGTTCCATTAAAAAAGGTACTAGTGGCTTTTTTGGTTGATGTGTATGAACGGGTACTCGTTTTGATTGGTGTATGTGATGCGCGTTAACGTGGAATGGTGGTACGATTCAAGGAAGCCCGTTTGTATGATGGACCTCGTGAAATCCGACCCGGAGAATAAGGGTTTTATTGTTTTGGGGGGTGTGGTTCTGGATTGTTCTAGTTTGTTAGTGGTTTCGATGTGAACTACAGAAGTTGTTACGATCTGATTCTCAAATGTGATTTGAATTTCAAATTTCGGTGATTGCGGTACCCACTTCACAGATTTAGGAAAGTTTTGACACTCTTGTTCGTGCGTATAAGAAGCATTAGGGTTGAAACTTCGTTTAATCGTGCTGCCGTGGAACCCTAAAATTTCGTGGTGGCTCTGTCAACATTCCATTATACACTGAAGGTGCTTTGTTGGGGGATACGAAATTTGTATTCAGATGTCTGATACTGGTATGTTGTTAATTGATTGGGGTATTTTTTTAATTTCAGATTTTCGTATTGACGTGTTTAGGGTTTTGTGTTGGGGTTTCGTCGATTGAGTGACTGTTAATATGAAATTTCGATGTGAATGTGTGCATTTGGTTGTAAGTTGTTATATCGTGTCGTTCTCTGAATATATCAGTTTTTGTGTTAGTTGTTTGGTTAGGTATTGTGATTGTCGTTATGTTCGACTTGTATGGTCTGAATAATGTGGGATGTCTGGTGTTGTGGTTTGTGTTGAGAATCTCATCGTGCAACTTGTTTCGTACCCCCACGTGTTGTGGGTTTTTTTTTGCGAAAAGGAGCTTTTCAGGTTGGTGGGGTATAATGTTGAGTGAATAGTCCATTGGGGGGGGGGACCTCATGTAAATGGTTATGGACTGGTCTGACGAGTTGGTGTGGGATGGTGTGGGGTCATGGCATATCTGTTTTTGGTTGAATTTTTTTTTGATCTTAGAAGTTCTGAATGATGGGGTTGGTCAATGGTTTGATAATGTACTGTTCCTGGTATTATGAGGGGGTTTTCTAATGTTTTGTTGTTTTCAAATTAAGAAATTTGTATTGTGTTTCTGTAGTTGTGTTTTATGTTTGTTTGACTTGTGGAACTGCAGGGGGTAATTCTGGGGGGAGCCGATGGAAGCGCTACTGTGAACGTAAAAAGCAAGAGGCATTGGCCATGTCCTCGAAAAGGAGATGCGGCGTGACCATGGCTGGCCGAGTCCTGTTTAAGCAGTCTAATGTTGTCAGAAAGTCCCCTAGGAAGGCAGTCAAGACGAGGCTCAATTTCCGGTCAAACGTAGCTGGGATAATTAAACTTGTGTATGCAGTAAATTTGAGGGAAGTTCATATGGCACACTTGAGGACGACACCATTTTGGATAATGTTTGAAGCTATATTGAGTAACCCGCTAGATCACACGGAGTTTCGGAAAAGTGACGATCTGATTGTGCGCATTGTTAAGTCATATAACGTACGTGAAGGGAAGTTTTTGATTGGTGGTCGTGGAGTTGACCTGACGGTGGACGATGTGAAGCTGCTGTTTGGATTGCAAGGTGGCAGTGCATTCCTTGATATGACGCCTCGACCGAGACCTGCATCTGATTTTGTTCAGCGAAGGTGTCCGGGTACTAGTAGGATTACTGCAAAGCTTGTGAGGGATTTGTTGATGGATGCATCGGTGGGTGACACGCCACGTGATCACGAAGATATGGCCAAGTTTCTTTGTTTGTATTTGTGTGGGAAGTTGTTTTTTGCGACATCTGGAGAGACTATTAGCTGGACGCTGATACGGTATGTGGACAACTTTGACGCCATGAAATTGTATGATTGGAGTGCAGCTGTACGAAACATGCTAATGTGTTCGGTGAGGGACTTTCATCGGAAACCGGAGAAAGTTACTGGATGTGTAGTTGCTCTAACGGTAAGTGTATCATTTGGTTGTTTGCATTTTTTGTTTGTTGGTAACCTTAATTTCTGTTTGCTGCAAATGATGAGGGTTGTTTAAAATTATATGTGTTTTTGATTTCATGGGTTGGTGTGATGCAGTACTGGCTGTGTGAACACACAAACATTGTGAAAGCCAAACATGTGCGCAGGTTCCCCAGATTCCTCCGATGGGATGTTGTTGAGGTGATTTCTAGTTGTCAAAGTTTGAGACTAGCCGATCCAAATAACTTTGAGGTAAGTGTTTCTGGTATTTTGTAGGTTATTAGGTTGAATTTTTCTGATTTTGTTGTTAGCTGTGTTTGTTGTAATGTTGGTTTGTCAATGCTGCTGTTTTGGCCAGGTGATTACAGAAGAGTTAGTCATGCAGGCGCATGAGATTGCGATTCTGGAAGGGAGGGGTTTGAGGGGGGGTTTGAATGTGGGGTTGGTTGACGACGATGTTGTTGAAGAGTCTGGAGTTGCTGTTAGAGGGTTTGCACGAGTTAAAATAGAGGGACGGAGCTACGGTAAGCAGTGTGAGGGGGGAGTACAAAATGAACCGTGCAGTCCTGCGTATGTTGTGAGGGAGTTGGAGCGTGGCGGTGTATCCGGAGAGGGGGTGGAAGTAGAAGATGGTGAGTTCATAGACCCATGTAGGAGTCCGAAGGGGCATAACAGTTCAGAAAAACTTGGTGCAGATAGTCCTTGTATTAGAATTTGTGACGCAGGGGACAGTAAAATTGTAATGGAATTGAGGCAAGAAGTTGAAAGATTGAATAAAAAGCTTGAAATGCAATCAGTGAATCTCGTGGGAGGGTTTGAGAGTATTTTTAAGGTGAAAGATGAAGAATGCAAGAAACTTGTAGCTGAGAATGCCGAGTTAAGACGGAGTCTTGCAGCTCTTGAGGAGCAACTTGCTGAGCAAGCAGTGCACAATGTGACGCAACATTTTGCCGGTGTCAATGTTAGGAAAAGTTCTGATGACGACTATGGTCTCGGGAATCTGGTGGAAGTTGAAAATGGACGGGACAATTGCCCGACTGTTGAAGGTGGTACCATGGTAGAATCCTCTCCTGTCGCATATGTCACACTGATTGACAATAACGAAATGCATTGTCCAATACAAGCTGATGACAGTGACGTTGTAGTTGTTAGTCCTATGATCACGGAAGGTTGCAGTGTTGTTGATGGTGTGAATTCTTTTATACGTAATATAAAAGGTAAAGTGAGGAAGAATCTGAAATTGTCAGGGTATGAGTACCCTGAGTTGAAGCGTAGGGGAAGGACAATTAAAAACGAAGTTAGTGTTTCGAAGCCTGTGGGGGTAGGAAGCAGTGTCAATGTGTTGCATCGTGAAGGAGTTGTTCATGTGGAGAATGTTGTTGATGAGAAGAAGATTTTTTCAGGTTTTGGGATCACAAATCGTAACACAGTGTGGAAGATGATGTCAGAAAGGGAGAAAGAAGTCATAAGTTCTGCGTATGAGAGATATGGTGATAGGTTAGTAATGTGTGTGTTTGGGGGTATCATATTTAGTTGTGTGGAGTGCTGGATACAGTTATTTTTTTTTAGTAATGTATGACACATTAATGTTGTCGTATTTGTAATTGTATTGTTGGATGTTGAACACATTTGCAGGGCAATGATGTGGGTTGGACGAGATGATGGGAATGCAGTATATTTTTCAGATGTCAGATCACTGGTGAGGCAGTTAGGTGTGAGGGGAAATGTAAGTGTAACCAAATGAATTGTGGGTCGTGTTGGTTTACTTAATTATGAGTACTGTGAATTTATGTGAATGTGTGAATTGCTGAACTCGGTAATGTTTTGTTGAACTGTTTGTGGCAGGTTATTGATGCCTTCGCGGAGGTGCTGTCGGATGACCAACAAACGTTGAATGCGGGGAAAGATTTTTCGGAAAACTCCTATTTCTTCAGCAGCATATGCTGGGTATGGTTTTGTTGGGTATGGTTTTTTGTGGCTATTTTTTTAAATGTCTTGGATTGCTTTACAATTTGCGATATGTGCAGGATGTGCTTAAGGGTGACAATGAGGAGGGCAAATTTAACTACGTGAAAAGCAATCTTCATGCTGCTATGGGGGCACGGTACATTCATTTCCCCATTTGCCACCTTGGACATTGGACGTTATTGGTTTATGACACTGAGGACGGGAGCTGGAAGCATTACAATTCGATGCGTAGTAGGTCCGGTACCGGTGGTGTGCACTATGCAGAAGCCGTTAAACTGGTTCGCAGATTTGAATAATGTTTACGTCGAACAAGTTGTAATGATAATGGAATTTGAAGTTGTTTATGCTAATTGGTGTTGATGTGATTACGTAGAAAAACATTGTGACAGACATTCAGCGGCAAGCGATGGCGGCAAACGGATTGGATGAGGTGGTCGGTACACAGGATTTTGATATGATGGTGGAATCCGTTGCTGAATGCCCCCAGCAACGGGCGGAAACGTGAGTTTTTTTTTTTTAAAATTCATGACAGTTTCTTGGTGTGCTAATTTTGACCGGTGCGTTGTTGACGTTCATTTTGTAATGTGGTTTTTATGCAGAATGGATTGTGCGATTATTGTGTGCGCAGTTATGAGGCAGTATGTTAATCACGTTGATGTGGGGCGGTCTTTGGACGGAGGTAACTGCAGTGTTCTACGTGCGGAGATGGTCAGGAAATTTGTAGGTGATCCTGTGCGTGGTGTGATGAGCAACATGGGACGAATGGTGGGGTGATGGATGCTGAAGTCGTGTTACGTTAGTTTTTGTTATTACTAGTTCGAATAGTATTGCATAGTTAGTTCGTTGCGTATAGTTTTTTGGGTTGGCAGATATAGTTTGAACTTGTTCATAGTTATGTTTTGGTTTATATGTTTTTGGGTTGTCATCTGGTGGTATTGCATTATTCATGGGTAGTGTGGGTAACGTGGGAAAATGGAAAATGTTCATTCTGCCTCTAGTACATTACTATTCTATTATAATAATAATTATGTTAGTTCGTTGCACAGCTGGTTTCAATTACTGTCCTCAATTACCCCATGTTGAATCCTTGTTGTATGATGGCAGTTTCAGAACTTTATGCCACGCGTTATGTGCTGGTTTTCTGTTTTTAGTGTTTGCAGATATGATTGGGTTATTCAAATGTGATGTATACGGTCATGTTAATGGGTTTGTAATATGTAGTTGCAGTTGTTTTGTTAGCTCAGTTGCAGGTGTATGTTGTTTTGTGGTTAGTTTAGATTTGATGAAGTGAATGTGTGAATGAGATGATATTCGCAACGTAGTTTTCAGATTGACTTCGATTGAGTGGATGTCGGATTAATATAGTGACAGGTGTGAAGTGTATGTGTGAAGTGAATGTGTACTGTAACGTGGTTTGTTGTCGTGGTTGGCATGTATGAAGTGAATGTATCAAGTGAATGTGTAGGTGATGTGTAGATTGCCCTCTATACAGTTTAATGTGGTGAATTGTCGTGGTTGGCGTGTATGAAGTGAATGTGTAGGTGATGTGTAGATTGCCGTCGATACATTTTGATGTGGTTCGCTGTCGTGGTTGGGATGTATGCAGTGAATGTGTAGGTAACGTGGTTTCTTGTCGTGGTTGGCATGTATGAAGGGCATGTATGAAGTGAATGTGTAGGTGATGTGTAGAGTGCTGTTGATGCAGTTTAATGTGGTTCCCTGTCGTGGTTGGCATGTATGAAGTGAATGTGCAGGTGATGTGTAGTTTGTAGTTGGTACAGTTTAATGTGGTTTCACGTCGTGGTTGGCATGTACGAATTGAATTTGTTGGTAACGTGGCATACTAAACGCAGGATTAGAAAACGTCGAATATGTGTGCGTTTTATTTGGGAATTGTGTTTGTTGTTTGCTGCATATGGTATATGATGTATTATAAAGTTTTTGTCAGTCGTGGATGCGTTAATGTGTAGAACTCAGTAATGTGAATGTGCTGGTAGCTGGTGTTGAAAACTCAGTTATTGGTTAATGTGAATGTGTTTGCTGCCTTTGTATGGAAAATGCAGATTGAGAATGAAAACTTTAATGTGTGTATTGTATGGGGTGTTTGTTTGTTGTTAGCAGTGACGCTGTGGTTGTGTAGATATGATGGAATTGTGAACTCAGTTTCTTATTAGTTTGTCTGTGTATGTGTGATTGTATTTTAAAAAATGAGGATACAGGTCATCGTGTTGTGTTGGGATGTATTGTGTTGGTTGTTTGTTTGTTATGCAAAACGTAGGTTTGTTTTTTGTGGTGCGAATATTTTTTAACGTAAAGTACCAAGAATGGAGGGCTGCGTTATTAATGTGCTGTTTGTTGTGGAGATGATGTAATGTAATATTCATCAATTCATGGCACCGGTTTCCTCCTGCCTGTTTCCATACCGAATAAAAGTTTTTTGAATGCATTGTAGTCAATTAGACGTAACAAACGTAGTTAAGTGTTTCCGTGTATGCCATATTGTTACCAACCATGGATATATAACTTGTTGATGGAAGAACATAATATGCTGTTGTTGAAACATATATTGAACTAAACGAAGGGTAGCGATTATTGTAAACCATATATTGATCTAAACAAAACAATAAGAAAGTTGTTTCAATGGTAGTAAATTGGCTATGACATAGTCGTGTGGCGTCGCACACGATTATTTTAAAACAAAACAATAAGAAACAAAAAAAAGTGCTTCAATGAAATAACTTGAAAAATAAATATGAAAGTTGTTTATCCCTTAAGGGGAGCAACAAAAACTATATAATAATTTGGAGCTGTTGCGGGTGGTTGGAAGGTTGTGATTAAATGGGTTCGTTGCATGTCTTCCTGTTGTGATTCCCCATGCGCCCACATCTGCTGCATCGGATTTGCTGAACATGTTCCCCCTTTGACAGTATTCTCTTCTTCTTTGGTCTACCAGGTGGACGTTTCACAGCCGGGGGCTTGATGACGAAATCGTTTGGGTTGAAAGGTGGTTGCTCAACAGTGGGAATTGGGTAAATACTTGCTTCATATGTTGAACGATATTCGGATACGTGGAAGAATGGTTCCACCAATGTGTTCAAATCTCGACCACTTTTCCGGACAGCTACCATTGCGTGGGAGCAAGGGAAGCCGTTAAGTTGCCACTTGAAACATGAGCAAGTGCGTTGTCCAATATCAACAGTCACTGACGGGAAAGAGTGCACTTCGTAAACATCAGCGTTTGATTGGCTCACTTTCCATGATCTACCTTCGTTGAAAGCTTTTTCAAGACGGGACTCCATTTTGGGACATATGGTGCCGGACCACGTTTGGGAAGCGTCTCTACGTTTTGCCATTTGTCGCATCAATTTGGTCCTGATACTGTCAACCATTCTTGTGATTGGGAGGTTTCGCGCTTCACGGATCCATGAATTGAACGATTCTGCAGCATTTGAACACATTTCACCGTAACGCCGCCCCCTGCGAAAATGAATACAAAATGTTGGATTAGGAAATATGAAATTTGTGACAATGTTTTATGTATATTTTGGATTTCCTAGTGTGACAGACCTGAAAAAAGCATTTGCCCAATGTTGTGGATGTGCAGTTGCTAGGAATTCGGTTGCAACAGATCGGCCCGATTTGTGGAATTGTTCAACCTTGTGGTTGAAAGCGGCAACTGTTGGTGCGTATGCACAATGTCGTAATTTGCTAACCAAACCAGCCCGGTGCATACTGTTTGTGTAACGCAGCCTGTCCCTCAAGTTCCTTTGCAAATGTTGTAGACAGAATGCATGTTCTGCATTCGGAAATACGGTAGGCATTGCCTCAAGCAAGCCGAGGTTCCGATCTGAAACAAAGGTTATAGGTCTGTCCCCATCAACCACTTGTGCGAGATGGTGTAGAAACCACGCCCAGTTTGATGTGTTTTCGGAGTCGACAACGGCATATGATAAGGGAAATAAACCTGCGGAGTTGGAATTATTTTGTCTATTTAATTATGTAATGAATTAAATGTGTGTCACGTAAATTTGGGCTGAGTGGGTCAACGGCGTGAATAAGTTTCTTCAATCTGGTGTGGGTGTTTTGCATGTAAGTGGTGTAGTGCATCAAGTAGAAATAAAACGAACTGACCTTGGTTTCCGTCTTTTGCAGTGGCGGCAAGTAGAAAACCTTTGAAGCGCCCTTTGAGGAACGTGGCGTCTAAGAAAAGTAGGGGGCGGCAATGTTTGAACCCGTCGATACATGCTTTGAATGAAATGAAATAGCGTGTGAACTGTTGGCTATGATCATCGTATTCGATGTTGATGTACGTACCGGGGTTGTGTTCCATTACTGCATTACTATACCAGCGTAACTGGTCAAACGAAATTGAGTGCGCCCCAAATAGTTCGCCCCTCGCTTTTTCGACCCCAAGCCACGCGACGCGGTAAGAGATATCGAGACCGTAATCTTGTTTTAAGTCCAATATCACTTCAGTAGGACGAGTTAGTGGCCTATCCCGCACACGTTCGGATACAATGTCGGCTACAAGATCTGATCCAACAAGTGGGTGTGTAGATGTACGCACAGCCACGCCACATATGTGCTCACTGTTCCACTTCCGCAGGTAGAAAAATCCATTTGCCTCCAATTTTCGTCCGTGCACAGCCCAAGTACAAGACTTTGATTCATTCATAGCACAGATAGCCGTTACACGAAGTGAGTCGTTCTTGACAAATTTGATGTGGAACCCACACTCGACGGCGTATTTTCGTAACACAATTCGGAATTCAGAAGCCCCCCCTTCGAAATGCTGTCCGATATGGGTAAAACCATTTGCCCATGGCGCGGAGAGGAATACTTTCTCCTTGTGCGGACAAAATGATTGAAGGAGGTCGACCTCCTCGTCCATCCCCGAATCATTTAATACTGTAAGGCCTGAAGTGCCGTGGGCGTTGATTGTTGAAGAGTTAATGACCGGAGTGTTGTTAACACCCCGGGTATGGTCCTCAACGACCACGTCAATTAACTGCAAGTGGAACGACCGTGCAAGACTAATCATATTCTGCATGTCGACATCGTTCTGCAAGGAAAAGTTGTTGTAGCCGGGTATCTTATAGAACAACAGAATGTTTCCCGGCATGAGTCCGGCAAACTTGGAGCAAACATAATTGACCAACTCAGCAAAAGTGTTGGATGGTTGCAGACTATATGCGATATTCGTGGACCGGTAACAACAAAGAAGCATCATGAAGGCGTCCATCTGTGAACAGCAAAGGTATCTGTCCAAAAAAAAAAAACAAAGTACACCCGTCAAAAAAAACATAAATTAAAAACGGTGGACATATGTAATAGGGATTGTGCATCGGTGCAATTGTGTGACTACGAGGGTGAAACAGTGGGGGAATCAAGTAAGTATTGAAGGGGGGAGGGACGAATCGATATTGTCTGCGAATGGTGACGAGTGATTTGTAATACAAAATGCCAATAGTTTCTGTGTACAAAAACGATGCTGTGAACGCAGATGTCAATGCTGTGTACAGACGATCCTGTATTTGGGTGTTGTGCTTGTGAAAACGAATCATTGAAATTGCACAGAAGTGAGGGACAGTACGTATATGTGTGGGGATGGTGAGGGAGAATGCATTGAGTACCTGGTTATAATGACGGTGTGAACGACTGTGGAACTACTGCTTTGCCGCACAGATCAGGATGAATACATAATGTCAACCCTAATTGTAATGCTGCGTGAATAAATTTTGAACCAGATCTGACCCTTAAATGTTGGGATTGACCAAACGGAAATGGAAAAAAACATAACATCCCATAGAAGAAGGAGGGTATATGCGTCCAACCCACACTCAAAAAATTCAAAAAAGGACTTCTAGGTAAGCATTCTCACCTAATATGGACTTGCCAAACAATCAAAAAATCAGCAGGACCAACCGGAGCACCTTTCACCCAAAAAGGACTTTCCAATAAATTTCCCTTATATATATTTACATTAAGTTTGATGGTTAAAAAATTTTTTATATTGATTTTAGTAATAAAAATAGGTAAATAATTTAAATTAAAAATAAATAAATAAATTAAGATTTAAATTGATAAAATTAAAAATGGGCAAATTACACAAATAGTCCCTATAGTTTGAGGTTTGTGTCACTTTGGTCCCTGACTTTTCAATTGTGGCACATTTGACCCTAAATTTTGAATCTTGTTTCAAATAAGGACAATTGAATATATAATTAGATTTTTCAAGGGTAAAATTGTCAATTTGATAAAATATAAACTAATTTGACAAAAATAAATGTCAAACAAATATTTTTGAATTTTAAAAAATTATTTCTACCTACTAAAAATAAAATTATGTAAAATTGATAAATCTTTTAGACATTTTTTTATTTTTTTTACCAAATTAATTTTTATTATGTATTTGGATGTTGATCATGTAAAATTAATTTAAAAAATTAATCATGTAATTTTTATTAATTTTACATAATTTTATCATTGGTGGATAAAAATAATTTTAAAAAATTAAAAATATTTTTTTGACATTTATTTTTGTCAAATTAGTTTGTATTTTTTCAAATTGACGATTTTACCCTTGAAAAATTTAATGATATTTTCAATTGTTCTTATTTGGAACAAAATTCAAAATTCAGGGTCAAATGTGTCACAATTGAAAAGTTAAGGACCAAAGTGACACAAATCCCAAACTATAGGAGCTATTAGTGTAATTAACCCATTAAAAATTTACAATTAATTTTTTTACAATGATCAAGCCCTTTAAGTCATTAAAGTTAATAAAAAAATATTTTAAACATTTTATATATATTTACATTGAGTTTGATAGCCAAAAAAAATTTTATATCGATTTTAGTAATAAAAATAGGTGAATAATTTAAATTAAAAATAAATTAATAAATTAAGATTTAAATTGATAAAATTAGAAATTAACAATTAATTTTTTTACAATGATCAAGCCCTAATTTATTTATTTTTTTAATTTTCCCTTTAAAAAAAAAAAGTTGTCATTGCAAGATTCCTACTGTTTGGAAACTTTATTTTTTAATTAAAAAAAGTCAAAAGTAAAAATAGTCACTAAAAAAAAATTAAATATATCAATGATTCATATTTTTTGATACAATTAAAAAAAATCATTATTAAACAGATTTTTTTTTTTTTTTTTTCACTTCATAAAAAAAATAAAATACCAAAAAATTACCCAAAAAATGTCCATTCTCAAACAAGCAAAAGATTGATAAGTATTGATTTAATCAACCCCGTTTTGTAACTCGAAAATTATGAGGCTCGGATGGCCCGAGTCCAAAACGACGACGTTTTGTTTTGTTTTGTTTTTTTTTTTTTCTTTTTCTTTTTCTTTCCCGTTTTTTTTGAAGATGAAGAACATGAAAGTGAAGAAGAAGAAGAAGAAGAGGGAGCTGGAGCTAATCATCATCAACAATAACTTCATCAATATCATCATCATCAACAACACATTATCATCATCAACATTTTTTTTTTTAGATCCAGATCTACTTAGAAAAAAGAAGAAGAGAAAACAGAGTCTGAAAGAGGAACATCTTCATCTTCATCAACATCAACATCAACATCAACATCAACATCAACATCATCATCATCATCAACAATTTTTTATTTTTTTACTTTTTAGATCCAAATCTACTTAGGGAAAAAAAAAAAAAAAAAAAAAAAAAAAAAGAAAGAAAGAAGAGAGAAAATAGAGTCTGAAAGTGGAGATCGACTATACTCACCAGCGCCGCCACCATTACCGTCGATCATCTTTTCTCCTTCTTCTCTGTCGCCTCTTCTCACTTCCTCTTTTCTTCTCTCTCTGTCTTCTCTCTCTTTCCTCTGTCTATGTTCGAAAGAAAGAAAGAAAGAAAAAAAAACACTGTCCAAAATGACGTCGTTTTGGGCAGTCGGGCCATTCGAGCAGGAAGAATTTCGAGCTACGAATCATTTTTGTAATTCAATCGAAGTTTTGGTATATCAAATCAAGTTATTGATGTTTTACAACATTTCAATAAACATATATAAGAAACATTAGTGAAATATCTCTTTCCAACTTTGTGTAGTAAGAAAGGTTCAAAAAATTTTTTTATTTTTTATTAGCTCAAGGTCCCTCAACATTTTTCGCACAAAAAATTCAACTCAGAAAAATTTTGCCCAACTTATAAAAATTTCACTTGACTCGAGAAATTTTGAAATTTCTCTAGTATAATTACAGAGAAATTTCTTTGTGAAAATTAAAATTTTTTTTGAGTCGGGACGAAATTTTTTTGAATTAGGCAAAAAAAATTTGAGTCAAATTTTCTCTACAAAAATGTTGAGGGGCCTTAACTAATATGAAAATATTATATATCATTTATCTAATAAAATCTTAATATCAGGGATCTTAAAACAAAAATACTAGAGGTCTCAAAAGTTTTACCAAATGTCTCACATGAGCGTGAGACCCACATGGGCCTCATATTGTGTGGATCCCACACCCATGTGAGATATTTGGTAAAACTTTTGATAGAATATTTGGAATCTCTAACATTACTTATCTTAAAAACAATTCCCCTACATTTTATAGTATCAAATGGAATCACATATTTACCCAAAAAATAAAAAATAAATCTCCAATACATGAGAAGAGCTTGAATCCAACACAATAGAAGAATTCTAAAAGAGACTGAAATATTACTCATAAAAGTTGTCTTGCAAGAATTACAAAGAGAACTTCTAATCTGTTTAAGGAATAACTACTGTAATTCGACATGAAAATAACAGAAAGAAAACAAAGATTACAAAAAAAATTAACAAATTTGATCAAAGCTCATATTTGGATACTATAGAACCGTAAGAACATGTCAAAACCAGACCACCCAAACTATTACTACAACAAAACTTTCTCAGAAGGTCAAATTAGTCATTGTGCGTCAACAATGATAGGCGAAATTGTGTTCAAGAGACTATCAAATCTGACAGCAATTCCTATACCAGACCACCCACAATTCTGGAATCAACTCCCCTATGTCATATTGTGCGATTATCTCACGAGTAACTTTGAATCGAATCTTGCATACTACACATCCCCTCATCTGAAAGGAAAAGTTCAAGCAAATTAACGACATGTTAGACTACTTTTATTTTGAAACAGTAATGCTACAAATAGAGGAATGGAGCCAGGATTTGGGAGGGAAAAAAATTCATGTAAATAAATATTTAAACAAATAACATAGACTATATGTACATTTTTCATATACCTTATTTTGCATTGCATTCAAATATATTGGACAAAAGATAATAAATAGAAACAAACATCCCTATAGGCAAAACGAAAGGAACAATTTTTAAATATATCACCACTTAGTTGTCTATCTGTGGTACTGAACATTCTTTTGTATCTCCGTACTCATCTATGACTCAAATTCATACATTTTTTTTTTTTTTTTTTGCACAATTGAGGAGTTGGTTAGAAATAAGCTTAAAAAAGGTCTCACCAAGTCATTGCAAAGTTAATAATAATAGAGCAGGGACCCTATCCAAGATAAATGTATTGTTAATGCAATTTTTTGGAAAAAGTTTCTTCCTATACTAACTGATTTTGAGAAGAAATAAACCAGCTTTTGATCACAACAATTCATGGATATAAGTTGTGCCAAGCTATATGTTGTTTTAACCTTATGAATTGGAATTATGCCGGGATGAACACTATATTCATGCATCAACCAACCAGTCCTTGACTCTGTTGGAGCATTCCCTTTATCGAAGACGAAAAATTTCTTCAACCCAACAATTTTTCCTTCATGGATGACCTCATCAACCTCCCCGGTTGCTTTCCATGGACCGGTTGGTGTAGTTCGTACTTGTTGCTACATTCCATCCCAGTATTTTTGTTCCAAAAATGTATAGTAATACGCCGCCTTCTTTTTTCCATATTTGAAATCACCTGGAGGTATAGAAAAGAAACAAAAAAATTACCGTATTATACAAAGGAAAATTAAAGGAACTGAGGATATGGAACAGAGTTTCTGAGAAACAGCTATTAATGAAGATCATAATGTTATGGTATATAGGATTTTTGAAGATCTGATTTTAGTTATGGCACATAAACTTGAATGATCCAATTCATGATTACTATGGAAAGTAGGAATGTCATTGACTCGATTTAGGATTTTGGCTGAGGGAGGCAATATTAAGGAAGAATGGTGTCCCCTCCCGTCCTGCTTTGGATATACTTCCAACCTATAAAAAAATAGCAACGTAAGCAGCAATTGTTTGCTGGGAACCTTCTCGTGTCTTGCCAGACCGTGAAAAATAAGATTATTACCTTCCATGTCTAGTATGAACATGAAAAATAGAATTACTAGCCAATGCAAGAAATTTTTAAGGAGGAATGGGTGTCACTTCCAATCTATGAAAAATAGCAACATTTAACACATTAAGTTCTCATGTCTGGTACGAGCATGAAAAATATAATTATTAGCCAATGAAAGAGATTTTCACACCAAACCAGATCTTGATTTTGGACCTCATCCCTCAAATAAGATTATTAGCCACACCAGCCTGGATCTTGGACCTTATAGAAACACATCAAGAAAAACAAGTACTGAGGCAATTTATCAAACAACTAAATTGCACATTCTGCATATTAAAAATAAATAAATAAATAATACCAAGAAGGTTGAACTCAAAAGCAATCACAAATTTATTGGGTTTTACAATAAATCTATTTCCTCAATTAATTCAAATCTTGTTGGTGATAATTACAAATAAAACACCAGAAAATATAAATTACAATAATTATTGTAAGGGCTGAGGTGCGGAAAATTCGCTCTCTTTAAAGAGATTCAAGCCCTCTGCGGTTAGACAAAGCCTCACACCGATGTAGCAGAAAAAACCTTAACTTGTCCCCCCAGGACACAACAGTCCGACTAAGTCGCATGGTTCATCAATACTGCACAATTGGTTGAATCCAAAGCTTCATCACATACACGGTTTTTTATTTGCCTAATAATCTCACACAAACATAATAAAACAACAAAGACTCATTCTTTTTTTAAGATAAGAAGTTAGCTCAATTTATAAGAGAGGAAACTTGGTGGGCAAATGTCTCGGAGAAGAGGAAACTTACTGGACAAGATTCTTGGAGGAGAAGAAGACTTGACTTGGTGGCAAGACTTGGAAGACTTAGAGAAGAAGACTTGACTTGGACAATTCTTGGAGGAAAAGTATACAAAGTTGCTTGGAAGATTCTTGATCACCAAGAAAAAGGATTAACGTAGAGGAAAAGAAAACAAATCAAACCAATAACACATTATAATATTAAAATATTTGCTAACAAATCCTAATAACACCAACTATAGCAACACAACACAACAGTGAATTGCAACAATTGAAATTTAATGGAAAATTATAGCACAGATTTTACCCATAAAAAAAGGGGCAAATGTCGCTTTGAATTCTAACCCAAAATCCTAGTGGTTAAAAGCAATCAATTAAAGAGAATTTTTTATATAATTTTTTTTTTAAAAAAAAAAGTCAAAAAAAAAAAGAAAGATTGAAAGAACTCACTGGTGGGAAGCTGATCGGGATCAAAGAGGAACAAATTGTGAAGAAGTTTGATGAGGTTGAGGGGTTGTTTTCGGGCGAAAATCTTATTCATGAGATAATACACAACCAACTGTTTCTTCGACGGACTAAAATGGACACCCCGAGGGAAGTTCGCCACTTTTTCTTTACTTTCTTCATTCTCTCTCTGTTCTTCATCAATTGAAGCTAATGAACTTGCGAAACCCATCTTGCTTCTTCACTTCCAATTCTTGGCCACACCACCTCTCTCCCTCTCTCTCTCTCTCTCTGTGTAAAGCATTTTATTTATTTATTTATTATTATTATTTTTTGAGTGAATTGGTGATAAATTCAATATAAAGATGAGGCATAAGCCATTAAAGTCTAGTGATATTTTTTTTATTAATGAGAGATTTATCTTCTGCGAAATAATTTAATAAATTTTTTTTTGTTGTTGTTTTAGAATAAATATTTTGTTTTTAATTTTATCCTTTAATTTATGTGTTAATTTTTTTATCTGTTTAATTTTTCATTGACTATCTGTTTAAATTATTTTCTATTTATTTAAATTTATATCTATCGGTTCAAATTTTTTGTCTATTTATTTAAATATTTTTTTATTTGTTAAATTTTTTAAACCTATGGCGCTGTTTGGCATCCGGCTAAAAAGGCTATTATAGCCTATTTTTCAAAAATAGCCCAAAAGCCCCAACTGTAGGTAATTTTTTCAAAAAAAAAAAAAAAAAAAAAAAAGAAAATAGGCTGCAGCCGGACAGTGTAGGCACAGCCTACACTGTCACAGCCGGCAGTGGTCATTTCAACAGCAAAATTACCATTTTGCCCTTTCATATTAATTTAAATAATAAAAAGTTAGGGATAAATTTGTCATTTTACATTTAAACATCATTTCAACACACTTTTCAATACAACAACTCAACTAAAATAGCCTCCCATCTTCCCAAACACAAAATTAAAATAACCTACTAAAATAATCAAAAAGCCAAATAGCCTCCTAAAATAGCCACTTCCCAAACGAGGCCTATATGTACGAGTGTAAAAATGGCCCGTGGGGCGGCCCGAAGCTCGCCCACGACCCGAGGTGGGCCCGGTCTGTTTAGGCCTAGGCTTGGGCTATTGTTTTGAAGCTCGACCCGACTCACTTAGCCCAGTCCATCGTCCCGCTCAAGGCCCACTCAAAAGCCCGATCCGCCTGAGACCCAGTGTTATTTTTAATGGAAAATAATAAAATTTTGGTGGAAAAAATTAAAAAAATAAAAAAAAATTGTTTCGGCTAGCCCAAAGCCCGAGGCCCGGTCTACTGGCCCACCTAAAACCCGAATACCCCTGGGCTTAGGCTTGCGCTTAGGCTCGAGCCTAGTTTTTTGGCCCATAGGCCGGCCCGGGCTGGTCTAATTTTTTGCGGGAGCCCGCAAGGTCCGACATGAACCAGGCCAAAATTACATCCCTACTTATATGTTAATTTTTTTTACCCGTTAAATTTTTATAACGTATTTTTTCTAACTTTTCAAATTCACATCATTTTCATACTTTCTCTCAATCTACTCCTCTACCCTTCTTTCTTTTTCTATCTGTTGAATTTTTACCTCTTTTTTACACCTCTCCTATCTGTTGAATTTTTACCTCTTTTTTACACCTCTCTTATCTGTTGAATTTAATCTGTTCAAATTTTATTATCTGTTGATTTTTTTATCTATTCAAATCTTTGTTATTGAAATACTACAAGCAACTATTTGTTAGATTTTTTATATATAATCTATTTGTTGAAATATATGTGTCATTTTGAACAAATCTGAGCCATCTTTGACATATCTGTGCCATTTTTTAACAGATCTACATCACAGGAATACATACACAGATCTAAGATTTTCAACAATATATACAACCAAACAATGATCTAAGGTCTGATCCCAAAAAAAAAAAAACACACAATTATTTGAGGCAACAGATTTAACAATCCCAACAATCCAGGTACTTCAGTCTCTCTCTTCTTCCTCAATCTCAGCCTTCAAACAATCAAACAAATAATAACCACATTAGTAATCAAACAGAAAACAATCCAAGCTCTGTTACTGAGTTAATTACTTCTATGAACCAAATAACTATGTATATGATGATGAACATTACTAGATTATTTCAATAAACAAAAATTGGATAGAAATATATATATATACGTTTCCTTTGCGTTTCTCAGCCATTGAAGACTTCGCTCTGCAATCGAATTTCTTCAAATTCGCTCTGATTCCTGAGACTCTTTTCTATTTGATTAGCGAACAAGCGAGGGGTTTAAGAATGAATGGTTGAGATCTCACCGGAATGCACAACGGTGATCAGTGAACCAAGGAGAAGCGAGTGACCGATGTGTGCAAGCTAGTAGTGAGTACGAGACGAGGAAGCCATGCGAAATGACCTCTATTTTTCGATCTGAGCCAGATCTGAGGCTTTCGAACAGATCTGATCACTTTTGTTTTATCTTTAGGAGGGAGCTTGGTGCTCTTGTTGTACTAGAGCTAGATTTAGCCAGCTATAAAATAATAATAATAATAATAATAATAATAATAATAATAATAATAATTTGTATTTTGCATTTTTTTCATTTATACAAAAATAAATATAAAAAACTTTATTAAAATTAAAAAAAAAAGATATATACAAAGAAATTGGCTAAAATAACACAACAACTCATATTAAGTAGAGAATATGAATATACATGCGTCATTTAAAATATGTGGATCATATTCATAATTTAATTTGCACAATTCACTTGTTTTTCAAACTAAAATCTCTGAATAAGTCTTTTTGTATTTCTATTTTTTCCCTCATATACTTAAAGAATTATGTTGTGATTGTGTTTTAAAGAAGAAAAAATAAAAAATTGAGGACCTACTATGCCGCTCTCTTCCCATTGTTATATTTCCTAAACTTTTTAAATATAATTATAGAAGTCTTTGAAGTTTGGTATGTATAATCATAAGGATTATGATTCCAATTAGAATATGGTAATTCTAGGAATAATAATTACAAAATTTAAGGAAGCAATACTAATAAATTTTCGTAATGATTTTGAGGATTTAAAAATTACCTTAATTTATATAAATTATATTTTGAGCTAATCATAGAATGACATGTGTATTTTAAGTGTTATAAAATTCAAAAAAATTGAGAAAATTAGAGTGAGACTTTCAACTTCAAAGAAGCTACAACACTTTTACTTATATTATATAATAATAATAATATGATTTTATCATCTACCAATGCTCTATTAATTTAATTGTTTGCACGAATGATTTGTTCGATAAATTTTAGAAAATAAATTATTTTCATATAGAGATAACATGAATTGCATTGTGATAGAACTAGCATATTACCCGTGCTATGCACGGGATAAAATAATATATAATTTATTAAAAATACGATAATTATATTTAATTTTTTTATATTTTGTCTCTTATAAATAAAATTATATATATAAGTTTAAGTGTTTTGTTTCAAATATTCCTTTACTATAACATATAGTATAGATAAATTAAAATTGTTGTATTAACAACTGATAATTAAAATTATGCTTTGTTATAAAATAAAAAAAAAAATGACATGGTTCTAATATTTTACTATTTTAGAATAAAAATATATGAATTTTAAAAAAATTTCATATTGATTTTTGAAAGGGAAATAATTAAATAAATTTTAAAAACTTAAGTAAGAAATAGTCATCGTAAAAAATAAAATTTCTAAATGCTCTACCATATAATAATAAAATTGGTTGAATTATTTATCGAAATATGCTGATGACATCAATAATAGTTGTGACTAGATGATTTATTGGTAAAATGACCATTTGTTATGAAATAAAGAACTTCAAGGGACATGATATAATTTTCAAAATCACATGAAATAATTCATATTTTAAATAAATCTCGAATGTGTATTTATAATTTATTCATTTATTTAACTACGTAAAAAAAATAACTCAACATGTTTTATCTATAACTTTTTTTTTTTGTGTACATATAATTAACACATAAGCCATGTCATGGTATTAGAAAGGATTTGGCTTTTTTTTAAGTTGTTATTTAATTTGAGAGAGCATTTGGATTTAGTAGGTCTATTTTAGAATTGATTCCGATGATTTGAACCGTTCACTTTTTAAAACTCTTTAATTAAAATATTCATATAAAAAATTAAGATAATTGAATATCAGTAGCTATATATTTAAAGCATATTTGTTTCAAAAAAAATAGACGACAAATATAATTTTAAAAATAATTATCTATTTTTTATAATATAAATTTAATTTAAATATATAACAATTAATATCTAACCATCTTAATTTTTTATATAAATATTTTACCTAATAAGTCTTAAAATAAGAACCATTCAAATTATGGAAATTAGGATGGACTCTGCGGATCACTCCTCCCTCCATATTGTACCACTTTATAGTTTCGTCACATCACTACCCCCTTTTACCTAATTCTCTTTCAAAACACATTTTTTCCTTTCCACACAGTCTCTCTCTCTCTCTCTCTCTCTCTCTCTCTCTCTCTCTCTCAAACATGACCAAGTCACAGAATTTCATTTCCAAGTGTTTCTTTGGCATCCTATGTCGCTTCCTCTGCCCGGCAGCCTCCCAACCCACCCATCCGACCCCACCACCCCCATCCCAACCACCACCACCTTTGAAAACCTACAAAAATATTTCAAAACCCAAGTCAAGACCCCAGGAGTAGTCGTAAGACTCATGGGTCAAGACTCACTCCCAGACGTCAACTTGGTTCCAAAACACTCCTCCATTCACCGTAGTAGATTAGTCAATTCCGTTGATTACTTCCCAGATTTCAATCCCACTCTTTCCCACCATCGTCGGGTTAGAACATCACTATCGTTTCGCGAAGTTCCAACCTTTCTCCAACAACAATGCTTCGAAGATTAGAGTGAAAGTTTGAGAGCAAAAAAAAGTGGAGTTAAGAATGTGAATCAGGAGGAAACAGGGAGTGAATCGAAGATTGAGACAAGAAAAAGAGTCGAAACAACATAGTTAAGAAAGTCCAACAACCCATGTGTGTTTCGGAGAATTTGAGTCTTGTTTCGATTCTTGATCTTCATCATCACAGTTTGAGTCCTCATCATGAGTCTACGTCAGGTTTGTTTTTGGAATGACCATGTACTTTTTTTAGACTCTGTTTGGTAGTTTCTGTGTTTTAATTTGTTTCGTTTTTATTTTTCATGTTTTCAAAAATAGACACTGAGGAGTTTCAAGAAATGCAAGAAAAGTTTCAATAGTTGAGGATCGAGAAGAAGCAAACTGAAGAGTTATTGAAGGCAAGAGAGGAGACTTTGAAGATAAAGGAGGGGGAGCTTGAAACAAGAGGGAAAGAGCGAGAAAAGCTTCAGACGGAGCTCAAGAAGTTGCAGAAAATGAAAGAGTTCAAACCCGCCATGGTTCTTTTTTTTTTTTTTTTTTCCCCCCCTCTTCAATACGATGTTTGGTTGCTGAGAAAATGTAAAGAAAATGAAGGAACTTTAGAAAGGGTAATTTTCCTACATTTTCTTAGAAACTGGACCCAGATTGATGATTCAGAGTTGATGATTCTTGATTTAGTTTTCCCCTTAAATTTTCCTACATTTTCTCGAAAACATAACAGAGAGAAAGAACTAGAAAAGAAAGACAAGAAGAAGAAAGGTTGCCCTCAAATGAAAAGTTCACCTCCACCTTATATCCTATGGCTCAAAGATCAATGGAGGAAGAGCAAGAAAGAAAAGGATCCGTTGAAACCGAAACAACCAATGTCTGCGTTTTTCACGCTCACAACTGAAGCCATAAAACTGTTGGAGGAAGAACAGTATCTTCAGTTGAAAAAGTAAATTCAGTAATTTTCTCTATATTTCTCTCTCCCCCCCTTCTTCTTCTTCTTCTTCTTCTCTCTCTCTCTCTCTCTCTCTCATCTTTGTCTCATTGAATTTCTACAGGAAAGAAAATGATCCGTTGAAACCGAAGCAACCAAAGTTTGCATTTTTCATGTTCATAAATGAGCGAAGAGTAGCTCTGCTTACAGAGAGCAAGAGCGTCTGGGAGGTAATTGAAGTGGCCTCACGCGTTCAGTTTCTTAAATTCTTGTTATTGATCATATGCTAATTTGTAAAATTGGCATCGTTTGACAGGTTGCGAAGATCACAGGTGAAGAACGGAAGAACATGACAAAGAAATGGAAGAAGCCTTATGAAAAGGTTCAATTAACTCTGTCTTTCTCTCTCAATCTCTCTCTCTCTCTCTTTCTCTGTGTCTCTGCAACAGCAATTTCATATTTTGGGAACTTGCAGATTGCAAAGCAAAACAAGGAAAAGTATTTGGAAGAAATAGAGGCTTACAAGAAGAGGAAGGAGGAAGAGTCTGCCAATCTCAAAAAAGATGAGGATGAGATAATGAAAATTCACAAGCAAGAAGCCTTGTAACTGCTCAAGAAGAAAGAGAAAACCGATAACATAATCAAGGTTTGGCCTTATAACAATGAATTGTCGATACCTTCTTGTGAAGCTTGGCTTTTGTGACCGCTAAATTATGTATGCTCTTGTTACAGAAAATGAAAAAGAATCGCTAGAAGAAGAAGAAGATTATTGATCCCAACAAACCGAAGAAGCCTGCATCCTCATTCCTTCTATTCAGGTCAGTCATTTTAAAATATGTTATAAGCACCTATATATATACCTAACAAGATTAAAAGTAAATACCTAAAATTTTGGTCATTTTATTTTTATTCACAATGATGCTGAAATTGCTAGTAGTCGCGGATTAGCTATATGGAGGTGAATCAAAGAATTAACAGACATTAACAGTAACAAAATGTAATGAAATTTGCTTTATATTTTCGTATACTATGTTATTTTTGTTGATAATATAGCAAAGAGGCAAGGAAGAACTTGTTAGAAGAGAGGCCAGGAATTAATAACTCTACCATTAATGCCCTCATTTCAGTGAAATGGAAGGTGTGAAATTTAACTGTTTGTTTGGGTAATTCTTTTTTTGAAAATGTAAAAAGAAGTACTGAAAATTTTGGTTTTGTACTTGTAGGAATTGAGTGAAGAAGATAAGCAAACCTGGAATGAAAAAGCTGCAGGAGCCAAGGAGCCAAGATGGAATTGGAAGAGTACAACAAATCTGCAGCAGTGGAAGAGGAAAACAACAACAACCCATAATAGTAAAAGCAGGCTTGACTATTGATGAAGGAGGCTCTACTTCTGTCAATGTGTTCAAAACTATTTCTTTTCGTGTTAACATCTGTTAACTACTACTGACCCCCTGGGCATGTTAACATCGTTGATTTTTACTTTTTTTTGGCCATTTGAATGTTGAATCTGTAGTTCGAGATTGAATTAGTATAATGATTCAAAATAGTTTGCAAAATCAACGAAGTTGTGTTTTCCAAACATTCCAACTTGTGTATTGAATTAATTTGATGATTCAGATCAAAGTAGTTCCCAAATCAATGAAATTGTTTTCCAAACATTCCAACTTGTAAAAGAATCTTCCAAGGAATGTTCAGACTACTATACAACAAAAGCCAAGACAATTCTTTTCGTGTTAATATCTGTTAACTACATAAAAAATACAATTATGACATTAATATTCTCCAAAAAATGTACTATCAAAGGGTAATTTTGGAAAATTAATTTTTTAAAAGTGTAATAATTGTACTATCAAAAAATGTTAGATTTTCCAAAAGGAGCCATTATTTTGGGACGGAGGGAGTATTTTTTTCATCAACAATTTGTTATTCATATGGATAAAAAAAAATTATCTATATTAGTTCGAGTCGTTTGAACCTAACTAAAAAAATTCAATGTGATAAATAAAATTTGTAAAATTTATTATATTTTTTAAAAAAACCTTAAGTTGGTCAATGTAATTTACCAACAAATTTTTGTACATAAAATTTCACGGTAGTGATATGTCTTGTGAGACATTTTCATTTCAAATTAGAACATTTATTATTGTGCCTTTGAATTTAAAAATATACCTGTCACATCATTCTGAATAAATTTTATATATAAAATCTTTGTATGTAAATCAAATTTTTTTACTAAAAAACTGAAGGTTTCAAAAAATAAAAAATAAAAAACAATTTGACAAACGAGTTTATTTTCAAAAAAATGAAAACAATAATACGAGGTATCATCATCATCCAAGCTTGTAGTCTTATTTTGTATGTTTGTAACAGGACGCACAAAGGTGTGGGGTCTGATTTATAAATTTTGCAAATATCATTTTTTTTTTTTTAATTTCTTCATGCGATTTGGTGACAATGCATATCCCTATTTTTCTTCGAAAATTCAGAATTTATCCTTTTTTTAAATTTATTTTAAATTTTGATCTTTTTGAGTTTTTGGAGTCTCGCTACACAATATTTTAAAATAAATTTAGCATTTTAGATGAGATTCATATTTTTGTTCTTCCTATTGCATGTTGTTTCAATTCATTGTTTTATTTGGTATTGGTGATTTGAAATCCTACATACACAGTTTGCTTACATCTCTGTGCATAGTAATATGTATATGATGTATATGTCATCTTGGAATGATCATCCAGGAAATAGACAGATTCAAAGACAAAGAAGTCTACCAAAATTGGCATCAAATCATAGTTCTTACAGCGGTGGCACCACTGAGGAAGATTTGGTACGTTGATTTCATGTTTTGTATCTATATTTGAGCTTTATGATTTAAAGTTATTAATTTTTCACATTGACTTTTGAATAGTCATTGCGAAAGCAAAGCAATGCTGCTTTTGTGATGTGTCAAACACTCAATATTGGTTCTTTTTCATCTGGTTATACTAAATTTATGAATTTAAATTTCATTTTGCATATGCAGTTCTCATGTGAGTTGTGGAGTAGCTCTTCTAGACAAGTTACTGGCACCGCAATAAACAAGTTATTAGCAGAAGAAATGTCAAAAGAAACGGAGTCCAAGAGACGACCACTGAGTGTTATTGCCAGATTGATGGGTTTTGATGGGATGCCTCCTCAGCAGCCTCTTCATAGACAACATAAAGGGTTCTCGAAAACTTATCAATATCATCGCAAAGGGATGGAAAACCATATGAACACTGATCAAATAGGAAAGACTCAATGGCGCAGCAAGAATGTAAGGATGAGTATGAAGTTTTGGAAACATCAAAGGTTGAGAGGAGTAGTTACCTAGCAAAAAGGACTATAAACTCAAAGCTGTCTGAGGTAGAGATGGCGTTCATTCAACAGAAGTTCATGGCTGCAAAACGTCTTTCCACAAATGGCAAGCTTCATAATTCAAAAGAATTTTGTGATATGCTTGACATGCTGGATGCCAACAAAGACTTATTGATTAAGTTTCTTCAGCAGCCAAATTCTTTGTTTACAAAGCATCTCGTTGATCTACAAGGTGTTGCTCCTAGATCAAAATGCAGTCACATAGTAGATGTGGACCCATCAAAATTGGATAAGTATGAAAGCAGTACCATTGGTTGGAAGTTAGAGAAAGGGATTTTCCAATGCTCTCGTCGGAAACGTTATGATGGTCTTTTTACCCACTTCTACAATCATCATGGTGCTCAAAAACCTCTTAAATCACCAAACATTCAATTAGAAGGGAAACATGAGAGTGAGACAAACATCCTCCCAACACAGATTGTTGTTCTGAAGCCAAATCCTAAGAAGATGCAGAATGCTACTAAATCTGTTTTATCAACTAGTTCTTTTCATGGTAATCAGTCAAATTGTAGGAAGCATTGGGAATATCGGACCATTGATGCTGGTGAGGGAGGACATTGGGTTAAGAAAGACTAATCTAATGATGATGTAGGTTTTTTGAGGCCCAAGTCTAGAGAGCCCAAAGAAAAGGCTAAGGAGATTACTAGGAAAATGAGAGAAAGTTTACGCGGTGAGCCGATGGATTTGCCTTCCATATTTAAGGGATATGATGGGGATGAGGGCTCATATAATGTGTCTACAAGTGATTCTAGAAGTGAATCAGAACTGACAATATTGACTCTCAGAAAGTCTTTTCACTGAAGTAACCGACCTACACCTTCATCATGGCTTTCGACTGAGTCATCTGTAAGTAGGGAGGCCAAGAAGAGACTATCAGAGAGGTGGATGATGTCCCAAAGGTATCAAAATATTGGAGCAGTTGGTAAGGCCAGCACTCTAGGTCAAATGTTTTTTTATTCGTGATACGGAAATGAGGCCAGAGAATTTTTATCCAATGACCGGTTTGGATGGATCCAGTGACCGATTTGTTAACAATGATGAAATTGCTGAGTGGGATAGTCCTTTGGATATTAGTAGTAGGGATGGTTAGATGGATAGTATCAGAATTTCATCCAGATCGAGATCTTTTGCTGCTTTATCTGTTAGCTCTGGTGACCCTAAAACAAACATGCAATGTGAAACTCTTGACCAGGACAATTATTTGATGGTTGGAGAAACCATGAATCAAGGTAAAAATAAGGCAATTAGGAGAAATTCCAATAAGAAAGAAGATTCTTCATCCAGAAAAATAAGATCCAACAATAAGAAATATCAATCCTCTCGCCACACCTATAGTGATAGTACTGATTCCTTTGGGGAAGAGCAATTTAACCTATCTCAGGTGGAGATCAACCTTGGAAAGAAAGATCCTACAAAACAGAAGTCTTTAGTTTCTCAAATGCGGACTCATAAAATCAATGGTAAAAGTTCAATTAATGATGTTGAGGTGGATGGTGGACATGCGAATATGTATTCTAAATCTCTTGATGAGGAGTTGCCCCCAAAACCATCATCCTATTTGTAAGGAAATCCTACTTCTTCTACCCCTGGTCCAGAGGATTCAAAAGCACAGGTTTGATTTACTTGACGAATAATCTTTCAATACTTGTTGACACAACATAGATGTTGTATTATAATATCTGTGGTGGTCTTTTCCCCTTTCTATACCCATACCTTACAAGGCAAAATAGTTCAATTTGCTCAACATTTTTTTTATTATCATTTGTAATATGGTTGTATTTGATGAACTTGTGCATTGCTTGTTGTCCTTCATGGTTGTTGGATTTTTAGCATCAATATCTCATGATAAATAATTACATTTTGTTATAGGTGCATTTTATTGTATCTTGCTATATGGTTAGATACATGATACGTATAATTTATGCACTATGTTGATTATTTATTTATTTTTATTTTTTAGAGTGACCAACTTTTCCTTTAAAAAGTTCATATGCCATTGCTTCAAACTTCAAATGTACATTAATATTAAAGAGACTGATTAGAAACTTTCTATTACTCTTTGAGAATGGCAATAGGGTATGCTCTGGGTTGATCATCCCTCCCTCAATCTTATCATGGAATAGAGGTGATGCAGCACATTCAAGTTTAAAGCAGTCTGAATCTGGTCATAGGTTTAGGTTTAATGAAAGAATGCTAAGGGATGTGTGGGGTTTGGTTGTGAAAGGTTTGGGCTCAAGGGGAAAGGAATTTTGGTGGCATAATAAAAACTGTTTAAAGGCTATAAGCTGTAATCCTTGAACATTAAACAAAAAAGAAGGAAAAAGAGGAAGAAAACTAGGAATCAATCCTAGAATCCCTTAAGCATCACACCTAGGGCTAGAGTTGCAATTCATAACTAAATAAAACTGTTAAACAAATTAAAATGATACCAAGGCTCATGGCTCAGCAAAACAACCCATTCTTGAGACCTATTCCAGAATTCTGCAAATTAAAAAAATACCCAACCCTAAAACAGAACCAAAGCTCACATAAAACATAGATATGAATAGAGAGAAGACTCAACTAAATTATTCTAGTTCCCAAGTGGGCCCAGCATCATCCAACACATGCCAAATCAATGTTTGAGCATTAGAAGCATATTTTCTACATTGTTTATAAACTTAAATATTATGTTGCCAGTTGTCTCCTTCAAGAGGGGATCCAACTTGAATTTGACACAAACCACATTAGTTTGGGTTTAGGGGACAAGTCAACAATTTTTTTCCTTTTATTGGGCTAGTTGGGGGGAACTTTTTTTCCCCTGTAATAATTATATGAAAATCATTGGAAATGATATAATTATTGACTCCATACATGTATATTTTTACCTCACGCAAGCTAATGTCATGGTGGACTGCCATTATGATGAACATGTAGAGTAATGGAGGTAATCGATGATTGATTTATAGGAGGTAATCCTTTGTTGTGTTAACTCTTTTGGATTTAGGACGAATACTTGTAGGTTTAAGTCATCATTTATTGAAATGAAGTTTATTATACAACTTTATAGAGGGAAACAATCCTTACCCACATTCCTTTCATTCCACTAATTGTTTTCTAGTTTGAGAAACACTTTAGTGAGGTAATCCCTCACTTGCAAACAATTGGCTACATTTCATGATTATAGTTGAACCTAGCATGATTTTGTCTATGAATTTATTTGTTATTTAGGCCTTGTTTGGGGGCTGTATGTTTTAGCCAAAAAGCCAAAAAGTCACTATAAGTTGTCACATCACCCTCTCTACTTTTCTACACATCTTTTCGTAAAAAACCAAAAAGTCACTAAAATATTATGTTTCCAAACGAGGCCTTATTATGCTATACATTAATTGATTTTCTTTTTCTTTAAATGATATTCTCGAAAGTAAGTTTGTGGTTTTAGGAGGGAGGAAGACAAATATTGTTGTGTTATTATACAAGTAAATTTCATGGTTGGCAAACCTATTTAGACATATTCCATTGGATTCGAATATGGTTGTCTTCTTTTCTCTACCTACTTCAACCTATAACCTCCACCACAAAATCCACCCCTTATAAATGAAGAGGGCAGGGAAAGTAGTAGTTGTTGTTGTTTGTTTGTTTGTTTTTTTTTTGGGGGGGGTGTCGGGGAGGGGGGGTTATTGCCATCCATATAAAAGAGTTCATTTGGTGTTGACTTTCCAAATTGGTGAATGCCCTATGATTTCTTGCAGTCTCATCAATTGGAGTTTTTGATGAGGTTGCCCTTCTTTGACAGAACTCGGAGTTATGAAATGACGTAAGTGAATGTCAAACCCCAGAGACGACCCATTTTGACAAGGCCGTAAGACTTGGACAGACAATCAAGACAGTAATAAATAGTTGCGCCCGCAGGCTGCCTACGTATCCCTTTGCAAGGAATCAAACCAGCGTAGTTTTGGGACAAGATGCAAATGATATGCATAATGCAAGAACATAACTTATGATCATGCAATGAGACTGTGCAATGAAACATTTAAATGCAAATGCAATGTAATGAAAATGCCACATTTAAACAGACCAAAATAGGGCACAACAATCTTAATCATGAAAAGAAGGAGTAAACAGACACGCCACGCATGGGAATTACGAGCTAAACCACATTTCATGCGGAAAGGATGTAAGAAAATTATGCAAGCTTAACTACGCGACGCACAGGAAAGACGAAGCGCAACAAAATCATCAGGTGCACCCGAGATGTCAAACAAGATCCTAACGCGTCGCACGTGAAAGAAAACGAGGATGGTGTGAACACGGGGACACACCCGAATGTTTGTAACCAAAACAAACAATCCCAACGTGTCTCACAAGTGAGGGGAAAAGGTGGTGTAAACGCCGGGACACACCCAAATGCTTTTAACCAAAAGGATCGGGATGTACCCGAATGCTTTTAACTAAAAGGGGTGGTGTAAACACCGGAACGCACCCGAATGCTTTTAACCAAAAGGAATGGTGTAAACCTGAATGTTTTTAACCAAAAGGGGTGGTGTAAACACCAGGACGCACCTGAATGCTTTTAACCAAAAGGAGTGGTGTAAACACCGGAACACACCCGAATGCTTTTAACCAAAAGGAGTGGTCCTAACGCGTCTCACGTGCGATGAGAGGGAGTAAAAGGATGTAACTCGAAGGGCACAAATGATTTTACCTGGAACTCCTCTGAATGGAATGTACATACAATGTCGTTTGTTTGTACCGGCTCCACTGGATGAACCGTACATACAATATCGTGCCTGTGTACAAAAGCGTGTTATGTAACGATAGTGCATTTTCTATGCATGAAAGCATGTTCTATGCAACAATAGAGAAGTGCATATTCTATGCAATAATAGAGAACGCATATTCTAAGCATGTGTAACGAATAAGAAACGCATATTCTATACAAGACAAAAACTGAGGTATAATGGCATGTTCCATGCAAACTAAACAATTTTGAGAGCATATTCTATGCATGATTGGTAACGGGAGCGTATTATACGCATGATTCAAAAACAAATGCATATATTCCATGCATGATTCGAGAGCGAAAGCAATAAGCATGCTCTATGCATAATGCAAGAGTGGAAGCACATTCTATGCAGCTAAAGTAAAAGCACGTTCTATGCGACAATATAAGTGGAATGCATGTTCTATGCAACAACAAAGAAACACATTTGTCAAAACCAATTCAAAAACAACTTATGATTCACCTCTCAGAAAATTTGCAATATGTTAAAAAGGATACACCTTGCTTATATGTGATGAACATCGTGCACTGGAATGCACGTTCCAAGCTTCCATAGAGGCATTCTAAACTCAATAATGAACAATCCCTTCAATGTTGAAATCCAAGGACACAAAACCGAACCAGGGACACAGAAGAGACCCTTGGACACCTGCCGACCACAAGAGGGGGCTGCCGGTCACCTGCCGGCCACTGGTGTGCCTTGCCGGCCACCAGTGTGCCTTGCCAACCATCGATGGTGCCTTGCCAGCCATCGATGGCAGGCCGAGGGTAAAAAGGGGTTTTCAGCTTGGGCCTTTAAGTATGGGCCACCACACCTCATTTCATCATTTCCCCTTGACCGAAAATGCTCTCTTTCTCTTCCTAAGTGCTTTCTCTCTCTAGATCTGAGTCTTTTACACGTTTTCCAACGCCCCACACCAACTTTATTCGCTAAATCCTTCTAGTTTTCTTCACTTTGAACTGATTGGAATTTGATTTCAACAGTTCTTTCCTCATTTCCACAATTCTAGGCTCATTCCCCTCGAGTTTCTCTTGAGTTCTGTGCATTTTTCCCGGCTTTGACTTTTTCCTTCATTTTCTCTCTCCTAGGGTTTGACTTTTTCCAAGTTCACCTATTTTCTTCACTTTTATTCATTTTTCACCCATTTTGCACCTATTTTTAGATGGCAGATGATTTTTCCCATGATGGGGCTCCTCCCGAGCTTCCCCTAGTAGACTTCGAGGCAGACATCAAGGTCGAGCCAGAGGCCGAACCAGAGTCATTATCGTTGAGTATACGGCCTTTTGATCCAACAAGGTATCATCCTCAGACATACATATTACCCACTACCGGAGACATCAGATGTTTTACTGATTTCGCTAAGGACACGCCAGAGGACCTCCTATTGAGGGAGCCAGAGTCTCATTTATCGGCCATTGCCATTGCGGTACGAACTCTGTTTCTATGCATTTCTTCCTTTAATTGTTTGCATTTCTTGCATTGCCTTCATCCGACTATATCTCATACACTGCCTTGATCTGATTACGTCTCATGCACTACCACAGGGCGAGTCTCGCGCCTTTCGGGGCTATGGTGCGATGACTACTTGAGATTGGTATAGCAAGCTCCCAGCTGGAGTTCGTGACATCGTTGACGAGGCAGGCTTCGGCCTCTTCTACTCCAACTCGACTCGGGTTACCGCGAGCCATCCATTTCTTGGAGCACTAGTGGAGAGATGGTGGGACACCACTAACTCTCTCCACCTTTCCACCTCAGGGGAGATGACGATGACTCTTTACGACTTTGCCATGATCACCGGCTTAGGCGTAGGGGGTGATCCGATTCCTCTCGATCCTGATATAGAGGAGTGAGAGGCAGTATGGTTCGAGCTGCTTGGGACTCATCTACCGATATATCGGACAAGTATGGTGTGATACACCTGGTTCGAGAAGCAGTTCAGGAGAACCGAGCCTGAGACGATAGAGGAGATAGAGCAGTATGCCAGGGACTTCCTCATGTTCATTTTCGGTACCACCTTGTTTTCAAACAAGTGGTACACCGTGGGCTTATATTTGCTGAGTGCCTTGGCGACTCTTCCTTGAGTTTAGTTTACGATTGGGGCGGAGCCAACCTCACCACATTGTACGGATATATAAGCTCTTCTTCTCGTCTAAGAGGGAACTTGGTTGAAAACTACTGGCGAGCCTGGGAGGTACACATCTCAGTTCACTCTTCACACTTTACATTTTCTGCTCAGCATTTCTTGCTTTACATTAGTTTAACACATGTGTTTTTTGCTTTGCACTTTCTATATCTATTCATATTGTATGCTTTTTGCTTTGCATTTTCTATATCTGTTCAAACACTGTATACTGATCACATATCACTGCACTTTCTCCATAGCTATGGCTATACGCATACTTCCCGACTCTTGCCCCAGAGCCTGTAGATGAGGTTCCATTGACGGTCTCCTTTTCTCGGGTATACGACGGCCAGCTTCACCGTAGGACTCGTAAGCCCCTCACGTTTTTCTGCCAGTACTTTGACACAGTAGCAGCGCACGAGGTAACTCGAAACACAGTCATATTTTTGCTTTACAGTTGTTTTTATTCATACATTAGCAATTGACAACGACTAATAACCTGTTCACTTTCTATTTCAGATCACATGGCAGCCTTGGGCCTTGATACCGACAGGGCTTCAAGCCTAGTACCGTGCAACTTGGGGCATTTCCAACTATCATATCCTTCTTGAGGGCTCGATTTGCAGAGCCTGGTTCCTGGGCGAGCGCTTCGTGCGCTAGACCATGGACCTACCTACTCCGTTCATACCGATGGCACCACCAGTATCCATGAGAGCGACAGACAAGCTATCTGCCGACAAGGTGATCCAGTTCATGGTAGGCTTGGAGGTAGAGTATTTCTGTGTAGAGGGCAACTATGCGACCTTTATCCAGACACACTTCATGCCACCTCTAACCGGTGTTTGCAGGGGTGAGGGAGTGAGAGCTCCAGCTGCGAGAGCGAGACGCAGAGTGACCCGGGCGAGCAGAGCCCATGACAGAGGGGCTTCCCAGGCGAGACAGGAGACCAGATGGCTAGAGCTGCCTACTGCACTCACATGTTGGCGGTATACTAGGGAGGCCTACCAGATCCCGATTGAACCCGCAGCAGCTGGGCATAGATACACCAGAGCCCAGGATGCACCTCCGATATGTACCATATTTTTAGTTTTCCCATCTCTTTCTGATATTTGTTTGCTCTAGACATTAATCATCCCCAATGCATTTGCAGGCACCCCTAGGATATACCGAGGATCTGCTTGAGCTACTAGCCTCATTCGAGGGCATGATATTGAAGAGGGAGGCACTGCTTGGCTTCCACGACATTCAGGTAGTTTCTTCAGTTTTCTTGCATTCCAGTCATCAAATTTCCACTGACACACTGAAACTGACATGAGAACTTCCCCACATTGCACTTCCATACTGCGTTCATACATTGTACTTGATTTCAGCATATACTCATTTTGTCCCATACTTGCATCTGATACGCATACTGTGGCTGACATATAACAACTGTCTTTTTAGGTCCCACCCATACCGGGTGCGCCAGCAGGAGCAACACCAAGACCAGTAGTGCCTCCTCTGGTGGTAAGGAGAGGGAGACAAGCTCCAGCGTGCAGCCGAGGCTGAGTTAGGGGCACCCGAGCTGAGAGTGGCCCTTCAGAGCCTATTCTAAGCGATGATGACGCTGAGACCAGCGAGGCCAAGGAGGCGGCGAGTTAGCATTCAGAGTCGTTAGAGAGCAGAGATGATGACACTGGCTTGGGTTCTGAGAGTGGGGATGCTGATGCTGAGGAGGGCTCCGAGACAGGGAGTGAAGACGGCTCCAGTTCAGACTTCGATCCAGATTCAGACAGTGGCGCCGATGGAGACAGTGCTGCAAAGTCCGCTCCGCCAAGGAAGAGTATGAAGAGGGCCTCTAGATCCTGAGATGGATAGTGCTAATTTTTGTATTTTTGCTTAGTTTCTTTTGGTTTATAGTGTTAGCACATTGTACAGCCTCAACGAGTTTTATTTTCTTTAAAAACTTGTACTGCAACTTTTGTGAAAACAACCATGATCAGAAAGAAAACCAAGTTTATTTTTGAAAAAATGTTGTATTTTGCATCATGAGCACCGCATTGCATGACAAATGAGATTGAATTTGATAACGAAAACTGAATACTTGTATTGTCACAACAGTCTGAATCAGGTAACAAATCGACCAACAACTGAAATGCAACCAAAGCACTATACAACTCCATAAGCAAAACAACTCGATAAACAACAAATACAACTCGATGAGCTACAAAACAATAACTCGATAGACAAAAACAACACAAGTACAACTCGATAAGCAAAATAAGTAGATCTCAATAATCGTGCTAAAGCCCGAAAAGACTCAAAACAGGACTCTAACACACACAAAACACATGCTATCAGCACTTTCCAACACAAAGAAGAACAGTAGGCTTAGGAAGAAGACTGCCGGCCATAAGGGGTGAATGCTGGCCACCTGCCAGCCATGAGGGGTGGCTTACCGGCCATCTGGACCTCTTGCCGACCATCAATGATGCCTTGCCAGCCATCAATGTGTAGGACCCCCACATTGTTGACACTTGGCTTCCACTCACTGCCTTATCTTCTACAAAAGGCTGAGCTTCATTATTTCTTCATTTCAACTGCAAATTCTTCACAAATGGAGCCATTTTTCGCCGAAAAACTCTCGCATTGGATTGCAACTTTGGATGGCTCGAAAAAGCTAAATTTCTGGGGTTTTGGTATAAATGCACTATTCCTGCTGAGTCATTCTCTGCTTTGTTTTCCATTCCTTCATGTCGCAGCTAGATGTTGAAACCCAATCACGCACGTCTTTAGCTTCGGGGGACAAGAAATATGCCCGACAATCGAAGAATTTAAGTGCTAATGGAGTCCCGGCGCAATGAGGAAATCTTGCCTCAACCCCGTTTTGGTCACATCCAAGCTTTGGGAAGGATGTGTGGGCTCACTTTGCATGAGGCTCAATCCTTGGTTCACAATAGAGAGCTGGACATTCCCAATTTGATTCATCGATTTTCTGATGCTGATGACCGAGGCGATCTTATTTGGAGGGATTTTCGACAACATGCCCTCTGTTTGTGGATGTTAGCGCATTTTCTCCTTGCCCCTAGTTTCGGCGGGTCTAGCATTCGGCTAGTTGAAGTGGTGCAAGGCTTGAAAGAGGGAAAGAGCTATATAAGCTTGGTACTGACCGAGACTTTGATGGGTTTGGACGCCTTCCATCGGTAGGAGACGAACAAATTTGCAGGGAGTCCACTACTTTTTCAAGTAATGTTTCCCATCCTTTCTAATATGTGTTTCTCACATCACTCGGCACTCATGCTCTGTTTTTCTCTCAAAGCCCTTTTCTTACTCTTTTCTCTCAACATACACCTCTCTATTCTTTAATCTCTCTTTTCTTCCATCCCTCTCCAGATATGACTCATGGACAAGCTGAAGGTAGTGGACTCTTGTCTTGCATACTCAGCCCGAGCATACTTCTTCCACCAACGGCTAGTGGATTTCCTGAACGAAAGGTGGTGGTGCCATTGGATGTGCAACAGGTCTGCTATTGACATTGCTTGGCTTTGCCCCTGGTTTGATCTGCCTGAGATGAGCTACAGTATGACTCGGCAACCCGGCATTCAGCTGATTGGCTTGACACGCTGTGTATTCTACTTTCCGTTCCGGTTCAGGCGTCAGTTCGGACACGACTAGACTTGCCTAGAAGAGAGGGTAGAGTACCCGGCTTCATTCCCAATCCGAGGTTCACAATTGGCTCGATATCCCACTGCATAGAGGACGAGAGAGCTTCTAGCCCCTGCCCCTAGTTTTAACTGCACACTTTTTGGCGAGTGCCTAACTTGGCTCGAAGATGAAGCGCAAACCAGGCTCATTTTAGCATTAGAAGCTTCCACAAGCACACGCGGGGGACATAGGAACACCTGACTCATCTATGCCCAAGTTTATTGCTTTGATCTTACCTTTTCAAGTTTTCTTTTTGAATGTAATAAAAGCAACTTTGATTTGTATCGAGAGTTAGAAAACTTTGTATTGAAATCAATGAAATTGAAGTTGTAGGCACTAAAAATTTTCCTTTTGGTCCAAAAATGGTCTAAGTTGTAAAAAGATTAATTTGAACAAAATCAACTTTTGTTAAAACTTTTCAAAACCATTTTCGACAAGAATCACAACTTGACACACATGGAATCTATCCTCGAGATGTACAAACCCCAAATCCAAAAATGGAAAACTGCCCCTTGACTGAATAGCACTACTCTACACTGTAACAGTTTTTCTCTCAAAGTAAGGATCACAACCGAACTTTCAAATAACGAACAGACAAGGATGCCTTGATCAAACACATGAACACAGTTGATTTTGAGGTGTTTACGGTCGAACTTCAAAACGAAGTTGCCTACGTATCCCGAAGATAGGAATCAGGCTTTACGTAGTTCAGTTCGGATTCGCTCGGGTATTAACGCTCTCCTTTTACGCTCTAAATTTTTCCAAGGCTGCCATTTCTGAGTTTTCAACCTTGCGAGCTTAGTTTTTTTTTTTTTTTTTTCAATTTTTTGTGCTCTAACTTTTGCCTAGGTCGCCCTTCGGAGTTTTTGGCCTAGCGAGCCTCTCAGGGGTAATATTTCTTCAACTTGTCCATGTTGATCGGTTGGAAAAATTCTAAGCCATCCAGATCCATGAGAATAACAGCTCCACTCGACCAAATAGTTTTGATAATATAAGGACTAGTCCAATTGGGTCTAAACTTGCCCCTAGGGTCATGAATGGAAGCTCGGTTGTCTTTCAATACCAAATCCCCTTCCTTAAGATTATGAGACTTAACTTTCTTGTTAAAAGCCCTAGAAATCCTACGTTGATAACCCTGAACATGGTACAATGCTTTCAGCCTTCTCTCATCGAACAGCATCAGTTCTTCGAACCTGCTCTACTACTAATCTGCTTCTGCTATCTGATACTCAGCCATAACCCGCAGCAACAGAACCTCTATTTCAATCAGCAGAACAGCTTCCATGCTATAAACAAAGGAGTACGGAGTTGCCCTAGTAGATGTCCGAATTGAAGTTCTATAACCCTAGAGAGCAAATGACAATTTGTCTGGCCAGTCCCTGTAGGTCTCAACCATTTTCTTCAAAATATGCTTGATGTTCTTGTTAGTGGCCTCAACAGCTCCGTTGGTTTGCGGCCGATATGTAGATGACTTATGAAAAGCCATGTTATATTTCTCCAACAAGTCGATCACTTCTTTCTTGAAATGGGAGCCATTATCTGAAATGATCTCATTCGGGACTCTATAACAGCAAATGATGTTGTTGTGGATAAACTTAGCCACATGTGCTGCTTTCAACACTACATAAGACTGAGCTTCCACCCACTTCGTGAAATAATCAATTGCCACCAGAATATACTCGTGCCTATTTGACCTTTTTGGTGTAACTGCCCCAATGACGTCAATTCCCTAGACTGAGAAAGGCCATGGTGAAGTCATGTTGTACAGCTTCGACGGCGGGATATTCATGCGATTTGCATGGATTTGGCATTTGTGACATCGCCAAACAAAACCAATACAATCCTCCTCTATGGTAGACCAGTAGTAACCTTGCCTGAGAATCTTCCGGGCTAACATTACTCCGCTTATGTGTGCTCCACACTCTCCCCCATGGATGGCCTCCATTAGGCGCTTTGACTCTTCTGCGTCCAGACATAGCTTGTGCATTCCCAGATGACCCCTCTTATACAACTTACCCCTGCAGATAATAAATTGAACGGACCGTATTACCTTTTTATCTTTGGCGTTTGCCCCTAGTGGATAAACCTCCTTTTCTAAGAAGTTCCAGATATCATAATACGAGGAGTTTCGATCTTGCACTTTATCTATTGCGACGATCAACTCGTAAGCCGGCGTATATCTCTGCTCAATAATAATCGGACGCATCCAAACTCCAAAAGGGATGTCTATCATAGAAGATAGAATTGATAAGGCGTCAGCAAACCTATTGTTCTCTCTTAGTAGATGTGTGAAGGTCAGTTTCTTAAACCTAGGAATCAGAACATCCAAGGTCTGGTGATAGATCTTCATCTTTTCTTCTTTGACCTTCCGGTCTCCTTTTGCTTGAGACATAACCAAGTTCGAGTCCCCAATGAAGTCCAACCTTTTTGCCCCTAGTTCCAGGGCGGCTTCCAAACCAGTGATACATGCCTCGTATTCTGCTTCATTGTTGGATACTTTGAACCGGAGTTTGAAGGCTAAAGGTATATAGGAATTGTCAGGTGCTATCAACAATACCCCTATCCCATAACCATACTGGTTAGACGCTCCGTCAAAGTACATTGTCCAAATCTCTTCATCGACTTGCAAAATAGCTTCATCTGGGAATAGGTATTCTACCGCTTCATCCCCTTCCACTGGGTGATCTGCCAAGAACTCCACTACCGCTCTCCCCTTAACAGACTTGGGAGTAACATACTTCAAATCAAATTCAGAGACGAGAAACACCAACAGGCTAGCCTACCCATAAGCACTGGTTTCTCAAAGAAATATTTAATGGGATCTAATCTCGAAACCAGAATTACAGAGTGAGCTAACAGGTAGTGCCTCAACTTCCTGGTAGCCCATACCAAGGCTAAACAAGCCTTCTCCAGCGGGGTGTAACGGGTCTCATAGTCCAGCATTTTCTTACTCAAGTAATAGATGGCTTTCTCCACTCTATCTTCAAATTCCTGAGCAAGCATGCATCCCATCGTTGTGTCTGTTACTGACAGATACAGAATCAAAGGCTTCCCAGCTCTGGCGGTGACAACACAGGTGGGTTCTGCAAGTATTGCTTGATCTACTCAAAAGCAAACTGACATCGGTCATCCCATTAGAATTTCTTTCCTTTATTCAGGAGACCAAATAGTGGTTCACAAGTCAATGTTAATTTTGAAATAAACTGTCTTATGAATTGCACTTTACCCAAAAAGTCTTGCACCTCTTTTTCAGTCCTTGGTGGTGGAATTTCTAGGATGGCCTTGGTTTTGGGATGCCCCTCTGTGTGATCAAGAAACCCAGCATTTTCCCTGTTGTTACACCAAAAGTGCACTTCTGTGGATTCAGCCTCAACCGATATTCTCTGATCCGTTGAAAGAATTTCTTCAAGGCGATGTAGTGGCCCTCTTTTTCCTTGGACTTGACAATCATGTCATCCACGTACACCTCGACCTCTTTGTGGATCATATCATGTAGAATTGTGGTTGCAGCCCATTGATAGGTAACCCCAGCATTCTTCAGCCCAAACGGCATCACCCTGTAGCAGTAGGTTCCCCACGGCGTAGTGAAGGTGGTTTTCTCTCTGTCTTCGAGTGCCATCAGAATCTGGTTATACCCAGAAAATCCATCCATGAAGGAGAGCAACACATAGCCTGCGGTGAAGTCCACCAATTCGTCGATGTGCAGTAGAGGAAAGTCGTCCTTCGGACTGGCTCTGTTCAAATCTCTGAAGTCCACACACACCTGAATTCTGCAATCTTTCTTTGGCACCGGAACAATGTTGGCCAACCAAGTCCGATATTCAGATACTAGCAAGAACCCTGAGTCTATCTGCTTAGTGACCTCCTCTTTAATCTTCAAAGCCCAATCCGGGTGTATTCTCCGTAGCTTCTGTTTGATGGGTCGAGCCTCGGGGTCAAGAGGGATCCAATGTTGTACAATCTCAGGATCGATTCCAGGCAGGTCTTCGTAGGACCACGCAAAAACATCGTTGAAATCTTTTAATAAAGCGACAAAGCACTTGCGCTTCTCCGAAGACAACGTAGACTCGATCTGGACCAGATGCGGATCTTTCTCAGTACCCACATTAATTGGAATGATTTCATCAACAAGGGGTTTTACAAACCTCTCCTCCTCTCGATCAACCAAATGTTTCAAAACCAGAGGAATTCCTTCATCATCGTTTTCATCAAAATTTTGAAAGTCATGATCAATGCAATATACAAGTGGCACAAAGAAGTACTCAAAAACTGTAGTGGTATTCACATTCAAAAGGTCCAGCTTATCCAATTCCTCGGTTACAACCGACTCAAAAGAAAAGAAAAAAGACGACCTGGACAAAACCTCGGCATCCGGGTTATCAACCCGAGGAATACCAGACTCCGACTCAGAGGAACTGGAATCTGATTCCGACTCCACAGACTTTGTGGAATCAGACTCTGACTCACTACCTGACTCAGAAGTACTGGAAAGGAAGCCCTCCTCCACCTGCCAAATGAGGGACGGTACGTCAGATGCATCCAGAATACCGCCAGAAGGGGTTTGCACCTGGTTGGTCTTCGATCATGGAAACAGTTAGGTCATCCCCCAAGCTCTTTGAGTTGATCTGAGGATCCGAAAGGAGACACGCTAGTGCTGCTCTGACCTCAAGTTCATTGCTATTGGAATCACTTTTTGTGCTCTTTGCAGCCTTAGCAGTTTGTTCATTCTGTTCCACTATGTCATTCTCTTGCGGCTGCAAGTTGAAGAAAATCTCAAAGCCGGGAACTCGCTGGCCCTCATAATTGAACCAAGGTTCGGGAAAACCACAGAATGGGAAGTCCTTCACCATCCCGAACAAAATAGCCATTCAAGGTTCCCTGGATAAGTCAGTGTACAAGTTCATAGCGCTTCTCGCTTTGCTTGGCTCTGGCTCTTCCAGCCATTTTTTTCCCTTTCCTCACCCAGTCCTCTTTGGTGGGCGTATAGCCAAGACCAAAGGCATACGGGTTATGTGGCACGTCGGCCAATGCAGTAACGCCCTTCCGGTCACTTTTTTCTAATCCCATTCCGGGCATGTGTTGCAGTGTATTCATGAGATATATATACTGGGCACTGACATATAGGCTCTCATCAACAATCAAGATGTTCTGCACTACCCGAGCCTTAGCCAAGGTAAACCCTGAAATGAAGACATCCTCTTCGCCATGCACAATCTCTAGTACAGGCGTAATGACCTCTGGCTTAGGATGTATAGATGAATTCTCGAAAACTAGGCCACCCATTTCCCATGGAGGTACTTCAGCATTTGGTGGAGAGTAAAAGAGACAGCTCTTACTTGATGCAGCCAGGGTCACCCAAGTAGTAGGTTGAAAGTGGCCGGAACATCCAGGACGTGGAACTCGATATCCTGTTGAGCCAGTCCAACCTGTTCTCTAATCTACATTGTTCCCATCACCTCTCTGCTTATATTGTCATAAGCCCAGATCACCTAGGCTGTAGGCACAAAGTCGGCCGGTTTCAGACCAATAGCATAAGCCATGCGGCAAGGACATACGTTGATTATTGACCCGGTGTCGACTAATACCACTGGTACCCACTTTTCCTGGCACTCTATGGATATATATAGATGCTTGTTATGTGCAGAGCCTTCCGGCAGCAGTTCCTTGTCGGAAAAGGTCAAAGTTGGCGTCGCATCTCCCGTGAAGACTAATCCCACCAGTTGCTCCGAGGTAGTCTCAATGGACAACTTGGCTTTATCTATCGCTGACGGTACAACTTGTCTGTGCACTCACGAAGCCATAAGCAGCCCCTAGATAGATATGTCAGCTTGAATCTTCTTCAACTGTTTCAGCACAGCCTCCTCCTCCATCAGCTTTTCCTTATGTTTCTCTACTTCCTTGTCTTTCCCAGATGCCTCGGGTTGGTCCAGATGCGGTGGTTTGAAATATCGGCCACTTCTTATCATGTGGTCGACTTCTTCCACATACCAGGTATTGTGAGGAAGGCCTTCACCCCAATCCTCATCAGTGTGGGCAAGATGCAGATCATCATCTTCCCACCACATACCTCTGGCAATCGACAAACAATTGTCCAGTTCCGGTCTAAGTGTTCCCTTAGTAGAAACATTCCCCACGGGGCGTTGAGCTATTCCAGCTTTCTGATCACTTTCACTCATTTCCTGCCCAAATCGCTCTAGCACAGCTTCTTGTTCTGTATGTACAGTGCCAATAATGCCCAGTTCCTGAGTTAGTTGTTCTTTACCAGTGCTTTCTGATAGTTTACCCTTCCTTTCGATCGTTCTGACCATTGCAGTGGTTCCCACTTTCTGTTCCTCTAACTTCGATTCAGTTCCCTCATCTACATCGGGTTCATCACTTAACCAACCAAAATTGTCTATTGACCCGTTTATATCAAACCAATTAATATGCACGTCCCCTTGATCATGTTCATCAAAGAACTGCAAATTGTCCATATCCTTCTCCAGGTCGGCTAGATCATCTAATCCCTGACTTGGTCTATCTTCTCAGACTACACTGACCTCCATCCCAGTCGGCAACACCACTTTCGGCTTAGCTTGATTGACCGGCACAACATAGCATCTCGGTCGTACGTCTCTTCAGGTAAATCCTCAAAGCCCTCGAGCAACGGACTGATATTCTTTACCAAGGCTGACCTCCCTTCATCTTCCATTATCACCACCACGGGTTGGGGTTGGAGTGAAGACGCGCTCATCATGCACAAGTCTGTGCTCTCAGGGATGAACAACGCCGGCTTGGGTACATAAGAAAGGGTGATATATATACTGGGGTCATAAGGGATGGCCAGTGTGTGGATGAGGTTTATTTGCCGGGGTGGAGAGGCTTGGTTATGTGGTGGGAGAGGATTTGTAGAAACGTTGGGTTTTTCGGGAGGTGCTATCACCTTATTGTCAATGAGATCTTGAATCTCATGACGTAATCTGAAGCACTGATCAGTATCATGACCATGCTATTGATGGAAGGCACAGTATTTGGCCGAGTTGTGTTTAGGTAGGAGAGGATCGGGCAGTGGGCATTGTTCTAACGGCTTAAGATACCCTTTTCTGATCAGGACCTTTAGGGCTGCGGATAAGGACATGTAAAGCGGGGTGAAGACCCTCTGGCCTCAGGCCTGATGGGTTGAGGTTTGTAAAGTTGTGTTGGATGTACCGGCAAAAGGGTTGGCAATCTTGGGTGTGGTGATGACCATGCTCACATCCGAAGGCCGTACAGAGGTGCCACCAGTCGTGGCTGCATTGGAGCTACATGTAAAAGGCCTTTTGGGCTGTTCCTTCTCATGATCTATCAGCCCCTGCCTCACCGTATCCTCAATTTGAACCCCTATTTCATGGAGCTCAACAAATGTAAATAAAGGCAAGACTATCATCTTTTGTAATAGTCTTCCTTGAAAGTTACAGACCACCATTCTGATCTGGTCCTTTTCAGACGGTCGAATAGTCATCATAGAGGCCTTAGCCCTCCACCGGGTCACAAAATTCTAGAAACCCTATAGACACCCCATTTTTGACCGACCTTAAGACTCAGATGTCATCGATTGAGCGCTCGGTGATTGTGCATGTTATGCTCGTTTCGAGGTTTCGGAGTTTTGGCTGAGAGCCTTGCCTCTAGGCCTCTGAACTCTTTGCGCTTTGGCTCGATTTGCGGACCGAACCTTGTTTCTCTTCCTTGGAGGGAAGAAGAGGTCTTGTAAACCCCTTCTTGTGGTCATAGACCACTTTTCGTGGTTGTAGGCCACTTTTCCCGTTTGGAGACTAGTTTCTGATTTTCGAAGCCTTCGGTCGCGGGCCTTGTCTCGGGACTGCTTAACGTTCTCCCTTTGGCGTGGTTTGAACCACACCTTGTTTTCTTGGAATAGAGGGCCACTGTGGTTTGGGAGACCACTTTTGTGGTCGCAAACCACTTTTGGTGCTTGTCAGCTAGTTTTCGAGGCTCCTGGCTGTGCGTTTTGCCTCCCGAACTTTCATCTTGCATCCGTTTTGGTTTGTTTTTGGTACAAACCTTGTTTTCCTTATTTGGAAGGTGGTACAAGGGTGGGAGACCAGTTTCTCTCCCCTCAAACCACTTTTCTTCCTGCCAGCCTATTTTCTGGTCTGACAACTGGTCTCCCTGATCTTTGGACCATCAAAAGTGGTCGGCCACCACACCATTTGCTTGTTTTCATGCTGCTGACCTTCTCCCACCATGGTCGACCACTTTTATTTTTGGGAGACCACTTCTAGTGGTCGGCTGCTTTTTTTCACTTTTTTGGAGATATTTTCTTCCAGCTGGCACAGCTAGAGAGCACTGAAACCATCCTCCATACACGTGTATGGAGGGATGGTCTTGAACCTTTAGCTTCTCCAAGAAGCTTGAGCCTTGCTTCTCTATAAGAGGGAGGCTCCCCCTCCCTCCTCCAGGTTCAGATTTTGTGCATTGAGATATACATACACATATATCTTTATATCTCTCTCTTGGTCTCATATTTGTGCCTTAAAGTGTAATTTTTTCATACTTTAACACACAAACACACACTCAAACACCATCCTTTTGTTGCTGAGGTGCTTAGGAGCTGGTTTTGAAGTTTTTGGTTTGGTTTGAGCCTGAAAAACCTGCTGGAGTTGTGGTTTTGAAGGTGGTCTTCAAGGGTGAGCTTTTAACTCCTTAAACCCCCATTCTTTCTTAAGCTTTTGGACCCTTTTGCATGCTGATTTAAGCTTAACTCTTAACTAAAAAAAGTTCTATTTTTGCATGCTTAAGATCTTTGTTTAAGGTCACTTTTCTGTTGGGGGTTGTCTACCCCCTCTTAGGCCTTGTTTGGCCTTGCTTTTGTGCCTTCTTTTTGAGCTTTTGGGACCACCTTGTTTTGACCTTCTCACCACTAAAATCCAGAGGAATTTTAGTGGTGAAAGTGGTGTTTTGAGGTCCTAAATAGGAGAGGGTCATCCCCTTTCCTTGTGTCTTCAATACTTGTTTCATTAGCCTCATGTGTGAGCATGTTTGTTAAGCTTATGTTGGCCATAGCTTAGCTTGTATTTGGGCTTATTTTGCTGTGGCATACCACTATTTTTACTTGGTTTTGTCACTCGATGCATGCCTAGTACACTTGTAGTGTAAGTCTCATAAACTAGTCTTTGTATGCTTCATGAAGTAGCATGCCATTCTAGCTTCATTTGAGTCCATCTCAGCATGTTTTTGGTGATTTTTTACCATGTCATACCTCTGTTAAGGTTTGGTTTGGTTGGCCTTTGCATGCTTCATGCACTTGTAGTGCATTTCCATGAATTAGCCTAACATGCATCATGCTTTAACATGTCATTCTAGCATGCTTTTGGCTTAACTCTAAGAAGCTTTTGTCCATGTTTTAGCATGCTCTAGCTCTGATTTGTATTGTTTTGGCCATGCATGACTTGCTTTGTATAGCTATAATGCATTCTAGCTTGTTAGCTTTGTGCATCAAGTCCACTAGCATGCCTTACTTGGACTATTTGAATGATTTGGTATCATTTGTAATGTGATTTCAGTCTATGTTTCATGTTCATGCACTTGCATTTATCACTCTTTCAACGCGTTGGAGGGTTCCCCCATTTATGCCTTAACATGAGCCATTGCGTATGCCTTCATGCCTAAGCTTGCGAGCTATCATTTCAGTGTGTTTTTTGGGGTTATTTTGCCATGATATAACTCTGATTTTTGTTGGTGAAGCCATCTCATGCTTAGTCTTAATAGGTGTAGTGTAATCTACCTTATTTGCCTTGCATATTCCATGCCTTATGCCCTTCATGCTAGCATATTTTGGCTTCCTTCTATATATGTTTTAGACTCATTTTGACATGTTCTAGGACTGTTTTGGGTTGCCTTTGCCATATGCTTCATGTTTTGCATAGCTATAGTGTAAGTGCCTATGCTAGTTTCAAGCTTTGAGCTTCATAGCATGCTTCATTTGTGTTGTGTACATGATTTGGCATCCTTTAACATGACATTTCAGAGCATGTAGGACTGCCATGTTCCTATTTCTTTCATGCTTTCGGTGCCTTTGAGTGTTGTGCATTGTTGCCTAGTTTGTGGCCTAGCATGTATGCCATCTTACCTAGGTATTTGAGCCTTCATCTTAGCATGTTTTGGTCTTTGTTTAGAGCTAATTAAGCTCTGTCCATGTTTGATTCATGCATTCGTGCCATGTATTGCATGCCTCCTTTGTAGTCCTCCTTATTAGCTTTCATGCTTTAGGACCTTTGCATGCTATACTTGTGTTTGATTGAATGATTTGGCATCATTTCTTACTTAATTTTAGTGCATTTAGTGTTGTTACACTTCTGCATTTGTCACTCCTCGAGCCTTCTTGAGGGTTGTGCTCTTAGGCCTACTTGTATGTGACCGTCCTCAAGACTTGGACGTCATCGTTTGAACACTTGATGATCATCCATGCTCGTGTTCGTTTTGAGTTCTCGGAGGTCTCGGCTACGCGTCTTGCCTCAAGATCTCTCAACTTGTCTGTTTTGTGCTTGGTTATGGACCAAACACTTGTGTTTTTGCTTCTAAGAGAAGAGGGTAGCTTGTTTTCCATCCCCTCAGCCCACCGGCCAGGGCATGATACCACCGGCCCCTTTTTCTTGCCATCGGCCAAGAGTGTTGGCCGATCGGCACTATATTTGGTCGGCCGGCACTTATGTTGGTCGATCGGCCATTTTTGATGGCCGAACCCTGTTTATCTGCTTTATGCAAATATTTTGTGCCAGCTGGTGCAGCTGGCATCCACAATTCACCCCCTCCATACACGTGCATGGAGGGATTTGCCCTTTGCTTAGCTTATCTTGGAAGCTTTAGAATTTGAACTTCTATAAAGAGGGAGCCCCTCCTCCCTCCTCCAGGGTTCAAAAAAAAATTAGGTTAGGAGAGTTAGATATAGTTTTGTATCTATACTCCCTTGTTTGATCCTATTTTGTGCTCAAAAGTGTAGTATTGTCTTACTATTGTACACAAACACACACTAGAACACCATCCTTGGTTGCTGAGGTGCTAGGAGGTTGATTTCAGTGTTCTTGGGTTGGTTTGAACTCAGAAAACCTGCTGGAGCTTCCTTCTTAAAGAGGTTCTACAAGGGTGAGTTCCTAGCTTTAGATACCCCTTTATTGCTTAAGCCTTTAGCCCTTCTTTCTTATTGTTTTAAGCTTAACTTATAACTGATAAAAGTTCTGATTTTTCTTACTTTAGAACTTTGTTTAAGGTCATTTTGAGGTTTGGGGTTGTTTCCCCCCTTTTAGGCCTTGTTAGGCCTCGTTTTAGCCATCCCTTTTGGCCATTATTCTTAGCTTTGCATGACCTCTCTACCACTGAAATCCAGAGGATTTTCAGTGGTGGGGAGGTGGTTTTGGTATCCTAAATAGGAGAGGGTTATCCCCTCTCCTTGTTGTCTTTAATGCTTGCATAAATGGCTTATGTTAGTATCATGTTTGCTTAGCATGTTTTAGCTTTATTTTAGTATATATTAGGCTTTGTTTTGCCATGATATAGCACTGTTTTGACTTGGTTTAGGCATACCATGCATGCTTTGTATACTTGTCTTGTAATCTCATGATTTGCCTTAACATGTACCTACCATTTAGACTACTATGCTTGCATGTTTTGGCCTAACTCCATGAAGCTTTTAGCCATGTTGTGACAGGCTTAAGCTCCGATTTTGGTCCTCTCGATCATGCTTGCATTGTTTTGTATAGCTACCATGTATTCTAGCTTGTTAGCTTTAAGTGTCCAAGTCATTAGCATGCTCTATTTGGGGTCATTTCAGTGATTTGGCATCACTTGTAATGTTATTTCAGTCCATATTCCATGCTCATTTGCTTGCACTAATGACTCATTTAATGTCTTAAAGAGTTAGTGTCTTATGCCTCATGAATGTGTCATCGTGTACGTCACCATGCTTAGGCATTTGGGATGTCATCTAAGTGGGTTTTTTGGGCTCATTTTGGCATGCCATATCTCTGTTTTCATTGACTTAAAACATGCCATGTTTGGTTGTCTTAGGTGTAGTGTAACACCTCTTTGGTAGCCTTGCATGTCTCATGTTTTTGCCCCTTTGTTTTAGCTTGTTTTGGCTTTGGTCATTGCATGTTTTAGGCTTACTTTGCCATGCTTTAGGACTATTTTAGGTTATGCTTGCCATATGCTCTTTGTTTTGTGTAGCTTTGGTTCGAGTCCCTTCACTAGTCTTAGGCCTTAAGCCTTGTGCATGCTATGATTATGATTTGTTTATGTGATTTGGCATCACTCCTAGCATCACTCCAGAGCATGTAATGTTGTCACATTTGCATGCTTTTCATTCCTTTTAAGTATTCTTAAAAGTTGCCCTTTAATGCTTAAGTGTTAGGCCAATTACCATGCATGTTTGTATGTGATTTTGTCCCTTATCCCTTAGCATCTTGGCCACTGATTTGGACCTATTTGAGAGCTGTCCATTTTGGTTTAAGTCCATCCCTATATGTTGTTGCATGCTTGCTTTGCATGTTGTCACATGCTTGTTGCATATTTGGTAAATTGTATGTTGTAACATGCTAGTTTAATTGTGCCTTGTTGCATACTTAGTCCATAACATGTTGTTGCATGTTTAAGTGGTATTGCATTCGGCATGCTTTTGTTAAGTAGCTTTGCACGTTTGCATATCTTGTCCCTTTACATGTTGTCACATGTTTGCCTTGCATGCTTGAAATGTCCATGTTGCATTTTGCATGCTTTTCTAAGTTGCATTGCATTTGGCATGCTTGTTACCATTAGCCTTGTATGGCATTGTCATTAACATGTTCATGTTGTATTAGTCTTGCTTGCATGCATGCACCCTTTGCCTCTTGACCAATTATGGTAGAGTTTTGGGGGTCCATTATGTGTTATGTGCATTTCATTTGATATTGAATTGCATATTCGGCACCTTTGGCCATCATGCATTGAAATGCATGATTGATGGCCCGAGGGTTGAGAACCATATTTCCTTGAGTTCCTGACATTATAGGAAAGGTGGTTGTGCACACATTGCTTTGAAAATGCATTGCCATGCTCTGTTTGTCCTCTGCTGCAGCAAAACAGCATTATGAAAGAAGATATGGCCGGTCAGCCATCTTCAGTGCCAATCGGCTAAAAACATCTGGCCGAGAGCCTCACTTTTGGTCGATGACCAGTTTACCTCGGCCGATGGCCTCACAGCATGCCCACAAGGTGGTTCAGAAGTGTCACAGAAGTTGGCACAATTTTCAGAGGTACAGAGCAGTGCAAACAAAGGCAACATGAAGCATGGTGATAGATTTCTGAGCGAAGCCGTCCGAGCATGCATTCATCCCTCGTCTCGAGGCCATTTCAGTGTTTTAATAACTTAGAATAGTTATTTATTTCAATTTGGTTGTGTAATTAATTAATTAGCTTGTTAGTTAGTTAATTAGATTAATTTGTATTATTCTTTCGGTCCCTCCATCGAGAGGGCGCAATTATGTAATAAGCGTGCGTGTGTGTGATGCATGTCTTCCAATCCCACGTCTTTCTCCCTTTTACTTAACCGCTTACGATGGTTAGTTCTAGGTCATATTTCATTTAGCATCCATCCATTTGTATTGCATGCACCGGGCTCGGTGCATCATACTAACTGCATTGTGTTTCAATTCCAAGTTGAATACATGTATTGAATTGTCGCATCTCATATGCCATTTTAGATTAGCCGAGCCTATTCTAGTTGCACTTTGCATGCGATGCATTAGCTATTTTAACATGAACTAAGATCATGCATTGATTACTAACTAGTTGTTGTTTTAGCTCGGAGTACACTGTGAGTGTTTATGCTTTAGCATCTTGCATGCCTATGAATGTTACCATGATAGCATGCTTGCCATGAGGCTATTTGCTTAAGTGTATAACTGCCTAAATGCCTGTGGGTGAAGGTTGGATTACTTGAATTGGAACGATTCATTGAAATCCTTGTTTTAGCCTACTTACGAGTAGGAAACTTCAAACCATTTCCAAACAAACGGATATGCAATGCTTTGTTCCAAATTAGGTGATCCAGTCTATACTTGTTTTGTTGTGCGCATCACATAGTAGCTCTAGCTAATTAACCGGAATAAGAACGCATGTGTTTTCAAAAACAAGATATCATGTTTAGTAGTAGCCGATCTTTGATCGGGCGAGCGGGGTGCTCATAGATGACCTTCCCTAATTGTACCCAAGTTCCCGAGCCGAGGCAACTTTGACGATGACGGACACATGGCCTTAGGCAATGAGTCAAGATTTCCTAAATTTCCCCAAAAATAAAATATTTAGGTGGCGACTCTATATCTAGCAAAACAGTCCATGTTTGGCACTTCTTTCTTAAAAATCAGTTTTCCAAAACGATTTGCCGGATTTGGACTCTTTGGTGATTTATTGGTCTTGCATTGCACTTTGCGAGACTAAATTCAGAACCGTGACATTTGAGTCCGAACTGTAGTAGCATGAGGCCCCTGAGGGCGCATCTACAGTTTCTGGCGACTCTGCTGGGGAATTAGAGAACTTGACTCGAACTTATGATATCTTGTTTTGGTTACACTTATGTGTCTCTTTGCATTGCATGTGCATTGGTGCGCCTAGGATACCGTGTTTGCCGTATGCTATTCTTGAACGGTTTGCTGGAGGCTTGCTTTGAGAAGCGTGCCATAAGGCTGACCGGTTGCGGGCTCTACCATGACGGGAACACAAACCTCAGTTTTTACCGGGGCACCCTTTGTGACCATTCGACCTAGTGCATATCGAAATCCGTAGTGACCATTCCAAGCTAGGACAGGTTGCTTACCCGATTGTAGGTTGTTTGAAACCGCTGCGCGCGTAGTGAAACCGTAGCTCTTGACAAAATAGGACAGGGAAACCCTACCCCAACATAGGGGTGTTTTGGCTCTCACTTGCTTGCTATGTGCTTTTGGAGTTGGCCTCTACAAGAATACATGTATCAGTTTGCAAGTCTGGGTATCAGGCCTGCGGGCATCAATGTTTTGAGAATCAGTTATATCTGTGGGTATCAGATTTAGTTTTGGGACAGTAATTTGGGAATAGTGATCAGAGGTCGAATGCAGTTATTCAGCTATGCTTATGTTTGTTCGGGTAAAATTGGGCTGAGATGCTGCATGTTTTCTCTTTCAGGAGGGGTTCAGAGATTTAGTTCAGAATAGCCAGTGTTCTCCTTCGCTGAAGCAAGGCAGACATCTAATCTGTCAGTCACCAGTCACATCACCTCCGTTCAGTTCAGCGGATTTATGATGGAACAAAATTCAGAGGAAATTGTGGTTATGGCAGCCGCATTAAACCAAAGAATCATCTTGCAGGGTGAGACCGACGTTGAAGTGCCACACCCACCCAGGTTACCTGCTGTGCGCCCGATCTGGGAACCCCAGTTGTTTCAAGCTCGTGAACCCATTTCAAGCTCGTGAACCCACCACATTTGAGTTAATGGGAATAATTGGCGACCTCCAGAGATCTGCGGCTGATCTGGCCTATGGAATGTCAGCTCCGCCACCAACCACATCGTATGCCGGGAACTTCATGTCGAAGGAGCCTCCGCTACTGGGGCAAATTGTAATTGAGCTCAACCAACCTGAAGCTGTCTCAAGCTCCGGCAATGACATGTCGACGACAACGGGGCTTCGCACTGAAGTAGCAACCCAAACCTTTCACCAAGCTGAGGCTAGTGGAAAGAACAAGATGAAGGCGGACACAGATCCCTATGAACAACTCCAGTAAGCTGTTGAGGCTCTGAAAGCCGGGGGGTTGAATAAGCAACAAATACTCGCAGTTGTAGCTAAGACTGTGGATGACATTTTCCCTGCTCAGACCGAGAGCGGTTCAAGCCAAAGGGAAAATCGGGATAGGGACTGTCGTACCAGAACAGTTCCTTCCAATCCTAACCCTGCACCTGGAAAAGATCAGAGAGCCAAGGCAGCACCTGCTGATCCTTTTGCTAGTGCGTCCAGCAAAGGTCCACAGGCTTCGAAGTATCTGCCCCGAGGTCGCAGGGTCTTTCATGCCCTCTACATGCCTTTGTCCAAGGCTCTTCAAATCCTCACTGAAAAAGGTCATCTCAAACCTCTTGAGCCTCGGCCTCTCCCGAGTAATCTCCCTCTCTCACGTGATGCTACCCAGTACTGTGCGTACTATCAACAGACTGGTCACACCACCGACAACTGCTTCCGACTTCACCACAAAGTACAAGATCTGTTTGACGACGGGGTCATCCTCCCACCGAGTTCAGCAAAGTCTGTCATCACCGGGTTGGTGGACTTCGAGGATAATACAAGTATGTGATCAAGGGTTGAACCACCTGGCGGCACTCAGTTTATTCTAGGTGTGGCGTATGGCACGCACCATTTTGAGCATTTGCGAATGCTAGCTTTTGTACTTTCTGACTTGGGTATTTTGGGTCAGTCTTGTTTTGTCGTATATAGTCGGTCTTTTTGTACTATGTCAGTCGGGTCTGTCTTGTTATATCGAGTCAGTCCTATTGTATAAGAGTCGAGTGATTCCGGGGGTGTTATCTCGGATATCACTGTTTTGTTTTGTATTTGTCTTTTTGCTTTCTTTTAGGTCTGTTTCTGCCATGGAGCCAGTTACACCAGAAGATCTGAATGAAATAGCAGTAAATTTTCATACCCTTGTGTTCGCTTCTGTCTTGCGCCGGTTGTGCCAGAAAGTTTGAATGAAACGGCAGTGCTTTTCACCTACTTCTTCTGTGCCTCGAAATCATTGCATTGACCTAAGTTTTTCAAAAAACTTTTTGAACATTGTAACAAAAACGAAGAGGGAGGAATTCCTCGGGTTTTGCAAAATTTGATCAACTGGGAGAAAGAGAGGCATGCTAAGCCGTTAATGAATAAGATCATGTTTGTTAACGTGAGTACTAAGAAGGATCCTGGCTTGATCCAGATTGGTTCTACATTGTCTTCAGCGCGAGCGATTAGTCGTTTTCTTAAAAGATTACAAAAAATGTTTTGCGCCGTCCTGCGAAGACCTATGTGGAATTGCTCTTGAGATTGTGCAGCTTAGGATCGCTCTCAGCCTCGAGACTTGACCCCTTCATTTTCAAACTTTGAACTTGGATGCAGAAGGTTCAACGATCAAATCACAATGTGAGGCCTGTGTGGCTAGATTTGAAGCAGCCCACGGACTAGGGGCAAGAAAAGTCAGATCAAAAAGGTCAGACGCCGTCAAGGGAAGCTTGCACAGTTAGATTAGAAGCACTCCTAGGACTAGGGGCAAAAAAATATCAGACATACTCAAAGAGCCAAAGATGGATCATTCTGCAAATCAATGAAGATTGGCAAGAATGCTGAATCCCAGAAGGGAGGAAAGGAGAAAGTTTTGCTGAAGGACAACCAAGTTCATATCCGCAACACTAGGGACAAATTCAGCCCCGATTGGACGGGCTCCTACATCATCAACGAACAACAGCCATTCTTCTGGATTCAGATGGCTTCGAGATCCTAAAAACCATTTGACATGGACAAAGCTACAATTTTACCCTGGAGAGACTCGCTGGGTCGAAAACTCGAAAGGGCGACCCAGGCAAAAGTTAGAACAAATGAAAAGAAAAGAAAAAGAACAAAAATAGAAAAATGCAGAAAATAAAAAAAAATAAGAAAAAGAAATGAAAAGAATTGAAAAGAAAAGAAAAACAGAGCTAGCAAGGTTGAAAACCCGGAATGGCAGCCTTGGCAAAAGTTAGAGCGCAAAAGGAGAGGTTAATACCCGAGTGTACCTTAACGCCGGAACTACGCCAGGCTTGATTCCCATGTTTGGGATACGTAGGCAACCTCATTCTGAACTCCAGCCATAAACACTTCCAAATTGATTGTGTCCATGTAATGGCTCTGATCATCTTTGTCTTCTCTGTATCCGAGAATTTGGCGGTAATGGTCACTATGAGGACTCGTTGCCATGTGCTGCGGCGCTATTCAGACCAGGGCAACTTTTTGTTGCCGTGCAGGGCTGCGGTACTATTCAAACAAGGGGCAACTTTCCGTTGCCATTCAGTATGCTGCGGTGCCATTCAGGCAAAGAGCAATGTCCCATTGTTTTGGATTTAAGGTTGTACATCTCAAGAGTAGATTCCGTGCTCGTTGAGCAGTGGCCATTTGCAAAAATAGTGTTCGAGAATTTTTACTAAAGTTGACTAATTTTTTCGAAAATTTGCTTCATTTTTGTTTTAAACTGGACCATTTCTTGGACCCAAAAAAGGAAAATTTTCAGTGCTCACAGCCTAACTTGCATGATTTTAAATAAAAAATTCGAACATATATGTTAATCTAACTCTCATATTGATCAAAATTGTTTTAATAAAAAGCCAAAACAAAAAATGGTCAAAATGATGAACTAGGGGTACAGTTAAGTCAAGCGCTCTGTCTTTTCCCCATTGTCAACGTACTTGCCAAAAAGGGCACAATTGAAGCTAACAGCAAAAGGCCGAAAGCTATCTCATCCTCCGGGCAGTGAGGTATCAAGCCAAGTGCGAAGCACAAATTGGAATGGATCAAGATATTCCACTCCCTCATCTGGACGGATTTGATCACGCCCAAACTGGCTAAGGGCATCGTCAACCAATGTCAATTGTAGATCTGTTGCGTATCTGGTCGCACCACAACCCATCTGTGAAAAAGCTCATTGTTGTGAGCAGAAGAAGCATCTAGTAGAATGCTAGGGGCAGGAGCCCGAAACTTCCTGTTCATCCATCAACCACCCAAGGGGGGATGAAAAATGAGATTGAAGAATAAAGAGATGTGCGTTGAGAGAAAAAGTGAGGAAAAAGGGCTTTTTTAGAAAAACAGAGCCTGAGGCCCGAGTGATGCGAGAATCACAAATAAGAAAGGGTAGGAGACAATACCCGGAGAAACAGGCTCCTTGTGCGCATTCGAGTCTTATGATTTGTTGTGTTTTGTCTGTCTCGATTCTTGTTTTGAGTCGTTTTGGGTGTCAATAGACGCGTTTAGGTTGCTTTACCTTCGTTTTCCGTTGTTGAGTCTTTTTCACTGCGGTCCGTTGTTGAGTCAATACACGATCAAAAACTCATCTCTCAATTTCAAAATAAAATCGTTTTGTGCTCAGAGTGCTGTGCCATTCTCCATATTTGTGCAAAACAGGTTTTGTTCTCTCACAAAACTGTAGGGTTCAACCCAGGTCATGTGAGAACATTAGATCAAGGACCTATCTAAAGCTATGTGGGTTTCAGACTGCAAAGCAAAAGAAAAGAGGGAAAATGTGGAGCATCTTAGTGTATTTTAACTCCAGCGAATTCCGAGATTGCATTTCAGGTGCACCTTCTTAGGCTTTGCCTTTCTTAAGAGTATGAGTGTATCTCGACCCCAAGTGTAAGCCTGCTTCAAGTCAGAATGGTAGTTCGAGCAGCACCTATGGTTTTCATATGCAAATGTTATCTCTTGCCAATATAAACAGAGTGTACCCTTTTTGAGCTGAGTATGTTGCGAAGCCCCCCGAGAGATGAATCGGAGGCACTAAAGTACATGTTTGATGCCCCCCCTACTGCATAGAATGTGCACTTTCATCTACACTTCTGTTGCATGCGTGTCGCGCATCGTTATAATTCATGCATAGAATATGCTTTCAATGTTGCCTATAATATGCCTGTCTATTGCGTGAAATGTGCTTGCTTTCAATTTTGCATAGAATATGCTTTGCTTGTCTCATGCATAAAAAACAAAAACAAAAAAAAACAAAAAAGTGTTTGCCTATCGAGTTATTACTCATTTGTCTATCGAGTTGTTGCTTATTCGTTTATCGAGTTGTTGCTCATTTGTTTATCAAGTTGTCGCAATTTTGTTTATCGAGTTATTGCTCTTTGCTTATCGAGTTGTAAACTTGTCAAGGTCTTATTGTTGCTTATTGAGTTAATTTGTTTTGTTTGTTACGTTGGTTCACTACCTGACCTAGTAATACATGCATGTTCAATTTCTACTCGATCCCATTGTTATGTAATATGATGCGATGCATAAAACGTACAAATGTAACACTTTTTGAACAAAACAGATATTTCATTTCATTATGTCTTTTGCAAAAAGTACATAGTTTCAAAAAAATAAAACCTACCTGAGGCAATACAATGTGCTCAAACTACCAGTAAAAAGAAAAATAAAGCAAAACAAAAAGGGGAGAAAAGCAACAAAATGTCTGAACAAAGCAAAGAAAAGAAAAAGCAGCAGAATGTTTGGATCAATATCGGTGGCCTCAAGTGCGGGAGTCGGTCCTGGTCCTCTTCCTGGACGAGGGTCCAGGGGCACCACCGCCATCTCCATAGTCAGAATCTGAATTGTCTCCGGCCTCACCCTGCGACGACGCCGCCTCCTCATCAAAATCATCGGGAGAGGGCTCTCGGGAACTGCTCTCAGCATGAGTGCGCCTATATCTGCCCCGGCTATGGATAGTCATCATCCGCCTAACTCCCCCTCCTCCTCGAGCAGGAACAGATGGTCCAGCTGGAGCACCTCCCGCGGCCGGAATCTAGAATGGGGCCTGAAAAGGACAAATGGCAAATGCATCAATTACAGATAAAGTAGAATGTGAATACCAAAAATGATGTGTGAGTACAGTGTATGAATGTCGTGAGCAACGCTGTAAGCAGTATGTGGGTTACAGTGTATCAGTACTGTAAGTGTTGTGCATCAAGTGCCATGTTGATAGTGTGATGCATCAGATTATGGATGAAACCGATTGGGCAAAGTTTGAGACTGCAGTTGAAAGAACTTACCGGGATATTGTAGATAGTCAACAAGTTGATGCACCGCTGTAGCATCCCTGTCGCTGAGGATGAAACCGATTGGGCAAAGTTTGAGACTGCAGTTGAAAGAACTTACCGGGATATTGTAGATGGTCAACAAGTTGATGCACCGCTGTAGCATCCCTATCGCTGAGGCTATCAACTCCAGGGACTGGCGAGTGTACTCGACGAAAGCCTGCAAAAGTGTTGAAGTCATTAGTATTCTGCAGATATCAAATGAATTGAAATGACTGTACAGAATGCAAAGTCTAGTAGTGCATACCAGGGTCGAGCCATAGACTCCGACGAGCTCATGATCAGCCGGAGGAGGAGCGAAGGGAATCTGATAAGTCTCCCCACCTTGTCCTCGGCATGTGATCATCGTAGGCAACTCTGGCCATCCAACTCCCTGTCCCCTCCGGGACCCACTCCTGCCTCGAGCCGGAGGTGCCCTCGGTGCCCCTGCTCCTACTGCTGGCGCTGCTGGCCTCTCTCGCTCAGCTCGACGAGCACCAGTCAAAGGCCACATGAGATACGCCTGGATGTACTCAGCGTAGTCACCCTCATCCCTAAAAGGCTCAGAGTCCCAGCCAATCGTATAGTCTATCATCTCTTCCAAGGTGTACCTCTCAGTGTGCCTCGTGTGGGTAGGAAGAGGTGATGGAACTGTCTGCTCGGGCACGCCCAAGGTCTGCCACAGGAAGCGCTCCCCAAAGTACTAAGCGCGGCAAACTGGTCCCTCTAACAAGACCCTAAGCCGGGCGGTCTCTCGAGCATCGGTATACTGCTCCCGAACTGTATCAGGCAACGGGGCCCAAGGCTGCTAGGTGATCTGCAAATAAAACACAGTTTGTTATCTACTATTATTGAGAGTGCAATATAAAGCGAAGCTGAAATGAACTGTAATGTTTGACATACCTCGGCCGCGGTGATGGTGTCAAAGTAGCGGCGGAAGAACATGAAGGACTCCCATGGCCTCCGCTCGCATCTCACATCAAAGCGATGAGAAAATGGAACACCGAGAGGGATCTCCTCATCTGGCACTGGGGCAAGCCTAGGGAAGTAGGCATGCACCCACAACTGTATAATGTAACAGAGCAGATATGAGTATGCTTATCAGATAAAGCAAGTACACAGATAAAGCAGAGTGTAGTATGTGTAGGATATTGTACGGTGTGTGTAGTGTGCAACCGGTGTAAAGCAGATTGCATATGTACAGTGTGTGGGGTATACAGATAACGTACAACAGAATTGAAAAAACAGAAAAGGGAACATGTACCTCCCAGGCTCGCCAGTAGCCTCCAAGCAATTGCCTGCTGCAGCGGGAGGATGAGCTCATATATCCATAAAGAGTGGCCAGGCCGGCACCACCCCAGTCATAGCCGCGAATCCTAGTCACATCCATAAGCGCACGCAGCAGGTAGAGGGCGACGGTGTTCGCCCGGTCGGCGAAAAGTGTGGTCCCCAACAGGAACATGATGAAGCCACGGGCATACTGCTCCTCCTCCTCTCAAGTAGTAAGTGTCTAGATCCGGAAGTGATCCTCGAACCATGAGTGCCTCACAAATCCTGCCCAGGCAAGAGGTGGCTGAGTGCCGAGCAAGTATAGCTAAGCGGCGTCCCACTCGTCCATGTCTGTATCAAAGGGGATCGGATCACCCCCCACTCCGATGCCTGTGAGTATGGAGAAGTCAAAAGGAGTCATCGTCATCTCCCCGATGGCAGAAAGGTGAAAGGAGTCAGTGGTGTTCCACCACCTCTCCACCAAAGCAGCAAGAAGGGGCCTGCTCACAGTGAGGCGCAAGAGTCCCATGCAGAAGGTCCCAAAACCGGCCTGGTCGACAATATGACGGACCGCGTCAGGTAGCTCCATATGCCAACCTCGGGCGGCAGTGTTCCCATACCCCCGGAAGGTATGGGAATCTCCCTGTGATCAAAACAAATAGTTGCGAAGCAGCGTTACAAATACAGTGTTGAATGCGCTCAGAATTGATGAAAATGCAGTGTGTGTGCATGTGTCAGAGTCTACATAGATATTGGGTGTGGGCGTGCTCACAGTGAACTACAACATATGATGTATCAGTGTGTTTGAATTGTTCAATTGAGAATGCAGCGTGTGTGCATGTGTTCAGATTTAAACAGACATCGGGTGTGGGTGTGCTCACAGTGAACTACAGCATGTGATGTATCAGTATGTCTGAGTTAAGCAGTTAAAGAACAGAATCGACTATCGCAGTTATGTGTTCTACATTGCAAAAAATGAAACAAACGAAGAGTGTACCTCAGAAGCGCCGTAAGACAGATGTGACTTTGGCTCACGCAACAAAAGCTCCAGTGGCGCGCCCCGCGCATAGCTCCTGAAGTGGCGGATGCCATCAGGAGGCAACACAAGTATCGTCGGCCTGTAAGTCGCCGGATCGAACGGCCGGATGTGAAGAGGTAGGAGGTCGACCTCAAGGTCCACGTCCATCTCCGGGGGAGTCCCACCACGTGGAATGTCATCCGCCATCTCAAAAGGAGCGTGAAAATGGCCGAGAATGTGAAAAATGGGCAAGAATGCGAAAGGTCAACCCAAAAGTCAACCCCGAGAGGATGAAAAATGGGAGGAAAGGTCGGGGTGTGGGAAAAGCACGAAGATCGAGGTATGACTCGGGAAAAACAAACCCCAAACGGTGAAAACCAAGAAAAGGGCATCGAAACCAAGATTTGTTCGGTTCAAAGTGTGCGAAACGGGGAGAGTTTCGCGAATCGAACGATGGAAAAGTGTCGAAAACAAGAGAAAAACACGGATCGAAGGAAGAAAAACCACCTAGGGAGAGAGAGGAGGGATTTTCGAGCTAGGGTGAAGTGGAAATATAAGGTTTGGAACCTTATATTTAAAGACCCGTGGCCAAAGGATAAAACTGTCCCGACATTGCCATTTTTGGCCGGTCGGCCAAATTGTTAGCCGATCGGCTAAATAGTTGGCCGATGAGCTTATTTCGTGGCCGATTGATGGTCGATGGCCTCCCCTTGTGGTCAGTGGACCTCCCACACCCTTGGTTGGGTCATTTATATGGTTTGGGACCTTTATTACTCAAGACAGTGCAAGAAAGTACATTTTTCGAAGCTCAACTGACCTTCGTGTTGACCTCGAATCGTGCCTTCCGAATGCAATGTTCGGTACGCGCAAGGTGTATCCTTTTCGTATCCTTTTGTATCTTGCGAGATTCAATAACTGCTTTAAATGCGTTGCATTACAATGTTTTGTCTTGCTTATGATGATCATACATAGGTTACATCATTATGCACGTCTACATGCGTTGTAGCGCACACCATTCTTGCATTGTTATGCACTGTTCACTTGCATCGTTATGCGCGTCTATATGCATTGTAGCGCACACAACTTGCATTGTCATGCATCTTTCATTTGCATTGTCATGCATTTTAACAACTTGCATTGTCATGCATCTTTCATTTGCATTGTCATGTATTTCAACAACGTGCATTGTCGTGCATTTCAGTTCATTTGCATTGTCATGCATTTCAACAACGTGTATTGTCATGCATCTTTCATTTGCATTGTCATGCATTTCAACAACGTGCATTATCATGCATCTTTCATTTCAATTGCATTGTCATGCATTTCAACAACGTGCATTGTCATGCATCTTTCATTTACATTGTCATGCATCTTTCATTTGCATTGTCATGCATTTCAACAACGTACATTGTCGTGCATTTCAGTTCATTTGCATTGTCACGCATTTCAACAACGTGCATTGTCATGCATCTTTTGTTTGCATTGTCATGCATTTCAACAACTCGCATTGTCATGCATCTTTCATTTGCATTATCATGCATTTCAATCTCTCGCATTGTTGCATATTTCATTCGCATTGTCTTGCATTCCCTATAACTGGCATTGTTTTGTTCGATTATGTGCATTGTCTTGCACCCCTCTAACCTGCATTGTTTTGCAAACTCATCTAACTTGCATTGTTTTGCAAACTTCTCTAAATCGCGTTGTTTCGCATACCCTTAACTTGCGTTGTTACGTTCGTTATTTACATTGTTATGTACGTCTTTAACTCGCGTTGTTTCGCATGTTCTATCTGCATTGCTATGCACACTTTACTCACAATGTCGCGCAGTTTTAAATTGCATTATTATGCATGTTTCTAACAAAATTATACCTATTAACTCTCTTTCTTTTACAGGCACGATATTGTATGTACAGTTCATTTGAAGATGGTGAAACCAGGCATGGTATTGTATGTACGGTTTATTCAGGAGAAGCTCCGGTTCAGTTTGACTATCTTCCCTTCTCCACTCGCGTGCCGCGTTTGGACGTAACCCTTTCTCCACTCGCGTGCTGCGTTTGGACGTAACCTTTTCTCCACTCGCGTGCCGCATTTGGACGTATCCCCTTCTCCACTCACGTGCCACGTTTGGACGTACCCTTCTCCACTCGCATGCCGTGTTTGGACGTAACCTTTCTCCACTCGCATGCCGCGTTTAGACGTAACCCTTCTCCACTCGCGTGCCGCGTTTGGACGTAACCCTTCTCCACTCGCGTGCCGCGTTTGGATGTATTCCTTTCTCCACTCGCGTGCTGCGTTTGGACGTATCCCTTCTCCACTCGCGTGCCGCGTTTGGACGAACCCTTTCTCCACTCGTGTGCTGCGTTTGGACGTATCCCTTTCTCCACTCGCGTGCCGCGTTTGGACGTAACCCTTCTCCACTCACGTGCCGCGTTTGGACGTATCCTTTCTCCACTCACGTGCCGCATTTGGACGTAACCCTTTCTCCACTCGCGTGCCGCGTTTGGACAAGCCCTTTCTCCACTCGCGTGCCACGTTTGGACGTAACCCTTTCTCCAGTCGCGTGCCGCGTTTGGACGTAACCCTTCTCCACTCGCGTGCCGCGTTTGGACGTACCCTTCTCCACTCGCGTGCCGCGTTTGGACGAACCCTTTCTCCACTCGGGTGCCGCGTTTGGACGTAACCCTTCTCCACTCGCGTGCCGCGTTTGGACGTAACCCTTTCTCCACTCGCGTGCCGCGTTTGGACGAACCCTTTCTTCACTCGCATGCCGCATTTGGACGTAACCCTTTCTCCACTCGCGTGCCGTGTTTGGACGTATCCCTTCTCCACTCACGTGCCGCGTTTGGACGAACCCTTTCTCCACTCGCGTGCCGCGTTTGGACGTATCCCTTTCTCCACTCGCGTGCCGCGTTTGGACGTATCCCTTCTCCACTCGCGTGCCGCGTTTGGACGTAACCCTTCTCCACTCGCGTGCCGCGTTTGGACGTAACCCTTCTCCACTCATGTGCCGCGTTTGGACGCAACCTGTAACAAGCCCGCGGGGGGGACCTCGCTACAGCTCGGACTTGATTTGTGTCACGGTTCTTAATCTTGAACCAAAGAGTCCAAATCCGGCAAATCGTTTTGAGAAAACAGATTTTTGAAAGAGAAGTGCCAAACATGGACTGCTTTACCAGATACAGAGTCGCCACCTAAATATTTTATTTTTGGGAAATTTAGGAAACCCTGACTCGTTTGCCTAAGGCCACGTGTCCGTCATCACCAAAGTTGCCTCGGCTCGGGAACTTGGGTACGATTGGGGAAGGTCACTTCGTGAGCACCCCCGCTCGCCCGATCAAAGATCGGCCTCTACTAACCATGATATCTATTTTTGAAAACATTGTGTGTTCTTATTCCGGTTATTAGCCTAGGTTACTATGTGATGCGCACAGCATACAAGTATAAACTGAGTCGTCTGAATTGGAACAAAACACTTCATGTTTGTTTGTGAAAATGGTTTGCTACTCGCAAGTAGGCTTAAAATGCGGATTTTGCCACCCTCAGGTGGGCTTAGAAAACATGGTTTTGCCACTATCTAGTGGGCTTAAAACAAACAATCAACGCATTGTTCCAATTCAAATAACCCAACCTTCACCCACAGGCATTCAGGCAGTTATATCACATAAGCACATAGCCTCATGGTAAGCATGCTATTCATGGCAGTCACTCACAAGCATGCAAGGATGCTAAAGCATAACCACTTACCGAGTACTCAAACCAAAACAGAAGCTAATTAGAAATCCATGCATGTTCCTAATTATACAGAAATGCCTAATGCAACACATGCAAAATGCAACTATAGCAGGCTCGGCTATTCTAAACATGGCATATGAAATGCTACAACTAACAAGTATTCAATTTGGAATTGAAATACAAATGCAGTTAGTATGATGCGCCGAGCCAGGTGCATGTAAGACAGATTAATGAATGCAAACATGCTATCATACTGTATGCTAATTGAAACATGCCCTAATCTAACCATCATAAGCTGGTAAATAAAAGGGAGAAAGACGTGGGGTTGGAAGACATACATCACACTCACGCACACTTATTACAACATTGCCCTCGCTCAGAGGGTCCGAATAAAATAATATACAGTCCCGAATAATACAGTCCAAACAAATAATACAGTCCAAATATGTACAAATTCCTAATTAATTAACAAAATTAACTAAGAAAAATAATAAACTGGCATGCAAGCTAGGGACTGCCTTGATTCTGGTGAATGATGTATGTTTGGGCTGCCTTGCGCGGAAATCCACTGGGATGCCCCAATTAGCCTCTGTTTTGCAATTTATTCTTGGAAAGCGCGCCAAGTTCCGGAAGACTGCTAATTCTTGATTTGCTGCAACAGAGAGCAGGAAAGGGGCATAGCAATGTATTTTCACATATGTATGCATGTCTCGATCCTCGTGCCACCAATCACGCATATCGATGCATGATGGCCGAGGAGTCGAATTGCACAACTCAATATGGAATGAATGCACATGAAAACACAACAAGACCAAGACTCCATCATGGATGATCCGGAGTGTCGGTGACTGGGAATTGAGACACGTTCCATCACTCGGAGTACGAAACGTACCTCGTTTCCCGTGTTCGGGCTAACTCCTATCCCAAACACAATGTAATATGCATGACATGCATAAATGCAACTAATATACAACCTAACATGCACAATGCTATGGAATGGCATACACGATGCACGAGGTAACATGGCATACACAATGCGTTAACATACAACTTAGCATACACAATGCTATGAAACGAAATGGCATACACAATGCATAATGGACTTACACCAACACAAGTGGACCTCAGCCACACTCACATAGGAGGCCATGAGATGAAAATGAGACACTCGAAATGCGTGCACACATGCACGCAAACCGAGGACCGAACCTAAGGCACAAAGGCCACTCTACCAAAGCATGGCAAGGCATGGAACATGGCATCTAAACACATGAATTTCAGCACTGAAATGAGATGCAAAACAGCCCCGAAAGATGGCAAAATGACACCCGATGCATGAAATGAATCCCGAAACACGAAATTAGACATACGGAATGACCTATGACTATGCAATGCATGCATTATTCGAACATGGAGTGTGAAGACAGAATCAAGAAAGCCCAAAAATAAGCATATTTACAGTTCTAAGCAAGGCCAAACAGCGAGCGCAAATGGGGCTAAACTAGCATGCAAAAATGGCCCCGAAAGCAAGATAATGAAGCAAGTGACAGCTTCTGACCCTAAACAGAGAAGGGCCCTTCTACAATGTCGAAGAGGGGCCCAAAATATGGTACTTTACAGTTTTCCACAAGCCACAAAAACAGACCCAAGTATGGCAAAACTCTCATGCAAAAAGTGGGCCTAAAGGAGGACAAAGAAGTAAGTGATGCATGCTGGCCCCAAACAGATGAAGGTCCTTCAACAAAGTTGAAGAGGGACCTAAAATGTGACCTTTTACGGTTTATGGTCAAACCCAAAACAGTGCACAAGCATGCTCAAAATACTATGCAAGATAAGGCCAAAAAGAGAGCTATAACACTAAGTATAAAAAGGATGCTTCAAACAGTAAAAGACCCTTAATGAAACATGAAGAGGGGGTCAAAATAAGACCTTTTACAGTTCGTACCAGAGCCCAAAAACAAAAGCACAAGAGGCTAATAAATCATGCAAAAATGGGGCCAAGAGAGGGGTAAAGAGACAAGTGGCACATGGGAGCTCCAAACAGTGATGAGCCCTTCAACAATGTTGAAGAAGGGCTCAAAATAAGCAACTTCACAGTTTACTAAATGCCTCAAAACAGATTATACATAGGCCAAAAATAATATGCAAGAAAATGGCATAAAGATAGGTAAAGAAGCAAGTGCCACCAAGAGGCCTCAAATAGTGAGAGGCCCTTAAACAAACATGAATTAGAGCTCAAAAAAATGCTATATTCAGTTAAGGTCGGAGCTCAAAAGTGTAAGCAAGAATGGCTAAGAAATGATGCGAAAATGAGCTCAAAAGAGGGAGGAAGTGACTCACCCTTGTAGACCAACCCTTAGCAACCTCTTGGACCAAATTTGGGTGCTCCTCAGCTCTGGAAAGCAACTCCAAGTGGCTGGAATGGAGGTGGTGGTGTGGTGCTAGATGATGGTGTAGAGAAGGGTGTGGGACTTGAGAGGTTTGGAGCTTGGAAGAGTAGAGGGAGGGAGATACAATATATGAGGCTCAAAGGGGATTTTTCTAACCCCTAAACCAGAGCTGGGGGGTCTGTTATATAGACAAAAGGAGGGGGAGAAAGAGGGGGAAAAATGGAGGGGGGAAACATTCAAGTTTCCCCCCAAAATTTTGGCCCCTCGGATACAAAATCTGGGAGGGAAAAAAGTGTATATTTGTAATGTATCATCCCTCAGGAATCAGGCCGGCCAGCTATCTGGGTTGCAGGTGGCCGGCCGGCTCTCCCCATGGCCGGCCGGCTAGGGGTCAAAAGGGCCAAGTCAAATTACTAGCCGACCACCACAAATTGGTGGCCTCCTAGGTGTTCTCAACACAACCCTGTGGTCAAAAATTGGCAACGGTGAACCAAGAGAGAGAATAGGCCACTTTTAGGAGGGGTTCAAAAGGTTCAATCACAATTACTAGCCGACCATATGATATTGGTGGCCTCCCATGTGTGTACAACACAAATATGTGGTTTGGAGCTGGAAAAAGTGAACTTAGGGTGGTCAACATTGGCTTTCGAGTGAGAAAAACAGGCGTCGGAGGGCGATGAAGGAATATAACTGGTTTCTGAAACAATTACTGGCCTCCCACCCTTCTATGACCTTCCTGGTGATGAAACAGAGGTCCCTGCAAAAAAAGAACACAAACCGATGCAAAATGAAGGTTCGGGGGCCGAAACGCGCAGTCCGAGGCCCCGAAAACTGACTGTTAGGCACCGGGAGTGGTGTTCGACCACGAAGTGGGTCTCTCAGACCACAGTGTCCCTCAAAGGGGAGTAAATAAGATATGTACCAAAAACCGGAGCAAACGGAGGTGGTTAAGCGGTCCCGAACCGAGGCACACGGCCGTCGGCTCCGAAAAAAATGAGAAACCGGGCTCCAAACAGGAAAAATGGCCTACGACCATGAAACGTAGCCTACGGCCACTGAGAGATGATCTACGAGACCTCTCCCTCCCTTCGGGAAGAGAAAACAGAGAAAACGGAGCCTGGTTCGCAAACCGAGGCAAAGCACAAAAGAGTCCGGAAGTCCGGAGGCAAGGCTCGCAGCCGGGACTCCGCAACCTCAAAACGAGCACAATATGCAACATCACCAAGTGCTCAATCGGTGACGTCTGAGTCTTAAGGTCGGTCAAAAATGGGGTGTCTACACAACCTTTCTCCACTCGCGTGCCGCGTTTGGACGTACCCGCGCTGTTATGTGCATCGCGCTTTCTTGCGCAACCTTTCTCCACTCGCATGCCATGTTTGGACGTATTCGCACTGTTATGTGCATCGTCCTTTATTGCTCTCTTTTCTCTCATGCGTGTGCCACACCGAGAGATGCTCTCTTTCCTCTCATGCGTGTGCCACGCTGAGAAATGCTTCATTTCCTCTCATGCGTACGCCACACTGAGAGATACTCCTTTGTCTCTCTTGCGTATGATACGTTGAGAGATGTTGTGTTTGAGACTCCGGGTGTCCTCGGTAGTCGCCTTTAATCTTCTCCGCGTAAGGCGCAGTGAGAATTGCATAATTTTCTTACACCCTTTCTGTTGGAATGTGTAGGACCGTTATCTCTTATTCGCTTTCTTAAATTGTTGCATTTGTTTTGCATAAATGCTTCATTACAGCTCTCTTTGCATGATCATAAGTTATGAACGGCATCGTGCATGTCACTTGCATCTTGCCTCTGCCTTCGGGCACATATCTTGCTATCTTGCATGCTTGTCTAAGTCTTCGGCCTTGTCAAAAATGGGTCGTTTCTGGGCTTTGACATTCACTCCCGTCACTTTGTGACTTTCGAGTTCTATCAAAGAGGGGCAACTGTAGACTCCCCATTTTTGACCGTCCTCAAGACTTGGACGTCATCGTTTGAACACTCGATGATCATTCATGCTCGTGTTCGTTTTGAGTTCTCGGAGGTCTCGGCTATGCGCCTTGCCTCAAGATCTCTCAACTTGTCTGTTTTGTGCTTGGTTGTGGACCAAACACTTGTGTTTTGCTTCTAAGGGAAGAGGGTGGCTTGTTTGCCATCCCCTCAACCCACCGGCCAGGGCATGATGTCGTCGGCCCCTTTTCTTGCCATCGGCCAAGAGTGTTGGCCGATCGACACTATATTTGGTTGGCCGGCACTTATGTTGGTCGATCGGCCATTTTTGATGGCCAAACCCTGTTCATCTGCTTTATGCAAATATTTTGTGCCAGTTGGTGCAGCTGGCATTCACAATTCACCCCCTCCATACACTATGGAGGGATTTGTCCTTTGCTTAGCTTCTCTTGGAAGCTTTAGAATTTGAACTTCTATAAAGAGGAAGCCCCTCCTCCCTCCTCCAGGGTTCAAAAAAAAATTAGGTTAGGAGAGTTAGATATAGTTTTGTATTTATACTCCCTTGTTTGATCCTATTTTGTGCTCAAAAGTGTAGTATTGTCTTACTATTGTACACAAACACGCACTAGAACACCATCCTTGGTTGTTGAGGTGCTAGGAGGTTGATTTCAGTGTTCTTGGGTTGGTTTGAACTCAGAAAACCTGCTGGAGCTTCCTTCTTAAAGAGGCTCTACAAGAGTGAGTTCCTAGCTTTAGATACCCCTTTATTGCTTAAGCCTTTAGCCCTTCTTGCTTATTGTTTTAAGCTTAACTTATAACTGATAAAAGTTCTGATTTTTCTTGCTTTAGAACTTTGTTTAAGGTCATTTTGAGGTTTGGGGTTGTTTCCTCCCTTTTAGGCCTTGTTAGGCCTCGTTTTCGACCATCCCTTTTGGCTATTGTTCTTAGCTTTGCATGACCTCTCTACCACTGAAATCCAGAGGATTTTCAGTGGTGGGGAGGTGGTTTTGGTATCCTAAATAGGAGAGGGTTATCCCCTCTCCTTGTTGTCTTTAATGCTTGCATAAATGGCTTATGTTAGTATCATGTTTGCTTAGCATGTTTTAGCTTCATTTCAGTACATATTAGGCTTTTTTTTTGCCATGATATAGCACTGTTTTGACTTGGTTTAGGCATACCATGCATGCTTTGTATACTTGTCTTGTAATCTCATGATTTGCCTTAACATGTACCTACCATTTAGACTACTATGCTTGCATGTTTTGGCCTAACTCCATGAAGCTTTTAGCCATGTTGTGACATGCTTAAGCTCCAATTTTGGTCCTCTCAGTCATGCTTGCATTGTTTTGTATAGCTACCATGTATTCTAGCTTGTTAGCTTTAAGTGTCCAAGTCATTAGCATGCTCTATTTGGGGTCATTTCAGTGATTTGGCATCACTTGTAATGTTATTTCAGTCCATATTCCATGCTCATATGCTTGCACTAATGACTCCTTTAATGTCTTAAAGAGTTAGTGTCTTATGCCTCATGAATGTGTCATCGTGTACGTCACCATGCTTAGGCATTTGGGATGTCATCTAAGTGGGTTTTTTGGGCTCATTTTGGCATGCCATATCTCTGTTTTCATTGACTTAAAACATGCCATGTTTGGTTGTCTTAGGTGTAGTGTAACACCTCTTTGGTAACCTTGCATGTCTCATGTTTTTACCCCTTTGCTTTAGCTTGTTTTGGCTTTGGTCATTGCATGTTTTAGGCTTACTTTGCCATGCTTTAGGACTATTTTGGGTTATGCTTGCCATATGCTCTTTGTTTTGTGTAGCTTTGGTTCGAGTCCCTTCACTAGTTTTAGGCCTTAAGCCTTGTGCATGCTATGATTATGATTTGTTTATGTGATTTGGCATCACTCCTAGCATCATTCTAGAGCATGTAATGTTGTCACATTTGCATGCTTTTCATTCCTTTTAAGTATTCTTAAAAGTTGCCCTTCAATGCTTAAGTGTTAGGCCAATTACCATGCATGTTTGTATGTGATTTTGTCCCTTATCCCTTAGCATATTGGCCACTGATTTGGACCTATTTGAGAGCTGTCCATTTTGGTTTAAGTCCATCCCTACATGTTGTTGCATGATTGCTTTGCATGTTGTCACATGCTTGTTGCATATTTGGTAAATTGTATGTTGTAACATGCTAGTTTAATTGTGCCTTGTTGCATACTTAGTCCATAACATGTTGTTGCATGTTTAAGTGGTATTGCATTCGGCATGCTTTTGTTAAGTAGCTTTGCACGTTTGCATATCTTGTCCCTTTACATGTTGTCACATGTTTGCCTTGCATGCTTGAAATGTCCATGTTGCATTTTGCATGCTTGTCTAAGTTGCATTGCATTTGGCATGCTTGTTATCATTAGCCTTGTATGGCATTGTCATTAACATGCTCATGTTGTATTAGTCTTGCTTGCATGCATGCACCCTTTGCCTCTTGACCAATTATGGTAGAGTTTTGGGGGTCCATTATGTGTTATGTGCATTTCATTTGATATTGAATTGCATATTCGGCACCTTTGGCCATCATGCATTGAAATGCATGATTGATGGCCCGAGGGTTGAGAACCATATTTCCTTGAGTTCCTGACATTATAGGAAAGGTGGTTGTGCACACATTGCTTTGAAAATGCATTGCCATGCTCTGTTTGTCCTCTGCTGCAGCAAAATAGCATTCTGAAGGAAGATATGGCCGGTCGGCCATCTTCAGTGCCGGTCGGCTAAAAACATCTGGCCGAGAGCCTCACTTTTGGTCGATGGCCAATTTACCTCGGCCGATGGCCTCACAGCATGCCCACAAGGTGGTTCAGAAGTGTCACAGAAGTTGGCACAATTTTCAGAGGTACAGAGCAGTGCAAACAGAGGCAACATGAAGCATGGTGATAGATTTCTGAGCGAAGCCGTCCGAGCATGCATTCATCCCTCGTCTCGAGGCCATTTCAGTGTTTTAATAACTTAGAATAGTTATTTATTTCAATTTGGTTGTGTAATTAATTAATTAGCTTGTTAGTTAGTTAATTAGATTAATTTGTATTATTTTTTCGGTCCCTCCATCGAGAGGGCACAATTATGTAATAAGCGTGCGTGTGTGTGATGCATGTCTTCCAACCCCACGTCTTTCTCCCTTTTACTTAACCGCTTACGATGGTTAGTTCTAGGTCATATTTCATTTAGCATCCATCCATTTGTATTGCATACACCGGGCTCGGTGCATCATACTAACTGCATTGTGTTTCAATTCCAAGTTGAATACATGTATTGAAGTGTCGCATCTCATATGTCATTTTAGATTAGCCGAGCCTATTCTAGTTGCACTTTGCATGCGATGCATTAGCCATTTTAACATGAACTAGGATCATGCATTGATTACTAACTAGTTATGCATGTTTCTAACAAAATTGTACCTGTTAAGTTTCTTTCTTTTGCAGGCACGATATTGTATGTATGGTTCATTTGAAGCTGGCGCGACCAAACGAACCAGACAGGCACGATATTATATGTTCGATTCATTCGAGAGAAGTCCCAATTCAGTTTTACTGTTAACCTTTCTCCACTCGCATGCCGCGTGTGGACGTAAACCCCTTTCTCCACTCGCATGCCACGTGTGGACGTAAACCCCTTTCTCCACTCGCGTGTTGCATGTGGACGTAAACCCCTTTCTCCACTCGCATGCCGCGTGTGGACTCCACTCGCATGCCGCGTGTGGACTCCACTCGCGTGCCGCATGTGGACATAAACCCGTTCTCCACTCGCGTGCCGCGTGTGGACGTAAACCCCTTTCTCCACTCGCGTGCCGCGTGTGGACGTAAACCCTTTCTCCACTCGCGTGCCGCGTGTGGACGTAAAACCCTTTCTCCACTCGCGTGCCGCGTGTGGACGTAAACCCTTCTCCACTCGCGTGCCGCATTTGGAAGTAAACCCTTCTCCACTCGCGTGCCGCGTTTGGACGTAACCCCTTCTCCATTCGCGTGCCGCGTTTGGACGTAAACCCTTTCTCCACTCGCGTGCCGTGTTTGGACATAATACCTTTCTCCACTCGCATGCCGCGTTTAGACGTACCTGCACTGTTATGTGCATCACGCTTTCTTGCGCAACCTTTCTCCACTCGCGTGCCGCGTTTGTATGTACCCGCACTGTTATGTGCATCGCGCTTTCTTGCGCGACCTTTCTCCACTCGCGTGCCACGTTTGGATGTATTCACACTGTTATGTGCATCGTGCTTTATTGCTCTCTTTTCTCTCACGCGTGTGCCACACCGAGAGATGCTCTCCTTCCTCTCATGCGTGTGCCACGCTGAAAGATACTCCTTTGCCTCTCTTGCGTCTAATACGTTGAGAGATGTTGTGTTTGAGACTCCGGGTGTCCTCGGTAGTCGCCTTTAATCTTCTCCGCGTAAGGCGCAGTGAGAATTGCATAATTTTCTTACACCCTTTCTATTAGAATGTGTAGGACCGTTATCTTTTATTCGCTTGCTTAAATTGTTGCATTTGTTTTGCATGAATGCTTCATTACAGCTTCCTTTGCATGATCATAAGTTATAAACGGCATCGTGCATGTCACTTGCATCTTGCCCTGCCTTCGGGCATATATCTTGCTATCTTGCATGCTTGTCTAAGTCTTCGACCTTGTCAAAAATGGGTCGTCTCTAGGCTTTGACATTCACTCCCGTCACTTTGTGACTTTCGAGTTCTGTCAAAGAGGGGCAACTGTAGACACCCCATTTTTGACCGTCCTCAAGACTTGGACGTCATCGTTTGAACACTCGATGATCATCCATGCTCGTGTTCGTTTTGAGTTCTCGGAGGTCTCGGCTACGCGCCTTGCCTCAAGATCTCTCAACTTGTTTGTTTTGTGCTTGGTTGTGGACCAAACACTTGTGTCTTTGCTTCCAAGGGTGGCTTGTTTGCCATCCCCTCAACCCACTAGCTAGGGCATGAGGCCATCGGCCCCTTTTTCTTGCCATCGGCCAAGAGTGTTGGCCGATCGGCACTATATTTGGTCGGCCGTCACTTATGTTGGTCGATCGGCCATTTTTGGTGGCCGAACCCTATTCATTTGCTTTATGCAGATTTTTTGTGCCAGCTGGTGCAACTGGCATCCACAATTCACCCCCTCCATAGTATGGAGGGATTTGCCCTTTGCTTAGCTTCTCTTAGAAGCCTTAGAATTTGAACCTCTATAAAGAGGGAGCCCCTTCTCCCTCCTTCAAGGTTCAAAAAAATTGTTCTTGAGAGGATAGATATAGCGTTGTATCTATTCTTCTTTGTTTAGCTTTGTTTTGTGTCTAAAAGAGTAGTATTGTCTTACTATTACACACAAACACACACTAGAACACCATCCTTGGTTGCTGAGGTGCTAGGAGGTTGATTTCAGTGTTCTTGGGTTGGTTTGAACTCAGAAAACTTGCTGGAGCTTTGTTCTTGAAGAGGTTCTACAAGGGTGAGTTCCTTGCTTTAGATACCCCATTCTTGCTTAAGCTTTTAACCTTTCTTGCTTATTGTTTTAAGCTTAGATTATAACTGATAAAAGTTCTGATTTTTAGTGCTTAAGACCTTTGTTTAAGGTCATTTTTGTGTTTGGGGTTGTTTACCCCCTCTTAGGCCTTGTTTGGCCTTGTTCTTGTGCTTTTTTTTTTAAGCTTTGAGATCACCTTGCTTTGGCCTTCTCACCACTGAAATCCAGAGGGATTTCAGTGGTGGGGATGGTGCTTTAAGGTCTCAAATAGGAGAGGGCCATCCCCTCTCCTTGTCATCTTTCATGCTTGCATAAATGGCTTATGTTTATAGCATGTGTGCTTAGCTTGTTTTAGCTTCATTTCAGTATATATTAGCTTTGTTTTACCATGATATAGCATTGTTTTGACTTGGTTTAGACATACCATGCATGCTTCATGTACTTGTCTTGTAATCCCATGATTTGCCTTAACATGCATCATGTTGTAACATGTCATTTTAGCATGATTTTGGTTCAACTTCATGAAGCTTCTAGCCTTGTTTTAACATGCTTGAGCTCTGTTTTTCATTGTTTTGGTCATGCTTGCATTGTTTTGTATAGCTACCGTACAATCTAGCTTGTTAGCTTTGGGTGCTCAAGCCATTAGCATGCTCTATTTCAATCATTTCAGTGGTTTGGCATCACTTGTAATGCTATTTCAGTTCATATTCCATGCTCATATACTTGCACTTATCACTCCTTTAATGTTTTAAGGAGTTGATGTTTTATGCCTTATGAATGTATCATTGTGTATGCCATCATGCTTAGGCATTTGGGATGCCATCTAAGTGGGTTTTTGGGCTCATTTTGACATGTCATAACTCTGTTTTTGGTTGCTTAAGTCATGCCATGTTTGGCTTTGATAGGTGTGGTGTAACACCTCTTTTGTGGCCTTGTTTGCTTCGTGCTTTTGGTCCTTTGTTCTAGCATGTTTTGGCTTCATTCCTTGCATGTTTTAGGATCATCTTGACATGATTTAGGACTGTTTTGGGTTATGTTTTCCATATGCCCCTTGTTTTGTGTAGCTTTGGTTCAAGTCCCTTCACAAGCCTTAGGCTTCGAGCCTTAGGCTTCGAGCCTTATGCATGCTATGCTTGATTTGTTTATGTGATTTGGCATCACCCCTAGCATCATTTCAGAGCATGTAATGTTGTCACATTTGCATGCTTTTCACCTCTTTTAAGTGTGCTTAAAAGTTACCCTTTTATGCCTTAGTCTTTAGGCCAATTAGCATGCATGTTTGTATAAGCTTTTGTCCTCATTTCCATAGCATTTTGGCCACTGATTTGGACCTATTTGAGAGCTTTCTACTTTGGTTTAAGTCCATCCCCGCATGTTGTTGCATGTTGTCGCATGCTTGTTGCATATTTGGTAAATTGCATGTTGTAACATGCTAGTTCAATTGTGCCTTGTTGCATACTTAGTCCATAACATGTTGTTGCATGTTTAAGTGGTATTGCATTTGGCATGCTTTTGTTAAGTAGCTTTGCATGTTTGCATATCTTGTCCCTTTACATGTTGTCACATGTTTGCCCTGCATGCTTGAATGTCCATGTTGCATTTTGCATGCTTGTCTAAGTTGCATTGCATTTGGCATGCTTAGCCTTGTATGGCATTGTCATTAACATGCTCATGTTGCACTAGTTTTGCTTGCATGATTCACATCCCTTGCCTCTTGATAAACCATGATAGAGGTTGGGGTCCTTCATGTGTTTTGTGTGCATTTCATTTGACATTAAAATGCACACTTGGCTCCTTTGGCCATCATGCATTGAAATGCGTGATTGGTGGCCCGAGGGTCGAGAACCATACTCCTTTGAGTCTCAAACATGATAAGGAGGGTGGTGGTGCACACATTGCCCTGAAAATGCATTGCCATGCTCTGTTTGTCCTCTGCTGCAACAAAACAGCATTCTGCAGGAAGGAATGGCCGGTCGACCATCTTCAGTGCCGGCCAGCTATGCATTGTTGGCCGAGAGCCCCACAAATGGTCGATGACCAGTTCCTCATGGCCAATGGTCTTTTCACTTGGCCGATGACCTCCCACAATGTTCAGGGAATGGTTCAGAAGCATCCTTGAGACTTGTGTAGCCTTCAGAGGTGCAGAGCAGTGCAAACAGAGGCAACATGACATGGCGATGGATTTCCGAGCGAAGCTGACTGAGCATGCATGCATCTCTCTTCCCAAGGTTGTTTTACTGCTTTAGTAGCTTAATTAATTTGTTTAATTAGTTAAGTGTTGTGTAATAATTAATTAGCTTGTTAGTTAGTTAATTTGTATTATTCTTTCGGTCCCTCCGACGAGAAGGGCACAATCGTTGTAATAAGCGTGCGTGTGTGTGATGCATGTCTTCCAAACCTCCATTTCTTTCTCCCTTTTACTTAACCTCTTACGATGGTTAGTTCTAGGTCATTTTCAATTAGCATCCTTATGCTATGCATGTTTACATCATTCATCTGTATTGCATGCACCGGGCTCGGCGCATCATACTAACTGCATCGTACTTCAATTCTTACTTGAATACATGCATCGAATTGTCGCATTTCACATGCCATTCTTAGATTAGCTGAGCCTATTCTAGTTGCATTTTGCATGTGTTGCATTAGCCATCTTAACATGAACTAGGATCATGCATGATTTCTAACTAGTTTCTTTGTTTTGGCTCGGAGTACACTGTGAGTGTTTATGCTTTAGCATCTCGCATGTATGTGAGTGTTAACATGACAGCATGCTTGCCATGAGGCTAATTGCTTATATGATATAACTGCCTGAATGCCTGTGGGTGAAGGTTGGAATACTTGAATTGGAACAATTCATTGAAATCCATGTTTTAGCCTACTTGCGAGTAGCAAACTTCAAACCATTTCCAAACGAACGCATATGCGATGCTTTGTTCCAAATTAGGCGATCTAGTCTATACTTGTGTGTTGTGCACATCACATAGTAATTCTAGCTAATTAACCGGAATAAGAACGCATGTGTTTTCAAAAACAAGATATCATGTTTAGTACAGGCCGATCTTTGATCGAGCTAGCGGGGGTGCTCATAGCTGACCTTCCCCAATCGTACCCAAGTTCCTGAGCCGAGGCAACTTTGTTGATGAAGGACACGTGGCCTTAGGCAACAAGTCAGGGTTTTCTAAATTTCTCCAAAAATAAAATATTTAGGTGGCGACTCTGTATCTGGCAAAGCAATCCATGTTTGGCACTTCTTTCTTAAAAATCAGTTTTCCAAAAGGATTTGTCAGATTTGGACTCTTTGGTGATTTATCAATCTCACATTGCACATTGTGAGATCAGATTAAGAACCGTGACAATTTGAGTCCGAACTGTAGCATGAGGCTCAAGGACGCGTCTACAAGATGGTGGATGTTAATGCGAGAAATCACGAAGATGTTGACTGGGTGAAATTTCTGGAATTTTTCTATGACAAGTATTTCCCACAATGTGTTCAGGATAGGAAAGTGTCAGAGTTCATGGAACTTAGGCAAGACAGTATGACTGTAGCCGAGTATGAGGCCAAATTCACTGACTTGGCCAGGTTCGCACCACATGTGATTGATACTGATTATAAGAAGGCGAGGCATTTTGAAGGTGGGCTTCGAAGCGACATTTTAGAAAGGGTAAATGTCTTCAAGCTGGAAACCTATATTGGGGTGCTAGACCGGGCCATAATATCGGAGGCCAACATAGCTAGACAAACTAAGTCAACAACTGACTGGAAAGGCAACAAAAGACAAGGCTTCTTCTCAAAGAAGAACTTTTCGAAAAAGCAAAATACAGGCTCCTCAAATACTTCGAATTCTTCCCGAGACACATCTCCCATGTGCAATATTTGTAGCAAAAGGCACCGTGGGGTTTGTTACCGTGTATCAGGAGCCTGTTTCAAATGTGGTAAACAAGGGCACATGGCCTGAGATTGTAATCAGAACAGTGGGAAGCTAGCAGCTAGCTCGACTGCATCAATCCCGAAGCCGGGAAACGCTATGAGATCTGCTACCACCGGGGATACTGTGAGGCAAGAGAGAGTTTTTGTGCTTGTTCCAGGCGATACGCGGAATGCCAACGCAGTTGTCTCAGGTACTATTTCTATATGTAATCAGGATGCCTTTGTGTTAATTGACTCCGGATCAACACACTCTTTTGTGACATGTGCATTTGCATCTAGACTAAGTAGACCTCTAGAATTATTGCCATATCTGCTATGTGTATCTGCTCCATCCGGGAAATCTGTGTTATGTGAATCTGTATATCGTTTTTGTGACGTGCGTGTTGGGAATGCCATCCTATATGTGGACTTGCTACCCTTGAACTTTAGGCACTTTGATATAATTTTGGGCATGGATTGGTTAACTAAATATTGTGCCACTATTGACTGTGTAACAAAACGGGTTGTGTTTAGACCACCAAAACAGGAAGAAATTGTGTTTGTGGGTAACGGGGTAGTGCCTCCACCTTATTTGATATCTGCAATGAAAGCATGTAAACTGATCAGGAAAGGGTGCCAGGGTTACTTGTGTTATGTGTTGTCTGAACAATCTGTAGATGTTGAATTGAATGATATCCCCATTGTTAGAGAGTTTCCAGATATGTTTCCAAATGAACTACCAGGGGAATTGGTGGACAGGGAGATAGAGTTTACAATTGAGACTATGCCAGGCACCCAACCTATTTCTAAAACTCCCTACAAAGTGGCTACTACCGAAATGAAAGAATTGAAAGAACAGTTGCAAGACCTACTTAACAAAGGGTTTATCCGACCTAGCACTTCGCCATGGGGTGCACCTGTATTGTTTGTGAAAAAGAAGGATGGAACCCTACGTTTGTGTATTGACTACCGAGAACTGAACAAGGTAACAATAAAGAATAAATATCCCTTACCCCGTATTGATGACCTGTTTGACCAGTTGCAGGGCTCGCAAGTGTTTTCCAAGATTGATTTGAGATCCGGGTATCATCAGCTGAAAGTAAAGGCAGAAGATGTTGAGAAAACCGCATTCAGAACGAGGTATGGTCATTTTGAATTTCTTGTCATGCCATTTGGAGTGACTAATGCTCCGGCAGCATTTATGGACTTAATGAACCGAATTTTTAAAACCTACCTTGACGAGTTCGTTGTGGTTTTTATTGATGACATTCTGATATACTCCAAGAATAAACTTGAACACGAACATCATTTGAGAACTGTCCTGCAAATACTTAGGAAGAAGAAATTGTTTGCTAAACTAAAGAAATGTGAGTTTTGGTTGGATGAAGTTGTTTTCTTAGGGCATGTAATCAACAGGGAAGGAATTTCAGTAGACCCACAGAAAATAGAGGCAGTTGTGAATTGGCCTACACCGACAAATGTAACAGAGGTCCGCAGTTTTATGGGCTTGGCCGGGTATTACAGGAGGTTTGTGAAAAACTTTTCGAAGATAGCTGTACCTCTTACCCAGTTGACACTCAAGGGGCAATCATTTGAATGGAATGACGAAAAAGAATCTGCCTTTCATGAACTGAAAACGAGACTGACCACTGCACCAGTACTAACATTGCCCACAGGTACAGAAAATTTTGTAATTTTCAGTGATGCGTCTTATAAAGGTTTGGGTTGTGTATTAATGCAGAACGGAAAGGTTATTGCTTACACCTCCCGACAGTTGAGACCACACGAGAAAAACTACCCAACACACGATTTGGAATTGGCCGCAGTTGTGTTTGCTTTGAAAATCTGGCGGCATTATTTGTATGGGGCAAAGTGTGAAGTCTACACGGATCACAAAAATCTGAAATACTTCTTTACACAGAAGGAATTGAATATGCGATAAAGGAGATGGCTCGAACTGATAAAAGACTACGATCTTGAGATTCAGTATCACCCCGGGAAAGCAAATACAGTTGCTGATGCCTTGAGCAGAAAATCAACGGGGAGAATGGCTTGTTTGCTTACTGAACAGAAGGAAATCTTGCAAGATTTTGAGAAGTCTGAAATTGAAGTAGTGTTGTGTGAACAGGGCGGATTGATAGCCGCTATTTTAGCTGAACCGGCAATCATTAATGAAATTAAATAGAAGCAGAAAGAGGATGAATTCCTCAAGAAAGTGATTGATGAATTTGAGACAAGTCCAAAGGTAGAGTTCGGCATTGAAAATGAAGTGTTGAGGTTTCGAAACCAAATGTACGTCCCAGATATTCCGGAACTAAAGAAGAGGGTTTTAGATGAAGCCTACAAATCAGTGTTTGCTATGCATCCGGGTAACAACAAAATGTATCGGGATTTGAAACAAACCTATTGGTGGCCTAAAATGAAGATAGAGATTGCGGAATATGTGTCCAAATGTCTTCAATGTCAACAAGTTAAAACTGAACATCAGAAACCAGGCGGTCTACTTCAACCTCTCTATATTCCTGAATGGAAGTGGGAGCATGTGACTATGGATTTCGTTGTCGACCTACCTCGGACTTCTCGAGGTATGGATTCTATTTGGGTTGTAGTTGATAGACTAACTAAATCTGCACATTTTCTACCAGTTAGAACTACGTTTAATGCTTATAGACTAGCTACCATTTATGTTGATGAGATTGTCCGTTTACACGGAGTTCCAGTATCTATTGTGTCGGATAGAGATCCGAAATTTGTATCTAGATTGTGGAAGAGTTTGCAGGAAGCTATGGGAACAGAATTGAGATTTAGTACTGCATTCCACGTATAGACAGATGGGCAATCAGAACGAACAATACAGACTTTGGAAGATATGCTTCGGATGTGTGCTTTAGATTTCCAAGGGAGTTGGGAAGATTATTTGCCACTTGCAGAATTTGCATACAATAAAAGCTTCCACTCCAGCATTGGTATGGCACCATACGAGGCTTTGTATGGCATAAGGTGTAGATCACCGATTTGTTGGACAGAAGTCGGAGATAGAGCTTTACTTGGGCCTGAAACTGTGCAAGACACTTCTGAGAAGATCAAAACTATTCGGCAAAGGCTCAAAACAACTCAGGATCGACAAAAGAATTATGCAGATGTTCGGAGAAGACCTCTCGAGTATGAGGTTGGTGACCATGTGTTCATCTGTGTGTCTCCGATGAAAGGCTAAGTCAGGTTTGGGAAGAAAGGCAAGTTGTTGCCCCATTACATTGGGTCGTTTCAGATTCTGGAAAGACTTGGCCCAGTTGCCTATAGGGTTGCTTTGCCACCAGGATTTGAACAAATCCATAAAGTGTTTCATGTGTCGATGTTGAGGGGTTACCTCCGAGACCCGTTTCATGTGATTGATTATCATCGGGTAGCCATTGATGAAATTATGGAATACGTCATTGTTGACCGGCAAGTGAAACAATTGAGAAGCAAGTCCATTCCGATGGTGAAAGTGGAATGGAAAGAGCACTATGGGACGGATGCCACGTGGGAAAAAGAGAAGGAAATACGACTACGCTATCCACATTTGTTTCCCAACGAAGGTAAAATAAGTTTGGAGGACCAAACTTCTTAAAAGGGGGAAGACTGTGATAACCCTGTTCCGTATTATGCTAATTGGTCCTTATTATAAATGTGATTATGTGATTGATATGATTTTGTGTGCCATTATGTGAAAATATGTGGTTTTGAATTTCTATCTGTTCACCGTAGGAATATCTGTTTGATTATTTGCTTTGGAAGTTAAATTGAAGGCCTTATCGGCCACAAAACCCGAAATTGATTACGCCATTGTGATTGGCATAATTTTTAGAGCCTACGGTGAAATTTAATTGGAAATTGATTCGGATCAGATTAAATTGATTTAATTAATCAATTAAGTGCTCAAATATCTAATATTAAATTAATGTGACTTAGTGGGGTTATATAAGGGCCATTACACTCTCAATTCTTCTCTTTTTGTGTTCATTTGGCTGATATCAACTCTAAGAGAGAGAGAGAGGGTCGGCTAGAGAGGGAACAAGAGGGAAAATTATGTGTTTGGCTCAAGTTTGAGAAATTGGAAGGTTGAACTCAATAATTAAGCATTCATTGGGGAGATTGAGCTTCTAGGTGAGTAATCAACCCTTTGATTCATGAGTTGAGTTGTAATTTTGTGGATTAAAGATTAATTAGTGAGTTAGACTATGAATTGAGTTGATCATGTTGAATTAAAGGTCAATGTATGCATGCATGTATGTAATTGCTTTGAATTCGCATGTTGAGCTTGAAATACATGATCCATGTAGAATTTTGGTTGAAGCTCATGTTTGTAATCACCATTTGCACCCTATAAGTTGAGAATGAGAGTAAGATGTCACATGCATGTACAATTCATAGGGGTGTAAGTGTTGAATACATGAATTTGTCATGTTGGAAATGAGTTTGTGTAATTTGGGACATGCATGTGACTAATTTGTGGAATTTAGCTTCAAAATGATGTAATTTCGTATTTATACCATGTTAGTACAGGTATATGTGAAGTTTGAGCTGAAATTATGTGTTTAGAGCCTTTGAATACCAAGTTAAAGCTCAAGAACATGTTCTGGATTTTTCAGAAAATTTGATGTCCGCTCGAGCGGAGGAACCGCCGCTTGAGCGTGGAATTCGTGCTCCCAGTATATTTTGCAGACAAGGTGTCCGCTCGAGCGGGGAAGTTCATGCTCGAGCGGGGAGCTATGTAGACAGACCTTCAGCTCGAGCGCCCGACTTCACGCTCGAGCGTAAATTTGATGCATCTAGTACTTTTGCAGACCTCATGGGTTCGCTCGAGCGGGGAAGTCTACGCTCGAGCGAGGACCCTGTTTCTAAAAATTTTAAAAAAGGCATTATGTGTTTCGTTTTCTGTTCTCTTTCACTTCTAAGTACTCTTAGGCATACATTGAGCATTGTAATTGAGTTAAAGGGATAAGAATAAAGCCAAAAAGAGGAATATGTGAATTAAAGAACGGATTGAATCATTTGTGACCCGAATGTGTTATGTGATGTGTAGGGTCAAGCTCCAGGGCAAATCAACCAACCAATCACTGTGAGTAATATCTTGACAAAGATATCTGAAAAATGTTGTTGTCCAATTTCTTACTTCTATGTAAGTTTATAAGTTTGTCAATTTGATTGGTGGACAATGTTTGCTATGCCAAATGAATGGGCCAAAGGCCAGTTTGACATGAAAGCGTGAATGGGCCAAAGGCCAGTTTGACATGAAAGTATGAATGGGCCAAAGGCCAGTTTGACATGAATGAATGAATGGGCCGAAGGCTAGTCTGACATAAATGAATGAATGGGCCAGAGGCCAGTATGATTTGAACGATAGAATGAATGGGCCAGAGGCCGGTATGATCTGAATGAAAGAATGAATGGGCCAGAGGCTAGTCTGACATAAATGAAAGACAAATGGGCCAAAGGCCAATTTGACATGAATGGATTGGGCCTGAGGCCATCCGAAGTGTTTGGAACCGAAGTCACTTGATCTATAGCTATTTATATACTAGATAGAAATATGAATTGGGCCTAAGGCCGTCCGATGTATGTTGTTCCAATGCATCTTCTTCAATTAATATTATTCACTGGGTTTTCACTCACGCTCATTCATGTGTTTATAGGTGAGCCAAGAGAGGTCCAAACCCAGCCTCAGTGAAGTCTGTTTGGAACAACCAAGGTTTTGAAGAGTCAGCCCTTGCGTCTCACGCACGAAACTCGTCTCCGCCCTTTTGTCATGTATTTATATTTTGTCATGTTGGCAAAGACTTTGAATCTGTTGTATATAGTTTTCATGGGTTAATTTCAAACTTAAACGATCCTGTCTGTACAGAACCTTATGCTACTATATTTTCTGAAATGAGTTATTAACATGTATGTGTATGGTTTGTTATGATGTGACATGTAAGCACAGCTCTATGGACAAAGTTTTAAATTTTGCTTCCATTTGGCCCCTTTACTCTGATGAGTTATGTTTGGTTTGGTTTGAGGCCGTAGGTAATCTCAGGATTACTGGCCGGTTATGTCCTTAACCCTTGGGGGCGGGTTCGGGTCATGACACCACCAGATTTCTAAGAAAAAACAAAAAGATAGTGTGGCTTTCACTAGTGCTCATGGGACTGCAAAACTCCGAAGCCTGAGTTTGATTTAGAGTCTGAGATGACGGCTATGCTTACTAAATAGTTTTAAAAAATTTTGAAGAAAAAGAAGCCTAATTTCAGAGACCCTATTTCAAAAGACAAAAGTAATGAAAAACCCAAAACTTTTCTACCAAAACTTGCTCCAAAAACTGAAAAGAAGATTGTAAAGGGGCAAGGGGTCAAGTGCTATGAATGTCAAGGGTTTGGCCATATTGCCCTTGAATGTCCTTCAAAAAAGAATCGAAAGAAAGTCTACACAGTGACTTGGGATGATGAAAGCGGGTCGGAGCAAGAACCCGAAGAACCTAAATCCGGTGAAGACGGGGATAGTGCTTTCATGGCATTTTGGTCCACTTTCACTCAATCTCTTCCAAAGCCAGCGGAATTAGCTCGTGGTCAGAACCTGCATCATGCTCCCACCTTTGATGGGAGTAACTACTTGTATTGGAAGATTAGAATGAGGGTGTTTCTGAGAGCTTTCGATCCAGAAGGCTGGCAAGCCATTGAAGAAGATGTTGAAAGCATTGACAATCTAAGGAATCTGAGAGTTCTGACTACTATTCGTGGAGCTATTCTGATGAAGAACAGCAACGGGTTGCTCACTACACAAAGGCTAAAGATGCATGGGACTTTCTAAGCCAATTTCATGAAAGAGGAGAGTCATCTTCACCGCCATCCATCACCTTTTCTGCCTTAGTTGCCCGACTGGATGAGGTCAAGGAGAATGAGGAGCAAAAAAATGATGATGAAACATCAGAAGACAATGATGAGATTACTGGTGATGATCTACAACAAGCTTACGAAAAGCTTTATGATGAATCTCTGAATCTGTCTAAAATCAATGACAAACTCACTCTCAAGCTCAAAGCATGTGAAAGCGAGAATGTCAAGCTAAAAGGAGAACTTGTAGCAGCAAAGCAGAATGTCATCAAAATCTCAAGTGACAGGCAAGACCTACGTGGAAAACTTCTATCCTGTGAAACTGAAAGGAATGAACTTCTAAAAGTGTATTCCACATATGAAGAGAAGGTTGAAAGCCTTGAGATGTCACAAGCTACATTGGAAGAGGTAGTTTGTCAGAAAGATGAAGAACTCCGAATTGCTAGAGCCACAATTGCCATGTGGAACAAAGGTTCCAAATCATTAGAAGACATCCTCGGGTCTCAACAAATGGGTTGTGACAAAAGTGGGCTAGGCTATGGTGCAACAGCTCACAAGGGACATGCCTCTACATCACATGACCTGAAGACTCGAGCAAAGGGAAAGTTGAAGGTAGACCAGGGTGATCCCTCTCTTCATCCACATAAAAAGGGAAATACTGTCTTGCATGGGGTTCGCACATCTGATAACTGCTATGGGATTGTTACTACTAATGATCTCACTTGTCGCTCTGCCATCATAAGTAACATTGATTTGTGGCATCAAAGATTAAGTCACATGAATTTCAAAGACCTAACTAAGATAGCCAACAGAGAGCTTGTGAGAGGAGTACCTAAACTTGGTAAAAATCTGAACCATGTGTGTGGACCATGTCAACTTGGAAAGCAAACCCATGCCCCTCATAAAAAGGTGAACAGCTTTACAACCAAACGTCCTCTTGAATTGGTTCACATGGATTTAATGGGTCCTACTCGCACTAAAAGCATTGGAGGTAAAAGATATATTTTTTTAACTGTTGATGATTTTACTCGATTTTCATGGGTAAATTTTTTAAGGGAAAAATCTGATACGTTTGATGCTTTTCAGGCCTTAGTCCTTAAAATCCAAAATGAACAGGGTGTTTCCATTGGGTGTATCATAAGAATCCGAACTGATCATGGTCGTGAATTTGAAAACAGTTCGTTTTCGGATTTTTGTGATATGCATGGAATTAAGCATGAATTTTCTGCACCTATTACTCCACAACAAAATGGAGTGGTTGAGAGGAAGAACAGAGTTGTTCAAGAAATGGCTAGGGTCGTGCTCCTTAGTAAGAAACTTCCTTCAAAGTTTTGGACTAAAGCCCTAAATACTGTTGTTTATGTCATAAATTGCATGTATTTAAGGCCCGGCACTTTACAAACTCCATATGAATTGTGGAAGGGATTGAAACCTAATGTAAAATACTTCAAAACTTTTGGGAGTAGGTGTTACATTTTCAAAGATAGAGAGCCTTTGGGCAAATTTGACTCCCGAAGTGATGAAAGTATTTTTCTAGGGTATTCAACCACTAGTAGGGCTTTTCGAGTCTATAACCTGCGAACTTCTTCTTTAATGGAATCAATCAATGTGGTTATAGATGACACAGGTTCCCCTCCTCCAGCAACAAATGAGGATGACAATGGTGAGTCTCCAATCCTGGATACTGAACCACAAAGTCAAAGAGAAGCTGAGGTCTAAGCACAAGAAGTTGAGACAGCACCATCCTCATAGGTAAGTCAAAGTCCAAAGAGTGCACAAAGAAACATCACTCCTGATGCTTCTGTCACTGCAAGTCCTGAGTTCAAACCATCAGCAAGGGTGAAATTGAATCATCCAACTCAACAGGTGATTGGAAGTGTATCGGATCGAATGAAAACCCGAAGACAGATTCGGGATAAGGTATCACATATGTGTTATGTTTCATTAATTGAACCTAAGAATTTTAAAGAGGCCTTGCTAGATGATAGTTGGGTCAATGCTATGCATGAAGAATTAGGTCAATTTGAATGTAACAATGTTTGGACTCTAGTTCCCAGACTTAAAGACATGAATGTGATAGGTACCAAGTGGATCTTTAAAAATAAATCTGATGAGAATGGTACTGTGGTTAGGAATAAAGCCAAGTTGGTTGCTCAAGACTACACACAAGTAGAGGGTGTTGACTATGATGAGACGTTTGCCTCAGTTGCAAGTCTCGAATCTATTCATATTTTACTTGGTGTTGTATGTTTTCTTGGTTTCAAATTGTTTCAAATGGATGTGAAAAGTGCCTTTCTGAATGGGTACTTGAAAGAAGAGGTATATGTTGAGCAACCAAAAGGGTTTGAGGACCCTAAATGTCCAAATCATGTCTACAAGTTAGACAAGGCTTTGTATGGGTTGAAACAAGCCCCTCGAGCTTGGTATGATAGACTTACTACATTTCTTCTTGATAATGATTTTCAAAGGGGTAGTGTGGATAAGACTTTATTTGTGAAACATACTAAGTCTTATATTCTTGTTGCTCAGATTTATGTTGATGATATTGTGTTTGGATCCACTGCTGATCATCTTGTGAAATATTTTTCGGATTGCATAACACATGAGTTTGAGATGAGCATGATGGGAGAGTTGTCTTATTTTTTGGGTCTACAAATTAAACAGTCTCCTTCGAGTATGTTTGTCTCTCAGACTAAGTATGCCAAAAATCTTGTGTCAAAGTTTGGTCTTGAGTCTGCCAAACATGCTCGTACTCCCATGAGCACTAGTCTTCACCTTTCCAAAGATTCCTCTGGTATTGATGTAGATCCTACCCTTTATAGAAGTATGATAGGGAGTCTTCTTTACCTCACAGCCAGTCATCCTGATATTGCCTTCAGTGTAGGTGTTTGTGCCCGTTTCCAAGCCAGTCCCAAAGAGTCTCATCTTCTTGCGGTCAAACGCATCATCAAATAGGTTAATGGGATATTGGGGTATGGGGTTTGGTTTTCTACTAACACTACAGCTGAAATTACTGGTTTCTCTGATGCCGACTGGGCAGGGTGTGCTGATGATAGGAAGAGTACATCCGGGGGGTGTTTTTACCTTGGGAATAATTTGGTTTCCTGGCATAGTAAAAAGCAAAATGCCATCTCCTTATCGACTGCTGAGGCTGAGTACATAGCTGCAGGGAGTTGTTGTGCTCAAATGCTATGGATGAAGCAAATGCTTCATGATTATGGGATAGAACAGTACACTCTCACTCTTTTCTGTGACAACACAAGTGCCATAAATATTTCAAAAAATCATGTCCAACACCCTTGCACCAAACACATTGACATTCGTCATCATTTTATTCGAGAGCTAGTGGAAAAGGGCCTTGTTGTTCTTGAACATATACCCATTGAGCATCAAAAAGCTGATATTTTTACAAAACCCCTTGATCTTCTTCGGTTTGAGTTCCTTAGAAAGACCTTGGGTGTCATGCTCGATCACTAGAGAGTTACTTGTTCCTTGAGTGGGTGTGAGTGTTTGGCTTTATGTGTGCTTGGATGCTATAATCTCATTGTCATTGATCCCTGTTTTTCTTGCATCCAACTTTATATGTACACTATTCATGCTGCTTACAAGATCTCATTGTTCTTTGTTCATAGCTCATTTTGAATGCCCATGCTCATTATCCTCATGATCTCATTATGTACACATCCTTGAGATAAATTGTTGCAGAGGTTTCCGCACAAGTGATCAAAGTTCTCTATGGACCACTAACAGTGTTTCTTGTACTTTTACAGTGGAATTAACCGATACTAGTATATCATGGGTGATGTTGAGTCTCTTAACCATCTACCATCATTTTTCACTTCCACGGTTTCTCCCTCAGTTCCTTGAAGTCCGAGCATTAGGAAAAGGCTACCTCAGAGGCATCAACCAGGCCATCCTTTTTGATTTCATTCTTCTTTGGTTTGGTTTCCATACTCTTGAGCGTGAATGCCATCAGTGAGTGCCCACAAGAAAGAAAAAGTCTGAAAAAAATGAAAAAAAAAAAAAAAAAAAAAAAAGGACTCATTGATTGAGGGGGAGCCTCCGCATTTACTCAACAAATACCCGTGATTCCTAGAGGTTTGACTTTTTTCTGTGATGTTTAGTTACTCTTGGCGGAGGTCCAGCTATCCAATCACTACGAGGATTAACTCTAGCTCAGTAGCCTCTCATGGACTACACACACACACCTTTATTTTGTGAGATCTCATGTTGGATTTTGAGTTGTACATTCTCATGTAGCTTATGATCACTGATTATAATTTATCTACTTTGCTCATGATTTCCAGTGTCAGTTTTTAAAAAAAATTGCAAGTTTACAGGTTTCATGATGTGCGGATTATTTCATCTTAGTATCATTTTTGGCTACATGTGACCATCTACTTGTGTTTCAGATCTCACTTCATGATATTGAGTATAGTGTTGTTACTCAAGAGAGAAAAAAAAAAAACAAAAATTTTGTTTGTTTTGTTTTTTTTTTTTCTTTTTCTTGGCTCGAACGAAGGATTGCTTGCTCGAGCGTGCTTCTGCCACTGAGTTAGACCTGAAAGCGTGTGTTTCTGGCTCGAGCGACCTCTTGCACTTAATTGTCCTCGCTCGAGCTAGGGAGTATTCGGTCGAGCGAGCTGTCGAGGTTCAAATTCTGAAACTGTGTTTTTTCAGTTCATTTTTTTCCCCTCTCTTCGTGTTTCCCCTCTCTCTCTCCCCTAGGGTTTTCATGGTCCTCATTGCTGCTAACGTCTGTTGTTTATCTCTTGGTTTTGGGGCATTTTCCTTTCCTTCATCTGCATTCTCAGCAATTGGTAAGTTTTTTTTCTTCTCTTTGTTTTTACTTCTCTGTTTGTACTGTGACTGTGCATCTGCTTTGTTATAATCTAGGTTTCCTCATTTTTGCTTTTTGGTTAGTTCATCATCTTTTAGAGTTCTCTCATGCATCTAGGGTTAATGGTTTCGAACATTCTACTCTATTTTTTTTTTTTGCTAGGGTTTAATTCATTTTTTTTTTTTTTGGGGTTTAAATTGGGGATTTTTTTTCTAAATAAATTGCCCTGTGATAATGTTTTTTTATTGCATTGCTGATTCAGTCTCTTCATCTCCTGTAAATGGCTTTCCTACATTGCTTCCTTTGTGGCTGATTGATGGCTCCCTAGCTCTGCTAATCATTTCATTTCTATTATGCTAAAGCTATGAGTTCAAATGATTTTCTAACCATGTTGGACTAATGTGTTTTGATTGGCTGCTTCTGTTTTGTTTTGGGGTTTTCTGTTACTGTAATTGGGTGCCTTGTGTATGGGTTACTAGGTTCTGTGTTTGTCTAGGTTCTGTGTTTGTTTTTTTTTTTTTGGGTTGTCTAGTCATGGCTAAGTCTTTCAAGCGTCGTAAAACCACAGTGACTCACCCCAGTTTCAATATTGAAAAGTTTGAGTCTAAAGAAAAGTCCAAACAGTTTAAGGAATTTTATGTCTCCAAGAAAGTTCATCTAGAAAGGAATGTCCTGTCTAGTACCTTTGAGTTGCTCCCTATTCGCTCTTTGTTTGACTTTCTCGGGGGTGATCAGGTTTTGGTCTTTTCCGGGCCCCAAAATCTGAGTTTAGTCCGTGAATTTTATTGCAACATCCATTCCATCCGCAAAGAAATTCCTTCCTCCTTTCGCACTTGGGTTAGGAAGAAACCTATAGACATCACCTGTGAAGTTTTTCGATTATTTCTTGATCTTCCCGAAGTTCCAAATTTTCGGTTTCCTCTTACTCGTTCTGGTATTGACTTTGATCAAGTTGCGTCTGAACTTTGTGGTTGTGACCGGACTTGGATCGCTGGGGCACTCATTCAACAGAATGAGCTTATTCCTAGATTTCGTCTCCTTAATATCATTGTGTGTGCTAATCTTCATGTCACCACCCATTCTTTACACATTACCCAAGATCAGGGTTATGTGTTGTATTACATCGATCATAGACTTCCCATTGATTTACCGGCCATGATAGTTTCCAAAATGATTGCTGTTTATGAGGGTCGTAAATCTTTGGGTCTTCCATATGGGTGTTTCCTCACTCGTTTTCTCTCTTCTCTTGGTGTTCCCTCTCTAGATGATGATGAGTTTGCCCATCCTATTAAACCCATCACCAAGTTAACCGTTTCCCAGAGTCAAGCCCATGTTAGGGGGGACGTGTCGGGGGGTGGGATATCTGGTACAGGTAATGATCCCCTCGCAGAGGAGGACGAGGTTGATGTAGTCCCAACCGGTGCCCCTGATCTTCCTGAGCTACATCCTAGATCATTTCGTGGCCAGCTGCAGCAATTTGAGCAATCTGTCACTCGTCGCCTTGACCATTTGGATGCCCGACTCGACACCCTGGACGGCCACCTTGATGAGCAGAGTACCATGCTTGCTCAGATTCTTTCTCTCCTTCAGTTGCAGCAGCCATCTTCCTCTCATTCCTAGTTTATGGCCTCGGTTGTTTTTGGACTGTTTTAGTTCTTTTCTTGGACAGTTTCTTTTGGTTTGTTTATCCTTGTTTTTTTGGTCCACTCCCGGACAAAAAAGGGGAGTATGATTTTTTAGGGTATATGTTTGGGGGGTATATATGTGTTTGGGATACTCATGATGTTTTTGCAGGCAGCACTTGGACTTATTGGCAATTTGTTATATTGTTTATATTGGATTTTAAGTTGCTAATGATGTTGGATTTTAAGTTGCTAATGATGTTGATAATGGTTTTTTGTTTTTTAAGTCTTGATGGTTTCTTATGATAAATAACAATTCTCTCCAAGTTTATGTTGTGCAGATTGTTTATTTTGTGCAGATTGTTCTTCCATCAAGATTGGTTTTATAGTTGCTTTGTTTTCTTTTTCTGGTTTAATAATTGGTTTGTTTAGTTTGTTCATTTGTTTAGGAAATTATGTTAGAAAGCTTTGTCCAAGTATTAACAAAGGGGGAGATTGTTAGGTCCCTAAGTCTTGTCAATCCCGCGAACAAACTTTTGTGATTGAGTTGTAAATTTCCTTTTGATTTTGTCTTCCTCGCTCGAGCGAAGGAGTCCTCGCTCGAGCGAAGGACTGCGTCTAGCAAAAACCTAAAAGAGATTAATGTGCGCTTGAGCGAAGCATGTGTGACTTGAGCGAAGGACTACGTCTGCACAAAAACCTGAAAGAGTTTATTGTTCGCTCGAGCGCAGGATGCGTGGCTCGGGCAAAGCCACTTATGGAAATCACGCGTGTTAAGTTTCTCGCTCGAGCGAGAGAAGCTTCGCTCGAGCGAGCTTCAAAATCCAAGATTTCCATAAGTAGTTGTTTTACTCCAAAACTAGGATTAAGGTTTTTAGATCTACTTTGAGGTTTTCTAAGGTTTTCTTCTAGAGTATTTTTGTGAGTTTTTCCTTGATAAATTGGGTGAGTATTAAACTCATGAATTGACAAGCACATATCAAGGAGGTTGATTGAATACATACAAGAGTGTTATTCTTCGGTGGATTCCGAAGATTCAAACGTGGAGTTTCAAAGGAGTTTGATTCTATACGTAGTCGTTGATTCGACAAATAAAGTTGTGGATTCAACTTCAGATTAATCAGTTCCGAGACGAAGGCTTGGTGAAAGAGTTACAGAAGGTTTGAAGACAAATTGACTGAGTTGGGTAATTTGTGTGTTATCTTTGTAATCTTTCTTTCTTTAATAGTGAATTGATTAGTGGCGTTTCGCCTTTGATTTTTTTTTACAATTGAAGGTTCTTCAATTGTGGCTTCAATTGTGGTTTTTCCATGTAAAAATCGTTTGTGTCGATTTATTGTTTTTTTTAAAAAACAACAATCTAAATCACTTTCGTAAGTGCTTGATGATTTAGATTGTGTGTTTTGAATGATTGGGAATTAAAATACTTTAATCTTGATCTAATCATGAATCACTTAGGATTTTCACCTTACATTTTCATAAATGTTCATCTTGAAACTATAGCATATAACTCTAATTGTTAACAACAAAAATAAGTGCCCTACAGGCTTACAACTTTCCAAGTTGTCACTTGGTTACAACAAAAAAAGAGTCTAGTCTCTATACAAGTAAAGCCCTCAACTTGAATAAACATTCAATCACAAAAACAAAAACAAAAAAAAAAAAAAAACGAAATCACAAAAGTGGAGCCTTCAGCCCCTAAGCCTCCCAAGCTATGTCCTTGGAGGTGGCATGTCACCTGTACCTGAAAATGGTTTCCCAAGTAGGGTGAGCCAAAGCCCAATAGAGATATACTAAACAATATATGAGAATTAACTAAAATATGAGCATCAGATAAATGTGCAACATTCTTAACCAACATATATTCTTTTCAAGGTCATTCCATATAGATAGCCAATATCTCAATTCATTTCCATTCTTCCATTTCGGGTAAATCAATTAACCAAATTCATTGTTATCAAAGCAACCAATATGAGACTACAACTCAATGGTTCACAATTCAATACATTCATCAATCCAACACTTCTATTTCTTGCCATTTTACGGAACCACGTCCGAGGGAACCAGCACCCATAAATATATAAGATTTCGAGACTTTCACCCTAGACACTTCGGCCAACTTAATTCTCAATGGAGTCCATCCCCTATATCCTCCCACACAATGGAGTACATCCCCTATCTCCTCCCAAACAATGATACATATACAATGTATTTAAACACTTTGTCATATACAATGACTAATCAAAACAAATATTCTATGGTGTAAGCAAACCATCATATTCAATGACATAATTCAATTGATTAGTTTCAATCCTCCTAATTCTCATGCAGTTTCTACAACAATCATAACTATTCTCCACTAATAGCCCAAAATAGATATATCTAAACAGATAAATAAATTTATCAACAAATAATTTATCAAATTCCATAGATGAATGATTTATCAAATCCAACTACACCCTTTTATTTACACATCCTCCCAATTTCATATTTCCCATACCAATTTCATTATTCAAACAAAATGATTATTTAATTCAAATTAGGGCAATCTTTCCCCTTTCACAAATATTACACCCAAGACCAAATTTCACCAATTATACCCAAGCAATATCATGTTCAAGGCCTCTTATACACATATGGTACCAAATATGGAAAACCTCTCTTTCAAATATCAAAACCCTAACCTTAACTTCACCCAAATCTTCCCAAATCCCACCATTTATACAAAATGACAAATATCTAGGTTAAAGCTCATATTAAAGAGTAGAATATCCCTACCTCAAATGTAGAGCTCAACAAGGAAGAAGGAGAAACTTGAAGATGCCCAAAACTCAAACTTTTTCTAATCAAAAGGAAGCCCACGCAAAACTCTATCTTTTTAACAAAGGGAGTAGGGTAAAGAGACCCAAGATCATGGAGAATTTGTAGAGAGAGTGTGTGTTTTAGAAAGAGAGACAGCCGGATTAGGGTTTTGGGTGAAAAAGAGACCAAAAAGTGATATAAAATCACGTTGCTGCGAACTGATATATGCAGTCCTCGCTCGAGCGAATGAGTCACTACTCGAGCGACCAGACACAACAATGACCTCGCTCGAGCGTAAGAAGCGTCGCTCGAGCATAAAATGCAAAGCTTCAGGTCTGCCATCAACGCAGACGCACGCTTGAGCACAAGAAGTCTCGCTCAAGCGAAAAAATAATTTCACAAGCTCGCTCGAGCACAAGAAGCCTCGCTCGAGCAAAGAAGCCAAAATCTAGGCAACAACATTCTAGACCAACTAACAACCAACCTGTTCCAAACATGCCCAACATAATCCAAAACTCAAATACAAAGAGTCAAAAGAGAATAACAAGACAAGGATACGATATTCAACCACGGAACCCAAGTCCAGGACACAAAGAAGGTCGGGCAAAACAGGGATCGCTATAAAGAATAGAGAGAGATAGAGAGCGGAGGAATGAGGAGTGTAAGTCCCTCTTCATATGGTCATTCCATGTCATTATGGTTGGATTAGGAATGCTCAATTAGAGCTTTCAAATATTTTTCTTATAATAATAATAAGGAGAAAAGGAAAGAGAAAAACATGGCACACCATATCTACTTTCATTCTTATGCAATATTTTGTCAAACTTAATAATTTTGTGTTGAAAATCTACCAATTCTTTGAGAAATATTTTCCAAATGATTTACCGATTTTATATAATTCTACTAACAAATAGATTTGGTAAAAAGTCAATTGAAAATAATTGTAAGCATATAATTAAATTGTGTGCCTATGTTATATTATTTTATACTTGTCGGATTACCAATTTAATACAAATCAATGATATTGTAGGCACTCAAATGAAAAAATAAAAAATAAGAGAGAACCTCAATAGTTATCCTTATATTGAGATGGTCTGCTTAGAAAAAAAATATTTAAAAAATTACTAAGAATTTAAAATGTGTTGAGTTTTAATTTGTAGGTATATTTTTTAAAATTCATTATACAAAACATTTTCACATGAAAAATATTTAGAAAAATGACATTACTTAAATGTATGGTGAGGATAGAGAGAGGGAAAAAAAAAGTAATCAAAGATAGATATCAAACTATCAATTCAGGTGAATTAATGTATTGTACAATAATCTTTTTAAAGACAAAACTATCTTTTTATTCTTTTCTTTTTTAGAAAATATATCATCCGTCTCAACAAATACAAAAGACGAGAAATAAAGAATTTTCTGAATAGAAATAAATTAGATGATATTATGACATATTATTACATCTTAACATGACAGTTGTTGATTGTAATGTTGTGACATTAAATGTATTAATCAATTTTCATTTGAGTTGCATTGTGGAAGGTGGCCACGAAGGCAGTGGCATTTGAGCTGCAAGTAGAGAACCCGCTTGACGAGGTGACTATGCCGGATTCCTTGAACGGTGGTCGTGGTGGCACTTGAGGAGATGACCGTAGCAACATCGTACTATTTGAATCCAATTAGTTGGCCATCGTTGTACTTTATTGGTTGATTGGAGTTGTTGCAATAGATTATAAATTTGTTATGGTTTTCTCCTATATCTCATTCTTCTATGTTTAGATTTTGTAAGGTAATTTGTGGGAAAAAAAATAAATAAACAAAAAAAGTAAACAAAAATTTATTTAATATTGCATTCACTTCTCTAACTTTTTCTTCATTTCCCTCCACAAATCTTCCACAAATTCAAAATATAAAATTGACAAACATTAATGCCTTATAGATTTACCCAAAAAAGCAACTAATCTTAACAAATTGCATTTCAATAACCAAGAAAACCCGCCATTTTTTTGCATTGGAACAGTTCATTTGCTTTGTCTCCACATTTAAAAAGCAAATATAGTTATAAAAAATTTAAACCTTATTATGAGCACACAAGATTTGTGTGACTAACTGGTTCATGTGAATTAGACCTTGGTTAGTTTGACTAATTAACCCCAAATTATTTAGTGTTTTATGATCAATTCAAGTCTTTTAATTTTGTCAAGTTAAAAGAAGTTACAATATGAAATATGAACTTCTGAAGAACCATTAAAATACCAAAAGGATGGACAAGCATGAGAGAGTATGGCCAAGAATTGGTTTCATAAAAATAAAAATAAAGAAAAAAATTTGATATACAAATAAAAAAATTTACAAAATAATGTCATAGATTTGAATTCGTTCATTTCAAAAAAAAAAAAAACCAATATTAAACTGATTGTTATTTTAAAAATGTTGTTGACATGGATAAAATGCACCAATATATGATAATGACATTTTTAAAACAAGTTAGGTCTTTCGGTTTAAAATCGCTGATACAAATTTGCATGACATTTTTAAAATAATAAGCTAGGTCTTATAGTTAAAAATGAATTGATAAAAATATCCAAAATCATATTCTATATAAGTGATTTTTTGTTTCTTTTTTTTTTTTGGTATACTACTTATGTTTATATATTTGTCCAATATACAAAGAATATAGGATATCAAACAAACAACATGGTAAAATCAATTATGGATTCAAAATTTATTGATTCAGTTCCACCCATGAGCTAGTTGGTATTTCAATTGAAAATGAAAGGATAAAAAATAATACATCAATATAAATTTTTTTAAAGACCCATTTTTATATCCGAAAATGGAATTAAGAATTGACTAGATACATAGTCTAATCACATGATTTTATATCCCAAACTAGTACAATAAAACAGAATTGTAGCTAAGGCTATTTCAATTGAAGACTATTATTACCATGTTTGGTGTAGATTTTAACATGTTGAAACTGGATAATCAAAAAATATAAATTAAAGTCACTTTTTTGTTTTTTTTTTTTTTTTTTTTGCTTTTCAAAAATTATATATTTTTCATTTTACTCAAGCTATTTTTTTTCTTGCACAAATTCTTGCACAAAAGTGACACCAAAATTCTTGCACAAATTTTAATAACAAAAAAAAAAAAGAAAAGAAAAATTGTTCCAATTAACAATGGGTTGATGATGGCGTCTTTAATTGTACGTCTTATTTCTATCAATAAAATCATGTCCTTTTATTTGACAAAAATAAAAAATAAAGTCAGTATTTGTCAACAATATTAGGAAAATTTAGCCAAAATTCTCTATGCCCAACATGTTATTGTGTAAGGACAATCTAAACTATTTTATTTCTTAAACCTCCTGAACAAGAAACGAGTTCTTCATAAAAGACAGATTAATATTTTTTTTTTTTCTTTTTTCTAGACAATTTTACCCTGAATATATATGTCAGATATTTGAATCAAATCTATTAATTATTGACATTGAAGTTTTGTTGAATGATCATTGTCGGCCATTCTTCAATGATCAAATCTAAACCACAAGAAATAAATTTATCTTTGAGAATACTATTCCAAACTAGTTGGCCGCAGAGAAAGGGTCGCCGGAGTGGAAGGGGGACTACCGGAGAAGAGAATGAAGAGTTACAAGTAGAAAGTGTACATGTGAGGTTCAAAGGATATATTTGAAATTATGGTAGGGGTCAAAAGAAAATTAAAGAGAGAAGCAATTTTGGTGATGGAAGGCCAAAGGAGGAAGAGATCTACAATAGAAAGGTAGGGGCATTTAGCAGCCCTCAATTTTTATTGATTGAAGTTTTGAAGTGTAGTTTTTTGAATTTTCAATTCATATATTTTTTTATAGTGAACGTTTTTATTTTTTTAACCAATTTTTATTTATTTGTTTATTTTTAGATCAAAAAAATTAAAAACTTAATTACAATATTAAAAAAATTTACTAAAAAAATGAATTAAAAATTTTAAAAAATATTTTTGAAAACTCAAAAACAAGCAAGTTGGTCTGGTTTGGGAATAGCGAAGAGAGAAGGTCTGGAGGGAGAGGGAGATAGTGGCGCGTTTGGTTCGGGAATATGCGGATATAGTGGTGTTTTTGGAAGTTGTAAAAAGTTAATTTTTTTGTTTTTTTAGTCTATTTTGTCTTTTTATGAGTAAAAAATATGAGAGGTGATGTGATCCAAAATAGATAAAAAACTAAAAATTGGCTCTTTTTTTGCTTCCCAAAAGACCCCATAATACATATATAGGATGGTAAGCTTGGCCATTTGGCACAACTTGTCCTGGTGGATATAATGTTAAGTATTGTAATTTTAAAAATTCTACTAAAATTTTTATTAAATATTTTATATGGGTGTGTATGTGGGTCGCACATCTATATGGGATACTTGATAAAAATTTTGATAAAATTTTTAGAATCTCTAATATTTTTGTATAATATTTTAACACCAGAATATTTGGATAAAAAAATTGTAATTTTAGACTTTTGAACCACCTTTTTTTTTTTTTTTTGCTCTCTCTTCAAATTACCCATATAATTTATAACGACCTTTGTATAACTAAGTTATGAAAATAATGATAACATATTATTTTTAGACAGATATGATCGATTGAGTGGTCTCAACATCTAATTAATTTTATTTTTTTGCACGAATAATTTATTTAATGAGCCTTACAAAATGATTTAAATGATTGAATTAAGTTTATAATAGATTAAAGGACACCAACTAAAGAGGATCCAGTCCATAGTTCCGCTACGCAGCTTGAAAGTTCCGAGCTCGAAATCAGCCCGAATCCAAAACGACGTCGTTTTCGAGTAGATTTTTTTTTTTTTTTTTCGTCCTTTCCAGGCAGCAGAAGAAGAAGGTAGAAGAAGAAGAAGAAGAAAGAAGAGGTGGAAAGGAGCAGAGAGAGAGAGAGAGAGTGAAATTTTTTTTTTTTTTCTTTCATCCTTTCCATAACTGGAAATCAAACCAAAAATCATCATCAACACAACAGAAAATCAAACCAAAAATTATCATCAACACAGCACACAAAGAGAGAGAGAGAGAGAGAGAGAGAGAGAGAGAGTGAATTTTTTTATTTTTTTATTTTCATCCTTTCCATAACTGGAAATCAAACCAAAAATCATCATCAACACAGCAAAAATCATCATCATCAACCAAACACATCATCATCATCACACATAAAGATTAACCAAAAAACAAACCCACAATAGAGATCAATCAAAAAAAAAAATGTAAAAACCCACCCAACACATCAAAATCAAAAATCAAAATAAAAAAAACAAACCAAATCTACACAAATCTACCATCACCATCACCGTCTGTCGCCCATGTCTCGCACCGTCGCCATCTCCATCTCTTTCTTCCTTCCAGCTTTCTCTCTCTCTCTCTGTCTGTGTGTTCGCCCTCCCTCTCTTTCTTTTCTCTTCCTCTCTTTCTCTCACTCTCTCTCTTCCTTTTCAGATATAAAGGTGAAGAAAAAAAAATTTGCCAAAACGACATCGTTTTGGCATTCGGGGAGATTCGGGCCGTTGCAATTTCGAGCACTAACGCATTTTCCATACAAGAATTACTCAATGTGATTAGGGTTGCATTTTTTCTTTTTTTTAATCTTAGTGTTAGGAAAGGCAACTAAAGAAATCTTTATAGTTTCATTTGCTTGAACCTCTAAATTTTGGCAAGGTTCCATTTAGGGGAGGTTGGAAATTGTTTTTTTTTTAATATTTTAAATATTTTTTGTTTTTTTAAATCTACAAAAAAATAAATAAATAAATAAAAATCAATGCATTTGGTAAATATTAAAAAATTATTTATTTTTGGTAAATAAAAACTTTGAGTGAGTCATTTTTTTTTATTGTTAAATTTTTTTAGTCAAAAATGAATAAATTTATTTTGAAGTTTATTTAGCAAAGAAAATTTCCCATTGGCAAAGCGGCCTCCTCTTTGTACATTTTGATAAAGAAATCCTAAAATGGCCCACAACCACTGCAGAAATAGATTTCAAACGAACTCTTATCAAGTCAAGCTCAAGTATACCTTAATAATGCAAAAAGTTTAAAGATTCGAGTTCAATCTGAGTTTAAAAAATTAACAAGTTTCAAAAATATATTCTAATTTGACTAATTTCACATAGCAAGCTTGTCTCAAATGAGTTGAATATGAATAAAACTTGAGTAGTTTGACGTGTTTTACATCCCTATATTTGTGCATGTCTTATTAAACTTTATAAAAGTGATATTTGTTGCTAAATATATTTCATTTTTTTTTTTCTCCACAAAACAAAAACATTATTTTTAGCCCAACTTGTGGTGTAATTCATATGGCATACTGAGAAATTTTTGCACATCAATTGATTTTTCTACTTGCTTCAAACAACAAACACTTGAACACCAAATGGTGAGCAATTTTTCCACCCATTTTCTAAATCATTCCAACTGAACATGTCCTGCAATAATGAAGTTCCCAAAACTAAACAAAATGCACAGAGACAACCCTTATACATGTTTATGCAATAATGTGTTGTAATGTCTCATTTTTTTATGTAGTAGTCAGAAAAGTCTTGAACCACTTAACCGAGTCCTTGGCGTATCTCTTCAACTTGTCATTGTAATCCACGAAATAGAGACCAAAGCGAGAAGTATACCCTGCTGCCCACTCCCAATTATCCAATAGCGACCATACAAAATAACCCTTAACGTTGCATCCATCTTCACTGCAATTTAGTCAAAACCACAACATATTAGTCTTTTGCCCTTAATTATATATAATCTTACAACACGTACATTCATGAAAAGATGTTGATTACATACTTGATAGCAGCTAGCAAGTTTGTGAGATAGTCATTGTGGTATTTGATCCTTTTCTCATCCTTTAAGGCATCTTTAATCGGAACGAATGGATCATTTGGATCATCCATTCCTGGCCCCAAAAAAAAAGTGTGAAAGAAAAAAAGATTTAGTTTGGCATAATTTTGCTCCTTCATTTTCGAAGACAGAAATTGGGTTTGAACTATTCAAAAGCTCGATAATGATATTGATTTCACCATATTTTTCTTTTCTTAGTTGATGGCTATTAATTTTGTCGAAGTTTTGATGGTGCATGGATATGAAATCAAGTTATAAATGCTTCACAACATTTCAATCACACACATTATGTAAAAAAAAAAAACTTGAAGGACTCAAATGAAATGCTATGTAGAAGACAATAAAGTAACAATCTTGATGTGAAAATTAAATTAGGGTTACCATTTTCAGTGATAATGACTGGAGGGTTTCCGTACTTTTCCTTGATGTAATTCATTAAACTTCTAATCCCATGAGGTACGATGTACAGCCATATAGAATTTGCCTAGGATATAAAACCAAAACATTAGGCAAAACAAATATATAATAATAAAGAGCTTCCATGTCTAATTCAGTGAAAACAAACATAACATTATAGTTCGGAGATTATGTACCCGGTCTCCTATAGGTTGTCCATATTTGAATGCTGAAAACAAAAATGCAGTCATAAAAAGTTAAAATACTTTTACTCACTGCAATAATGGCTAGAGATTGAGATGAAGAGGTCACAAATAGATGGATAGGTAAATACTTACGAAGGGTAACGGCTCCAGAGTCCGCTAGGGAGTCATTAAGTAGGATTGGTAATAAATTAGATGAATTTTCGTTTGCATAATATGTTGTGTAGTGATTTATGCCCACGAAATCCAAGGATCCCTTGAGAAGAGCAGACTCGACTTTTGTAAATTTTGGCAACCGGCTCCCAACTCTACTGATCATTGAGCTCGGATAATTCCCAAAAATCAAAGGTTCGATAAACCTGCAATTATGCAACATGATATATTGATATCACTAGGAACATCAAATAAAGACAATAAATCACACGAACGATGAGGCCAAATCCATTGTGAGACTCAACATAATAACTTGATTTCAGCTAAAAGTGTTACTATGAGGATGTGAACTCTGTGCAATTGATTAAACAGGCCTCAAAATAAAGAAATTCAAGATAAAAGTGACATTTTCAATTTACAATTATAAAGAACATGGATTATGTGAGACATGACAATCTTTTTTAGAATATTTTTCACAAAGAGGGTCATTTTGGAAACACGAATAGGCATTATATATCAGTGTACACCTCCAAACTTCAAGCCTGGCCTTTATATGCTAAGTTCCACATAGAGATCGTAGACATAACTCTTGTTTTTCCCTATGAACCAAAATATTTTCTTTTCCCGCAACTCTTAAAACTAGACAAGCATAGGTGATGAGATGTTACCAGCCTAACTGAAAATCCTGCGCTCTTTGTGTTGCTTCAATGTCCTTTGTGGTGTTTGTTGTAGGTTCAAACCACATAACATCAAATGATAGCCCAAGTAATCCTTTTTGTTTTGGCTGTGCAACGGTCAAGTTGTAATGAATATCAAAGTCATGTTGTGTTTGAACCAAAATTACAAATATTTCAGTTGGTATTTCTATCAATTTTCTTCTTCTACTTTCTTTTTTTTTTCTTTTTTTTTTTTTGGAAAAGGATAGTAATTGCACTTGCTTATTCTATGTAATTTTTAGCCTCATTACAATCTTGTGAACACCAGTTGTTCAAAAAAAAAAACAAGGGTAAGTTTCAAAATACTGATCTTTTCATTTGTTCCAAACAGAATTCTTTTATGCATACCTTGTATTGACGTCTATAAATATCTGCCACGATAGAATGAGAAATGAGAACATTGTGGGCGACTATGTATGGTTCAGTTGCAGAGTTTCCAGCTCTACAAACAATGTGACCAATGATGGAGCAGCGTCCTGGAGCCTGGAGACCCAAATCATAGCCTTGTATGGTAAACGTATGAGGCTCGTTGAATGTAATCCAATACTTCACTCTATCACCAAATTTCTGAAAGCATGTCTTGGCATATGTTGCAAAGTCCTTTCTAAAGAAAGGCTAAGGTCATATTCCACTTGCATTGAAATATTTTGGTATTTTCACCCAAAAAAAGAGAGAGACAGTTGAGAAGAAAGATAATTCACTTACATGATTCGGCGATCAAGCCATCCATTGTATCTGTCTTCCAAGGCTTGAGGAAGGTCCCAATGGTAGATGGTCACATATGGTTCGATTCCTACACATATGTGATATTCAAGTCAATGCTAAACATTATACGAAAATTAGAGCACCATAGTAATGTCGTTGATGCATAATGGTAGGTCCATCAAAGACAAGAATCAGATAGATTATTCATAAAAACAAGAAAAAAGACAGAGAAGCAATGAAGGTACCGGCAGCTAGTAAAGCATTAATGAGATTATTGTAGTGATCCACTCCTGCCTGATTGATTTCTCCAGATCCATCTGGCACAACGAGGGTAAACAATAAGAACTTCTCTTTATTTCTTCTAAACATGTCTTTGGACCAGTAAAAGGAGAAAAATATACTGTGAAAAATACTAAAGATACTGGATAAAAATGTAAGATGTTAAATTTGCTTGAAAATCTATCATATCGCCTGATGCATCGGGATTGAGCAAGTGGTAGTAGGACCATTTCTGTAAGGCATAGTTCAAATAGGTTGTGCAATGGAGGAGCAAGTACCCTTAAAAGTGATTTTCTAGTTAATCAATATGAAATAATATAAGAAAAAAAAAATGAGGCTCTTTTTCGATTCCCTCAAAAATTAAGTTGAATTCTTCCCCTTTCTCATAGAAAAAAGTATTTTCCAGTTCTCAAAAGAATTATGTTTGTTTAGCAGAAACCATTAGAGGGTTTCAACTGATCTTTTTCCAGAGAATTTGTCTTCTCAAATAGGTCTTGTACTTGGTAAGTAACCTCAATGAAACTACTGTGAGGGCTACGATCCTAGAAATGAAATTTTAGTAAGCATTTTATAGTCAGAGCAACGATTTTAGTGCTGGATCACATGGATTATGATGATAATGGGTATATATATATGATGTTAAAAAGGACAATCAATTTTGATGTCTTTTCTTTTCTTCTTCTTTTCTTTTTTTCTTTCTTCTTCTTCTTCTTTTTCTTCTTTTTTTTCTTTATTATTTTCTATGTGGTCAATGAGACTATTATTGACTAGCGAATCACCAAGTAATTGATCTTAAAGGACAATAAAATAAATTAAAAACTTACTAGGATAAATCCTAGACCAGGCAATTGAGAATCTGTAGGCATCCATTCCCATGTCCTTCATAAGTTTAATATCCTCCTGTATTCAAAGAAGTTCCTAAAATATATCTCTGAGCAACAAAAAGAAAGATTATAAAACAAGAAATGGGTCTGTTGCCAAACCCATGGCTGCTTTGCCTAGGGCAACTCGGTCACAATTTTCATTTCTTCGCAAAACGGTGACTAAAATGGGGTGTAAGAAGAGAAAAATAGACCGCGAAATAGATTGTTACCATAACTTGAACCCATGCTGCCACCACGATGCCTTTACCGTTGGGCCAAGGTGTCCTTTACTTTATATTTCTTTAGTGTTGATTAGGAAAAAAAAAAGTTTGCCCGTTTGGCTAATTTAGCTGACAAAAGGAGGGAAATAAAAAATTTCACTCAACTTTACTGCTCATAAAAAAAAAATGTAACTTTTTAACATTTGTCAAATGCATTAGCTTTTTTTATAGCTACTACTTTCTCTATAAAATATATATATATATATATTGTATTTGCCAAGCCTCAGTGGCAACCCCAGGGCAAGTCCTTGCACATAATCCACCACTTGAACAGGCAAGGTATAAGGCTAATTTGCTAAACACTATCTAAAAAAAACAACACCCATTAATGTGTGTTTGGGAGGAAAAAGATTGGGTACAGACCTAATCTTTGGTATAGTGTACAAAGTGGCATAGTGGACAAAGTAGTTGTCCCGTGACTTGAACTCATAACCTCATAGTTATTAGCCCTTGAGATTAAACACTATCTATCTCCAGAAAAAACAAAACTAGTTATCCGAGGACTTACATCAAACAGGTGATACTGGTCTACAGCAACATCAGCATTACTGGAATCAATTATCTTTCCTGCAACAAAAATACAAAATTATATTTCAAAGTCTCTGATTAAGAGACTCTGATATTGATTTTTGCAATGAAATCTATGACAATCTTGACTTCAACTTTATATGTATATATATACTCTTAAAAGTCGATCCCATTTGATGGGAGTTAAGACTTTTGATTCAGTTTGGTTTATATATATATTCTTAAAGCATTACCAAATGAATGTGCAAATGTATCCCAGACAGTCATTCCTCTTCCTGATTCTTTCACTGCTCCTTCATACTGCAAATACAATAGAGCAACTAATTAATAAGCAATTTTAAACTATGAATTGTAAACTTTGTGATGGATTGCTTTGAATTGGCACAATCATCTACTTTCATTCATGTAAGAATAACCCAATCTAGCATGATGCTTAAAACCAATAGGGCAAATTTCTTTTTACTCATTATGGTTTGACCGTGCAGATTGCCCTCTCTTATTTGGAAATAATCACATAGATCCTTATAGTTTGTGGACTAAAGTGTACCTTTAAGTCCGTTGATGATTTAATGAAAAATACTAAAATATTCTTAAATATTATTAGTAACATAAGTGTGTGAACTACGGATATTTTCATCGTTTGTTTAGAAGACAAAATGCAATTTAACCCCATGTGCTTTATCCTATGTGCGATTTACTCCCTTGAAAAAAATATGCATATAACTCCCTTTATGTCTGCAAGTATTTTACACTTGTTAAATCAGACAAAATATTTAACGGTATACTTCAATTCATAAATCATAAGAGATTATGTAATTATTTTTAAATGACAGGGATAATCTGCACGTTGGCAAAAGCAGAAGTAAAGTAAAATTTGTCCAAACTAATACTTGTAGAATTGAAAGGAATTACAACCATGTTTTCTCTTTACTTGCATCTACATTTTGCTACTGATCCTAATTTGGTCATTTGCTACTGAATTAGATAATTAAGTTTTTTTTTAGTTTTTTATTTTTTGTATTATCTTCAAGGATTTTACTTTCTAGATGTACACAAAACAATTGTGAAAGAAACGTAGGGGGGGGGGGGGGGGGGGGAATCATTAAAGACAAAATAAAACAAAAAAATAGCACATTTCAAAGTGTTTTTTTTTTTTTTGGGGGGTCATTTTTTCAGATGTTTTTACATTTTTTATTTTGAAAGTGCATCTAAATTAAGTAAAAGTATTTTTTTTTTAAATGATTAAATATTTTTAAAAAATCAAAAAAGGATAAAAAAATTTATGGAAAATGAAAATTTTAAAATAGTTTTTAAAATATGTACCGAAGAGACAACAGGATGATGGGGTTAAAGATGTAACAAGAGGCCTTTCAGCAGAATTTGAGAAAGGAGTGCCTTGCAAATTTTTATAAAAGTGCAACGGAAGCATGCAAATATTACAAAGTATAAGGAGGTGAAGTTAAATACATGAAAATGCAATGTCTGTCAAGTTTTAACGTCAAGTCGTTGGTTGTTGCGTTCCCCTAATTTGTCGACGCCTGTGCGGCCAATAATTCTAACGGCATCTTTTGTGAATTGACCAATTTACCCTTTCTGCAGCTTTCTTGAGATAAACATTATAGAAAATATCCTAGAGCTCGTTTAGAAAGTTATTATTTTAATTTATTTTTTATTTTTTATTAAAAACATATCAAAAAATAAAAAGAATAATATCATTGGGTGATTTATTTTTTGACTACTTTAAACAAAAAGTCACTATCCCAAACAGGGCCCGATTCTCCGTACTGGGTTGGAAAATTATTTAAGAGTCGTTTGGAAATTTATTTTTTTAATATTTTTAACTTTTTAATGAAAATAATTTTTAGTTGTATAAAATAACGTGAATTATTAGTATGTTTAACTTATTTTCTAAAAAAAATTTTTGTTTTTTTCTTTACTTTATTAACTTATAAGTTAAGTTTTTAAACAAGGCCTTAGTGCACTAGATTTGATTCCTATTGATTTCAACAATGCGATTCATCATTTTTATATTTCTTTTTAACAAATTATGAGTTTATTTGATATAACTTTTAACAAATTAAAAATTAATAATCAAAAAACACGTAATGCCTTTCTCTCCTACATAATAATTTTTTTTTTTTTTTTTTTGACCTATCTAAGTTATTTTTATCTTATAAGTTTAGCACTAAACACTTTGATACATTTTTTTTTTTTTTTTTAAAAAAACAAAAAAAAAAGTTAGAAGTAGCTACATAAGTTGCTTCAAGACTATTGGATGATCTTTGTGTCATGTCAGCGAGTCTAAAAGCAATGACATATACAATTTTTTGGAGGTGTAATAAAATTATTGGAAGGAGAAGAAGCAACGGAAAAGAAGTATAAACAACAACTAATCACCTTACTTGTTTTCACTTTTCAAAAAATATTTTTCAGAAATTTTATTTTTTTATTTTCTGTGTTTTTTTATTTTTATTGAATTTTTTTAATATTTTAAGAATATTTTTTACTTTTTAGACACACCTAACATAAATACACTTAAAAAATAAAAAAATTGTAAAAAAAAATCTTTTAAAAATTCACTAAATACCAAAAATATAAAAAAAAAATACAAGAATTCAGTACATTTTTTATATTTTTATGTATTTATTAATTTTTTAAAATATTTTTTTACAAATTTTTTACTTTTTAGATACATCTAAATAAGGTGCATCTAAAAAAGTAAAAAAAATGTTTAAAATTTAAAAAATATTCACTAAAAACAAAAAAAAAAATGAAAATCAAAAAAGTCAATTTTCAAAAAACTTAATCCAAAAAACTCAAACCAAACGCACTTAATATTGTTACGATACAGCTCCTGATATAGATATCAATCCATTAAAAGCCCATGCATTTGGCATGGACTCGACCTCATGCAAGAACTGTCCTAGCTCCTCTTCCTTAACTTTTGTTTTCCCTTCTTCTAAGACAATAGCAAACTATCATAAATTCAATACGTAATCTTGTATTCTTGAATAATCTCTTGAATACGTAATCTTGTATTTAAGTATTCAATTATTTCATTTTATCAAGTTCGATATGTTTGATTAACAAAAATTCAATTTGAAAGGTGTGATTGAGGTATTCCAAAAGTACAAATGAGTAAATGAAACAACTCATGAATAAATTAACACAGGAATATGTTCAATGGAAAAGAAAAGAAAAGAAAATACAAGTGCATGAGGGAAAAAAACCAACCTGATAAGAAGAAGCGGCAGTCCCAAAAACAAAACCTTTTGGAAAACTTCCTCTATTGATCTGTTTCTGTTGTGCCAAACATGTCTCTAAGGACCCCAAAACCACCAAAACAATAACCAAGGCAATGCCTCTTCTCAACAACATGGTATCTCACTCTCAATATATTCTATGATCAGATCTTTCAATCTATAGCTATAGAGTTAAGATTGATATGTATATGTATATATATATATATATATAGAGAGAGAGAGAGAGAGAGGAACACAAAATGGATAAAGAAGCTAGGGGGGTTGAGAAGAGTGAACAAAGAGAAATGGAGAGAGAGAGAGAGCAGGGTAATATAAGCTTTGCTCTCTACTTGTATCTTATAATTTGCCTACCTGCCCCCGGGCGGGGGATTTTAGATTTAACATGAGGCTGACCGACACCATATTAAGTTATAATTTATATCAGATATTATTTTTAGATAAATTTTATAGTAAAAATTTTGAGTTTGTATTCTGATTGAATGGAAAAAATTATATAAAATTAAAATTGTATAGACTAGATTCAATATGAGGCTGACCGACATCATATTAAGTTTTAATCTATACCATACATTATTTTTTGGATAAATTTTATAGTAAAAAATTTGAGTTTGTATCCTGACTAATTATAAGGAATAATAGGACCAATTACATCAATATTGTGTTAACAAATAAAATGATAAATATAATAGGATACATAAAAGTTATTCTAGTTGTCAGTACAAAAATGATAAAATCCATTACACTAACAACAATTATAAACACTCAATAAGTTTTTACGAGAAACTTGTCTAAAAAATTCATGGTGTGGTTAAAATTTATTTTAGATGGAGTTTCACCATCCAAGAACCTAATCTAAACCATACCTCAACTTTTTGGATAAAATTATGGTTTAAATTCTAGTTTTTTAGATTTTTTTGTTATATTAACAAACAAGATGTTAAGTACTATAGCATTATACAACAAGAAGTTTGGGGGCCCAAAATCTGGGCCCAAACTTGTGCCCAAAATTGATGTGTGTGATTAAGATTGAATATTTTTATTGTGTTATGCAGTCCATATATAGAATGAATATAGATGACATATTGATATTTTTGAGTAATTTTTTAAATTTATAATATTATTAATAATTGTTAAAAAAAAAAAAAAAAAAAAAAGGTCATTCTTATGATCAACAAATATACATGAATCGTTGGATCCATCATTACACTAATGTCATGTTAACAAATAAAATAATACATATAATATGATGCCAAGCATTGTAGTGGAGATTGCTTAAATGTGTCTTTGCTTTTATCAATTTGGTGAAATTTCTTTTATGTTATATTTAATTAGAGAATTTAAAAAGGGATTTTAAATAAGAAAATGAGAAGGTAGGTACAGTATTTCATATAATTTCACACATTTTTTCTCTTTTTTTTCTCAAATCCTTTAACCAAACATAATGTTAAGGTTTTGGGTAATACTAAGGATACCAAATTTTTTACCAAATAAAGGTTTTTTGGATAATACTAGGGATACCAAATTTTCTACAAAACAAATAATCAAATATCTCATATGGGTGTGAAATTCATATTTAGTTATTTATTTTCTAGAAAATTTAAAACTTATAGCATTTTCCTAAGGTTCTTCTTTTGCTTTCTTGTTTCCTCTCTTTTTCTCAGTGGGAGTTATTCTGTTTGTTTGCTTCACATTTGTGCTTTTCCGACTGGCCGTCCAATTCCCTTCCATCACCTGAGTTTTCACGGGAATTTTCTCGGAATTAGTCCTACTCTGGCCTCTAGTGAGAGTCCTTGTCCGACTGATATTCAACAACAATGATAGAGACCATTAATTTTGAAACTTTAAAAAGACCATTAATGACATGGCACTCAATAAAAAAAGAAAAAAAATACAACACCAAGGCCAAAACATCAAATCATTCATGGTGGGACCTACTGTCACATCATTAGTGGTAGCACTAATTAGTACTCTTACTCATTTTCCTATATTCAATATCAACGCTATATTTGTTTTAAAGTAAAATATTTTTCAATTATAAAGTAAAAAATGAATTATTATATATATATATTTTTTTTTTCTCATCTTGATTATCCCTTCATCAGCTTTAATCGTTATCATATTTTATTTTATTTTATTTCTTAAAATTTTTATCTATAATTAGTTTATTATTAAATTTTTTTTGTTTTAAATATTTTGTCAAGTAAAAATAAAAGAATTAAAAAATATATTTACTTTTATTCAAAATTATTTTGCATGAAAAATATTTAACGTAGAAGAAACGAAACCTAATTGATGAATATCATAAGTGATGTATCTTCTTAAAAAATGTAGATTTTCTAACTGTTTTAATGAATATTATTTGAGATGATGACACCAAAAAAATCCTTTTCTATCATTCTATCAAAACATTTTGAAAATTTTCACCGACTACCACAAATTTGTCATTTTGTTATCAAAGTAAATTATTTAATTATTATGAAACCGTACTCTTAGACCTTTTTTTTCTTTAAAAAAAAAAACTGATGAAGTGCCAAACTAGTCTATCAAACTCAAACACATTTTTATCTGTGTTTGTCAATATTCCTTTTGTTTTTATATTGTTTCGAACAAGAACAAGAGAAGTGCATGCTGCACTTCAATTTCTAGGATGGAAAACAATTCTCATGTTTTACTTAAGTTGACATTTGTTTAGTTCATGAATTTGGAAAGAGGTTTGAAAAAGAAAAGAAAAAAAATTAAGTGAAATGTGAATAAAATATATTTATATTTTAACTACTTTCACACACTTTTTTTCCTTTATATTTTAAATCTCTCTTCAAATCCATGAACTAAACACATTGAGATAGCCATTCAGAGGACAATCTAACATCTAAATCAAATATTGTAGTAGTAAAACTCTCAAAAAGTATGCCAGAATGTCAACATGTCTCTCAAAATTGTTGGCTTACTTTTAAATATCATTAATTATCGTTGAGAGATCTCTGTCATGATATTCCCTTATTATTTTGCTTCTGGTGGGATTATGTCCCACATTCGCAATGTCCCATGAAAGGATAAGCTCGATTCCACTAGGTTTGAACTACTTACCCATGACCTAATCCATTCAAATCCACAGCTCGGACTTAGCCGATTCAGTTAGTAACTCTACTTGACCGTCATATGTCACATGTCACATGTCCTACTCGGCGGTTATACATGTGCTTTTAACCCATTTAAACAATGTGACAGCTTGAATTTTACCTCCCACAACATATATACATGTCTTTTTTTTTTATATATTATCAAAAGAAATAAACAAGAAAATTATTGTATTATCTCTCCCTCTAATTTGATTAAACTTGAGAGAAAAGAAAAAATAGTAATTTTCTCTAATCTTATTTGGATAGACTACAAATAAAATAAAATAAAATAAAATGAATAGAAACTTATATAAGTTATATTATGTTTTAATTTCTTTAATACTAGATGGACAGTTTTAATGTTATATAAAATTAATAATCATCACATTTCTTTTCTCTCAAATTCTCTCTAATTTTGGTGAGATTCAAACAATAATTGTAAGAGAAATCAACTTATCACTATTTCTTTTCAATTCTCTTTATTTCTCCCCTATTTAGTAATCCAAACAAATAATTAAAAACAAGAAAAATCAATTTCTTTTATTTTCTCTCCAAATCATTCCATCCAAATGGTCTAACATGTAATGACCCTTTTGTTAACATTGTCAGTTTCTTCTGAAACTGGACACCAGGTTTTTTTTTCAGTTTTTCTTTTTTTCTGGTAAAAAATGAAAACAAGAAATTTGTTTTGGTGTACAATTTTTTTTAAAACACAAATAAAAACAAAAAGAAAAATGTTTGGTGAATTGGCAGAGGTGATGACCGATAGTGGAGGGTGGACAGATGTGATGATCATGAATAAGTGTTGGCCAGGGGTGGCGGAAGGAGTTGGCCGCCAAAGGTCATGAGATGACTGGAGGGCAATCTGCAAAAATGTTGTTTCTAGCAGTACGGAACAAAAGAGAAGTAGGAACAAACAAGAGGTAATCTAATAAGCATAAGTATGCATGACCTAAACTTATGATCTTCACATTAATCTGATTTATTTATTTTTTTGACATAATCAAGGTCCAATTGGAAATTTACAATGAGTTTAACCATTAAAAAAAAAAACAAAAAAAAAATTAGGACGAGAAAGAATTTATATTATAAAGTCAAATCTTACAATTCGTGGCCAGCACCCCTCTCTTCAATGGTAGAGTGTCCATTACAAAAACACAATCAATTATAAAATTAGTGAAGAGATGTAGGAACTGATTTTTAAAAAAAAGACCAACAAACAAACAAAGAAAAAAAATGGGACAAATGAATTGCTACAACCTCCTATAAAAAATATTAAAAAAAAAAAAAAACTTCGGATACGTTAAACCTTCAAATCTACAGCTTCCACACCCTTCCTTTCAATCTCGGCATCTTCAAGTCTGCCAACACTCCAAATCAAGTATTAAGCACAGATTTCCCAGTGGTCCTGTTACAGATCATTGTAAATCTTGTATGATTATCGATACCTCATCAGCCAATGACTTGAAAAAACAAACAATCAGTTATTTCTTAACTAAGTAATCTATTTAAGGACTAAACAACCATAACAACTTTGCATTCACAATGGATGGTGACCCTCCTGAACTCGGCTCCCATTGTAAAGCTATCAATCTTATAGGTAGAACTTCAAGTCACCGAAAAGAAATTTTATTTAGCATTCCACTTGTTTCAAAGTAAAATGTTTCTCACTAGAAAATATTTTCCATATGAAGTGTTCTACATGAAAAAAGATTTATATATGCACTAAAAACCTATTTTTTGTGCTTGTGCTACAAATGCATATTGATGAAGATCATGGAAAGAAGAAAAAGAGAAAATTTAGAATTTCACATGAAGCACATTTAGGGCATCAAGAATTAAAAATTTAAAATAATTTTGAGTCTTCATGTCATTATAGTAGGTTTTAGTAATTACGGATATAATGGTAATTCCAATAATTGTTGGACATGAGTTGTACGGGTCACCGATGAATTTTATTTTGGATCAAGTTATTATATGGGTTATTACATATAGGTTTTATTATGTCTAAAATAATCTTTGTGGTCAAAACTCTAAATTTTCTATTTTGATATTGAAGTAGAATTAGAAATATTAAAATTTCCTATTATAATTAAAGTAGAATTGGAAGTCATAATTGGTCTAGAATATTAATAGTTGCTAAATATTTTTAGTTTCTAAATTTGAGAAATAGTTCTTAATAGAATTAGGTGAGTGTTTAGCCTATAAATATATGTGTAATCTCAATGATTCAGTAGAAGAGTTATGAAAATTTGAGATTGTGTTTGTGTGATTGGCCTATCCCTTGTAAGGGTGAAACACCTCTCTCTCTCTCTCTCTCTCTCTCTCTCTCTCTTCTCTCTCTCCCTCTTCTCTTCTTCTATCCAGCAAGATTACTGTTCACAATGCTCAGAACAGCCACCTAACAATCCCTAAACACTCATTTTTTTATTCCCAAAACCCTACCCTTTTACAAACTCTTAAACTCCTATTTTTTAAATACTTTTGCAACCACAGTAATCAAGGGTATAATGGTAATTCCAATAATCATTGGACATGGGTTGTACGGATCACCCATGGGTTTTATTTTGGGTCAAGTTATTAAATGGATTATTATATTATATATGGGTTTTATTATGTCTAAAATAATTTTAGTAGTCAAAAGTTTAAATTTCCTATTTTGATATTAAAGTAGAATTGGAAGTCATTAAAGTAGAATTGAAAGTCATTAAAGTTTCCTACTCTGATTGAAGTAAAATTAGAAGTCATAGTTGGTCTAGAATATTAGTAGTTGTTAAATATTTTTAGTTTCTAAATTTGAAAAATAGTCCTTATAAAATTAAGAGAGTCTTTAGCCTATAAATATGTGTGTAATTTCAAGATTCAATAGAAAAGTTAATAATATGAAAATTTGAGATTGTGTTTGGATGATTGGCCTATCCCTTGTGAGGGTGAAACACCTCTCTCTCTCTCTCTCTCTCTCTCTCTCTCTCCTCTTCTTCTATCCGGCAAGATTACTGTTCACGTGGTTCACAATGCTCAGAACAGCCACCCCACAATCCCTAAACACTAGTGTTTTCATTTCCAAAACCCTACCCTTTTACAAACCCTTTAACTCCTATTTTTTAAATACTTTTGCAGCCATAAAATCCCACAAAATCCAGCTTTTTAAGTCTATTGTTGCAGTAGCGAATATACTTAAACCGGGCTCACTACTTGTAGGAAAGTAATCCCTACTCGTCCTACATTACATATTTTAGTATATAAGCTTGTATACAAGAAAATATAGACAATTTAGTATATGGACATTCATGTGTACAAAAATATATAGATGTGTACATATATATACATATGTTAAGCATGCATATAAGCATTAATGTTTGTGCACATATAAAAATGTGTATTTTTTATCATAGAGATTGGAAAGTCTATTTGGAGAATGACTTGCAGAAAAATAATCTGCAGGTCATTTTCAGCTCTTCGGAAAAGTTTTTTCCGAAATAGTTTTCTGATAGACAACATCTTCTGCTGAATAAACAACAAAGCTGACAATGTCTAACCAGGTAATCACCACTTTGTTTTTGATAAGCGGTGACAAAATTGATAGTGAAGCACTAACACTTCCATTTTAAATGACCCAACAATTTACGACTGGCTACAATAGCTTTGGTGCCATTGCTTTTTTTTTTTTTTTCTTTTTTTTCTTTTTTTGTTTCCCCTTTATATGAAGGACACTTGAGATCATCACTCACTCCACTGGCTGTTTTAGCTAAAGAAAGGGTGACCTTATTGGAGTCACTACACATAAAATAAAATCTCATTTTACATATATATATATGAGAGAGAGTGCTCATCACTAATACTTGAAGTTATAATTTGGCTAATTTTGCTGGCAGGTTTAGAGAAATTACCAGAGGTTGAAAAACTGGACGGTCTAAGGAAGGATGAGACCACCCACAATTGAATCAATCATTTTCTCAAAAATGGCTTTTGGCAAACAAGTAGCCGTTGGTCACTGCCATTTTGAAGGTCAATTACCCTTGCTTCCCATCGGATCTGTGAGGCAAGTGAACGCGCATGCTCTATAGACTCCAGTATATCACTAACGACAACCCATCCCTGCTAACAAACAAGTATTTTACATATCAAAATTGACTGTTTAAATCATATGAAAAGCGCAAGATCAAAGAGCATAAAGCGAGACACAAAATGCCCGCCTCTGTAAACATGATAGATGTACAGCCTTCTTTTTCCCTGTGGGAATAATATCAATTTAAGAAACAGTAAATGGCAGTTTCCAAACAGAGGACACCAAAATACATTAAATATATATATATATATTAGCAACCAGAATGTAAGTAGAATTACCTCTGGACGTAGAATACGATCCATCTCCAAGAACAGGCTCATTATACTGCATCCTTCGGAAATAAGGTGTGAAAGAAGCCCATTCGCATGAAGCATGTCATATGTTCGAGGATATGTAGGGAAGGGTTCGCACCTGTGCCCAATTAGTAAGAACATTGAAGTTAGAGAAATAAATTTGTGTTCATGGCAGTGCCCAATTTGTAAGAACATCCAATTTAAAGCAGGAAAAAAAAATTGATTATCAAATTCAATGTGTGTGACCGAAAAGTAAAATTTCCAAAAGTTGGTGATAAACATCAGTCTATCTTACCAATCATGCAAAACACCAGCAAAACCTTGATGAAGTATGAGAGGAAGCGTATTACGTGCCCCAATAGGCACAACATTCATCATCCAAACTGATTTTTTTTCTTCAAGAAATGCACCATTTAAACCCCCATAATGAGCATTCATGTCCATCACATTGCGTAACATGTTATGTGGAGGTAATGGGTCTTCATCTCCTGGCCTCTTTGGATGGTCAGAGAAAATTAATGGCGTAAGCAGAGACCAATAGTTTCTCAGCACTGACTTCCAATTCTGTAAGTCTTCGAAGAAATCATTAGGCTGAACTCCTGCAAAGATAAGTATGAATCAATAAAATGAATTTGGTGAGAGAACTGATGGGGAAGATTCTTCAAGACTCCCAGGTCTGTTACACATGGAGATGGAAGACAAAGTTTAACAACTATGCATCAACAGTCAACCAAAGATTATAAGATGAGAAAAAAGGGTGAAGGTTTTAATTAGAACAATACTTTCCATGAATTTCAAGCTCAGCTGCACTCACAACCAAAGCAAAAGACCTGTTCTGAATGGGAATCCAGCGTTTGTAGTTGGTCCTGCTTATACAAGACACTAGTGGTTGATAATATGATTGAGCATCCTGGCCTTCTTTACAAAGAGGTATAGCACTCTGCTTGCTAGAATTAAGAACGAAAAAAAAAACAAAACAAAACCACAAAGAGATAAGAAAAAGAAAAAAATCCAAGTCGTACAGCAAAATATAAGGGTAAGGAACATGGTTACACCCAAAATAATATAAAAAAAGAGGGTCAGATCCTATTAAAGGAAAGATGAAATATTATTCATGGAAGTGTGTGTATCATGATTACTAGCCTCACCCAGATATATAGCAATAAGCATCCGCAGTTTTCTGCCAGATGAAAGTCTCATCTTGTTGAGCCAAAAGACTCCAACAGAGTTTTTCGGTGAATTCTTCAATTGGTTTTATCATGCTACCCTTTTTTGAGCTCAATGAATTTCTATGCGGCTGAACTGTTGGGGAGGTTAGCACAAAGTAACCTCCAGGCTTGAGTACCCGGTCAACCTCGATAAGGAACATCCCATCTGATTTAGTAAAATCATCATCATTATTATTAGCATGAAAAAAATGTAAACATATAAGACAAAAATATCACCGTTCCTAGATATTCCAAAATTAATGAGTATAAACTTCCACATAAAGCCATAAACTCATTTAATACACTAAAAATATCTAATAACAAATAATTAGCAAGCTAATATCAATTCCAGATAATATCCAGAACCAAACCAACTTGGTTGAAGGGCAAGCAACTAATACCAACTAATAACTGCTTGAAAATATCTTGTTATATTATTTGCTTACCAAATCATTTTTAACAAGTAGAATAAAGAAAACTTAGAGGGGGGCTTGCACATGTTCTTCATTGGCATTCGGTAATTTTTTTACCTTTTATATATATTTTATGTACATATACACACTGGTGGCTAGGCCAGGGATGCAGCCTAATGTCACGGACTGATAAATTTGGATGCTGCCCCTCACAAGAAAGCGCTAGCAGGCTGTGGAGATTGCCAGAAGCCTCCAGAACTCCTTAGAGAATGGCTACAAGAGGAGAGGCTAAAATAGAATACTCTAGAATTCTCTAGAACAATCAAAAGCATGGTAGAACTTGTACATAATTCTAGAATAGGTTCTTTGAGAGGATGAGGGAAGGATCTAGAATCCTCTCCATCTTTGTAGATCTAGAATAGTCTATAAAGTGTGGTGGGAGGAAGTGTCTAGAACACTCTCCATTAGTGTAGTTCTAGAATGTTCTATGTAGCCTATAAAGGGGGAGGGCCTCATTTGTCCAAACCACCCAAGTGACCAAGAGTTGTAAAGCATTCAAGCAATACATGCAAAGCATTCTCCAAGAGCTCTCTCTAAGTTTCTCTAAGTCTCTCTTGTGTGTGCAAACTTCTCCTAAACTCTCTTTCAAAGAAGGCTTTACTTAGGTGCAAGCAAGGCGTGCATAAGCATCTAAGGCCGCATGGTTGGCTTGGAAAGACCAAGGGTTGGTTCAGAAAATCCAAGGCTGTGCCTTCACTTGGGGCCATTTAAGAGACAAGTGCTTTAAAACCAGGCAAGCATTTATGTTTGCTTTAAAACCAAGCAATATACCAAAATCATTTTCAAAATGTTACAAAATCAAGTTGACACCAGCAGAATTGCAGTCTTAAGAATAAAAAACTGACCCCACAGGCCCAAATAACCAATCTATCGAGATTGCTTGTCAATGAGTATTTTTTTTCCTCATTGAAATTTAACTTTTTCCATCTATGAATGAGCGTATAATACTTTTTATAATAACATTTGTAGGCAGATAATCTCCTCAACAAACTCCATTCCCAAAATTTCAGTGTTTCACCTCTCAACTAAACAGCTATTTGTCCTTTCATGAAGAGGACATTATAGAAGCATAATTGACTTATTCAAAGGTAATAGCAACTCTCACCACTTGAGTACATTGCTAGCCATTTAAGATCACATTAGCTGCACTAAGTTCAAGGCCATCAAGACAATTTTCTGCTCTAAGACTAACAATAAGAAGTAATTATTGTTTGAAACTACATTAAAAAAATCTGAAAAGATGTATATGTCTTTCTTGTCACAAGATATCAAGAAGTAGAAAGAAGGAAATAAATGCAGATCAAAGAGAAAAAAAACCAAAATCTAATAAATACAGCAATAAATAAATGTGTGCCTCCCATGACAATCAGCTACTAGCCTACTACAGTGAACTTATATCATCAGGACCATTTATAAGGATTCATCAGGAAAAAAAAAAAGGAGACACTAATTCAAAAAACTGCTTTAATGAAGAGACATTAAGTGAGTACTATATTTATCAAACAACAAATAGAGATATATTTGTTCAACAATCAATAAAGAAACAGTCAACCATCCAGGCATGAGATTGGTCATAACTAAGTAGCAAAAAAAGTTTGGCCATCAAATCAAATAATACCTTTTTTGTCCCATGAAATGCCACATTGAGCACAGTGAACCATATCAAATGACAATGATGGGTATGGAAGCTGTCTTGAAATGAAGTTGCCAATGATTGCCGGAAGACCTCTCTCAAGGGCTAACTGAACTTGGCTACCTGTTACCTCATAGGCCGCAATACAAACAGCCATTAACTTGAGTGACAGCAAATGAGCCCCAAAGCTACCAAACCCACAACCAATATCTAATACAGTGCGCACCTGAAATTGAAACAAATAAGAAAAATAAATAACAGAAGTAAATGCTTCAAAAGCATTGTTGAATTTTCTTTTTTTGGGGAGAGAGCTAGAGATAAGGAAATGCAAAAGCATTGTACTTTGCTTATTCAAGCATATACTTACACCAGCTTGAAGAAATTCAGAGTCACTTCCTAAACCTATCATCTCTGCTATTTGGCGAGAGTAATCTTTGACTCCATCATTGATCAATCCATCCTCAGAGTGAAAAGCAATTTGATTCTCTTCTAGTAGCATTAGCCTACAGTTTGTTAAGATAAATACAAAAATGGAGAATTTCCAAATAAGATGTCATTATTAGCTGAAAAGGGGACGAGACGACCAATAGTTTATGGGTACAAGTTTTAATCACAGAGGCTTCAATTATATTTGCAACCAACATGACAATTAGCTTGGAGCAATAAGAATTACCTTTTCGTCATGCTTCCAGAAGAGAGAAATTGGTCTTTGCTAATCTTCACATTTCCACTCCAAATCACATCCTCACCAGCCGGCCACCTCAGGGGGATCTTGTAGTCCTTAGGGGGCCGAACCAAACAACTATGCTGTTCTCGAGACACTTCACAATGCCTATCAAACTCCTCCCCATCCTTAAACCCAGCTAACAAATTTGCAGACACATTATAGCAAGGTACATAATTCTCTTTTTCTTTTCCACACAAACTAAACTCCCTTTGACGAGTAGCTCCTAAAGAGAAAGACTTCAACTCCAAGTAATCGCTTAATGCTTTCTCCTTTAATCTTCTGTAATTTGAATAGACATCGGACCTCGCCGTGGAAGTTACAGAGTCAAAGGCACTAGAAGAAGACGATCCTAATAACACAATTACTACAAGGACACTGATGAGACACAAGAGTAACCAGTTGTGCGGCAATCGGGGGCCCAATAACAGGGATAATTTACTATACCAAGGGCTTCTCATGTCCAAATTCTTCAATCTAAAAAAACCCAGTAACAGAAAAAACACTACTGTTCTAACCTAAATCTCCAAGAAATATGAAAATCATAGCCTGTCATAACATGAAATGTCCAATATCCTAAAATCAACATTTCCAGAAACTCCTACCAGCATTGAAGCAAAAACTCTTTTTATGGGACTTGACTTGGTTTGATAATCTAATCTAGAGAATCTTGTATAACAAGAACACAGAATTCAGATCACAAATTGCCCAATTCAACTCCTAATTATGAATCAAGCACCCAATCCTTCGATTCCAGACAAATCTAAACAATCTAGAAATAAAACAATAACTCCAAACAATACCCAATATCGAATTACTTCCCTAGTAAAATGCCGATTCTCAAAACTAGCTTTCAATCCCGATCCTGCAGAGTGAGAATCAAAAAATAAAAAAACATTCAGATCACAAAAGCAGATCAGATCCAAAAAAAGAAACAAACAAATCATCATCACACGTTGCATAATTGGAAAGATTAGGGTTTTGGCATACCGTGCAAATAAATATAGATAACAAATACACAGACAAACAGACAGAGTGTGTATCTATGACCGTTGAGAAAGCAATACTAAAGAGATGGAATTCGCCATTGACATGTAGAGAGAGAAAAAGAGGAGAGAGAGAGAGAGAGAAGGCAACTTTTTGGGATTGAGAGATCAATAAATACGGATTATCGTTTTGCTTTTTTTTTTTTTTTTTTTTTTGGTTTCCAGGTCATCATTTTTAATGTGTCGTTCGGATCCGAATGCTCGCAAATTGATGAGACAAAACAAACCACACCAAATCAAAATCAAATCCGAAAAACACAAACAAACATACTTTCATTAATTAATTTATAATTAATTATAAAATTAGGGAATAATTGTGTTTGTTTGCGCAAATACACCAGGTGGGTCAGAAAAGCAAAGACAGACCTGATTGGGAAGTGCTAGAGTGACGGGAAGGACGGTGAGATCGTGGTGACTGATGGAATCTAGGCCGTTGGTTTTGTGGACTTTGAGATGTGATGAGGTTTTTTTTTTTGAGAGGGGGGGGGGGGGGGGGGGGGGGGGGGGGTGTTGTTTATGTTGAAATGTGGAAAAAAATGATTGTGGGAGTGCGTCAATAATGTTGTTATCCAAACAGAGCGTCTACGGTAAGTTAACAGTGACCCCAAAGTATTGTGTCACATCAATGTATATCAGCCATGACTCATTCCAAAATAATTAATTAATTTTTTAAAAAATAATAAATCATATTTTCAATCTTTATAATTTAATCTAAATTTTGACTTTATTTTATGTTTTTTAAATTGAATAATTTAATTTTCATACTTTAAATCTATTTTTAATTTGATTTTTTTTGTTCAAATTAAAAGTTAAAATTAATAATTCTAAAACACTTGTAAATCTGTTAACATGTACATGTAGAAAAAAACTAATTTCTGATTAAATTAAAATTAGGTTAAAAATGTTGAGATCAAATTATTCAAATTAAAATAATATGAACTATAATAAAATTTGAGTCAAATTAAAAAAATTTAAAGTGTAATTTATCCATAATTTTAGGTGCTCATATAATAAGGGTTTTTTTTTTTTTATTAATTTTCAGTGGTCAGTATTATAGAATCAATAAATGTCCAAAAAAATAATAAAAAACAATATCATGTTATATATTTTTATAAATTTTATGTGTATGCTTTACATTGTTTAACTTTATTTTCTTATAAATATATATTATGGGTTCGTTTGGGATGTGGGTTGACTTTTTAACTTATAACTATTTTAACTTGGGGCTAAAACGCCTTCTTGGGATGAATTTTTTGACTTTTTTGAATTTTGTAAAAGAAAAATATAATGATTATGAGTTGGATGTGATATTTTGCCTTATTGAGCTAAAAAATTTATTTTATTTGTGACTAAAATAACTAAAAAAACTCCAGACTTTTTCTTTCCAAACGAAACCATATGTAATACTAGTCCGGTAAAAGAATTGGTTAGAAAATTTGAACTCCTAACCTTGAATAGGTTAAAGAGATGCACAAATTATTAAACAAATATATTTTTTTAAATTTTAGAGTATGAAAAAATATTCATTTATTTATATTAAGGGGTGGTTTGGGATAATCTAAATAAGTGTACTTTTTGACTTTTTATAAAATATGAGTTGGGTTTGAAGTGATATGTTAGAGACGTGATATGACTTAAATAAGATAGTAATTTTTTGACTTTTTTAGATCATGCCAAATAAGGTCTTAAATAATATCTTAGTTATATGGGTAACCTTGAGATTTTTGTACTTTGATTTTTGACGGATTTAAAAATAAAATATAAGTTTGACCATGGGCCAAACTTGAGAAATTGCTTTAAGGGTCCGTTTGGGAAGAACTAAAGTGGCTTTTTTGGCTATTTTAGTCACAAAAGACAAAATAGGCTATTTTAGCCACAAAAAACAAAACATCACATCCAACCCATAATCATTACACTCTTCTCTCACAAAAAAAGTCAAAAAAGTCAAAAAGCCAAAAAATCCTTCCCAAACCAAGCTTTTTAGTCCAGGCTAAAATAGCCAAAAAAGTCAAAAAGCCAAAAAGTCAACCCACTTCCCAAACGGAGGCTAAGGCCTCGTTTGGGAACAGGCTAATTTAGTAATTTTTTGGTTATTTGGCTAAAAAGGTAGCTAAAAAAAACTTGTATGTTTGGGATGACTTTTTGGCTAATTACGAAAAGCTGTGCAAAAAGTAGAGAGAAGCTGTAATCTTTGACTTTTTGGTATGAGTTGTTGGCTTTTTGGCTAATTTAATAACTTTTTGGCTAATTGGCTAAAACAGTTAGTCACCAAACGGGGCCTAAGTATTTTAACTCCAGTTCAATCCGACCCATGTCCACCACTAGTAAAACCATAAATATAAAAGTGATCAATCTTCTTATATAAATTAATTTTCTTTTTGATACATCGTAAAGACAACAAAGAGGCAGAGACTAAATCCTCTCCCTCGTAACATGTACAATGTGGTGTTTTGGGAAGTTGGTAAAAAGTTGGCTTTTTGGCTTTTTTAGCTTATTTTGTCTTATTGTGGGAAAGTTTTGTGAGAGGTGATGTGACTATTTTGTTTTTTTGTGGGTAAGTTTTGTGAGAGGTGATGTGACTCAAAATTGGTAAAAAGCTAGAAGCTGGCTTTTTACCAGCTTCTCAAAATGGCCTGCAATCAAAAAGCTGTGTATCTCTGCCGAAGACTCATAAAGTATCATCATAAAAATCTTATTTGTATCAAAAAAAACTTCTCACGAAAATAATTAGAATAATTATTTTTTTAATAGAAACTAGTGCCCTAAGTATTGTAGTTAATCAAACTTAAAATAATTGTATATGAAGTGACATGGGTAAGCCCACAAAAATTATAGCCCACCATTTAGGACTCAATACATATCTCAAATACTAAAACCCAACACTACTGAAGCCCCACGTAGCAATAAGAACCAATGGCATCAAGACATATGGCAAGAGAAGAGCAAGCCACATCAGCAGACAAAGATCTCCAAAGTTATTGCTACGGCACATCGCCATTAATGAGGCCCCTTACAGCATTTATTGCGATAACCCCTCTCCGTCGGGACAGAACGCCTTCACCATGGACAAGGCAAGCTAGAGCATAGACTTTTGGCTAAGGTGACAGGTTGGAAGGGATAACGAAATGATTACTAGAGGATATAAGCAAACATTGAAGACAGGAAGAAGGTTAAACTTTTCTATCTCTAATCCATCCATATACTCTATTTCTCTTTCTAACTTGCCCGTCGGAGGGTTCGCTGGGGGACTTCTCGTTCCCTCTTGAACTCTTGTGCAGGTTCTCTGGTGGGCCCGGCCATTCAAACATAGGCTTGAGAAGCGTGGATCAGTCCGACCCGTTCCACTTGGAACGAACTGTATCATCAGTTGGCGCCGTCTGTGAGAATGTTTTTCTTCCGCGCACCAGTTGTGTTCATTGTCGTCGGAGACCCTTTCCCCGTAACCCCCTCCTACCACCTGTGAAGGTGGATGGTTATAACTAGATCCATGGCTTCTCACCACAATGTTGCCGACCATCAAGCCGACCCTTCCAATCCAAACAACCCACCACCGTATTTCACCAAGCTCACCAACAGCATTAACCGCCTGGCCAAGCAAAACCAAGCCCTGATTGATACTCCACTCCAAAGAAACCTTCCTATGCCTCCTCCACCACCTCTAGATATCCCACCCAACCAAGAGCGAGCCCCGAGCCATACTATCCAACAACCTAATCCACCCAACTTGGAAGGCTTGCGACCCCCTCCTCCAGATAAAAAGCCACCACTCCGAGCCCCACATCCATCGGTCTCGACACCAACCCCTGAAAGAGAGGCCAGCAGCGTCCAGCCCCCGCTGCCCTCCGGTGATGACAACATTCCCCTCTGGGATGCAAAACTCCGAGCCATGAAACTCCAACTCCAAGGAGTCATGCAAAACATACAGCATAAACCCTCCACCACAGCCAACTCACCATTCGTCACCTCCATCCGGAACAAACCTTTACCCCCCAAGTTCAAAATGCTCACCATCGACTCTTTTGACGGTACGACGGATCCAGTCGACCACTTGGAGACCTACAGAACCCTCATGATCCTCCATGCATTCCTTAACAAAATCATGTGTCGGGCTTTCCCCGTGACACTCAAGGGGTCAGCTCGACTTTGGTTTAGTCAATTGCCAGCAGACTCTGTCTCTACTTTCCAGCACCTCAGTGACTCCTTCCTCAGCCATTTCATTGGAGCCCAGCACCAGCAACATCTGGCAACCCAACTCCTCGACATCCGTCAGACCGAGGGGGAGTCGCTGTGCAGTTTCATTACCCGCTTCGACACCGAAGCCTTACAGGTAGCGAAAAACGATGACAAGGTCATCCTTACGGCTTTCATGGCCGGTCTACGGTCGTCTGACTTCCTTTTTTCCCTCTCTAAAAACCCCCCAATCTCCATGGCAACCCTACTCTCCAAAGCTCAAAAATACATGAACGTCGAAGATTCCCTAGTCGCCCGACCAGATCCTATAGCCAAAAACCCGACCTCCAAGGAAAAGAGAAAGGATGCAGAAACCAGAAATACCCAGTATAATAACCCAACAAATCAGTATACCGACCGATCCCTCCGAGCCGACCGGTCGGCACCAGCCCAACCGCCCGACCGGTTCGAGCGGTACACCCCCCTCAATTCCCCCATGGAACAAGTCCTTAATCAGATCCAGCGGGACTACCCCCTAAAATGGCCCCAACCATCACGAACCCCTTCTAATCGGAGAGACCAGTCCAAATATTGCCGTTTTCACCAGGACCACGGCCATAATACCGAGGAGTGTGTCAACCTCAAAGATCAAGTCGAGGGCTTGATTCGTCAAGAACGTCTCAGTCGATTCACAGATACTCGCCCTCAGCAGAGGCAACGGACTGAACCCATCAGAAACAACCGCCAGCGCACCCCTCCCCGACCACCAGCCCAACCTAACCAAGGTCATGATCGCCCTCCACAGCAACCTCGGGCACAAGGTAACCCCGCCCCATTATTGGAGAAATCAGAGTTATTTCCTGCGGGCTTGCTTGTGGAGGACCATCCCGCTCGGCTCAGCGGGCAGAACTCAGGAAAATAAGGCAAGGCTCAGACAAAGAAGTTGCCACATTGGACCGACCCCCCAAACAGCCCAGGCAGTGGACCAAGCCTATCACCTTTACGGACACCAACTGCACAGGTATCCGTTACCCCTATGACGACCCTCTCGTCATTTCCGCTCTCCTCTCCAATTACAAGGTCAGACGGGTTCTCGTTGACAGCGGCAGTTCTTCAGACATCAACTTCCCCAATTACTTCCGCCAGCTTAAGATCGGGGAAGAAAGTCTGTCTCCTCTCCAAACCCCTTTAGTCGGTTTCACTGGCGACCGGGTGACTTCTATCGGCTCCATCGATCTTCCCATCACAATCAGCGAATACCCGCGGCAGACCACAAAGTTGCTCACCTTCCTTATTGTTGACTACTCCTCTACCTACAACATCATCCTTGGCCGCACCGCCCTAAACGCTTTCTAAGCTATCACATCCACTTATCACCTTGCCATTAAGTCCCCCACCGATCTTGGGGTCGGGACAGTAAGGGAAGAGCATACCGTGGCCAGAGAATGCTATGTCGCCTCACTTAAAGAAGTCAAACTGAAGGAGGCTATGATCATTGAAGGACTTGACGTTAGAGATGAAGACAAGCTGGTTAGGGGGGAACCAGTGGAAGAACTTGTCGAGGTCCTCATCGATCCCAACAACCCGGCCAAAACCGCCAAGATTGGCAGCCAACTATCCCTCCAGGCCAAGGTCGACCTCACCGCCCTCCTAATTGAACACAACGATGTGTTTGCCTAGACTCACTCCGATATGCCGGGTATTGACCCCTCCTTCATCAACCACTGTCTCAGCATTGAGCCCCATTTCCGACCTATCCGCCAGAAGCAGCGCATTTTTCACCCGGAGTGCAATAACCTTATTGCTTCTGAAGTAGATAAGCTCCTTGAGGCACAGTTTATCACAAATGTGGACTACCCCAGATGGCTGTCGAATGTGGTTCTGGTTCGTAAAAACAATGGTAAATGGCGACTCTGTGTCGACTACTCCGACCTCAACCGAGCTTGCCCCAAAGACAACTATCATCTCCCGCGCATAGATCTGCTAGTTGACGCCACGGCCGGTCATCAAATGCTTAGTTTCATGGATGCTTTCTCTGGATACAACCAAATCCTGATACACCCGTCTGACCAGGAACACACCTCCTTCATCACCGACCGAGGCACCTACCATTACCGCGTGATGCCATTTGGGTTGAAGAATGCCGGGGTCACTTACCAACGGTTGGTCAATGCTGTCTTCCATCATTAGATAGGCCGCAATATGGAAGTATATATCGACGACATGCTGGTCAACAGCAAGCTCTCCACTGATCATCTGGCCGACCTATGAGAAACTTTCGCCACCCTACGAAAGTACCAAATGAAGCTCAATCCGGAGAAATGTGCCTTCGACATAGGATCTGGGAAGTTTTTGGGTTTTATGGTCAATCAGCGGGGCATTGAAGCTAACCCCGAAAAGATCAAGGCCTTAATCGAAATACAGTCACGTAGAACGGTTAAGGAGGTTCAGAGGCTTACGGGCTGAGTGGCCGCCCTCAACTGCTTCATTTCCCGAGCAATGGATAAGTGTCTCCCCTTCTTTAAAGTTCTTCGGCAAACTTTTGAATGGACGGTAGAATCCAAAGAGGCCTTTTCGCAGTTGAAACAGTGCATGGCTAACCCCCCCTACTTTCTCAAGTAATCACGGGCGAACCCCTCTTCCTCTATCTAGCCGTGTCAAACACTACAGTCAGTGCAGCACTCATCAGGGAAGACAGCTCTGTCCAACGACCGGTCTACTACATCAGTCGGGCTCTTAGGGGGGTGGAACAGAACTACCCATTGTTAGAAAAAATGTCCTTGGCCTTGGTCACCGCCTCTAGACGACTCTACCCTTACTTCCAAGCCCATTCTATAGTGGTCCTCACTGACCAACCATTGAAGAAGATAATGCAACAACCGGAACTTTCCAGCAGACTTATGCAATGGTCGGTCGAGCTCAGCCAATTTGACATCTCCTACAGGCCTCAAACAGCGATTAAAGGGCAGGCTGTTGCCAATTTCATCCTGGAATTTACTAATCCCACTCTAACCACAGCTCCTCCGCCCCCACTACCCCCTACCGAGTCAGAAGACCCCCACTCTTGGACTCCAACGTCGACGGATCATCCTGCAAAGAAGGCAACGGGGCTAGTCTTATCCTCACCGTCCCCGAGGGTGGTTATTTCAAGTGTGCTCTCCAGTTCTTGTTTGATGCAAGCAATAATGAGGCTGAATATGAGGCATTGATAGCAGGCATTCGCCTAGCCCGAGACATTGGTGTCAGCCACATCCGGATGTTCAGCGATTCACAGCTTATTGTCGGACAAATTACGGGGGAATTCGATGCCAAGGAAAACACAATGCGGGCTTATAAGGATATTGCACTCCCCCTTGCTCGACTCTTCAACAACTTCTACATCAGGCACATCCCTCGAACAGAAAACTCCAAGGCAGATGAAATGGCCTAGTTGGCTTCGGCAGACCAGTCCGACCTCAACCACGGTGTCCGCCTCGAGTACCTAGCCCACCCAACCATTTCCCCAAACCAGTAGCAAGTCTACTTCCTCCAAAATGAACCCATTCCTTGGGCGGCCGACATCTTTTTATTTTTGACAACGGGGAAACTACCAGCCGACAAACAGTAGGCTGCCAAAGTAAGGGCCCGATCGTCCAACTACATTTTCGTCAGCGGCCTCTTATACAAACGTGGCTTTTCACGCCCGTATCTGTGATACCTTAATCCAGCTCAAGCAACCTACGTGATGAGGAAAGTCCATGAGGGTATCTGTGGTAATCATTCGGGCGCCCGGTCCCTAGCCCACAAAATGCTTCGCACTGGTTATTTCTGACCTACTCTCAATCAGGATGCGACTGACTTTGTGCTCAAATGTGATAAGTGCCAACGTTTTGCCAACATCCCCCATGCTCTTCCTACAAAATTGATCACACTTTGTAGTCCCTACCCATTCGCCAAATGGGGGATCAATCTAGTTGGCCCATTGCCCACTGGCCGAGGCCAAACCAAATTCGCCATCGTCGCCATTGATTACTTCACTAAATGGGTGGAGGCAGAATCCCTTGCCACAATTACTGAACGGAACACAACCAGATTTGTAGATGTCAGAAGGCGAGACAGAGAGTACGAAGTAGGTGATCACGTTTTTGTGAAGGTGACACCGATGAAAGGCCAGACTCGTTTTGGAGTCAAAGGCAAGTTAGCGCCAAGATATGTCAGACCATATGAGATTATTGAGAAAATCAATCCGTTGACGTATCAAGTTGCACTTCCTCCTGAAATGGAGCATATGCATAATGTGTTCCATATTTCTATGTTAACGGACTACCTCCGGGATCCTTTCCATGTGATAGAGCCTACTCGTGTAGTACTGAGTGATGACTACACTTACGAGGAACGGCCTATTCAGATTGTAAACAGACGGATCAAGAAGTTGAGAAACAAAGAGATCCCGCTAGTGAAAGTCGACTGGCAAAACCATGGTGGCGCGTATGCCACTTGGGAAATGGAAGATGACATGGTTAAGAGATATCCTGAACTGTTTCCACTGAATCCTGTTTTCTTCCAGAATGAAGGTAACTCGAGTTTAGAGGACTAAACTCTTTATAAGGAGGGGAGATTGTAACACCCCTCGTCACTGATCACTGATAAACTACTGATTACTGCTAAACTGAGACTGATTATGATAAGTAATTGAACCGATTAAAATATTGAACTGACTGATCGAAATCTGAAATTGATTGATTGAGTATATTAGTTAAATCGCAACTCTATCTGTTTGTCTGCCAAATTATCTGTTCATGTTTTTGTGTTTAAACTGCAAATTGAAGGCCTTATCGGCGGCCGAGTCTGAAATTGATTAGTGTCTTAAGGTCAGTAGAATTAATGTGATTTTATGGCATATTGAATTGAACTTTGATTTAGTATGATTAAATTGGATCAATATTGATAAATTATATAAATTAAGCTAAATTGCTTGAGTTGCCTTATCTACCAAATTGCCATTGTGAGTGGGCCACTACCTAGGACATCTTTGAACCTTATTACACTCAAACAAAAACATTTCCTCAGCCCCTTTGCCCTTGATATAGCCGACTAGAGAGAGAGAGATGAGGGATTTTGGTTTCATCTTGTGTATAGCTTGGAGGAATTGAAAGAATTGAAGAGAAGATTGTAAACTTGACTTTATATTCTTATAATTGAAGACCTAAGGTAGATCATTGACCTTCTTCATTGTGTATTTGAGTTTATTCTTGCATGATTAATGGGTCTTTAGTGATCTAAGGCTTGAATTGGTTCAATAGTGTTGAATTATAACTTAATTCATGTATGCATGTTTACATCTTTGCATTTGGAAGTTGATTTCATGGAATTTGGTACATGCATGTTCATATTATTGGTATAGTCCATGATTTCATCATGTTTTGGAAAGAATTGGCTCAATTGAGCCAGCATTTGGAGCTTTGAAGTTGTTGAATTCGTGCATGTTATACATTCATCATGTTCTTGAAACTTAGTTTTGAAATTGAGCTTGATTGAACTACCCTTGGGCTTTGATTTTACCAATTGAGCTTTGAATCATGTTATTCCATGTATTTACAAATGTTTTCCAGAAAATGGGCCCAAAGGAATCGAATTTGGTACATTGAAACTTGTTTTGAGCTTGAAGTTCGAATCTGGGAATTCCAGATTTTGAACTCACGCTCGAGTGGGGTTTCGGACGCTCGAGCGAGACCTTGTGTCTTAAGTTCGAGCGGCTATCGAGCGCCCATCGAGCGTGATTTTCGAGCATCCAGTACTTTTGACTATTTTGCAGACCGCTCGAGCATGGGAAGTAACGCTCGAGCGGGAACCTTTGTCTGCATTTCCGCTCGAGCGGAGTAACCTACGCTCGAGCGGGACCCCTGTTTTCTGAAAATTCTGAAAAATGGTTTAAAGTGCATCTTTGCATCCTCATCTCATTCTAGGCATTCTTAGGCCTAGTTTAAGGCATCTTAATGAGGATATAGATGTAGAACCACACTGAGTCTAAGTAGGGACTAAGTCTTCGTCTCCCGAATGTGAACTTAGTGTGTGTTCATTCTGTTACTGTTTAGGGTTGGCTTTCAGAGACGCACTCTAGCTGCTTATAGCCCAGAACTCTGTGAGTAACGACTGTGTAAAGATATGTTCAAATATGAATATTTTCTGAATACTGAATTGTACTGCTTTCTGAAATGACACTGTTAACTGAATGAATGTATGTCCTATATTTTAAACTATATTGTGGCATCCTTAGCAACTACTGTTACTGACTGTTACTGTTACAAAGATCTCTGTCAGTTCCCTTGTTGGAACCACTACTGTTTACTAATTGATGGTCATCACTGACTGTTCGGTCTTTTAAGACCTACTGTTTACTGTACTGCTATGCTAAAGGATGTACCACATATGACTGTTTAACTGAAAGACCGAATTACTGATATATTGAATCAATTGAACTGTTTTCATTACTGTAAGGACATTCATTCTAAACCTCTTTACGCATTATGTTATTCACTGGGCTTTAACTCACTGTTTATGTATATATGTACGTGTTCAGGCACCAGACCGGAGCTAAGAGTGTGGGTTAGACCCCCTTTTTGTCAAGCCAACCATCGTGCCTCACTACGAGGTTCCGAGCCTGCCAAGCTATGGCTTAGGGGTGTTTTAATTTCCCCTTTCTGTCTCCGTATCTGTTTTGTATAATTGTATAGACTGAATGTTTTCGTACTGTACTGTTTAATAGAGATTAGGTCCCTGTTCTGATCGACTATAAACGTTGTACATACTGGTTTGCACTGTTTATGTATATGTATGAAAAGTCTTTTTGCATACAGACTCACAGCTCATTGGATATTGTTTATTTACTGTTTTGGCTTCCGCCAGGCCCCTGTACTCTGTTTTACTGTCTTACTATTAAGCAAGCCGTTGGTAATCTCGGATTACTGGCCGGTTACGGTGCTAAACCCATAGGGGCGGGTTTGGGTCCTGACAAAGTGGTATCAGAGCGATACTTACCACAAGTTATACCGCACACACGTGTCCAAATGAGCTATAGGGTGTCCTAGAAAAGTGATTAGGGCATTGCATGAGCATGATAAGTGTGTAGCTATGACATGATTGAATATATGCTAATGTGATAAACTGTTTAAGTATGCAACTGCTTATGTTGATAATTGCTATAACTGCTTATAGTGAAATGGATAATACAAGAACTACAAATGAATCCTCATCCTCATTCTCTGAGGCAAGAATGGCAAGACTGGAAAGAATGATGGAATTAATAACTGAAAGATTAGATCAACAACAAAACCAACAGCCCCCACCTCCTTCTCCGGTATAGCTGGAACAGAATGTCAATGTTAATGATGGGGACATAATTGCTCTCACCTACAAGTTCAGCAAAATGAAACCACCATCCTTTCAGGGAGGCCTTGAACCATTAAAAGCTGAAGTATAGGTTCTTGAAACAGAAAAATTGTTTGAGGTTTTTCCGTGCTCTGAAGCACATAAAGTACTGTTGGCCACCTTTACTCTGCAAGAAGAAGCTAGAAGGTGGTGGATGCTTATCCGTGACGACAACACTGTAATGACTTGGGCTCAATTCCAAAGAGCCTTTTTCGAGAAATATTTCCCACAGTGTGTCAGAGACAGAAAAGTGACTGAATTTGAACAGCTGAGACAGGGCACTATGTCCGTTGCGGAATATGAAACAAAGTTCACCGAGCTTGCTAGATATGCACCACACATGGTGGACCCTGATTACAAGAAGGCCAGAAAGTTTGAAGGCGGCCTGAATGTTGCAATACTGGACAGAATTAATGTTTTGAAGCTACCGAACTATGTAAATGTTCTTGACCGAGCTTTGATGGCTGAATTGAACATCGAGGCACTGCAAACTGAAACACCAGCGTCTGAATGGCATGGTAAAAGGCAGGGTTTTAAGTTCAAGAAAGGCAAGCATAACCCATTGAACAAGAAACAGAATACGGGGTCAACAACTAGCCCCAGCCAAGGGAGTAGTTTCATCCCACCCTGTTCTGAGTGTGGCAGGAAGCACAAAGGGGTTTGTTACAAAATATCTGGAGCCTGTTACAGGTGTGGCAAGGTGGGTCACCTGGTTAAAGACTGCCCCTCTGCTCCGCAGGCCAATAGTAAAGCTACACCAAGCGTAGCAGCATCGACTGTTGTAGCAAAACCGAACCCCAAAGCTACCGGGAAAGAGCCTATGAGGCAGGGTCGAGTGTTCGCCCTAGTACCGGGAGATGTACAAAATACTGAGGCTGTTGTGTCAGGTATCCTCTCTATTTGTACTCAAAATGCATATGTACTGATTGATTCGGGGTCTACACATTTATATGTATCGCATGCTTTTTCACGAAAACTGAATAGACCATTAGAACCCATGAATTATCTGTTAGCTGTATCTTCACCTGTTGGGGGATCTGTAACTTGTGCTTATATGTACCCTGCATGTGAAATTATTGTTGGGGATATGCATCTGTATATTGACTTACTGCCTCTGAACATAGATCATTTTGATGTTATATTGGGGATGGACTGGTTAACAAAATATCATGCCACCATAGACTGCGTAACGAAACAAGTAGTTTTCCGTCCACCGGGTTTACCTGAATTTGTGTTTAATGGGGTTGGAGTAGTACCTCTTCCATATCTGATTTCTTCCATGAAAGCCTTTAAACTGATTAAGAATGGGTGTAAGGGATATCTGTGTTCTGTATTGACTGTACATATTGATATTAAAACTGATGTGAACAGTATTTCTATAGTCAGAGAATTCCCAGTTGTTTTTCCAGATGATCTGTCAGGGGATTTGATTGACAGAGAAATTGAGTTCACCGTTGATGTGATTCCGGGAACACAGCCAGTATCTAAAGCTCCTTACCGAATAGCTCCAACTGAACTGAAAGAATTGAAAGTGCAACTGCAAGAACTGTTAGAAAAAAGTTCATCAGGCCTAGTACTTCACCGTAGGGCGCACCTGTCTTGTTTGTGAAAAAGAAAAACGGCTCACTGAGACTCTGTATCGACTACCGTGAACTGAATAAAGTAACTGTGAAAAATAAATACCCATTGCCTCGTATTGATGACTTATTTGATCAGTTACAGGGTGCTCAAGTGTTCTCTAAGATTGATCTCAGATCAGGATACCATCTGTTGAAAGTTAAACTAAAAGACATTGACAAAACTGCTTTTCGAACGAGGTATGGACATTATGAATTTTTGGTTATGCCTTTCGGAGTTACTAATGCATCTGCTGCATTTATGGACCTCATGAACAGAATCTTTAAACTGTACCTTGATGACTTTGTTGTCGTATTCATAGATGACATACTGATTTACTCTAAAAGTATAAAAGAACACGAACATCATCTGAGACTTGCCCTACAGACCCTAAGAGAACAGAAACTTTATGCTAAATTGTCTAAATGTGAATTTTGGTTTGATCATGTTATGTTTTTAAGACATGTCATTAGCAAGGATGGAATTTCAGTTGATCCACAGAAAGTTGAAGCAGTAGTGAACTGGCCTAGACCAACAAATGTGACAGAAGTCCGAAGCTTTTTGGGTTTGGCTGGATATTACAGAAGATTTGTCAAAGATTTCTCCAAAATCGCCTTACCGTTGACTCAGTTGACTCAGAAAGGGATATCATTTGACTGAACTGACCAAAGGGAGTCAGCATTCGAAGAGTTGAAAACTTGACTCGTGACTGCACCAGTTCGTACCTTACCTTCAGGTACGGATGGTTTTACCATTTTTAGTGATGTTTCTCATAAGGGTTTGGGATGTGTTTTAATGCAGAATGGGAGAGTTATTGCCTATGCTTCCCGACAACTGAGACCGCATGAAAAGAACTACCCGACCCACGACTTGGAACTCGCTGCAGTAGTATTTGCATTGAAAATCTGGCGTCACTACCTTTATGGGGCAACATGTGAAGTATATACCGACCACAAGAGTCTGAAGTACTTCTTCCCATAGAAAGAACTGAATATGAGACAGCGGAGATGGCTAGAACTGATTAAAGACTACGACTTACAGATTTTGTACCATCCGGGGAAAAGCCAACACCGTTGCCGATGCACTGAGCCGGAAATCAATTGGAAACTTAGCCTGTTTACTCACCGGACAGAAAGAGTTGCTTTATGACCTTGAAAAATCCGAAATTGAGATTGTTTTGCGAGAACAAAGTGGAACAATAGCTGCTATTTCTGCTCAACCGACATTGATTGAAGAAATTAAAGAGAAACAGCAACAGGATGACTTCTTGAAGAAGATCATCGATGAACGAGAATCTAAACCGAGGCCGGATTTCAAATTTGAAAATAATGTACTGAAATTTCAGGGAAGACTGTGTGTACCAAATGATACTGAACTGAAAAGAAGAGTTCTGCAAGAAGGCCACAATTCAAAATTGTCTATCCACCCAGGAAACACGAAAATATACCAAGACTTGAAATTAAATTTCTGGTGGCCGGGAATGAAGAAAGAAATTGCTGATTTTGTATCAAAATGTCTTCATTGCCAACAAGTTAAAGCCGAACATCAACGACCCGCAAGCTTATTGCAGCCCTTACCAATACCGGAGTGGAAATGGGAACATATCACCATAGATTTTATTGTGGGATTGCCTCGCTCCAATAAAGGTATGGACTCAATTTGGGTTATTGTTGATAGACTGACTAAATCTGCTCACTTCTTACCTGTCAAGACAATTTATAATGCGGACAAATTGGCTGTGATTTATATTGATGAAATTGTTAGACTGCATGGAGTGCCTATGTCCATTGTTTCTGACAGAGATTCGAAGTTTACATCGAGATTCTGGCAAAGCTTACAGACTGCATTGGGTACTGAACTGAGACTGAGTAGTGCCTATCATCCTCAGACAGATGGCCAATCAGAAAGAACCATCCAGACTCTGGAGGATTTACTGAGAATGTGTGTCCTTGATTTTCAGGGAAACTGGGAAAGCCATTTGCCATTGGCTGAATTCGCTTACAACAACAGCTTCCATTCAAGTATTGGTATGGCGCCTTTCGAGGCATTGTATGGCAAGAAATGTAGATCTCCGATTTGTTGGGCAGAAGTTGGAGATGGGCCTTTGCTTGAGCCCGAGATTGTTTATGAAACTACTGAGAAAGTGAAACTGATACAACAGAGACTGAAAACTGCACAGAGCCGACAGAAAGTTATGCAGATGTTAGAAGGCGAGACAGAGAGTACGAAGTAGGTGATCACGTTTTTGTGAAGGTGACACCGATGAAAGGCCAGACTCGTTTTGGAGTCAAAGGCAAGTTAGCGCCAAGATATGTTGGACCATATGAGATTATTGAGAAAATCAATCCATTGACATATCAAGTTGCACTTCCTCCTGAAATGGAGCATATGCATAATGTGTTCCATATTTCTATGTAAAGGGACTACCTCCGGGATCCTTTCCATGTGATGGAGCCTACTCGTGTAGTACTGAGTGATGACTACACTTACGAGGAACGGCCTATTCAGATTGTAAACAGACGGATCAAGAAGTTGAGAAACAAAGAGATCCCGCTAGTGAAAGTCGACTGGCAAAACCATGGTGGCGCGTATGCCACTTGGGAAAGGGAAGATGACATGGTTAAGAGATATCCTGAACTGTTTCCACTGAATCCTGTTTTTTTCCAGAATGAAGGTAACTCGAGTTTAGAGGACTAAACTATTTATAAGGAGGGGAGACTGTAACACCCCTCGTCACTGATCACTGATAAACTACTGATTACTGCTAAACTGAGACTGATTATGATAAGTAATTGAACCGATTAAAATATTGAACTGACTGATCGAAATCTGAAATTGATTGATTGAGTATATTAGTTAAATCGCAACTCTATCTGTTTGCCTGCCAAATTATCTGTTCATGTTTTTGTGTTTAAACTGCAAATTGAAGGCCTTATCGGCGGCCGAGTCTGAAATTGATTAGTGTCTTAAGGTCAGTAGAATTAATGTGATTTTATGGCGTATTGAATTGAAATTTGATTTAGTATGATTAAATTGGATCAATATTGATAAATTATATAAATTAAGCTAAATTGCTTGAGTTGCCTTATCTACCAAATTGCCATTGTGAGTGGGCCACTACCTAGGACATCTTTGAGCCTTATTACACTCAAACAAAAACATTTCCTCAGCCCCTTTGCCCTTGATATAGCCAACTAGAGAGAGAGAGATGAGGGATTTTGGTTTCATCTTGTGTATAGCTTGGAGGAATTGAAAGAATTGAAGAGAAGATTGTAAACTTGACTTTATATTCTTATAATTGAAGACCTAAGGTAGATCATTGACCTTCTTCATTGTGTATTTGAGTTTATTCTTGCATGATTAATGGGTCTTTAGTGATCTAAGGCTTGAATTGGTTCAATAGTGTTGAATTATAACTTAATTCATGTATGCATGTTTACATCTTTGCATTTGGAAGTTGATTTCATGGAATTTGGTACATGCATGTTCATATTATTGGTATAGTCCATGATTTCATCATGTTTTGGAAAGAATTGGCTCAATTGAGCCAGCATTTGGAGCTTTGAAGTTGTTGAATTCATGCATGTTATACATTCATCATGTTCTTTAAACTTAGTTTTGAAATTGAGCTTGATTGAACTACCCTTGGGCTTTGATTTTACTAATTGAGCTTTGAATCATGTTATTCCATGTATTTACAAATGTTTTCCAGAAAATGGGCCCAAAGGAATCGAATTTGGTACATTGAAACTTGTTTTGAGCTTGAAGTTCGAATCTGGGAATTCCAGATTTTGAACTCACGCTCGAGCGGGGTTTCAGACGCTCGAGCGAGACCTTGTGTTTTAAGCTCGAGCGGCTATCGAGCGCCCATCGAGCGTGATTTTCGAGCATCCAGTACTTTTGACTGTTTTGCAGACCGCTCGAGCGTGGGAAGTGAGGCTCGAGCGGGAACCTTTGTCTGCATTTCCGCTCGAGCGGAGTAACCTACGCTCGAGCGGGACCCCTGTTTTCTGAAAATTCTGAAAAATGCTTTAAAGTGCATTTTTGCATCCTCATCTCATCCTAGGCATTTTTAGGCCTAGTTTAAGGCATCTTAATGAGGATATAGATGTAGAACCACACCGAGTCTAAGTAGGGACTAAGTCTTCGTCTCCCGAATGTGAACTTAGTGTGTGTTCATTCTGTCACTGTTTAGGGTTGGCTTTCGGAGACGCGCTCTAACTGCTTATAGCCCAGAACTCTGTAAGTAACGACTGTGTAAAGATATGTTCATATATGAATATTTTCTGAATACTGAATTGTACTGCTTTCTGAAATGACACTGTTAACTGAATGAATGTATGTCCTATATTCTGAACTGTATTGTGGCATCCTTAACAACTACTGTTACTGTTATAGAAATCTTTGTCGGTTCCCTTGTTGGAACCACTACTGTTTACTGATTGATGGCCATCACTGACTGTTCGGTCTTTTAAGACCTACTGTTTACTGTACTGCTATGCTAAAGGATGTACCACATATAACTGTTTGACTGAAAGACCGAATTACTGATATACTGAATCAATTAAACTGTTTTCATTACTGTAAGGACATTCATTCTAAACCTCTTTACGCATTATGTTATTCACTGGGCTTTAACTCACTGTTTATGTATATATGTACGTGTTCAGGCACCAGACCGGAGCTAAGAGTGTGGGTTAGACCCCCTTTTTGTCAAGCCAACCACCGTGCCTCACTGCGAGGTTCCGAGCCTGCCAAGCTATGGCTTAGGGGTGTTTTAATTTCCCCTGTCTGTCTCCGTATCTGTTTTGTATAATTGTATAGACTGAATGTTTTCGTACTGTACTGTTTAATAGAGATTAGGTCCCTGTTCTGATCGACTATAAACGTTGTACATACTGGTTTGCACTGTTTATGTATATGTATGAAAAATCTTTTTACATACAGACTCACAGCTCATTGGACATTGTTTATTTACTGTTTTGGCTTCCGCCAGGCCCCTGTACTCTATTTTACTGTCTTACTGTTAAGCAGGCCTTCGGTAATCTCGGATTACTGGCTGGTTACGGTGCTAAACCCATAGGGGCGAGTTTGGGTCGTGACAATAGCCATCTGAAAGTTAGCAGACCTCTTGAACTGTTCTACTGCCGCGACGCATAAATCGGGGTATGCTGCCCTCTTAGAGGCTGACTTGATCTTCTCTTCTTTCAACTCCTTCTCCAGCCTCCGCCGCCGCCTTGGCGCGCTCGTCTGCCAGATCCCACTCCAACTCAGCGATCTTTAGGTCTGCTTCTTCCTTTTCTTTGACCCACTGAGCGCGCAGATCTTCATTGCTAGTCATGGCCTCTTCGAACCGATCGTTGGCGACGGTGCAGGCTCTCTGGACCTCTTCCAGTTTCTTCTGTTCGCTAGCCAGCTGGAACTCGAGCGATACAACCTTGCGGCATTCTGTCTCCAGCTCCAACCTAGTCGCGAGCAGCTCAGCATTGGCTCGGTCAGCTGAATACCCCTGCACCATCGCCAACAATTGCATCTTCTTCGCATTTTGGGCCTCTTCCAACCCCCTAGCACATGCACTTCCCGCCACCCTGCAGTCTCCCTCCTTAAACTCTCAAGTTAGGCCTCCACCCCCTCCAACTTTGCTGCCAACGGTCCCACTTCGCCTTTTGCAGCCGCCGCCTTTCTCAGAAGGGCCCCTGCTAAGGAGGTCGCCTCCATTTGGGCAACACAACCCCATCAGCAGCTCAGCCTCAGTAAAACTCTCCACCGAGCACACGGCTGCGTCTTCCACTACTCGCAAGAGGCGATCTGCAGCGACCCTGGCCTCTATCCCTTCTCCCCCCAGCCGCCCAGACACGGCTGGGACATGGTAAAAAGCGGTCTTCAACCTGGCCCCCTCTCCTTCTCCTTGGGGGCGTAGGAGTGTCCTTGGGTTACTGTTCCACCCCCCCCCCACAAGGTCAGTCACACCAACCTCCACTCGCTCTCCAAGGGTGGTCGCCTCACTCTCCACCCCCTTTACTGTTTCCCCCAACCCCACTTCGGGGATCTCCTTCGCCGTCACCTCCTTCCTCCTCTTCAGGGCTGGCCCCTCCTCCTTTTCCCTTACCCTTCTCTTCTTCTTCGCCACAGCCTCCACCTCCTTGTTGGCCCTTTCCTTCAAAGGATTAATTGGGGGCGGTCGTGGCTCAAATCCACCCAAGTCCTTTTCCCCCAGTGGTTTTAGGCGCGGTCAGATCCTCTCCTTCGCAATCGACTTCAGCTGCCGGTCTGCCTGTGACTCTTTGAATTTACTAGCCTTGGCAAGAATGCTCCTATCATCCGCCTCTTGCGCCTCCCTTCTCGCCTTTAATTCCGCCGGTTCAAGGTCTCCACCGGTTGGCTGAGGGCCCAACCCTGCGGCAAACAAGGCTAACGGCTGAACGAGCTCGTCCCATTTGGCGCCCTCTTTCTCCCTCCATGCCTTCACATTCTTCACCCTCTCCTCAGCCGCTGCCCCCAGTTTTGGCTCCACAGACTTGGTGGGCACTCTCCACACCGTGCGCACTCCAACTCCCCCATTTGCGGACACGTAGAACCACCGCGGCCTCCACCCCTTTATTGATGACGGCAACCCCGCCACCAGGCCCTTCCCTGCCGCCGCCTGCAAAGTGACCCAAGTTTCTTGCTGCCTCGAAGCCTTGTAGCACGCAAAAAACTCGTTCACCGTCATAGCCGCCCCCTCATTCGCCCTCGGCTACGCGCTTGCACAAGCTAGTACAATCTTCCACGCATTGGGCATTGGTTGACCCGACGCCACTTCCAACCGGTTTAGGATATCCACTACCACCTGCGGGAGTGGTAACCTCAACCCTCCCTTCAATGCCTCCTCGTAGAGGGCAAACTCCCATGGTCAGGCATCGGATGGCCTCTCCTTTGTTGTCGACAGCTTTAACTCTATTTCTGCGAGAATCTGGTATTTTTCGCGTATACCCACCAACTCCTCCGCGGTAACGGTTGACTTGTCGGCCTTCGTATGCCAGTGATCTGGCTCAACTTGGCTGATTGGCCGCGCAGCCGCTATCATTGTGGACGAACGAGGTCGCCCCACCGGCTCCCCCTCGTTTCCCACTCGCCGCTCCGTACAGTATCGTTCCGCCAAATCTACCGCATTATCGTCACCCAATGGATCAACCCTTGCTTCCTCTTGGGCCATCTCTCTCGTGTGTCTGCGAATAGCTTCGGATGCGGGTACAAGCAAATTCACAAAGTGTTGCAGGGGTGTATCACTAGCAACGAAGGAGTTTACACTTGGAATGTTTTGATTTTTTGCAAAAATGTAGGTAAAGCGAATAATACCAAAGGCCCAAGGCTTGCCCGTATTCCAAGGATCACAATTAAATTCCGCCAATTTGAAAATTTTTAAAAATTTGCCAAAACTGTCTTTTCAACACCCTATAATGACCTATCGTTTCACTTCTTGCCCAACGCCTAACTTTCCCCACTACGAGATTCTGCCATGTGAACGATCACGATCCACTGCCCTTTTTCCCTTCCCTGTCTATTCCACTTCACTTCAACACGTGTCCCGCTACCTCTCAAGCCCCGCGCCACACCACCCACCCTTCGCGGTTGGCCCTCCTCATGGTCGGTCCCTCCACTCGGCCACCCTTCGCGGTCAGCCCTCCTCATGGTCGGTCCCTCCACTTGGCCACCCTTCGCGGTCAGCCCTCCTCATGGTCGGTCCCTTCACTCAGCCACCTTTCGTGGTCGGCCCTCCCCATGGTCGGTCCCTCCTCTCGGTCGGCCTTCACCCTGCCGTTCTCTCACAACTCTCATTTTCTTCATTATTCCCTTCGTTGGACTAAAGCTGCACTCGGGAATGGGGGACTACTGACATGGGTAAGCCCATAAAGATTATAGCCCACCATTTAGGGCCCAATACATATCTCAAATACTAAAGCCTAACACTGCTGAAGCCCCACGTAGCAATAAGAACCAATGGCATCAAGACACATGGCAAGAGAAGGGTAAGCCACATTAGCAGACAAAGATCTGCAAAGTTATTGCTACGGCACATCGCCATCAATGAGGCCCCTTACAGCATTTATTGCGATAACCCCTCTCCGTCAGGACAGAACGCCTTCACCATGGACAAGGCAAGTTAGAGCATAGACTTTCGGTCAAGGTGACAGGTCGGAAGGAACAACGAAATGATTACCAGAGGATATAAGCAAACGTTAAAGACAGGAAGAAGGTTAAACTTTTCTATCTCTAATCCATCCATATACTCCATTTCTCTTTCTAACTTGCCCGTCGGAGAGTTCACTGAGGGACTCCTCGTTCCCTGTTGAACTCTTGTGCAAGTTCTCTGGTGGGCCTGGCCATTCGAATATAGGCTTGAGGAGCGTGGATCAGTCCGGCCCGTTCCACTTGGAACGAACTGTATCATCATGAAGAATGTGCAATTATTTATGTATAAGTATTTTAGATTTATTAACAAGTGTCTTTAAACATTTGCTAACAATTCTTTAAAATAAATTATAGAACAATGATGTTGACACTTGACCTTAAATGGTATTATTTCAATACAAGGCAAGGATATATTGTATTTTTTATCGTCTAACAGATTAAAAAATGAAAATGAACAGATTAAAAAATGAAAATGTGAATATCATTCCTTAAATTATATTAGAGGCATAATAATTTTAAGCACCACAAACATCTCTATGATGTCACGTGGTGAGGGAAGTATTTGGAATCAACATTTTAATAAGGAAAATGTTAGAATTTTCAAAATTTCTATCTAATATTTTATCAAATGTTTTATATAGATGTAAACTCCACACTTATGTGGGACCCACCTCATGTGAGACATTTGATAAAATATTTAGTAAAAATTTTGATACTGCTAGCATTACTCTTTTAATAAGATTTTGATAAATTTCCACTCATGCTTTAGGTCAAGTTTGGCATCTCAAAATAAGTGTACTTATTTCATCTTTTTATCTTTTTTGGGTCACATCAATCAACATCTCCTCTCTACTTTTTCTACATATAATACAAAAAAAGTCAAAAAGTACACTTATTTAATCTTCCTAAACTTGGCCTTAATTAGTCCTTGAGATTAGCTCCAATTTAATATTTTAACTAACAAAAATATCCTTCTTTATGTTGTAAAGACAAGTAATTTAACATCATCAAATAAGTTAAAAGACTATCATACTCACAAAACTAATTTATATTATTTTAATATATTGTGAATAAAATAAAATGTAAAAATTATATAGTAATGAATCGACAAATTTTAAAATGAATGTCAATCGACCCATTAGTTTTTGTCCTCTAATTTGTTTATTTTCTCATATTCTACAAGTTAGTTTGAATAATTTAAGTTGGTGCAAATTCACAAGTTAACAGTTTGTTTGTTTGTTTGTTTTTTTTGTTTTTTTCGCACCTCTATTAGCAAGTATATTGTAAGATTATCAATGCACAGTGGGATTGTTATCAATGAGTTTAAAATACCAAACAAGAACATACAACAATAATTTGGAAGTTGTTGGGTCCTAATAATGAGCACACCAACTGAAATAGTACTGTATCAAGAAAAAAGAATATATATTAAAGAGTTAGGTAAGGGGTGATGTGGTTCTAACTCCAACCCATTTTAGCAGAAAAGGGGTTAGAATCTAACTAATCCAACATGTTCACCAAACTAGTGGTTTACTTAGTTTTGCAGTCCATTTCAAGCTATCTATGCCAGCTCAATCTAGAGGGCATATATGCAAGATGAGTTGTGCTTTGGCATACCAAAAGGAAGGAAGCTTTTACTTTCACACATCAAAAAATTTATGTGCATAGCTTTACTCAATTTATATTTAATGATTTTCAAACATTTTTCTCAGTACATAGTCTATCATGACATAAATGTATACCTTTATCTTCTTTAAATCTTTAACTTAATCTTAATCCTAGCCACCGCTTGCCTCTACCCTTGGCCACCGTCACAGCCACCACAAACCCTTGTCACCATTGCAAGCCCCCATCCACACACCCACCCACTCCACCGTTGCAAACCATCTCCACCGCAAACTCCATTTTGTTGCATCCGTTTTTCATAACTTGCTATCGTTTTCAATTTTAAAAATTGTTACTACTAACCGAACCGACAAAAATATTTTTTTTTTTTACATTTAAAAAAAAAAGATTAATAATATATGTTTTGTAATAAAAGTGAAGGGGGAAGCATTTGTAGAGCACTTTTTACATTTTTCTTTCTTTATGTTCAATTTAAAATTCTACAAGTTCCTATGCATTTATTTATTTTCAATGTAAAATTATACAAGTTTCTATACTTTTAAAGCCTTACATGAATATGTCTTTTACACAAAACCAACAAAATCAAACCATAGCATACACGTTGGTTTTAATTTTTCAACCAACAAAACTAAAAAGCGTGGTTCTATGCTAAATTTTTCCTTAATCTCAACCGAACTAAAATGTGTAATATGTGATTTGTTTTAATGGAATATTTTGTCTTTTCACTTTCTATTATAAGGCATCTCTATTTGAAAGCATCCTTTCTATGTACACTTCTCTGGTTCTATTTTGATTGGCTTCAATTTGGTAATTCTTATAACATCTATTTTAATTTATCCCGAACTTATCTCTCTATTTCTCAGAGATTAAAGTTTTGATAGGAAATGTTGTAATAAAATTATTCTCATTATGAATTATTCAATTTGTTGTCCATAATTTTAAAAAATAAAAGTTCAATATTTTGAGAATAACTGTGTGTGTTTTAGCTTTTGAGTAATTGAATGTTGAGATTTGAAGTTTTATTTTAGTATTATTGTTTTTAATTAGATATGCACTATTTCATATAGGAAGGCGCATTAATTATTTACTTGGACCTTTTTGTGATAGATTTTCATTGATGTTGGATTTGATTATCTATTTTTTCAGTTTGATTTGTGTTGATCTTAATAAATTGTATGCACTTTGAGGTTGTTTATCCTCTGCACTAATTAACTCATGTATTATTGTGATTGATTACATGACATCATTGTTAATATAAAATAAATAAATAAAATAAAAAGTTTTTTTTTTTTTCTGATAGTTTCCAAAGGTGACAATCATTCTGAATTTTAATCTTTTTCAAAGGATTGAATCTACCTATTATTGCATTTTCTGAAACACTTGCATGAAATAAAGAAAGTGTTGCCTTTATATATATATATATATTTTTACAATATTTCATTGTTTCAATAAAGCATGCCTTGACCACCAACTTGACACATTTCATAGTGCGTAGGATGTATGTTATCTCTTTTCTTTATAAAATTCACACATATATATGTATAATTATAAACAAATCCCGTGCATAACAAGATAGAACAGTAGTGTAATGTATAACATACACAATAATTGTTGTAATGGTATTCAAATAGATCTCATTCATATTCGACCATTAATAATTATGCACACTAAACAAAAAAAATGCTATAAAAATATGACAATCATAGAATTACTATTTTTGTAAAATTTATTTTTTTTTTTTTTTGGGAGGATAAATCTATTTTTTTGAACAATTTTAATACTAGTATCAATTCATGAAAACCTCTCAAAAATTTTATATAATATTACATAATTCTAAAAAAAAAATTCAAAGTTCAGTGGGTTCTACTTCATGCATAGCTCCGGCCCGTGCTTAAGCTTGAGTTTTCTTAAGTCTGACATCGCACAGATCTTCTGTTGTCAAGCAGTTTCTAATTCTCTGTTCAAGTAATCCACAAACATCCTCTTTGCACTCTCTGCATCGGAAGGTGGGGGAGGACCACTTAAGCTCGATTGGCCTGTCAATTTTATGAAAGTTCTTCGCAGCCTACGTAGCTCCGGCAGCCCAACTGCTCTTGAAATATTGACAGTTGGTAGTCCATGGCCAAGAGTAATTCCATTCACAGGACCCCCAATTGCCCGGGATTGGGCTTCCATGATAGCACTCATGACTTCTTGCGTCGCTCTGTCCATCTCATAAAGAGAATTTGCCTCAGAAACCCGTGCAGTTTGTGTTGCAATTGTAGGCTGCAAAACTCTAACATCCTTTGTTTTCGAGTCCACCTCTTTCGTAAGATACAAGACAGCATCTACAATGGCTGGAGAAGATTTTTCTACACCATCTTTAAATGGCCATAATTCAAACAAAGGTGAATCCCATCGATTTCTTCTATCTGGTTTCTCGAACCTTCTTACCAAATCGTCAAATATCCTATCATTGTATGATGATTCCACTCTCTCCCTGCGTTCTTCGTTCCATTTTCTACAATGGGTCTCTTCAACATCACAATAAAGGGCACAATATCTTATTCCTGCAGCACGAGCCAAACACCATAATTCATATCTGTAACCCTTTATGCTGTTTGAGGAATCGACTATGATAATATTATCTTTTGACAAGGATCTATCAACTTCAGACCTAAGGACCCCTCTTAAATTCTTCTCTGCCGTCATGTCGGCATAGCTGTGGTTCCGATCAAGATGAAAGGAAGTTTCATCAATTATTCTGACTGTAGGTTTGGATTCTGTGCCATTGAGAGCCTCGGCTAAGCAAAGTGCAGCAGTTGACTTCCCACTGCATGGTTGCCCGCAGATTACAACCAATGCCATTTGCAGAAAATTGGAATTGCTTTTTGAGGCAGTGATATATGCTCCTAGCTTTCCTCCTTACAATTCAGATAAAGTAAATCAATAAGCATCACATATAGTTCAGAACTCTATACTTCTTGAGACAGACAGTTTCAAATTAGAGATGCATGCAAAAAAATAGAAACTCACTAACCCAAAAAAAAGGAAAAGGAATTCAACTGATGTTTCTTAAAAATACTTCGAAGTTCATATGAAAAAGAAATGAAGGCATGTATGAGTATAGACAATTACTCAAGGGGCCAAGAAATAGGAAAAGGACAGAAGAATTAATGGGCCAGTTAGAACAGAGCAATTGGATAATAATAACTTACGCTCTGTTAGTTTGGAAGGGAAACGTTTTCCCAGCGGTTGGTATGACGAAAAATGAAAGTCAAAGGAAAACATTTTCCTTGATCAATGGAAATGACAAAGCCAAATCTTGTGTCAAATTTGGCTACAAGTTTAGCAAAGTCTTGTTTGCCATATGAAATTTTCTGTTGAAAACTCAACTGCCTTACCAACTAGAGTTCACAGAATGATGTCACCGTTGAAATACTATAGTAAAAAATGATTTTTTAAACCATAAAAGCCAAAAACTAATTTTAATAAAGTCATTTTAAATTTGACCATTAGAGTTGCTCTTGTAGTATGATGTCATCAGTGTATAAACACCGTTAATCCATCCATTTGCACAAAATGCTAGTAAATTGTGATCAATTCTAACGACTCCCCTGTCCACAACACACATAAGCTAACTTTATGTGATGCAGTATAGTTCCAATAAACTTCAGGATTATGCAGAGTGGATATAAATGGAAGGACAACTTCCGAGTTTCTATCATCATCTCCATGACAGACAGCGATAGATAGGTTTAGTCATTTGTATGTTGTCGATTCGAACCCAAACTTTGAATCTGAATCTCCTGTTCTTGTTAATCAACCATTCATATTTGAACGTTTTGTTCCCCCAGGAATTGCCTGTCAGACTCAAAAGGTCACATTTTAAATAAATCAAGGTCCCATTCTTGCGAACAAAAAACCACAAAACATTCCATGAATTCCACAACTAGGTAAATAGAACCTCTTGTCATGGTTCAGTTGCTCTATTCCTCCTCCTGTCTCTGGTTGTCATTTTCTCTCCATATCTTGCAAATATATCCGCCAAATCAAACAACCCAACCTCTCTCAATTTCTTCGCCATCACCTCAAACATAACCACACCCTCCTCATTCGAATAGTAATGCAAGAATCTATTGTAATCAAACCTAGGTACTTCGAGCCCTCTGTTCATCACTCTTTCAACATACTTTGTTGCTTCTAATGACTTCCCCGCCTTAACCAAACCTCCAACAAAAATGGTGTCGAAATTGACTAGTGGATCGGATCCCTTCCTACCTCTCTTCCCCAAATGCCCTTGCAATAGCATAATATATGTATGCATTATTGGTTCACACCCTTTCTTTATCATCTCCCTAAACACTTGTGTTGCTTCACTTGCCCTTCTCAACTTCAAAAGCCCCTTAATCATTCCATGATACACAGTTATATCTGGCTTCTCAATTCCTTCCATGATCATATAAGCCTCCCTAACTCTGCATTTTGTTAGTAGACCATAAATTAGAGACGCCATTGTCATGTTATCCGCTTGAATCCCTCTCTTTTGCATTTCATCAAACACCAAATGTGCCTGCCCAAGCTTGCCCTTTTTACACATCCAATTGATCACAAGCCCGTATGTTGAAACACCCAAAACATCAATCCTGTTTGTTCTCATCATTTGGAAAAGCTTCATCGCTTCACCAAATCGGTCACTCTTGAAAAGAGTCGCCATCATTTCCTCAATTGAATCAACATCCAACTCGAACCCTTCATCAACCATCAAGTTCCAAACTTTTGAAGCCTCAATCAAATCACCCACATCACAAAACCCAGAAATTAAAAACTTGTAGGTAACCCCATTTGGCTTAATCCAATCTCTCAACTTTATAACAACATACTTTGCCTCAACAACAAGCTTAGACTTGCACAAAGTCTCAACCACCTTATTCAAAGTCTCCAAACTATAACAACAACCAAAACCATTCATGACATGAAAAAACTCAATACATTTCTTCATCTCCCTAGCTGAAGCCAATGTTTTCAATGCGATTCGACATGTCTTGTCATTTACAAGGCCTCGGCGACCCATTTCATGAAGAACATCCCAGAAAAGCTCAATGTTTCTGGACTTTCCAATTACGTCAAGCATTTTGTTAAAGGTGGTTGATGTGTGATTGAAATGTGGGTGTTGGGTTTGGGTGAATTGGAAGAAATTGTAAACAGGTCGCCATGAAAAGGGGAATTTGTTGCAGATTTGGAGGAAGAACTCGTGGGTTAGGTGGAATTCGCACCGGTTGAGGTGGGTTTGGAGTTTGGTGTGAGGGGAGTGTTGTTGTTGGTAAAGGATGGTGCAGACTCGAAGAAGGTGAGATGGGTTGACTACTGGTGTGATGATAGAGTTGGGGGGTTTGGGAAGGGTGGAATTGGTAGTTAAAGTTCGAAGGTGGAGGTGGGACAGGAGGTTTATGAGAGGTTTAGGGAATGTTGTTGGTCTTGCTTTCATTGGGAAAATGAGACAGGGCAGAAGAGATGGGTACCTTCAAAATGGGAGACCAGAGTTTCTTTCCTACAATGAAAGCAAAAGTTTTGGTTAATTGAAAAGCAAAAACAAGAGATGGCTTGTTTTTAATTGGTGATCTAATTGGAGAGGTAATGTTGGAAAGACTGCCATGTTTGGTGCAGCTAATTGTAAGATAATTAGAAAGCAAAAGTCCAAAAGTACCTCTTCCTCAGCTTCCAGATAATCAGCTTATTTAAACTATTTCTACCTAATAAGTTGTAAACAGAAGTTGTACCAAAAAGAAATTAAGGCATGAGTAGATAATCACTCAATGCATTCAAGGGACCAAGAAATACGAAAACGGTAAAAGAGTTAATGGCCTAGTTAGAAAGAGAGCTATCGGATAATTATTGATAACTTATGCCCCATTAGTTTCGGCGGAAAATATTTTGCGTCGGTTGGTATGACGAAAAATGAAATTCAACGAAAATGAGCTTATTTAGGCAAAAACATTCTCTGCTTTTTAACAAGCCACCATTGCTACAACCACCACCACCCTAGCACAATGACTAGCATATTAATTTTAAACTTGCAACAAGACATAAAAAAATAAAAAATTGCTTTCCGTGGAAGAAATTTTTTGAAAAATATTTTCTGTCAAAACAAATGTATCATTAGTGGTTTCTTAAAGGATACTTTTTACATTGAGAATCTAATTGAGTTAGCATGAATTGCATCCCATTAATCTTAGGATCACATGCATAATCTGCACCACAATAGTTACAAGAAGCCCTAGGCTTTTTTACCCTCTCCAACATCCAATTCAGTGAAATGATCCCAAACCTTAGATCTTTTTCTACCAGTTTTAGGTTTAGTTTTCTTGGGTTCTTCTTCTTGTGTTGTAGGTTCTCCAATAGCAGTTTCATTAGGCTTTTACTCGAGGGGAAATTGTATCATCCATATAATAACAACACAAATTTGGAGAAATTTATCATCCATCACAACAGTGTCTACACACCAAAATGACAAACACTGTCAAAAACAGTGGCTATTATGTATATGCATAACAACACAACATGATAATCAAACATTGTCAAAAACAATGGCTAAGTATAACACAACAAATCACAGTGGCCATATAGTATATACTACTAGCATGATAGCTCAAAAAAATGTATGTTGAAGTGTTTTTCAACCAACAAAAACTAGCTACTGACTGACACAACACAACTAACAAGAAAATTAAACACACAAACAGGGTGATTGGGTTTGTATGAACCCAGCACTGAAAAGTACCATGTTTTGAAATTGGGGGGTTTTTAAATTAGCGTTTTGAAATTGGGGGTTTTGACATATTTTAGTTCATTATTATTAGAGAAACCCTAGGTAATTAGAAGGTATGAATTGAGATTACCTCAGGCAAAGAACGAGACTTTAGATGGAGTGGTTGCACAGACGAAGGGAGATAAAGAAGAATGGTGAGATCGACCCCCTCTTGAATGCTGAGATTCGTAGGTGGTCCCAGGAGAGTGAGATTCCTTCGCTTTCGAGGGCAGACAATGGTTGAGAGAGAGAGAGAGAGAGAGAGAGAGAGACGAGATTGTTGATGGAGGCGAGATGATCGTCAATGGATGGTTCTTTGAGAGAGAAACAGGAGCAGGGTGACTGGAGGAGGAATCGTGAGACTATGGCCTTCTTTGGGCTAAAATTTGGTTTTTTAGGTTACAAATATGTTAAAATAGGTAATAAAATAAAGGACTTTTCTTAAATCACGTGTCACTTACATAAAAAGTATAAGTGGAAGGTGAAAATAAAAAGCAGGACTGAACACAGAAAGGCGTAAGTTACACACCATAACAGTACCCTAAAATAAAATGTCATATTATATTTACAATCATTTTTTTTTTTTTTCATAAACATCTTATCTAATTATAAAAAAAATTAACTATATTTTTAAATACAAAAATTTTAACCTACTAAGAGTATTAATATCAAGCTCTTCAAAATTTTAGTTAAATCATAACTTAAAAAACTAATTTTCTATTGTAGCTAGTCACCCACTACATCAAACTCTCTATTTTAATTCAATCCTATTAAAATATTTGTTATTCTTTTTTTTATAATTAAATTAATAAGCAATCAACTAAACAATTCTTATGTTTTACAAAAGGTAAAACGGGAGGAAATGTAAAAAAAAAAATAAATAAATAAAAATGACTGTTGACCAGTTGACTGGCCGAACATCTGATATACGTGTTGTAGCGATGAACAGTGTCTCGCCTGTTGTAATGAGTTACTGTAGCGTACGTATATTAGCGACCTATTGTAGCAAGATTGATGGAGGCTCATTTTTTATGAACAGTATCATCAAACAAGCCAAAAAATAACTTTAGTTAGTTTGATGCAGATGCTCTAAAATAGTCGAAAACTAAAATAATTTACTAAAATAACCAATTTTTCAAACAATACCTATATATTGTGATTGATAATGAGGATAGAATTCATAATTTTGTATTAAGTGATTAAGTAATATAAGGAGTATAGAGTTTTGTTGGCCTAAAATATGATCACGTAATATCTTTAAGATCAACTAATAATTTTTCCGGCTAAAGGTGTCTTTGGCATTTCGCTAAAAAAGGTTAAAAAGTCACGTGTGATGGTACCACATTCAATAAACAATCTCAATTTATAGTAATACTTGCGTTTAAAAAACGAAAATTACAGTAATATTAGTACTAACGACAGCATTATTGAGTTAATGAGATATAAGACTTTTCCTCTAATTTTATTTGTGATTTTTTTATTAACTGGTAATACTATATAGGACGGTATCATGGTTACACTTTGATGTTACCGTTCGTCCTGGTGAATGGACTAGACCGATCCAAGCTCCTCAAGCCCACTGGATAACCTGCAAACAAGTTCAACGGGGAACGGGGTAGTCCCCCGGCGAACCCTCCGGTGTGTGAATTAGAAAGGGGAAATAGATGATGTAGAGAGAGAGAGGGAGAAAAATGGGAAAACTTAACCTTCCTCTTGTCTTCAAGCTTTGCTTATATCCTTTGGTAATCATTTCGCCGTCTCTGCCGTCCTGACCTCCCCGCCGAAAGCTTATGCCGTGGTTCGTCTTGTTCAGGGTAAGGGGGTGCCATTCCGGCTGAGAGGTGTTGTCGCCATAAATGCTGTGATGGGCTGCATTAATGGTGATGTGTTGTGGCAATAACTTTGCAGATCTTTGTCTGCTGACGTGGCCTGTTCTGCACCCGCCACGTGTCCGAGTATTATTGGCCTCCTATGCTCAGTTGGCCTCCAGCTGTCTTGGATTCTGCTACCCGGGTTATGCAATGGGATATAAATAGTGGGCTTGGGTTTGTCCACTATGGGCCGTGGTTCTTATGGGGCCCTCCATGTCAGTAGTCCCCCATTCCCGAGTGCAGCTTCAGTCCAACGAAGGGAATAGTAGTGAGGGAGATGGTACCGGTCGGTGCCGACCGCGAGGGTGGCCGAGCGGAGGAGTGCCGACCGCGAGGAGTGCCGACCGCGAGGGTGGCCGAGCGGAGGAGTGCCGACCGCAAGGAGTGCCGACCGTGAGGGTTGCCGACCGCGAGGGTGGCCGAGCGCGAGGGTGGCCGAGCGGAGGAGGGCCGACCGCGAGGGTGGCCGAGCGGAGGAGTGCCGACCGCGAGGGTGGCCGAGCGGAGGAGGGCCGACCGTGAGGGTGGCCGAGCGGAGGAGTGCCGACCGCGAGGAGTGCCGACCGCGAGGGTGGCCGAGCGAAGGAGGGCCGACCGCGAGGGTGGCCGAGCGGAGGAGTGCCGACCGCGAGGAGTGCCGACCGCGAGGGTTGCCGACCGCGAGGGTGGCCGAGCGGAGGAGTGCCGACCGCGAGGGTTGCCGACCGCGAGGGTGGCCGAGCGGAGGAGGGCCGACCGCGAGGAGTGCCGACCGCGAGGGTGGCCGAGCGGAGGAGTGCCGACCGCGAGGAGTGCCGACCGCGAGGGTGGTCGAGCGGAGGAGGGCCGACCGTGAGGAGTGCCGACCGCGAGGAGTGCCGACCGCGAGGGTGGCCGAGCGGAGGAGGGCCGACCGCGAGGGTGGCCGAGCGGAGGAGTGCCGACCGCGAGGGTGGCCGAGCGGAGGAGGGCCGACCGCGAGGAGTGCCGACCGCGAGGGTGGCCGAGCGGAGGAGTGCCGACCTCGAGGAGTGCCGACCGCGAGGGTGGCCGAGCGGAGGAGGGCTGATCGCGAGGAGTGCCGACCGCGAGGGTGGCCGAGCGGAGGAGGGCTGACCGCGAGGAGTGCCGACTGCGAGGGTGGCCAAGCGGAGGAGTGCCGACCGCGAGGGTTGCCGACCGCGAGGGTGGCCGAGCGGAGGAGTGCCGACCGCGAGGGTTGCCGACCGGAAAGGCACAGGGCCCAAGAGGCGGCGTGCCACGTGATGATTTGAAGTGGAAAAGACAAGGAAATGGCAGGAGTCAGTGCATCGGGACCATACACGTGGCAGAATCATAGTTGGGAAGTGAGGCGTTGGAGTAAAAATGAAACGATAGGTCATTATGGTGTTGAAAAGACGATTTTGGCGGATAATTTGAAAAGTTTTCAAACTGGCGAAAATTAATTTGGATCCTTGGGAGACGGGTAAACCGTGGGCTTTTGGCATTATCCGATTCACCTACCTGTGTTCAAAGAACCAAAACATTCCAAGTCTTACCCCATTTGTTGCTCGTGATACACCATTGGAGCATTTCTTCAACTTCCTAGCGCCTGCATCAGAAGCGATTCGTAGACATACCTCAGAGATGGCACGAGAAGGAAACGAGGGTGTGAGGGTGGATCCGTTGGGAGAGGATGATGCGGTGGAATTAGTTGCGCAGTACAGAACGGAGAGGGTGGGAGGTCCTGCGATACACTTCCATGGTTCCACCATGATTGCAGCTCCGAAACCTATCAGCCAGGCGGAGCCTGATCATTGGCACACGAAACCAGACAAGTAGTCAATAACGAGGGCAGAGCTGGAGGCGGTTCGGGAGAAATACCAGATTCCGGTGGAGGTGGAGCTGTTGCTGCCAACATCGACGGAAAGGCCATCCGACGTCAGGCCAGGGGAGTTCTCCCTCTATGAGGAAGCGCTGAAGGGCGGTCTGAGGTTGCCACTCCCGCAAATAGTGGTGGACGTGCTCAACTATTTAGAGGTGGCGCCAGGGCAACTAATGCCCAATGTGTGGAAGATCTTGCTGGCTTGTGCAAGTGCATGGCCGAAGGCAAACGGGGGGGAGGCCATGTTGGTGGAAGAGTTCTTTGCCTGTTACAAGGCCGCAGGGCAGCAAGAAACGTGGGTCACCCTGCAAGCAGTAATGGGGAAGGGGTTGGTGGTAGGGCTGCCAACGTCAATTAAGGGATGGCGAGCACGGTGGTTTTACGTTTCTGCCAATGGGGGGCGCGGCGCGCGGACCATCTGGAAGGTGCCCACCAGGTCGATGGAGGCAAGACTAGGGGCGGAGGCTGAGGGAAAGGTGAAGAGGGTGAAGGAGTGGAGAGAGAAGGAAAATGCCAAATGGGACGACCTTGTTCAACCGTCTGCGTTGTATCAGGCAGGGTTGGGCCCACAGCCAGTCAGTGAGGATCTTGACCGAGCTGAGCTGGAGGCGAGGAGAAAAGCACAGGCGGCAGAGGATCAAGCCATCCTTGCCAAAGCCACGCAGTTTAAGAAAGCGCAGGATGACCGACCGGCGCAACCGATTGCAAAGGAGAAGATCCGACCCCGCCCGAAGCCGCTGGGGGAGAAAGACCTGAGCACTTTTGAGCCGCGAAGGCCCCCTGTGGATCCTGTGAAGGAGAAGGCCAGGAAAGAGGGAGAAGCTCCGAAGAGGAAGAAGAAGAAGAGAAGTGCCCCAGAAGGGGCTGCAGAGGAGTCTGGGCCCAAGAAGATGAAGGAGACCCCGGTTGCGGAGGAGACCGCAGCGGTCAGGGGCACCCCAGAAGTGGTAGGGGTCACCCCCCCACTGGAGACTGTGGAGGTCGCCCCCACAATGGAGGTAGGAGTTGGGTCGATTGGGGCTGAGCCAAGTGGGGGAGAGCAGACCCAAAGGGGGCTTGCCCCCCAGGAAAGAGGAGTGGGTCTGGGCGTGGCCATTTACCACGCGCGCGCTGTGGCTGGGAGGCTGGAGGGGGAAGAGATCCCAGCCAGGGCAGGGGCAGACCGTCTAGTCAAGATCGTGGAAGAAACGGCTCTGCGTTCAGCCTCTGGATTCAGCGAGGCCGACCTGTTCAGGGGGTTATGCTCCGCCCTGAGGGTGGAGGTAACCACCCTGGCAGGGGCCCTGCTGAGGAAAGCTGGGAGAGCCAAACTCAAGGCTGAAGAGGCCAAGGCTGGGTTGGCTAAGTTGAAGAAGGAGAGCGCTGAGTGGAAAGCTGCCCATGCTGAGCTGCCATCGGTCAAGTTGGAGCTGGAGGACACGCGTCGCAAGGTGGTGTCGCTCGAGTTCCAGCTGGCTAATGAGCAGAAAAAGTTGGAAGAGTCCCAAAATGCCTGTGCCATTGCTAACGAGAGGCATGAAGAGGCCATGAGCAGCAACGAGGAGCTGGTGAAGCTGAAGGATGAAGCAGATGCCAAGGTTGAGGCTCTGCAGAAGGAGTTGGAGGGAGAACTCACCAAGGCAGAGGAGGAGAAGGGGAGGCTGATGAGGGAGTTGAGAGCAGAGATGGAGAAAGCGGCGGCGGAGAAGGAGAGCCTGAAGAAAGAGGTGGAGGAAGAGAGGGGTAGGGCAGCTACGGTGGTTGAGGCTCTACGTGGAGAGCTGGAAGCGGAAAGGGCCAAAGCGTCCTCTGAGAAGGCGGTCCTACAAAAAGAGCTGGACGAGGAAAGGGCGAAAGCAGCCTCTGAAAAGGTAGCCTACCCCGATCTGTACGTCGCAGCAGTTGAACAGTTCAAGGGATCGCCTGAATTTCAGATGGCCATTGATGCCGCAGTGGCCAGCAGTGTTGCAAGGGAGGAGTCTGGGGGGGCTGGCCTATCAAGGACGACTGCTGAGGGAAGACCTGAGTCTGAAGTCATAGAGAGCTTCCAACGGTCGGACTTTTATAAGCATGAAATGGCAGAGTACTGGGATAACGGGTGGAAAATGTTCAAACGCAAGGCTGAAGAGCTGTTCCCAGAGCTCGACTTTAGCAGTGTGGCGATTGAAGAAGATGATGTGGCCCAGACCCCCCTGGATGAGGATATAGAAGAAGCAGATCTCATCTCCAGTGAGGAGGGGGAGTAAGCTGAAAACAAGTGTACTTAGGAGTTTCTGTTTTGTCGTGGTTTTATTGTGTTTTCTTTTTGAAGTGATGTAATGAAGTTGTATATACATTTTTGAATGAATAAAATTGCATTTACGCTGCCAGCTGATGACTCCGTGGAATTTGGCTTTTTGTTCTGTTGTTGTTTTTTTTTTTTGTATATATATAATGGAGAGTAAAGTAGGGAACTCCCTAATGCAGAGTGAAATGGGACTTGCATAAAAACTCAATGGGTAAGTAATTGAAAAATTGGAGTACAAAGTTGTAAAACATGAGTGTGGAAAGGGTCAATTGTAAACCTGTAGGGGGGAACGTGGGGAGCACCGTTGGAATTTGACTAAGTAGAGATGTTGTAAAAATTTGTGACCTCAACTTGTGACTAAGTGTTCTCCCAAACCAAATGGCATAACATCTTCCGTTCAAAATGCCCAGAAGATACTTCAGATCAAATTTAGAAAAGATCACTGCATCATAGAATTGATGGCCGACAAGCTTGTCCAGGACAAAAGCAAAAGTAAAAGTAAGGGCAAAGGTGATTGATGCCTTGCTGGCCAAATACCTTCCAGCCTGCTGGTGTTCGATCTGCCTGAGTCTTCTGAAGTACTCAGTCTGGCCGAGGCTTTTGAAAGTGCTCGGTCTGGCCGAGGCTTTTGAAGGTGCTCGGTCTGGCCGAGGCTTTTGAAAGTGCTCGGTTCTGGCTGAGGCTTTTGAAAGTGCTCGGTTCTGGCTGAGGCTTTTGAACGTGCTCAGGGCAGGCTGAAGCTTTTGAAGGAGCTCAGTTCTGGCTGAGGCTTTTGAAAATGCTCAGTTCTGGCTGAGGCTTTTGAAGGTGCTCGGTCTGGCTGAGGCTTTTGAAAGTGCTCGGTCTGGCCGAGGCTTTTGAACGTGCTCAGGGCTGGCTGAGGCTTTTGAAGGAGCTCAGTTCTGGCTGAGGCTTTTGAAAGTGCTCAGTTCTGGCTGAGGCTTTTGAAAGTGCTTGGTCTGGCCGAGGCTTCTGAAAGTGCTCGGTCTGGCCAAGGCTTTTGAAAGTGCTCAGTTCTGGCTGAGGCTCGGAGCGCTTGGGCTAACTGGGGCTTTTGAAAGTGCTCAGTTCTGGCTGAGGCTTTTGAACGTGCTCAGGGCGGGCTGAGGCTTTTGCGAGTGTTGCAAGTGAAAGTTTCATGGAAGCGACATTCAGACAGTTGAATTACAGAAGATTGGAACTCCAGTCGGAATTTGTATTATGTATTGAAAAAAGGAAAATATAACAAGTTTGATAATACAAAAGTAGGAATTCACTGATAGTAACGCTTCAGATGTTCAGCATTCCAGGGATGAGGAAGGTCTCGGCCATCCATGTCTTGGAGTCGGTAAGTGCCTGGCCGTGGGCGGGCCTTCACAACGTAGGGTCCCTCCTATTTGGCTGCTAGTTTGCCCTCGGTCGGATTCTTTGTGGCAAGAGTTGCTTCTCTCAAGACGAGGTCCCCTACAGAGAACTCCCGTGGTCGGACCCTGCGGTTGTAGTGTGTTCTCATTTTCTGCTGGTACGAAGCCAATCTGACAGCAGCGGTCTCTCTGAGCTCTTCGATGAGGTCCAGGTCTGCTCGACGGAGTTCTTCGGTTGAGGCGAGATCCGGATGTAGGACCCTGGGGGTTGGCAGACCGACTTCTACCGGAATGACTGCCTCAGCGCCAGATGTTAAGCGAAAAGGGGTTTCCCCTGTAGGAGTCCGGGCAGTGGTTCGGTAAGCCCAGAGTACATGTGGTAGTTCCTCATTCTTGGTCTTTTCTCTTTTCTCGGGGGGTCGGGTTTTTAGCTGGTGGATCTTGCCGAGCGGCTAGTGAATCCTCGGCATTCATGTATTTTTGGGCTTTGGAGAGTAGGGCTGCCATGGAGGTCGGGGGGTTCTTGGAGAGGGAGAAAAGGAAATCAGATGACCGCAGACCGGCCATGAAGGCTATGAGGATGACCTTGTCGTCATTTTCGGCAACCTGCAGGGTTTCGGTGTTAAAGCGAGTGACGAAGCTGCGCAGTGATTCCCCCTCGGTCTGACGGATGTTGAGCAGCTGGGTGGTCGGGCGTCGCTGGCGCTGGGCGCCGATGAAGTGGCTCAAGAAAGAGTCACTGAGATGCTGGAAAGTGGAGACCGAGTCCGGTGGTAACTGGCTAAACCACAGCCGAGCCGACCCCTTCAGTGTCACGGGAAAAGCTCGGCACATGATCTCGTCAGGGAAGGCATGGAGGATCATGAGGGTGCGGTAGGTCTCCAGATGGTTGATCGGGTCAGTTGTGCCATCGAAGGAGTCAATGGTGGGTATTTTGAATTTGGCAGGCAGGGGTTTGTCTTGGATGGAGGCGACAAATGGCGAGTTTGCAGTGGTGGAGGGCTTATGCTGGATATTCTGCATAACCCCTTGTAGCTGGAGCTTCATGGTTCGGAGCTCAGCGTCCCAGAGGAGGATGTTGTCACCACCAGAGGGAGAAAGGTGTTGGATGCTGCTGGCTTCTCCCTCAGGGGCTGGTGCTATAACCGATGGGTGTGGGGGTGGAGGTGGTGGATTTACATGTGGATGGGGAGATTGTAAGCCGTCCAAGTTGGGTGGATTGGGTAGTGGGGCAGTATGACCGGGAGTGCGTTCCGGATTGGGTAGGATGTCTGGAGGTGGTGGTGAAGGAATGGGGAGGTTTCTCTGAAGCAGAGCGTTTATTAAGGCCTGGTTTTGCTCAGCCATACGGTTGATGCTATTAGTAAGTTCGATGAAGTATTGTGGTGGGTTGTTTGGATTGGGAGGGTCGGTTTGATGATCGGCAGCATTATGGTGGGAAGCCATGGATCTAGTCGTGACCATATACTTGACGAGTGAGGTGAAAAGGTTACTGGAACAGGGTCTCCGACGGCAATGAACACAACTGGCGTACGGACAAACCAGTTCCCACAGACGGCGCCAACTGATGTTACCGTTCGTCCTGGTGAATGGACTAGACCGATCCAAGCTCCTCAAGCCCACTGGATAACCTGCAAACAAGTTCAACGGGGAACGGGGTAGTCCCTCGGCGAACCCTCCGGTGTGTGAATTAGAAAGGGGAAATAGATGATGTAGAGAGAGAGAGGGAGAAAAATGGGAAAACTTAACCTTCCTCTTGTCTTCAAGCTTTGCTTATATCCTTTGGTAATCATTTTGCTGTCTCTGCCGTCCTGACCTCCCCGCCGAAAGCTTATGCCGTGGTTCGTCTTGTTCAGGGTGAGGGGGTGCCATTCCGGCTGAGAGGTGTTGTCGCCATAAATGCTGTGATGGGCTGCATTAATGGTGATGTGTTGTGGCAATAACTTTGCAGATCTTTGTCTGCTGACGTGGCCTGTTCTGCACCCGCCACGTGTCCGAGTATTATTGGCCTCCTATGCTCAGTTGGCCTCCAGCTGTCTTGGATTCTGCTACCCGGGTTATGCAATGGGATATAAATGGTGGGCTTGGGTTTGTCCACTATGGGCCGTGGTTCTTATGGGCCCCTCCATGTCACACTTAATATTTTATCCTCCAGTCTATAATCTGCACGAGATGGTATTGTCCGGGCTCATAGAACTCACTATGGTTCCATTTCTATGATTCAAATTATTCATTTTGTAGGAATTTTCATATATATCATTTATAAAAAAAATTAAATCAATTTAATAATCATAACTTATTCAATTTTATTACATCTGTGTTAAAAATATTAATGATAAGTATATTTTTAAAAATAGACCGCCTAATTTTATTTTATTTTTAACAAACACGATATATTGAATATTTACAATTATCAAATTAATTTTTTTTATATAAATAATATACACAAAAAAAATTATAAAATGAACTAACAACACCTTTCAATTCAAACTATGGACGAGAGAAGCTAATTCATTTCTATTCTCTTTTTGTTATGTTTACAACAAAGGCCCCGTTTGGTAGAGTTATGAGAAAGTGATTATAGATTATAACTTAACGGATTATAACTTATAGCTATGAGCATAAGCTAGTAACCTGTTTGATATAGCTGTGGGACTATAGATTTAAGCAACAGAGTAGTATTGGTGGTTTGGGATGTCCTAAATAAGTGCACTTTTTGACTTTTTATAAAAAGATGTGTAGAAAAGTAGAGAGGAAATGTTGATTGATGTGACCCAAAAAAGATAAAAAGATAGGCTAAAATAGGCTATGCCAAACAAAGAAGCTATAAACAAAAATGCCTAAGACCCCCAGAAGGGGTCACTGGGTGTCATGCGTGTAGGGGTGGGATTGGCCCAAAAAAAAAAACTTTTTTTTTTTTTTTTTCAGCGAATGGGACGGCGCCACGTCACTGGGGGTCTAAAGCACGACCCTTAAAATAGTTTTTTACTGTATAATTGTCATTTTTGCCTTTATGAACAGAAAATTTGTAATTTTGTCATTTTATTCTCTTTAAATTTTGAAAAAATTATTTCATTAATGGAAGTTGATTAATTAGTACCTAATTTGATACATTTCATTTACCTCAAATTTTTTATTTTTTTATTTTTTTTAATAATATTGAGTTGATAAGGGAACAAAAAAATGTTATTGCAATAAAAATACAATAAATTACTATTAAGGCAATAAAAATAAAACTTCCTACATATTTAAAGATCTCCTAATTTTGTCTACAAATTGACATACAAATATTATGTCACATCATTTCCATCTCGTTGTCATCACAGTCAACATCATTTCCATGGCGTGCTTGTTAAGACGAAGATCCTTCCTCTTCATTAGGCACATAATCCGTGAATCTATCATAAGAGTCAAATGCAATATCGCGGAACTCACTTCGTCGGATGAAATTATGAATTGTTATTGTTGTACAAACAAGTTTGACTTGAGTCGCCCACTTGTAATTTGGTGGGATATCCTTTATTATCAGTCATCTTACTTTCCAAACCCCAAACATTTTTTCTATTATACTTCTAAGTGATGAATGTGCTTGGTTGAATTTTTCTTGTGCATTTTGAGGAGGTTGACCATGTTCAAATTGACCTAGATGGTATCTCTTTCCTTTGTAAGGTGCAAGATATTCTTTCATGTTTGGATACCCAGTATCCAAGTAAAACTCATCTATTTTAAAATTGCAAAATAAAATTAAAGTAAGCAATTATAAATGTAAAAATAAATGTGGAGATGTGAGTGTGGTGTATCTACTGTAGCAATCAAATATAAAACAGTTACCTCCTTGTGGTTTTGGAAAATTATAACTAGGATTCCTAATTGTATTCATGTCACGACCCAAACCCGCCCCTATAGGTTTAGTGACGTAACCGGCCAGTAATCCGTGGATTACCTACGGCCTCCAAACAGATTAACAAATATTAAGGGGCTGCGGAAGCAATAAAGTAAAATAACCAAGGTCCAATGAGCTGTGATGACATACATGGGACAGAAAATTTAAAACTTATTTATATATATACATGCTAGCCACAAACACCCATATGTACAAAATATTTACATAAGTATGTCCCAAGATCCAACTTTACAAAACACAACCAATGACTAGCATGAAACAAAACTGCCTCGGGGTAGGCTTTGACTGGAACCTCCTCGGGAGGCGCAACAGCTGGCTGACCAAAAAGGGAAACAGGAGGCCATCAACTCTGGCCAGGGTCTTGTGCCGGCTCACCTACATATATGTAATAAACTGTGAGCGAAAGCCCAGTGAATAATAAACAGAGTAAAGGTTTTAATGAATGATGCCCATCGCAGAGTTAGAAATCAAAGTTTATATCAGAAACATAATCTTATCAGAAATAGAGTCTTATGCACCTTTCAGATTCCCAATCAGAAACAGATTCAATTGCATGCTCATATTCAAATTCATTTTCGTGTTCAGATTTTGCATAAGATCATAAGTGGTACACCCCTTAGCTAACAGATCAGGTATGTCTCAAAGACCACAACAGGTAGGTCCGAAGACCACAGAAGGTAGGTCCAAAGACCACAACAGGTAGGCCCGAAGACCACAGCAGGAAGGTCCAAAGACCACAACAGGTAGGCCCGAAGACCACAACTAAAGTTGGTACCAATGACCACAAAGGTCCATATCTTGCGCGCAAGTAGCCATGGTATTGTTACCCCCAGGCGAGGGCCATAGGCCACGGTATTGTTACCCCCGGGCGAGGGCCATCCGGACTAAGGGTGCCACAAATACTTTTCAGAAAAACTGGACATGCATTCATTCATTTCCAACATATCATAGCTTTTCAAGAGTCAATCAGTTCGTATCATAGTATACTGAAAATACATAACATTGAACATAACTTTACAAAGTTATTACTCACAGTGGGCGTTGATACAAGTAGACGAAGTCAAGAGGGTCAAATAGATTGCGGCACGTGACCTACATAACACATCACAGATACACACTTTGAAATACGCACTCAAATTGTACAAAACTTGCACCCAAGGTTCTAAGTGTGTACCTAGTCCCTTACCCTTAGTATAGAGTCTTAAACATGGCCTAGGAATGCCTAGGATGGAATGAGAGGGTAAAAATGCCTTAGAAAATATTTTTCAAAAGTTGCTGAAAATAGGGGTCTCGCTCGAGCGAGCCTTCCTTCGCTCGAGCGAGCTTCCAAAATCAAAGGATTCGCTCGAGCGAGCAATCCTTCGCTCGAGCAGTCTGTAAAAATGCAAAAGTACTGGTTGCTGGAAATCTTCGCTCGATGCTCGCTCGACGCTCGCTCGAGCGTAAGACACAGTCCTCGCTCGAGCGTAGGTTCTCTCGCTCGAGCGTGCGTCTGCGTGCACCAAAAACCTGAAAGCTTGCAATTTACGCTCGAGCCACCATTTATTCGCTCGAGCGGAGCTTAGAACAAACAATGGTCGCTCGAGCGAGGAATCCTTCGCTCGAGCGAGGAAGCAAAATCTGGAATTTCCAGATTTGTCTTCCAAGTTCGAACCAAGCATTCAACCATCCAAAACCCAACCTCTTGGGCCCAAAATCTGCGAAAACACTTTGAACTCATAGTATAACAAGTTTCAAAAGCCAAATTATAAAATCATTGCCCAAGAGTGAGTCAATTTGAGCACCATTACAAACCCATTTTCAAGAATCAAGCTTAAACACACATGCATGAATTCGAATGCATTTTAAAGCTTCAAATCATGATCCAAGGAAACATTAAACCCAGAATTTTGATGAATTCATAAACTTTAGCAAAAATATGCACATGCATGTAGAAATTTGACACCCAACAACTCAATTTCCATGAATATGCACATGCATGTATGCTATGGACTTCAATTCAACCTCCTAAACCCATTTCCAACTTCAAACTCCAATCTAACCAAGAATCCTACGAAAACCAGCTCAGATACAAGAATGAGAGGATGGTGAGAGGGTGGATTCCTACCTTAAACCTTCAAATTCAAGTGTGGAAACTCAAACTTGCAACTCTCCTACCAATTCTTCTAGCAATTCTTGTTGAAATCAAACTCCCCTCACACTCTCTCTCTCTAGTCGAATTTGATGAGCAAAAGAGGCTGAAGAGAATGTTTGCTAAGTGTAATAGGCTCAATACACATTGCCTACAAGGCCCTCTCACAATGGCATTTCGGTAATTACGGCAACTTATGTGTTTAGCTTATTTTAATCTAATTTAATCATACCTAAACACATTTTGGATAAATATACCACAAAATTACATAAATTAGGACGATTATGGAACACTAAACGATTTTGAATTCGGTCGCCGATAAGGCCTCTAATTTGCGAATTAAAGATTAAAACTCAAACAGATAAAAACACAAAATTCATGTAATTGACATGCAATTTAATTCCGGATTTCCTCTTAATTATTATTAGGTATAATTAAGTCCCAATTAGCACTAATCAGGGTCGGGGTTATTACAATTCAAGAAGATCCGAGTATCGTGTGTATTTCCTTCCCATTCTAGTAAGCAAAATGTGAAACACATCAAAGTCACATGTGGCCATTATGTTTTGAGTTGCATACCCCTTTCTACCTATTAAATGAGGTTGTTTATCTGGAAATAGATATGCTTTGATGTGTGTTCCGTCAATTGCCCCAATACAATCCTATTACAAAATAGTTCATAAAATTATTTTTAGTCACAGATTATTAGAAATATCCGACCAACATTATTATATGTAACACCCAAGTTTCACTTGTAATTATTTTTTTACTTTGAAATGAGGATAATATTTGTGTTTGCTTCGAATATATGGATGCACACCATTTCTCGGTTGAGGCCTTACCCAATCAATAGACATCATTGTAACAGCTTTTAACACCTTCTTGAAGTATTTTGAAATAATCTCGCCGAAATGTTGAAATCTTTCTTGGGCATTTCTATTTCGAATGCCACCGCCAACAATATACAAAAATATTGCAACCTGCTCCTGAACCGAGACTTTTCGTCCAGTTTCAAGGCCATACTTTGTCTATAACAAATCACACAATTGATAAAATGCCTCTCTTTCCATTCGAAAATTTTCAAATATTCTTGTCCAATTCCCTTCTTGTAATTTTACCATCTACTTCCCCCTTGTTAAATTAGATGTCCTACATGGTTCTTTCATCAAATAGTTTGTCGCATATGTCACTGCAACTGTTGTCGCCGTAGCTAAGAGCATATTATTATGTTGTTGGGTTTGCAATGTGTTGCCTTCATCTTCAGTATCTTCATCATGGTGATCATCATTGCATTCGTTATCAGTGTTACTCATCTCCAAAATACTTACCTATTTAAAGGCTAAGTTACTATTACAAGAATGACCTTGCTTTCTTGTAATTAGATTTTAGTCCAAATTAAGCATTATAAATAATCATGACTTCACGAAAAATAGTTTTTATGGTTTTTTTGTTCAATTTTTTATATTTAAATGCATCATTAGAATTAATATACTAACGATTAAATTAATGGTAGCGGAAAGTGGGGGCGGTGTAATGGTGGAGATGATGGTAACATTAATAAGAATTTAATGTGAAAAATATTTTTCATATTTAAAAAGTAAAAAACATTTTGCATTACCCATAAAAAATATTTTTTATTAATTTTTATTTTTCATTACACTGAATGTCCAATATAGTCACTGGATATTGGAACACTTAAGTGCATACTTCTTTTTTTCTTAACCACATGAGTATGTAGATGTGTGACAACCCTCACCACTGTTTACTGATTAACCACTGATTACTACTAAACTGAGACTAAACATGTTAACTGACTGAAATTTGGAACTGATTGATTGTTTGTATATGTTTAAGTGCATCTCTATCTGTTCGACTGTTAAACTATCTGTTCGACTGTTAAACTATCTGTTCATGTTTTATGTTTTAAACTGCAAATTGAGGGCCTTATCAGTGGCCGAATCTGAAATTGATTAGTGATATGTGTTAATCATAATTTATGTGATTTTATGGCAGATTTATTTGAAATGTGATTTGGTATGATTAAATAGGTTAAAATAAGTTAAATTACACAAGTTGCATTATTTACAACCTTGCCCTATTAGTGGACCACTACACCAAACATTTTGAGGCTTGGTTTATTTCATCTTGGCATCATTTTGATCATCTCATTTTGAGACCCTTAACCGACCAAGAGAGAAGAGAGGGAGAGATTGAGAGAATTTGAGTTCCATCTTGTGATTTGCTTGGTGAATTAAAGAGATTGAAGGTTGATTTCATAATTGAGCTTCCTACACTTGATAATCAAGGTCTACGGTAGAAAATCCACCTTCTTAAACTTGTCTTTGAGTTAGTTCTTGCTTGATTCTTGTTATATTGAAGATTGGAGTCAAAATTAGCTTAATACATTGAATTGAATAGGAATTCATGCATGCATGTTGCCATTCTTGAGTTTTGCGGATTTTTGTCCATGATATTGTACATGCATGTTCATATTATAGTTCTAGTTCATGAATTCCTCATGTTTTTGAAAGTATTGGCTCATTTGAGCAAGTGATTAAAGCTCTGAATTGGTTTAAATTTTTGCATGTGGCATGTACATCATGTTCATGAAAGTTGGTTTGAAATTGGTATTTAATCGACTCACCTTTGGGCTTTGATTTTACAAATTGAGCTTTGAATCATGTAATACTATGAGTTTACAAGTGTTTTTCAGAAAATTAGCCCAAGAGGATCGAATTTGATGCATTAAAACTTGGTTTTGAGCTTGTGGTTCAAATCTGGAATTTCCAGAATTTGGACTCACGCTCAAGCAGGGAAATTGGCGCTCGAGCGTAAAATACGTGCTCCTAGAACTTTGCATTGTTTTACAGTCCGCTCGAGCGGGGAAATGCACGCTCGAGCGGGGACTTGTGTCACACGCTCGAGCGAGTGTCGAGCGCCCATCGAGCGTGATTTTCACACATCCAGTACTTTTGCCATGTTTTGCAGTCCGCTCGAGCGTGGGAAGTGATGCTCGAGCGGGGAGCCTTTGTTTGCATGTCCGTTCGAGCGTAGAAAGGCACGCTCGAACGTGACCCCTGTTTTCTGAAAATTTTGAAAAGTGTTTCTAAGTGCATCTTCGCATCCTCATTTCATCCTAGGCATTCTTAGGCCTAGGTCAAGGCATCTTAATGATGACATTGATGTAGAACCGCACCGAGTCTAAGTAGGGACTAAGTCTTTGATTCCCGAATGTGAACTCAGTGTGTGTTCATCCTGTAAACTGTGTAGGGTTGGCATCTGAGGACGCACCCTAGCTTAACTGTAGCCCTGAACTCTGTGAGCAACAACTGTGTAAGGATATGTTCAAATATGAATATCTTCTGAATGGTTAAACTGTACTGTTTCTGAATTGATACCGTTAACTGAATGAATGTATGTCCTCTATTCTGAACTGTATTGTGGCATCCATAGCAACTACTGTTACTGTTACTGTTACTGTTACAGAGATCTCTGTTAGTTCCTACGTTGGAACTTCTGTTTACTGTTATGATGGCCATCATTGACTGCTCGGTCTTTCAAGACCTACTGTTTACTGTACTGTTCTGCTAATGGATGTACCACATATGACTGTTATGACTGAATGACTGATATACTGAATCAATTGACTGTTTTCAATACTGAAAGGACATTCATTCTTAACCTCTTCATGCATTATGTTATTCGTTGGGCTTTAGCTCACTGCTCATATATATATGTATGTGTTCAGGCACCGGACCGCTGCTAGGGGCGTCAGGCTAAGCACTGTTTTGTCAAGCCAACCTTTGTGCCTCACCTCGAGGTTCCAGAACTGTTCAAGCCAAGGCTGTTTTGGGGTGTTTTAGTTCTCCTCCTTTGTATCTGTTTTTGTAATACTGTAAAGACTGAATAATACTGTTACTGTACTGTTATGGTAGGGATTTAGTCCCTAGCCTGTATGCCCGTAAATGATGTATGTACATACTGTTTGTTTTGAATGTGTATATAATATGAAAAGTCTTTTTGCATACAGACTGTCACAACTCATTGGACATTGCTTAACTACTGTTTTGGCTTTCGCCATGCCCCTATACTCTGTAATACTGTCTTACTGTTAAGCAGGCCTTCGGTAATCACGGATTACTGGCCGGTTACGATGCTAAACCCATAGGGGCAGGTTTGGGTCGTGACAAGATGAGATCAAATCTAATAAACATGTCTAAGGTAAACCATAATTGCAGAAATCTTAAATAACCTAAATATCAAAATTAGTGCAAACACTGAACAGGGTCTAAAATTCGATCAAAAAGCAAGAAAACCAGATGATCAAAACCCAAATATATGCACGAGAAGATCAGAGAACCCAAAATAGCAAACATAGCAAAATGTTTATTAGATATGGGTAAAATCCAAATTATAAAAAAGAAAATTATTCAGATAAATATAAAATATATGTGAGACTACATGAACCATATACCAAAAACCAAAAACCAAAATCGATGTATTGCCTTCATGAACCAGAAAAAGGGATATCCTACATGAATGAAAGAGGGGTACCCTACATGAACCAGAAACCAAAATTAATGTGAGAGAGAGAGAGAGCGAGAGAGCGAGAGAGCAAGAAAGCAACCAGAAACCAAAAACAAACACAAACCCTAATCAGATTTGAACACAGAGCAACCAAAAACCAAAAAAACCCTAAATCGATGTGTATATCTAATATATATATATATATATATCTATATAACAAAACATAGGGTTTAGGGTTTCAAATCTTACATTTTGGTGGAGATCAACGAAAAACAAGGACGATCGCCGGCGATCTTCAATGTGTGGAGCAGTTCTTCGTCGTTTGACAGTGAGAGGAGAGGAGAAGAGGAGAGCACCGTTTGAGAGGAGAAGTGTTAGGTCTGAACTTAGAATTGTGTTTATATATTGACATTTTTGTAATTTCTTAAGTTTTGGAGGGCATTTAAGTCATTTTGCCCATCTAAGATCAGCTGTGCGCTTAAGCTAAATTTATAAGCACCCTTGGAGCAACTTTCAGATTTAAGCCGAAAATGGCTTAAATTAAGCTATAATCTGTGCCTTATAAGTTGTATCAAACACACCAACATAACTTTAATTTAAGCCAAAAGCTGATTTAAGCTGGAAAAAAGTTTTACCAAACAGGCACAAAAGCGGCATATGCAACCAAAATAATTGCAGGCACAACAAATAAATAATATAAATTACATTTTTTAAAAAGTTTCTTTATAATTATACACAATTTTAAAGAGTAAAATTAAAATATAATTAAATTATTCAATGATGTCAACATTTTCTGTTTATTTTTTCACAATAAAGTAACGAAAGAAAAAATTTGTAATAAGAAACTAAACCTTCGAACGGAAATTTATGTCATTTCAAAAATTTCAAAAGAGTTTTATGCAATTTTATTAAACCTCACAGGAGGTAATGTAATTAAGAATAAAACTTCTTTTGTTATTTCAAAAACTTTAGAAAAGATATATATGAAGTGTACTTTTTCCAAATGTAACACTTCAATCAGTTTAATCTCAAACGTAAGACTTCAATGTAACACACAAAAATACTAAAAAAACTCATTGTACTTTTTTCCAAACGTAACACTCAGTTTGAAATTATATATTTATTCAAAACTTATTAAGGAACATTTGTACTCCTTTTGGAATAGTTTAAAGAATCTCACATTCTTTTTTTTTTTTTAGTGTTACATTGGAGTGTTTGTTTAGGAAAAGTACACTAAGAATTTTTTTTTTTGTGTGTGTGTGTTACATTTGAGCATTACGTTTGGAAAAAGTACACCAAAGATTTTTTTTTGTGTGTTATATTAAAGTATTACACTAAAATTTTTTTTGAAGTGTTATATTGAAGTATTACATTTAGAAAAAGTATACTAAGAAGTTTTTTTTGTGTGTTACATTAAAATGTTACACTAAGAAGTTTTTATGTATTATATTAGAGTATTACACTAAGGATTTTTTTAGAGTATTATATTAGAGTATTACATTTAGAAAAAGTGCATCAAGAAATTTTTTTATATGTTACATTAGAATGTTACAATAAAGAATTTTTGTGTGTGCTACATTAGATTGTTACATTAAGGAGTTTCTTTGTGTATTATATTAGAGTGTTATGTTTGGAAAAAATACAATAAGAAGTTTTTTTTGTGTGTTACATTAGAGTGTTGCAATAAGAAATTTCTTTGTGTGTTACTTTAGAGTGTTACACTAAGGAATATTTTTTTTTAATGTTATATTGGAGTATTATGTTTGGAAAAAACTATAGTAAGGTGTACGGGGGAAAATATTTACTGCTTTCCGTACTCCTCGTGTTCCAAGCTTCTCGTGACGGCGTTCAACCTGGCAACACAGAACGGTGATCTGCCTGGCGGGGGTGATGCCGGAAAACCCCTCCGACGATCAAGTTAGGTCATTGGAAGAAGAAGGCTATCGGAGGGAGAGTTAGTGATCGAGTGAGTTCGCATACCTGTAACGTCCGTCTTCTCCCATATTTCTAGGTTGGCCATGCAGCCCCAAGATTGTGCGCGCACTACCTCTGCTGTCCTTCCCTGGACAGGTGGCAGTGCTCGCCTTTCACCACCTTACGCGTGTAAAGGCTTAGTCCTTCCACCAGTACACTCAGAACTGTCTAACGGTATTGAGGCGTGCGTGGATCAGATGTCCTCTCCCTCACGCCATTGGCCCAGGTGGCGCACCTAACCGGAATACCACGACCGGCTTAGCCCTTGTGAAGAACTGTCACTACATGCACTCAACCGAGCTATGTGTCGCCGACCTATAACTTGGAATCAGGCGACAGCCTAACCACCTCGGCCGAATTATTCTTGATCGGTTCATCAGGTCCAACCGGTTGCGAGGCATGCCGGCCTCCAACCGTTCTACCTTCAATCTTGGTCACACGAAGCCCCTTTATGTCGACTGATTGGTCCAAGGCGTACCGGCCCTGATCGCGCCCACGGTTTAGCTCGGGCCACCTTTTAGCTCGGCCAGCATCCGCTAGCCCGCTGTAGACACCCCATTTTTGACCGACCTTAAGACTCAGACGTCACCGATTGAGCGCTCGGTGATGTTGCATATTGTGCCCGTTCAGAAGTCTCAGAGTCGCGGTCGTGCGCCCTGCCTCCGGACTTCCGAATTTTCTTCTCTACTTTGTCTCGGTTTGCGAACCAGACTCGGTTTTCTCTGTTTTCTTTCCTGAGGGAAGGGAGTGGTCCTGTAGACTATCTCTCAGTGGCCGTGAGCTACTTTTTGTGGCCGTAGGCCATTTTGCCCATTTCGGAGCCCGGTTCCCGGTTTTCGGGATCGTCAGGCCGTGTGCCTCGGCTCGGGACCGCCCAACCATCTCCGAGTTCTCCGGTTTTTGGCTTGCACCTCTGTTTTATAGTTCCGAGGAACACTGGGGCCTCTGATGCCCACTTCGTGGCCGTATGCCACTTTCGGTGCCTGTAGCCGGTTTTCGGGACCCCGAATAGCGCGGTTTGGGCCCCGATCATTCATTTTGCATCGGTTTTCTCTGATTTTTGGCAGGAACCTCTGTTTTGTCATTCCAAAGGACACTGGGGTCACAGATACCCACTTCGCCGCCGAACACCACTTCCGGCACCCGCAGCCCATTTTCGGGATCCCGAATGGCTCGGTTTTGGCCCCGAGCGTTCATTTCTCATTAGTTTTTGTTCAAATTTGGCAGGTACCTCTGTTTCAACACCAGGAAGATCACTGGGGGGTGGGAGGCCAGCAATTATCCCAGATAGCCAGTTTCGCTCCTCCGGAGCCCGTTTTTCTCACTTCCGGGCCAATGTTGACCACCCTGGGGGTATTTTCTTCCCACCAAAGCCACATATCTGTGATCAGGGGACATGGGAGGACCCTAAAAAAGCATGGTCGGCCAGAAAATTGGGAGTTCATTTTTGGGCCTCTCCTTCAAGTCCAATGTTGTGGCCCCTGCTTCAGTGTTGCCAAATTCCAACCTTGGAACCTTGTTCTACACATCTGGGAGGACACCAAGGGTATATGGTCGGCCAGAAATTGTGCATTTCACTTTTGAGGCTCTCCTTCAAGCTCTATGTTGTGGCTCCTGCTTCAGAGTTGCCAGATTCCGACCTTGGGGCCTTGATCTACACACATGGGAGGACACCACTGCATGGTGGTCGGCCAGTAATTTTTGAGTTCATTTTTTTGAGGGTGGCTGGCCGGCCATGGGAGGTGGCTGGCCGGCCAGGAGGGGTGGCTGGCCGGCCACCTTGCAGAGAAACACCTGGCCGACCGGATTCTTGCTTTCCAGCTCAGTACAGCTGTCCGGATATTTTTGCTGAAATATCCCCCCATCCGGGGGATATTTTGGGAGGGAAAGCTTGGATGCTTCTCCCTCCCCTTTTACACCTTTTCTCCCTTATTTAAAGGGACCATCAACTCCTTCCTCAAGGTTAGAAAAAATTGCCTCAAGACATCCCTCTCTCAAAGCTTCATTTCCATAGCCAAAACCTTGAAAAACTTCCAAGTTCCTAGCTCCCCTCTTCATCAACCCTTAGCTCCACCATCAACACTACCATTCCAGCAGCTAGGAAGTGAATTTCAGAGGTTGAGAAGCTACAAATCAAAGCCAAGAAGCAAAGAAAGACAAGTCTTCAAGGGTAAGTCTTAACAACCAACTTTTAGGGCTTTTTCTTGATCTTTTCTTATACTCTAATTGGTTGAGAATTGGGGCTCCGACCCCTACTGCTTTCTTGCTTATTTTGAGCCCCTCTACAACATTGTAGAAGGGCTCAACTTCATTTGGTGCTTATATATACTAGTTCCTTCAATATTCACCAAGTTTGTCACATTTTTGCATGCTAGAATTGACCTATTTGTGTTGGTTTTTAGGGGTCCGACCCCTACTTCTTTCTTGCTTATTTTGAGCCCCTCTACAACATTGTAGAGGAGCTCAACTTCATTTGGCCATTGTATATACCACCCCCTTCAAATTTCATCAAGTGTGCCATATTTTGTATGCAATTTTTGACCTATTTGTGTTTGTTTTTGGGACTTCGACCCCTACTGGTTTTAGTCTTATTTTGACCCCCTTTACATGTTTCATGAAGAAGGTTTGGTCATTTGATGTATAGATTGCACGTCTTGTGTTATACCCTTTTGTGGCTCCTTTTTGCCTTCCATTTCTAGCATGTTTGTCTTATGATTTAGAGGCTGCCATCTTCTGCATATATGCTTATTTTTAGGTCCTCTTTAATGTTGTAGAAGAAAGTTTGTCCATTTGAATTTTCTATATACCATCTCCCTTTATAATGCTCTTTTGGCCATTAATCTTGTATGATATTGTTGATCTATCCATGCTAGCATTTTGGCCTTGTTTGCTACTGAAATAAGCCACATTTGGGACTGCCTTGCTACTATTCTTGCTGCCATGATCATATTTTGCATGTATAGCATGGCTATAGGCCATTTCGGGGCTTAATTTCACATTTTCGGGAGGATTGCATGCTTCGGGTGTCATTTCGAATTGTTTCGGGGCTGTTTCCCCCTTTATTTAGGTGCTGAAATATGGTTTGCATGCTTGCATATCATTTCCCATGTCATTTCATGCCTTAAATGCATTGCCTCGGTTTGCGTGCCCGTGTGCACGCATTTCGAGGCACCTCTGTTTTATCCGACGGCAGCCTATGTGAGTGCGGCTGAGGCTCTCTCATGTTGGCATAAGCCCATCACTGCATTCTGTACGCCATCTTGTGCATTCCTCGTTTTGCGTGTCCGCGGGCACGCGTTTCGAGACGGCTTTGTTTTTTTACCCGACGGCCTCCTATGTGAGTGAGCTGAGGCTCTCCCATGTTGGTGTAAGCCCCTCGCGGCATTCCGTGTGCAATTTCATCTTTCATCATCGCCTCGGTTTGCGCGCCTGTGGGCACGCGTTTCGAGGCACTTCGGTTTTATCCGATTTTCATCTTTCATCATCGCCTCGGTTTGCGCGCCTGTGGGCACGCGTTTCGAGGCACTTCGGTTTTATTCGATTTTCATCTTTCATCATCGCCTCGGTTTGCGCGCCTGTGGGCACGCGTTTCGAGGCACTTCGGTTTTATCCGATTTTCATCTTTCATCATCGCCTCGGTTTGCGCGCCTGTGGGCACGCGGTTCGAGGCACTTCGGTTTTATCCGATTTTCATCTTTCATCATCGCCTCGGTTTGCGCGCCTGTGGGCACGCGGTTCGAGGCACTTCGGTTTTATCCGATTTTCATCTTTCATCATCGCCTCGGTTTGCGCGCCTGTGGGCACGCGTTTCGAGGCACTTCGGCTTTATCCGATTTTCATCTCATCATTGCCTCGGTTTGCGTGCCAGTAGGCACGCATTTCGAGGCACCTCATTCTTTTCATTCCGGCATCCTATGTAAGTGTGGCTGAGGCCCTCTTCATGTTGGTGTAAGCCCATCATTACATTTCGCATGTCATTCCGCATCGCCTCGGTTTGCGTGCCCGTGGACACGCATTCCGAGGCATCTCCTTTTCATAGCATTGCGCATGCTAGGATTGTATGTTAGTTGCATTTCATGCATATCATGCATATTGCACGGGAAACTAGGTACGTTTCGCACTCCGAGTGGCGGAACGGGTCTCAATTCCCAAGTCGCCGATACTCCGGATTACCCATGATGGGGTTAGGCTCTTGTTGTAGCATCCATCCGCATTCATCCCATATTGAGTTGTGCAATCCGATTCCTCGACCATCATGCATCGGTATGCGTGATTGGTGGTACGAGGATCGAGGCATGCATATATTTGTGAAATACACTGCTGTGCCCTTTTCCTGCTCTCTGTTGCAGCAAAATCCAGAATCAGCAAATTTTCGGAGTCCGGCGCGCATTTCGAGAAATACTGCAAACAGAGGCTAATCGGGGCATCCCGGTGAATTTCCGCGCCAAGCAGCCCAATCGGCGGCATCTATCAACAGCGAGGCAGTCCCTGGCTTGCATGCCAGTTTTACAGTTTTCTTAATTTAATTTGTTAATTAATTAGAAATCTGTATTATTCTTTTATTCGGACTGTATTATTTATTCGGACCCTCTGCGCGAGGGCATAATTGTAATAAGTGTGGGTGAGTGTGATGTATGTCTTCCAACCCCCATTTCTTTCTCCCTTTTATTTATCTGCTTACGATGGTTAGATATAGGGCATATTTCAATTAGCATACAGTATGACAGCATGTTTGCATCATTCATCTGCTTGCATGCACCGGGCTCGGCGCATCATACAAACTGCATTTGTATTTCAATTCCGAGTTGAATACATGTTAGTTGTAGCATTCCACATACCATGTTTAGAATAGCCGAGCCTGCTATAGTTTGCATCTTTGCATGTGTTGCATTAGGCATTTCAGCATACTTAGGATCATGCATGATTTCTAATCAGCTTTTGTTTTGGCTTGGAGTACTCGGTAAGTTTTATGCTTTAGCATCCTTGCATGCGTGTGAGTGTTGCCATGAATAGCATGCTTACCATGAGGCTATTTGCTTATGTGATATAACTGCCTTGAATGCCTGTGGGTGGAGGTTGAGTTATCTGAATTGGAATAATTCATTGACTGTTTGTTTTAAGCCCACTAGATAGTGGCAAAGTCACTGTTTTCTAAGCCCACCCGAGGGTGGCAAATCCGCATTTTAGCCTACCTGCGGGTAGCACCTTCACACCATTTTCAAACAAACAAACATGAAATGTTTTGTTCCAATTCAGACGGCCCAGTCTATACTTGTTTGCTGCGAGCATCACATAGTAATCTAGGCTAATAACCGGAATAAGAGCATACAATGTTTTCAAAAACAGATATCATGGTTAGTAGAGGCCGGTCTTTGACCGGGCGAGCGGGGGGTGCTCACGATGTGACCTTCCCCAATCGTACCCAAGTTCCCGAGCCGAGGCAACTTTGGTAATGACGGACACGTGGCCTTTGGCACCGAGTCAGGGTTTCCTAAATTTCCCATTTTAAAAATATTTAGGTGGCGACTCTGTTATCTGGCAAAGCAGTCCATGTTTGGCACTTCTTTCAAAAAAATCTGTTTTTCTTCAAAACGATTTGCCAGAGTTGGACTCTTTGGTTCAGATTTAGAACCGCAACAAAATCGAGTCCGAACTGTAGCGAGGTCCCTCGCGGGCGTTGTTACAGTTTCTGGCGACTCTGCTGGGGAGTTAGAGAACTTGACTCGAACTCATGATATCTGGTTTTGACTACACCTGTGTGTTTCTTTGCATTGCATTTGCATTGGTGCGCCTAGGACACCGTGTTTGCCATATGCCATTCCCGAACGATTTGCCGGAGGCTTGTCTTGTCAAGTCATGTCCGTAAGGCTGATCGGCTCTGGGCTCTGACAGCATGGGAACACAAACCCCGGTTTTACCGGGGCACCCTTTTTGACCATTCGACCTAGTGCATATTCGGATCCATAGTGACCATTCCAAACTAGGACAGGTTGCTTACCCGTTTATAGGTTGTTTGAAGCCGCTGCGTGCGTAATGAAACCCTAGTTCCTGACAAAATAGGACAGGGAAACCCTATCCCAATATAGGGGTGTTTTGGTTCTCACTTATCTGCTATGTGCTTGCTAGAGTGCGTCTCTACAGGGAATGCATGTATCAGGTTATGAATTTCAGCATCAGGCCTGCGGGCATCAGTTTATGAGTTTGGATATCAGGCCTGCGGGCATCAGTCAGTTATCTGAGAATCAGTCGTCTGCGGATATCCGATTCAGTTTTGGGAAACAGTAACACAGGAACAGTGATCAGTGGTTGAGGACAGTGTATTTCCAGCTTATAAACTGCGTGTTGTATGCCCGACTGTATGTTGTGTGTATTTAAATTTAAGCTGTTATGCTGCCCGTTTTTCTGGTCATTTATTTCCTTTTTGCTTTATTATCTTTTTGTTAGGGCAGTTTGTGGCACAATTGCTTCCGAACCATCAGATATTCCCCAAGCACTTTGGACACGAGGTCGCCGACTTACACGATCCGAGGATCTAGTTGACGGACATCCGGTGTTCCATTCATTACCCCCGGTTATCAGAAGAAGGCCGAGGAAACGTAGTCCATCAGAGCAGAGATTACTGGTACAGCAGCCTACTCTAGTGTCAGACAGTCGGGTTGAGATTCCTGTTTCTGCTATAGAGATACACCTGCCAGTTATTCAGATGGAACAACAGAACACAGCAATGGAGGCGATGATGCGCCAGATGAGTGAAAGCATGAAACAAATGCACGATGATGCTATCCGCCAGGCGGAATTTTCCAAACAGCAGGCCGCTGTTATGGCCCAACAGTCTGAGTTGATTACCAAATTACAACAGCAGAACGCTGCATCTGCTTCACACCAGGTCCCTCCTCTGCCAGGGGCACAACAGGTTCCTCCACCACCCGGGGCCCCATTACCTGAGCCGACATCTACTGGCCAGAATGCCCCTACAAATCTGCAGAATACCCAAGCTACCCTCCCGAACCCACAGAATGCTCCGCCAAACCCACAAAACACCCAAGAGGACACGGGTCTTCCAACGGGGCTGGCTCCGCCCCCGCTTCTACCACAACTGTCCAAAAACATTACACCTAACTACCCGGACGCTCCATTTGAGTTCGAGGTAGACCAGACAGCTCTGAAACTGAGCAAGTTGGAAAAACTCTTCAAGAAATCACAGGGGGTGAAGGCCATCCCAGACATTGAAGACGGCTATACTGATGTGGCCGTGACATTGCCGGACAGATTTAAGATGCCCCAGATCGATCGCTTTGATGGATCCAGGGACCCCATGGTCCACCTCCGGCTATTTTCAGACATCTTAAGACCAATGGGCTTAACCCGACCGCAAAAGCTTTCCTTGTTCGGTCGGACTTTATCGGGTGTGGCATCCACTTGGTATGCAAAGCTGGAGGATGATGTGAAGACAAACTGGGATGAGATGGCCGAGGCCTTCGTTGCACAATATTCATATAACACACAGATCGAGATTACCACTCGTGATCTCGAGACAACGAGGCAGGAGCCTAAAGAATCTTTTTCTGACTTTGTAACCCGGTGGAGGGCGAAGGCATCGATGATGACCTTAAGGCCAACAGACAGAGATCAGATCCGGATGATTGTACGCAATCTCCAGCCGGCATTAATGAAGAAAATGATCGTAGTCCCTTTCCCCACTTTCGCAGATCTACACGATATGGGGATGCAAATAGAGGATGCGATGAAACAAGGTCTGTTTGACCAAGACCGGGATCAGCCCCGAAGAACATTCAACCGGAATACCAATGCAGGCCCGAGTGGCTCTGCCAATACAAGAACTTCAGAGGTCGGAATGGTCACCACCAATCCCCCTCCCCAACCAAGGTCCGCAGCGGCCACACCTTTTTCTGATGCCTCTGGGAGCAGTAACCAAGCTTCAAGGTACCAACCCAGGGGTCAACGAACCTTCTCCCCACTACATATGCCTTTGTCCAAAGTCCTCGGGGTTCTAGTCAGAAAGGGGCATCTGAAACCCTTGGAACCGAGGCCCCTTCCAAATCCACTCCCCCCTTCCCACAACCCAGCCAAATATTGCAAATACCACCAGCAACATGGTCATGATACCGACCAATGTTACAGGCTGCGTCATGAGATTCAAGATCTCATTGACAAAAACATCATTCTACCTCCCGAGCGACCCAACGTTACAACCAACCCACTCCCAGCACATAACCAAGATCTACCCAAAAGAATCAATCTCATCCAAACTGGGGACGTGTCTTACGACCCTAGTATCTACATTACTCCCTCCCACCTACCCAAGCCGGAGGTGATCCTCCCTGATAGCACTGATTTGTGCATGGTGGACACCCCCACGACCCAACCTGAGCCAAAGGTGGTGACCACCGAGAATGGAACGGGGCAGGCTTCCGAGGAGAGCAAAGCTGTTGAGTCTGGGGTGGAGCAATCTGAGAATTTAGCTGGCAGAGCTTATGATCCGAGTGGATATATCTTGTCAATGAGCCAACCTAAGCTGAGTACGGGGTTGCCAGAGAAGGTTGAGTTGTGTATGATCCGGGGAGATGAACTTGAATCAGCAGGGGATGATTTGACTGTGGCGGAAGAGGGCTTCGCCAACCTTCAATTTTTCAACGATCAGGAAGCGGGTGATGCATCAATTAATTGGTTTGATTACGAGGAGTCAGCGGAAGTCGTCGGGTGGTTGGATGATCAACCAGATATTGTACCATTTGTGGCCGGAAGGGCCAGGGATCAGACTGAATCGCCGGAGAGCGCCGGTGCAAAGAATTCCGCTCGGGACCAAGACATTTTGAAAACTGAACAACTGACACTGGAGGAACAAGAAAAGAGATGGGTTTCTGAGAGAGCCCGAAAAGCGAAGAACCATGAGGAAATTGAGAGTGCTGTGGGCACAAAAATTGAACATGCTGTGAGCATGAGGGAGGAAAGTGCTGAGAGCACAAGCAAGTCGGAACCAGACAGGTGCCTGCTAGATGCTAGTGGAATGTGGTGGGAAGATGACGACTTGTATCTTGCCCACACAGACGAAGATTGGGCGGGTGACCAACCAGACAGCACCTGGTACCTCGAAGAGGTGGACCATATGACCAGAAGTGGGCGGTATTTCAAGCCCCCACACCTTGATCAACCCGAGGTATCAGGGAAAGATAAAGAAGCGGACAAGCAGAAGGAGAAGCAAGTTGAAGAGGAGGCTGTACTGAAGCAGCTAAAGAAAATACAAGCAGACATCTCCATCTGGGGACTGCTTATGGCTTCCAGGGTACACCGGCAGGCTGTCTTATCCGCCATGGACAGAGCGAAACTCTCCATCGAAACTACGCCGGAACAACTAGTTGGTTTGGTCTTCCCGGGAGGAGGTTCCCCGGCATTGACCTTTACGGATAAGGAACTGCCGCCTGAGGGCGTGGATCACAACAAACCCCTCTACATCTCTGTAGAATGCAGGAACAAATGGATTCCGGTGGTACTGGTTGATACCGGATCCGCTATCAATGTCTGCCCGGCCAGGACGGCCTATGCGATTGGGTTAAAGCCTGCGGACTTCACCCCAACTTCTCAAGTGATCAAAGCTTATGACAATACGAGTAAGGATGTCCTGGGGACAGTAAAAATCCAAACCAAGATTGGGCCTGGACAACAAGAGGTAGATTTTCACGTCTTGGAGGTCCCTGCATCTTTTAACATGCTTTTGGGGCGACCCTGGTTGCATCAGGTGAAGGCCGTCTCATCTACTCTACATCAAATGGTGAAATACCCCTATGGAAAGGGAGTAGCCATTGTTTTTGGGAATTCATCAATCCATCCTCCTCCAGAGGTATCTACGCCAGTCCTGGAGATTGAACACGGCATGGAGGATATGTTTATATCGGGATTTACTTTGGCTGAGGCCCGGGTAGTACAGAACATTATGGCTGTGAATGAGGGTGTGTATGTCAGCGCTCAAGCCGTCTACCTCATGAACAAGCTACAGCATATCCCGGGGATAGGATTGGGAAGAAGTGGCAGGAAAGGAGTCGCAACGTTGGCCGGAGTGCCACATAATCCACATACCTTTGGATTAGGTTATCTGCCTACCAAAGAAGACTGGGCGAGGAAAGGAAAGGAAATGGCCGGCAGGGCCAAGGCGAAACAGGCTGGGAAGCCTTTTGATTTAATGCACAGGCCCATCCAGGGTACCCTGAACGGACGCTTCGTCCGAGAGGGGGAAGACTTTCCATTTTGCGGCTTCCCAGAGCCGTGGTTGAACGCGGAGAAGAAGCGCGTGCCAGGCTTCGAGATCTTCTTCGACCTGCAACTATCCGGGGATGACGTTGCCACAGAGCAGACAGACCCAACAACTGAGATTGAGCAGAATAAAGCAGTGGATCCGGAGGGCAGTGAATTTGAAATGGGGGTAGCACTGTCATGTCTCCTCTCTGATCCTCTGATCGACCAAGAGTGCTTGGGGGATAACTTTGTGGTTTCCATGATCGGGAATGAAACGGCTGCGAGCCGACCAGCAGCCATCTTGGACGCATCAATCGCACCCTCCCTCATCTGGCAATACGAGGAGGGATTTCTATCCAGCAGCGCCGGGTCAGGTAGTGAGCCGGAGTCTGATTCCACCGAGTCTTCTGAGTCGGAATCAGGTTCCAGCTCGACTGAGTCTGAGTCTGGTACTCCTGGGGATGTTCACCCGGATGCCAAAGTCCTGTCCAGGTCGTCTTTTTCTTTCTCATTTGAGTCTATTGTAACCGAGGACGATTTGGATGAACTTAATGAGAATCAGGCAACTGTGGTTTCTGAGTATTTTTCTGTGCCCCTGATTTATTGTATTAATTCAGACTTTCAAAACTTTGATGAAAACGAAGAGGACGAAGTTCCTCCGGTTTTACAACGTTTAATTGAGCAGGAGCAAGAGAGATTTGTTAAGCCATTAGTGGACGAAATCATTTCTGTGAACATTGGTACTGAGGAGGACCCGCGGCTGGTCCAGATCGGGTCCACGTTGTCTTCAGAGGAACGCGAGCGCTTAGTCGCTTTATTAAAAGATTTCAAAGATGTTTTCGCGTGGTCCTACGAAGACATGCCTGGAATCGATCCTGAGATTGTACAGCATCGGATCCCCTTTGACCCCGAGGCCCGACCTGTCAAGCAGAAGCTTAGAAGGATCCGCCCGGATTGGGCTCTCAAGATCAAAGAAGAGGTCACCAAGCAAATTGATGCAGGCTTCCTGCTGGTATCCGAATACCCGACTTGGTTGGCCAACATTGTGCCGGTGCCGAAGAAAGATGGCAAGATCCGGGTGTGTGTAGACTTCAGAGATCTGAACAGAGTTAGTCCGAAGGACGACTTTCCCCTACCGCACATCGATGAGTTAGTGGACTTCACAGCAGGGCACGCTTTGCTCTCATTCATGGATGGCTTCTCAGGGTATAATCAGATAGTGATGGCACCCGAAGACCGGGAAAAGACTGCATTCACTACCCCGTGGGGGACATATTGCTACCGGGTAATGCCTTTTGGATTGAAGAACGCTGGAGCTACTTATCAACGGGCCGCGACCACAATACTACATGATATGATCCACAAAGAGGTTGAGGTGTACGTGGACGACATGATTGTCAAATCCAAAGAAAGAGAGGGCCACTACACCGCCTTGCACAAGTTTTTCCAAAGGATCAGGGAATTCCGGTTGCGGCTAAACCCTCAGAAATGTACGTTTGGTGTTACAGCGGGGAAAATGCTGGGGTTTCTGATTACACAAAGGGGCATCGAGGTCGACCCTTCCAAAATCAAGGCCATCCTAGAAATGCCCCCACCGAGGACTGAAAAGGAGGTGCGCGGCTTTCTGGGTAAAGTGCAATTCATAAGACGGTTTATTTCAAAACTAACCTTGACTTGTGAACCACTTTTTGGCCTTCTGAAGAAAGGAAAGAAGTTCCAATGGGACGGCCGATGTCAAGCTGCATTTGAACAAATTAAAGAATATCTACAGAATCCACCTGTTTTATCACCACCAGAACCGGGGAAACCGTTGATTTTGTATCTGTCAGTGACTGAAACTACAATGGGCTGCATGCTTGCGCAAGAATCAGAAGGCAGGGTGGAGAGAGCCATCTACTATCTGAGCAAAAAGATGCTAGAGTATGAAACTCGTTATACACCGCTGGAGAAGGCTTGTTTAGCTTTGGTATGGGCTACCAGGAAGCTGCGGCACTACCTGTTAGCTCACTCTGTAATGTTGGTTTCACGACTCGATCCCATCAAATATCTTTTCGAGAAACCAGCACTTACGGGTAGGCTAGCTCGTTGGTTGCTGTTGCTCTCCGAATTTGATCTCACATATGTAACGCGCAAGTCAGTAAAAGGAAGAGCAGTAGCAGAGTTCCTTGCCGACCATCCGGTTGAGGGGGATGAAGTAGTTGAATATCTATTCCCAGATGAATCAATTTTGCACATCGACGATGAAGTTTGGACGATGTACTTTGACGGAGCGTCAAATCAACATGGGTATGGGATAGGAGTATTGCTGATAGCACCCGATGATTCCCGTATCCCTCTAGCCTTCAAACTCCGGTTCAAAGTCTCGAACAACGAAGCAGAATACGAAGCATGCATTGCTGGTTTGGAAGCAGCCTTAGAACTAGGGGCAAGATGGCTGGATGTCATTGGGGATTCGAACCTTGTTGTGTCTCAAGCTAAGGGAGACTGGAAAGTAAAAGAGGAAAATATGATGATGTACCACCAGACCTTGGACTTACTGATTCCTCGGTTTGAAAAGTTAAGTTTTACTCATCTACTGAGAGAGAACAACAAGTTCGCAGACGCTTTAGCAACTCTATCATCAATGATAGACATCCCGCGTGGAGTCCGAATGCGTCCAGTCATTATCGATCAGAAATTTGCGCCTGCCTATGAGTCGATTGCAGCCATAGATGAAGTTCAGGACGAACACCCTTGGTATCACGATATCTGGAATTTCTTGGAGAAAGAAGCGTACCCGTCAGGGGTAAATGCCAAAGACAAAAGGGCAATAAGAAGATTGGCCGTTCAGTTCATCATCTGTGGGGGTAAGCTGTATAGAAGAGGTCATCTGGGAATGCATAAACTGTGTGTTGATGCCGAAGAGTCGAAGCGCTTAATGGAAGCCATCCATGGAGGAGAATGTGGTGCACACATGAATGGGGTAATGCTGGCACGGAAGATCCTTAGACAGGGTTATTACTGGTCCACCATGGAAGAAGATTGTATTGGTTTCGTCCGGCGATGTCACAAGTGTCAAATTCATGCAAATCGCATGAACATTCCGTCATCAAAGCTGTATAACATGACTTCGCCATGGCCGTTTTCTGTCTGGGGAATTGATGTGATCGGGGCTGTCACGCCAAAGGGGTCGAATGGGCATGAGTTCATCCTTGTAGCGATAGATTATTTCACGAAGTGGGTTGAGGCCCAGTCTTATGCAGTGTTGAAGGCTTCACACGTTGCGAAATTCATCAGAAACAACATCATTTGTCGCTACGGGGTCCCAAATGAAATCGTTTCAGACAATGGTTCCCACTTCAAGAAGGAAGTGATAGACTTGTTGGAAAAATACAATGTGGCTTTTCATAAGTCGTCTACTTACCGACCGCAAACCAACGGAGCAGTTGAGGCCGCCAACAAGAATATCAAGCGTATACTACAGAAGATGGTGGAAACCTATCGGGACTGGCCAGATAAGCTGCCGTTCGCTCTGTGGGGCTACAGGACTTCGATCAGAACTTCTACTGGGGCGACTCCGTACTCATTAGTCTATGGGATGGAGGCCGTTCTGCCTATTGAGATTGAGGTTCCGTCATTACGAGTATTGGCCGAGTGTCAGATAGCCGAGGCAGATTGGCAGCAGAACAGATTCGAAGAACTCATGCTTTTTGATGAAAGAAGGTTGAAGGCACTGTACCACATTCAAGGCTATCAACGCAGAATCGCCCGGGCTTTTAACAAGAAGGTTAAGTCCAGGAATTTGAAGGAAGGAGATTTAGTACTCAAGGACAACCGAGCTCCCATACACGACCCAAGGGGCAAGTTCAGACCCAATTGGACTGGTCCCTACATCATCAAGTCAATCTGGTCAGGTGGGGCTGTGGTTCTGATGGACCTAGATGGCTTGGAGTTTTCCCAACCGATCAACATGGACAAGTTGAAGAAATACTACCCCTGAGAGGCTCGCTAGGCCGAAAACCCGAAAGGGCGACCTAGGCAAAACTCAGAGCACAAAAAATTTGAAAATATAAAAACTGAGCTCGCAAGGTTGAAAACCCGCAAAAGGGCGGCCTTGGCAAAAGTTAGAGCGCAAAAGGAGAGTAAAAATACCCGAGTGAACCTAAGCCTGAACTACGTAAGGCTTGATTCCCATCTATGGGATACGTAGGCAGCTTCTTCCTGAAGTTCAGCCATAATCTTTTCCCCGATCAACTTTGTCCATTTTGATCATCACAGCCATCTCTATTCATCAGCATTTATCGCGATCTCCGGTACAGTGCTATTCAAACTAGGGGCAACTTTACGTTGCCAGGAAGTGTTGTGGTCCCATTCAGACTAGGGGCAACTTTCCAGTTGTTAGGATCCGGGGTTGTGCATCTCAGTGACAGATCTCAGGCGTGTCCAGTTTTGATCCTTATCGAAAATAGTTTTGAAAAATTTTAATAAAAGTTGGCTTTGTTCAAATTAATCTTTTCACAACTAAGACCATTTTTGGACCAAAGCGGAGAATTTTCAGTACCACAACCTTCAATTTCATTGATTTCAAAACAGAGTTCTCTTGCTCTTGCATACAATTGAAGTTGCTTTTTATTACATTCATAACGAAAACTTGAAGGTACTAATAAAGCAATAAATCTGGGGCACAGTCAAGTCAGGTGTCCCTGCGCCCCCTTCTAGAGCTAGTTGAAGCCTCTGATGCCAACCTAGGCCCAACCTGTGCTTCTTCGTTGAGCCAATCCCAGCACTCGTCAGATAAAGTGCAACTAAAAGTAAGGGCAGGGGCCAGAAGCTCTCTAACTCTCCATGCTGCGGCCTGTCGAGCCAGCTGTGCGCCTCGAACTGGAAATGTAGCCGGATACTCAATCCCCTCTGGTGGGCAAGTTTGATCATGGCCAAACTGGCGCAGAATACGGAAAGGGAAGTAGAACACGCAGTAAGTCAAACCGATCAGTCGAATCCCGACCTGTCGGGACATGCTATAGCTCATTGCCGGGAGATTGAGCCAAGGGCAACGCCATGCAATGCGATCCGCCGACAAGTTGCACATCCATTCAAACCACCAGCTCTCATCAAGAGCATTCACTAGGCGTTGCCGAAAGAAGTAGCCACGGGCTGAATAAGCAGGACAAGAGTCCACAACTTGCAATTTATCCATCAACCATATCTGGGGAGGGATGAAAAATGAGAGAATAAAGAATAGAGAGATGTGCGATGAGAGAAAAGTAAGATGAGGGTTTTGTGAGAAAAATCGAGCCCGAGGGCCGAGTGATGTGAGCAAATATACATGTGAGCTTGGGTGGGAAACATTACCTGTAGCAGTAGTGGACTCCCTGCAAACCTGGTTGTCTCCCGGCAGTGGAAAGCATCCAAGCCCATCAGTGTCTCGGCCAGAGTCATGGCAATGCAGCTCTTCCCATCCCTCAAGCCCTGAGCGACTTCAATCAAACGGATGTTAGCCCCTCCGGAGCCCGAGACAAACAGAAAATGAGATAGTAAGCACAAGCAGAGGGCGTGCTGCCGGAAGCCTTGCCAATGGTGGTTGCTGCGATCACCAGCATCAGAAAATCGGTAAATCAGGCTCGGGATATCCAACATGCCATCACCAATCAAAGATCTAGCATCATGCGCATTAAGACCGCACATCCGCCCTAAGGTTTGGGCATAGCTAAAATTGAGCTGGGGCAGAATTTCCTCGCCTCGCTCGGACTCCATCAAGGCTTGAAAATCTTCAAAAGTAGGACATACCTCTTGCCCGCCGAAGCTGAAGACGTGCGTCACCGGGTTCCAAAACCTTGCCGCAGCAGAGAGGAAAGGAAGATGCAGTGGAGTCCGGCTTAGCGTGAATAGTGCATTCAAGCCGAAACCCCGGAAATTCAACTTCTCCGAGCCATCTAAAGAAGAAATCCAAGACATGAGATTTTCGGTGAGAAAGGCTTCCATTTTTGAGAGGAAAGGTGATGAAATGAACAAGTTCCAAGAGTGGAGCTTTTATAGAGGGGCAAAACACTATTCAAAGGACACTTGTCAACATTTCGGTGGTTGTGGGAGGGGTGGCCGGCCGGCCACCTAACCTAGTAGGCCGGCCACTCTTTGTTTTCGAATGCGAAATACTTTCGGTCTCGCATTGCGTCCTATTTTGCCCGCCGGAAGAAAGTTTAAAGCATTTGCATGCATCGGGAATGTCGGAGGCTTCCATTTCTCTCAATTTCGGAGACGTTCCGTCGTCCAAATTGTCCGTCCGAAGTTCGTTTTGTTGTGTTTTGCTTATCGAGTTGTTGTTTTGTTTATCGAGTTGTAAGTTTTGTCGAGCTGTCGCATTTTGCGTTATGAATTGTTACCTTTTTAGTTACACAATTTTGTTGAATCTTGTTTATTGAGTCGTTAATGTTGTTGTATTTTGTTTATCGAGTTGTAAACTTGCTAAGAATCTGTCCCTTCTTAGTGAGTCGTTTTGTTTTTATTTGTTGCGTCGGTTCATTACCTGACCCGATAAATACACAAGGCACATTTCCATTCAATTCCATCCTTGTGCAAAATGATGCGATGCGATGCTAGGAATTTCAAATACAAACATCCTTTCAAAAAAAAAGCTGTTTCATTCATCATGTTTTACAACAAAGCAAAGGTACAAGTTTTACTGAAAATAAAACTGTCTAACAATGTGCAAAGTGCTACAAACTACTAGCTAAAAAGTAGAATAAAGCAGGAAATAACATCAGTGTCCTCGGGAACGGGAATGTGGGGGCCCTCTCATCCTCTTCTGCGGGATAATCTCTGCATCACCATCACCATCTGGATCGGAGCTGTCATCCTCCGGATCTCCCTCAGGCTCATCTCCGCTCCTGGAACCAAGACCAGAGCCTCCCTCCTCAGGAGATGTCTCTGACACGCGCTCTGCGACCTCCTCCTCCTCCTCATCCTCCTCAACGATTGCCCTGCGTCTGCGAGACGACCTTGTTCCTCGAGCTCCTCGAGAAGGCCTAGATGGCCCAGCTCCCTGAGAAGGCCTGGATGGCCCAGTACCTCGACCTCTCCAAAAAGGCCCGGGTGGCCCAGTTTGCGGCTGAGCATATACAGGAGGCATCTGAAAATGAGAAGTGCAATACATCAGTTCAAGCATAAAAAGCAGGTGCAAGTATAGTATGTGAGTGGGGGGGTGTGCCAGATGTGTTCTACACAACCTATCAGTGCTGCAAAATGATAAATACAAGAAAGATGAAGGGTACCTGGAAGCCCATGATGGACATCTGTGCCTCTCTACGCAGGACCATCCCCTCAAGCGAGGCCACCACCCCGAGCATCTGGTCTACGTACTCTCGAGGTGGCTGCAGACACAAGCTCAACTTATCAATAAAACAAGCAACTGCCAAAATGTCTGTGTGACAAATGAAAAATGGTAGAACATACCGGTGGTGAGTCAGGATCACTGACGTATCTGTGACCAGGTACCGGAGGCTCCATAGGGATCGGAATCGGGGAGGTAGCCCCATACTGCCAACTCGTCAACTCAGTCGGCATCTCTGGCCATCCAGGGTGATCAAGAGTCGGAGGGATCGGAGGAATCGAACTGCCCCTACCTCTAGATGTACCGGCCCTGCTAGAAGAAGGGATATCTGTAGCACGGGCGCGACTCGATGATGGTGCGCCAGTGGACCTCCGTGGTGGAGCCCGTACTCCCGACAGGGAGGGCATAAGGTATATGCGTCGATAGGTGGCGTAGTTCCCCTCAAGAAGATGTAATAAAGCATCACTGCCCTGCATAGCACTACCGACCTCCTCAGGGGATAATCTACCAGCAGTCCGCATGGTGTCTGGAGGCACAGCAGGAGGGTCCTGAGAATTGCCCCCCCATATCTGGCGCTGAAAACGTTCCCCCAAGAACCAAGCCCTGCCGACTGGTCCCTCGAGAAGGAACCTGTACTGGGAACTAGTCGACCCTCCGGGGAACTGATTGTCGAGATCATCGCCAAAGACCGCCCAGGGCTGCCAAGTGATCTGCGGACAACCAGTGCATAAATCAATCAGAAATCAGAATATATAACAGATCGAAGATGAAAATGAAAGGAGCTGAGAGTTCTGAAATACCTCTGTCGCCCGAACAGTGTCAAAGTACTGCCGCAGAGAGAAGAGAGTCTCTCGAGGCCTCGGTAGATGCTCACCCTCAAACATCAATGAATACGGAGTCGTCGGAGGCCCTGCCACCTCCATCTCCGGAGCCAATGTGGGAAAATACACATATACCCATAGCTGAGAAAAGCAGTGTAGAATGTGACTACAGAATGCAAAGTGCGCCGTATGTGCAGTGAACAAGTAATAAGGAGCAAAAATGTAAATCAAGAGGACAGAATGTACCTCCCAGGCTCTCCAGTAACCGCCGAGTAAATCCCCTCGTGTGCGAGAGACTGCGCTCATGTAACAGTACAAGGTAGCCAGGCCAGCGCCGCCCCAATCATACTGGCCGACCTGTGAGAGGTCTACCAGAGCGCTCAGGAGATATAATCCTACCATGTTCCCTCTATCAGCAAACAAGGTAGTGCCGAAGAGATACATAAGGAAACCGCGGGCATACTGCTCCGCCTCCTCAGGAGTCCCAGGCTCCATCTGTGGCCGCCGGAAATGGGAAGCAAACCAGGAGTATCGGACCCTCCCCGAACCTCTGTCTACAGGCGGGTGTGCCCCCAATAGGTGCATCCAGGCAGCCTCCCACTGACCCATATCCTCGTCGTAGGGAATGGGCCCACCGCCTACGTCTAGGCCGGTGAGTACAGCAAAGTCCAACGGGGTCATGGTCATATCCCCGGTGGCAGAAAAGTGGAAAGAATTGGTGGTGTCCCACCATCTCTCCGCCAAAGCAGCAAATAAAGTCCTACTGATGAGGCGATGAGATAACCCTCTGCAGAATGGCCCGAATCCTGCAAAGTCAACTAATCCCCGAACAGCTTCCGGAAGCTCAAAATACCACTCCCTCGCGGCGACGGAGCCATATCCTCGCACTGTGCGAGAGTGAACCTGCATTTCAAGTAAATGCATAGATCAGCAAATGAAGTGAAAATGAGCTGCGTGCAAATGGAGTGAAAATGGGCTGCGTGTTCAGTGAATTTGGTATTTGTGTTGCGTATTCAAAATTTCAGAAAATCAGTGGGCTGTGTGTTCGCTTCAAATTTGGGACTGTGTGTTCTACTTCAAATCAGTGGGCTGTGTGTTCGCTTCAAATTTGGGACTGTGTGTTCTACTTCAAATCAGTGGGCTGTGTGTTCGCTTCAAATTTGGGACTGTGTGTTCTACTTCAAATCAGTGGGCTGTGTGTTCGCTTCCAATTTGGGACTGTGTGTTCTACTTCAAATCAGTGGGCTGTGTGTTCGCTTCAAATTTGGGACTGTGTGTTCTACTTCAAATCAGTGGGCTGTGTGTTCGCTTCAAATTTGGGACTGTGTGTTCTACTTCAAATCAGTGGGCTGTGTGTTCGCTTCAAATTTGGGACTGTGTGTTCTACTTCAAATCAGTGGGCTGTGTGTTCGCTTCCAATTTGGGACTGTGTGTTCTACTTCTAATCAGTGGGCTGTGTGTTCGCTTCAAAGCTGGGCTGCGTGTTCAGAAAATCTGAGTTTTGAGACTGTGTGTTCTACTCTTAGTCAGTGTGTGCTGTGTGCTCATTTTCGACTTCAGGTGTTCGTGAAATTCAAGTGTTTAAGTCACATGCTCAGGATGCAAGTATCGTGTCGTAAGCTGAACTGTGTGTCTAAGCATGGCAGGAGCATGAAATGCACGAGAAATACAGACAATCAAGTGAAATACCTCTGCATCATAGGAGAGGTGCTGCTCCGGTTCTCGCAGAAGGAGATCCCCTGGTACCCGATCGTTGAAATCGGTAAAATGACGAAAAGTGGCTCGCGGAAGCCTATGCACCGCTGGAGCATAACGATCGGGAATGAAAGGACGGACCCTCGGGGGCAGTGTCGTGAGATCAAAATCATCCCCGGCACCTGGAGGACCTCCGCCGAATGGAAAATGACCCGCCATATCGAGAAATCTGCAAAGAGGAGCAAAAATGAGCAAAATGGGCCAAAATTGGAAAAAGTCAACAGAAAGTCAACTCTCGGGAAACGAAAAGTCAACAAAAGTCAACTCCCGGAAAAATTTTCCAAATATTGAAACAAAATTACCTCAAGTGGTGAAAATGAGAAGGGAAGCCCCGGAATCAAAATTTAGTCGCTTCAAAGTGCTTAAATCTGAAGGATTTCGCGAAAACAACTCGCGTGGGAGGCCGAGGGGCGCGTATAAAATGCAGATCTGAAAGAGAAAATGGCTCAGAGAGCAAGAGGAGAGAATTCCACACTTGGGGGTGTGATTTCGGAGGCAATGGGCAAGCATATATATAGAAATGTGAAAAATGACCAAAATGCCCCTACTTTGGGCAGGTGGCCGGCCGGCCACCTAACCTGGCTGGCCGGCCCCTCTACTTTTTGCCCTGGCCGATGGCCTCTCCTAGGGAAGAGAGCTGGCCGACCATGTTCCCCACCCCCTCCCCTACCTCTCTGCAAATTTTGAGGAAAATCGGAGCTCCCGGGACCCGAAAAAGTTGAAGAAAAGTGCACTTTCTGGCGCCGAATTGCTCCGCCGGAACTTTAGCTGCAATTTCTGACATGTGTCTCATCATTATTCATCAAAATCGGAGTGTATCCTTTTTAAACATGTTGTGACCTCTCCGGAAGACGAATCAGAGGCCGCGATCGAGTTGCCATCACCGAAATGCGCGTTTTCCGGCTCAACATTTCATGTCAGACGGGCACCCTCACTTATGTTCGTTTTGCATTATTTGGCTCATAATTTGCGTTCTCATCAATGTTTAGCATGTCATGCATGATTTCTTGATGTGTAATACTCCTGCGCTTGAACATGCGTTGTCGCGCATTATCTTTTCTCGCGTTGTGTTGCATTCATTCACCGGCACTGTGTGTGTCAAACTTTTCGAATCCTAGGAATCACATTGACTGTATGTTGTTAGCATATTGTTCTTGTTAGATTTCTCTCTTTTGCAGGCACGATATTGTATGTACGGTTCATTTGAGGCTGGTGCGACCAGACGAATCGCGCAGGTATCGTATCTTCTCCGTGTGAGACGCGACGAGAATTGAATAATTCTCCGCATTCCTAACTACATGAAATATAGTTGTTGCTTTGCATTCTCGCTTAAAACTGTTGCATCTATTTGTCAATACTTGCTTCATCGCAGCTTGTTGCACTTGCATGATCACTTGGCTCCGTGCCTATCACTTTGCATTTTGCTCCCTTTGCCCGAAGGCACGCCTGCGGGCACACACACCTCTGTTTATCTTGTATGATTGTCTAAGTCTTCGGCCTTGTCAAAAATGGGTCGTCTTTGGGCTTTGACATTCACTCACGTCACTTCTTGACTTCCGAGTTCTGTCAAAGAGGGGCAACTGTAGACACCCCATTTTTGACCGACCTTAAGACTCAGACGTCACCGATTGAGCGCTCGGTGATGTTGCATATTGTGCCCGTTCAGAAGTCTCAGAGTCGCGGCCGTGCGCCCTGCCTCCGGACTTCCGAATTTTCTTCTCTACTTTGTCTCGGTTTGCGAACCAGACTCGGTTTTCTCTGTTTTCTTTCCTGAGGGAAGGGAGTGGTCCTGTAGACTATCTCTCAGTGGCCGTGAGCTACTTTTTGTGGCCGTAGGCCATTTTGCCCATTTCGGAGCCCGGTTCCCGGTTTTCGGGATCGTCAGGCCGTGTGCCTCGGCTCGGGACCGCCCAACCATCTCCGAGTTCTCCGGTTTTTGGCTTGCACCTCTGTTTTATAGTTCCGAGGAACACTGGGGCCTCTGATGCCCACTTCGTGGCCGTATGCCACTTTCGGTGCCTGTAGCCGGTTTTCGGGACCCCGAATAGCGCGGTTTGGGCCCCGATCATTCATTTTGCATCGGTTTTCTCTGATTTTTGGCAGGAACCTCTGTTTTGTCATTCCAAAGGACACTGGGGTCACAGATACCCACTTCGCCGCCGAACACCACTTCCGGCACCCGCAGCCCATTTTCGGGATCCCGAATGGCTCGGTTTTGGCCCCGAGCGTTCATTTCTCATTAGTTTTTGTTCAAATTTGGCAGGTACCTCTGTTTCAACACCAGGAAGATCACTGGGGGGTGGGAGGCCAGCAATTATCCCAGATAGCCAGTTTCGCTCCTCCGGAGCCCGTTTTTCTCACTTCCGGGCCAATGTTGACCACCCTGGGGGTATTTTCTTCCCACCAAAGCCACATATCTGTGATCAGGGGACATGGGAGGACCCTAAAAAAGCATGGTCGGCCAGAAAATTGGGAGTTCATTTTTGGGCCTCTCCTTCAAGTCCAATGTTGTGGCCCCTGCTTCAGTGTTGCCAAATTCCAACCTTGGAACCTTGTTCTACACATCTGGGAGGACACCAAGGGTATATGGTCGGCCAGAAATTGTGCATTTCACTTTTGAGGCTCTCCTTCAAGCTCTATGTTGTGGCTCCTGCTTCAGAGTTGCCAGATTCCGACCTTGGGGCCTTGATCTACACACATGGGAGGACACCACTGCATGGTGGTCGGCCAGTAATTTTTGAGTTCATTTTTTTGAGGGTGGCTGGCCGGCCATGGGAGGTGGCTGGCCGGCCAGGAGGGGTGGCTGGCCGGCCACCTTGCAGAGAAACACCTGGCCGACCGGATTCTTGCTTTCCAGCTCAGTACAGCTGTCCGGATATTTTTGCTGAAATATCCCCTCATCCGGGGGATATTTTGGGAGGGAAAGCTTGGATGCTTCTCCCTCCCCTTTTACACCTTTTCTCCCTTATTTAAAGGGACCATCAACTCCTTCCTCAAGGTTAGAAAAAATTGCCTCAAGACATCCCTCTCTCAAAGCTTCATTTCCATAGCCAAAACCTTGAAAAACTTCCAAGTTCCTAGCTCCCCTCTTCATCAACCCTTAGCTCCACCATCAACACTACCATTCCAGCAGCTAGGAAGTGAATTTCAGAGGTTGAGAAGCTACAAATCAAAGCCAAGAAGCAAAGAAAGACAAGTCTTCAAGGGTAAGTCTTAACAACCAACTTTTAGGGCTTTTTCTTGATCTTTTCTTATACTCTAATTGGTTGAGAATTGGGGCTCCGACCCCTACTGCTTTCTTGCTTATTTTGAGCCCCTCTACAACATTGTAGAAGGGCTCAACTTCATTTGGTGCTTATATATACTAGTTCCTTCAATATTCACCAAGTTTGTCACATTTTTGCATGCTAGAATTGACCTATTTGTGTTGGTTTTTAGGGGTCCGACCCCTACTTCTTTCTTGCTTATTTTGAGCCCCTCTACAACATTGTAGAGGAGCTCAACTTCATTTGGCCATTGTATATACCACCCCCTTCAAATTTCATCAAGTGTGCCATATTTTGTATGCAATTTTTGACCTATTTGTGTTTGTTTTTGGGACTTCGACCCCTACTGGTTTTAGTCTTATTTTGACCCCCTTTACATGTTTCATGAAGAAGGTTTGGTCATTTGATGTATAGATTGCACGTCTTGTGTTATACCCTTTTGTGGCTCCTTTTTGCCTTCCATTTCTAGCATGTTTGTCTTATGATTTAGAGGCTGCCATCTTCTGCATATATGCTTATTTTTAGGTCCTCTTTAATGTTGTAGAAGAAAGTTTGTCCATTTGAATTTTCTATATACCATCTCCCTTTATAATGCTCTTTTGGCCATTAATCTTGTATGATATTGTTGATCTATCCATGCTAGCATTTTGGCCTTGTTTGCTACTGAAATAAGCCACATTTGGGACTGCCTTGCTACTATTCTTGCTGCCATGATCATATTTTGCATGTATAGCATGGCTATAGGCCATTTCGGGGCTTAATTTCACATTTTCGGGAGGATTGCATGCTTCGGGTGTCATTTCGAATTGTTTCGGGGCTGTTTCCCCCTTTATTTAGGTGCTGAAATATGGTTTGCATGCTTGCATATCATTTCCCATGTCATTTCATGCCTTAAATGCATTGCCTCGGTTTGCGTGCCCGTGTGCACGCATTTCGAGGCACCTCTGTTTTATCCGACGGCAGCCTATGTGAGTGCGGCTGAGGCTCTCTCATGTTGGCATAAGCCCATCACTGCATTCTGTATGCCATCTTGTGCATTCCTCGTTTTGCGTGTCCGCGGGCACGCGTTTCGAGACGGCTTTGTTTTTTTACCCGACGGCCTCCTATGTGAGTGAGCTGAGGCTCTCCCATGTTGGTGTAAGCCCCTCGCGGCATTCCGTGTGCAATTTCATCTTTCATCATCGCCTCGGTTTGCGCGCCTGTGGGCACGCGTTTCGAGGCACTTCGGTTTTATCCGATTTTCATCTTTCATCATCGCCTCGGTTTGCGCGCCTGTGGGCACGCGTTTCGAGGCACTTCGGTTTTATCCGATTTTCATCTTTCATCATCGCCTCGGTTTGCGCGCCTGTGGGCACGCGTTTCGAGGCACTTCGGTTTTATCCGATTTTCATCTTTCATCATCGCCTCGGTTTGCGCGCCTGTGGGCACGCGGTTCGAGGCACTTCGGTTTTATCCGATTTTCATCTTTCATCATCGCCTCGGTTTGCGCGCCTGTGGGCACGCGGTTCGAGGCACTTCGGTTTTATCCGATTTTCATCTTTCATCATCGCCTCGGTTTGCGCGCCTGTGGGCACGCGGTTCGAGGCACTTCGGTTTTATCCGATTTTCATCTTTCATCATCGCCTCGGTTTGCGCGCCTGTGGGCACGCGTTTCGAGGCACTTCGGCTTTATCCGATTTTCATCTCATCATTGCCTCGGTTTGCGTGCCAGTAGGCACGCATTTCGAGGCACCTCATTCTTTTCATTCCGGCATCCTATGTAAGTGTGGCTGAGGCCCTCTTCATGTTGGTGTAAGCCCATCATTACATTTCGCATGTCATTCCGCATCGCCTCGGTTTGCGTGCCCGTGGACACGCATTCCGAGGCATCTCCTTTTCATAGCATTGCGCATGCTAGGATTGTATGTTAGTTGCATTTCATGCATATCATGCATATTGCACGGGAAACTAGGTACGTTTCGCACTCCGAGTGGCGGAACGGGTCTCAATTCCCAAGTCGCCGATACTCCGGATTACCCATGATGGGGTTAGGCTCTTGTTGTAGCATCCATCCGCATTCATCCCATATTGAGTTGTGCAATCCGATTCCTCGACCATCATGCATCGGTATGCGTGATTGGTGGTACGAGGATCGAGGCATGCATATATTTGTGAAATACACTGCTGTGCCCTTTTCCTGCTCTCTGTTGCAGCAAAATCCAGAATCAGCAAATTTTCGGAGTCCGGCGCGCATTTCGAGAAATACTGCAAACAGAGGCTAATCGGGGCATCCCGGTGAATTTCCGCGCCAAGCAGCCCAACCGGCGGCATCTATCAACAGCGAGGCAGTCCCTGGCTTGCATGCCAGTTTTACAGTTTTCTTAATTTAATTTGTTAATTAATTAGAAATCTGTATTATTCTTTTATTCGGACTGTATTATTTATTCGGACCCTCTGCGCGAGGGCATAATTGTAATAAGTGTGGGTGAGTGTGATGTATGTCTTCCAACCCCCATTTCTTTCTCCCTTTTATTTATCTGCTTACGATGGTTAGATATAGGGCATATTTCAATTAGCATACAGTATGACAGCATGTTTGCATCATTCATCTGCTTGCATGCACCGGGCTCGGCGCATCATACAAACTGCATTTGTATTTCAATTCCGAGTTGAATACATGTTAGTTGTAGCATTCCACATACCATGTTTAGAATAGCCGAGCCTGCTATAGTTTGCATCTTTGCATGTGTTGCATTAGGCATTTCAGCATACTTAGGATCATGCATGATTTCTAATCAGCTTTTGTTTTGGCTTGGAGTACTCGGTAAGTTTTATGCTTTAGCATCCTTGCATGCGTGTGAGTGTTGCCATGAATAGCATGCTTACCATGAGGCTATTTGCTTATGTGATATAACTGCCTTGAATGCCTGTGGGTGGAGGTTGAGTTATCTGAATTGGAATAATTCATTGACTGTTTGTTTTAAGCCCACTAGATAGTGGCAAAGTCACTGTTTTCTAAGCCCACCCGAGGGTGGCAAATCCGCATTTTAGCCTACCTGCGGGTAGCACCTTCACACCATTTTCAAACAAACAAACATGAAATGTTTTGTTCCAATTCAGACGGCCCAGTCTATACTTGTTTGCTGCGAGCATCACATAGTAATCTAGGCTAATAACCGGAATAAGAGCATACAATGTTTTCAAAAACAGATATCATGGTTAGTAGAGGCCGGTCTTTGACCGGGCGAGCGGGGGGTGCTCACGATGTGACCTTCCCCAATCGTACCCAAGTTCCCGAGCCGAGGCAACTTTGGTAATGACGGACACGTGGCCTTTGGCACCGAGTCAGGGTTTCCTAAATTTCCCATTTTAAAAATATTTAGGTGGCGACTCTGTTATCTGGCAAAGCAGTCCATGTTTGGCACTTCTTTCAAAAAAATCTGTTTTTCTTCAAAACGATTTGCCAGAGTTGGACTCTTTGGTTCAGATTTAGAACCGCAACAAAATCGAGTCCGAACTGTAGCGAGGTCCCTCGCGGGCGTTGTTACACCCGCGTTCCGTCCAGTGCGTGCAAGACACAGCTCGGCTACACCAATTGGTGCCTGACCGGTCAATATTCCCAACCGTGTAAGTCAGGCCGCTGGCCGCGTCAACAGAGAGATTAGCTCGGCGCCGCGCGGTCCGTCACGCCAGACATTATCTTAGCTCGGCCGTACAGTCGGGCGTATTCCTCCCCTCTCATAAGGAGTTTTTTTTTATGTGTTACATTAGTATTACGTTTGGATGTTAATTAATGTTAATGTTAAAATAGGGGCGAACACCACAAAAAAAAAACAAACACCACACTAATAACACCACAAACGGGATAACATCATCCACCTACAAATCACTCCACTAAATCCCTATAAAAAAAAAAAAAAAAAAAATAGAAACGTAAAAACTTGCCTTACCCATGCACACCCAATATTAGGAAAAAATTCAAACAAAATCGCATAAAGGGCAAATAAGTAAACTTTTAAACTACAAATCAAGGAAATACAACATATCCAAAATAAAAAGGACTAATTGGTTTGAAAAAAAACTTCCAGGATTAAATGGAATAACTTTTCTCTAAATGGGATTTATGAGTAATTTTCATAAAATTTATGAGACCTTTGGGTTTATAAGAAAAAAAAAGGGACTAAATCGTTCCCAATATCACATTTTGGGGTTTATAAGAAAAAAAGGAGGACTAAATGGAGAAACATTTCTCCAAATGGGATTTATGAGTAATTTTTCCTAAATTTTAATTGATAAAAAATAGTGGGCTTCCCATTCACAAAACGTATTAACACACTAAAAAGTGTAATACTTTAATGTAACATTCAAACGTAACACTCCAATGTAACACTCAAAACAAAATCTTAGTGCAATACCATAATGTTACACATAAAAAAAAAATTCATTAATGAAATTTTCTCAAACGTAACATTCCAATATAACACTTCAAAAGAACTTCTTAACGTAACACTTTAATGTAATATACAAAAAAACTCCTTAATGTATTTTTTTTCTAAACGTAACACTCTAAAAAACCTCCTTAGTGTAATAATCTAATGTAACATAGAAAAAAATTCCTTGATGTCATTTTCCTAAATGTAATACTCTAAGATAATATTCTAAAAAAACTTCTTAACGTAACACTCTAATGTAACACACAAAAACTCTTTAGTATAACATTATAATATAACACACAAAAAAACTCCTTAGTAAACTTTTTCAAAACGTAACACTTTAATATGACACTCTCAAATTTTTTCTAGTGTAACACTTTAATGTAGAAAAAAAAAAAAAAAAAAAAAAAAAACTCTTTGGTATAATTTTCTTAAACGTAACACTCCAATGTAACACAAAAAAAAAAAAAAAAAAAAAATTCTTAATGTATTTTTCCCAAACGTAGCGCTCCAATGTAACACAAAAAATAAAATAAAAATTCTTAGTGTACTTTTCCTAAATGTAACACTCTAATGTGCCTGTTTGGCAGAGCTTAATTACAGCTTATTTCAGCTTTCAGCTTAATTTAAGCTATTTTGATGTGTTTGGTTTAGTTTATAGCTTATAATTTTTTGGAAGTCAGAAATCAGCTTATTCTTTGAGTGGGGCAGGAGATGCTTTAAGAATAAGCTGGAAATCAGCTTAAGCTGAAAGTTATAAGTTATAAGCTGTTTAGGCATAAGCTATAAGCACTTTCCTACAGCTCTACCAAACACGGCCAATATAACATTAAAAAAGAAAGGATGTGAGATTTTTTAAACTATTCCAAAATGAGTATAAATATTCCTTAGTAAGTTTTAGATAAATGTATAATTTCAAACTGTGAGTGTTACGTTTGGAAAAAGTACACTAAGAATTTTTTTTAGTATTTTTGTGTGTTATATTAGAATATTTTACATTGAAGTGTTACGTTTGAGATTTCACTGATTGGAGTGTTACGTTTAGGAAAAGTATACTAAAGATTTTTTTTTTTTTTGGGTTATATTGGAGCATTACGTTTGGAAAAAGTACAGGAGAAATCTTTTTTTTTTTTTTTTTTGAGTATTACGTTGTTATGTACGTTATTAGAGTGTTAGGTTTTTTTTCGTAATGTGAGATTTGTTCTAGAATGAGAGAAAATACAAAACTTCTATAGTGCAAATTGTCTAAATGTGTAAATTTACATTTTGAGAAATCCACTTTTATTCCTAAAAAATTAAATCCAAATATGCAAGTGACTATTTTTTTTTGTAATTTCCACTTTAATAGGACATTTGAGTTCATAAGAAAAAATAGAGGACTAAACAGTTCGTAAGTTCATATCTTGAGATTTATTGATACTTCAGCCTATAATTATATTAAAAATGTGTTACTAATTATATTTTTTTCAAATCTCATAAAAGTTAATATGATTCACTATTTTTTACAAAGCAATCATCCCTCTATTCCTACACCTTTTTCCTTCCATTTTCCTCCTAACCAAACACGTCCTCCGAGCCATAAGATTGAACAAATCAATCCACCTCACTCACTCACTCACATTCTCTCTCCTCAAACCTATATATAGATAACAAAAATAAATAAATAGAAATAATTCCAATTTCAAAATTTCCAAACCCCCCACATCCAACGGTCCAGATCCAGTCTTTCCCCCACCTTGACTATATATAAATGGCCCCTTCCATTTCTCACGCTCCATTCCTCTCTCTCTATCTCTCTCTCTCTCTCTCTCTCTAACTCGGAAAATCCTCTCTGCAACTCTTGCCCTTTGGAGTTCGTTTCAACAATGTCGACCGAAAAGGAGAGGGAGACTCACGTTTACATGGCCAAGCTCGCCGAACAAGCCGAGCGCTACGACGGTATAAACATATTTATATATATATATCCACTTCTATATGTGTATGTATATAATAAGAATGTGTTTGTTTATGTATAGGAATTGTAGATTTCAGCTCATAAATGTCAAATGATTTGGCCTTGTGTTTTGATCTGTATATATGAGGAATTCGTGGAATCTCTATTGATGATTAATCCGATGTTTCTTTTGCTAATCCTGATTTGTTTGGTTTGATTATATTTGTGTTATTTGGAAATGCAGATGCCAATTCGATTGATTGCATTGTTAAATTTATTTTGATTTGCTTGTTTTATTGGAGTCGAAAATTCTAGTTTTTTTTTTGGTTTTGATTTGATGCATGTGAGAAGCAAGACAAAAATGAGAGATGTGATTGTTATTCGGTTATCGATTGATTGGTTGAGTGTGATTGATTTTGATCGTTTGGACCCTCAAAGGAAATGGGCATTGTTGTATTTCTTTTCTTTCTTTACGGTCATTGCTTCATGTTACAGTTTGGATTGTTCATCGTATGCAAGTTGAAAAAAATGTTTTTAGATCGGGGTTAAAATACTGAACGATAGTGTACTACTGGTAGTTTTGCAAGCTCATATATATGGATTACGGGGTAGGCAAAATGAACTTCAATCTTTCATATTGATGGGTCGATCAAAAAAACAAAAAAGAACAAACTTTCATATTGATGGTTCATTCATTGGTTGGGCAAGCTTAGATTATACAATATTAACTTTCCTATGTTTCAAGACGGTTTTGATTCTTTTCTTTTTGTATATGTATATATGGAATATAGATACAAACATATTTTACACTCCAATGTAGTTTTAAAATTTTTCTCTAAGATCATAAAATCTGTGTTAACTCTTATGGAGAGACATTGAATGTGAATTCTCGATTAGTAACAATACAAGATTGTTGCAATGCTAAACGTTAACTTTGATTGCTGTTACAGAAATGGTTGAGTGTATGAAGAGTGTTGCAAAACTTGATGTGGAGCTGACTGTAGAGGAGAGGAACCTGCTCTCTGTGGGGTACAAGAATGTGATAGGTGCCCGGAGAGCATCTTGGCGAATTATGTCTTCAATTGAGCAGAAGGAAGAATCTAAGGGAAATGAGAACAATGTTAAGCTCATTAAGGGTTACCGTCACAAGGTAGAGGAGGAGCTCTCAAAGATTTGCAGTGACATTCTGACTATAATCGACAAGCATCTCATCCCCTCTTCCAACTCGGGAGAAGCAACTGTTTTTTACTACAAGATGTGAGTCATGTTGTTCTAATGGTATAATTCTCTTAATATGATTGCTTGTTTGATATGGATTACTCTGTGACAATTCCCTCGTGCTTGATGATGCTTTTTCATTTGGAATATACTACTATTATCTTCAGATATCTCATTGAATATATTCTAGGTGAAAACCACCATATGTCACTATGACAATGAGAGGTCACTTTTCTTGCCATTATTGTGTACTTTGTGTTTAATTAGTTTCAAAATCTTGCATGCAAGGGGACAGCATTTTTGCTTTGCTTTCCATGCTTCCCTTCTTTATACAAAAACAAGTGGTGCACTCATGAAAGGAATTGAACTATCCATTTGATCTTTTCTTTCTATCCCTTTTTTGGCTTTTGTACAAGACAAGTGGTGCACTTGGTTACTTTTTTTTTTTCTGATAATTTTATTCTCTTCTCAAAGTTACAAGTTATGGTGTTTTGGCTAATTCAGGAAAGGTGACTACTACCGGTATCTTGCTGAGTTTAAGACTGACCAAGAAAGGAAAGAGGCAGCTGAACAATCATTGAAGGGCTATGAGGCACGTTTACTTGTCGTAACATACATAGAGATGCATGGCGCACTGCTGCATGTTACATAGTTTTTTTATTTTATTTTTTTTGAACTTTAACTTGATGAATCTTCTTGTTGCTGTTTCTTTGTTAGGCTGCCTCTGCCACTGCAAATACAGATCTCCCTTCAACACACCCAATTCGTCTTGGCCTTGCTCTCAACTTCTCTGTCTTCTACTATGAAATAATGAATTCTCCTGAGAGGTAATTTTTATTGCTCAAGCATCTAGTGTCACTTCTTGAGGTTTGGTTTTTTTTTTTTTTCCTGTGGACATTATCATCTCAATTTTTATGGCTATTTAATGATTTATATTGGTGGTTGAATTTGCAGAGCATGCCATTTGGCTAAACAAGCTTTTGATGAAGCAATTGCAGAGTTGGACACGTTGAGTGAGGAGTCATACAAAGATAGCACCCTGATCATGCAGCTGTTGAGAGACAATCTCACTCTCTGGACCTCTGATTTGCCTGAAGATGGAGGTATAGTCTAGCCAGAAACAAAATAGATTAGGAAGTTTTTTGATGTGGGGATTTCAGTGCACTTGGCTTGGCTTTGATCTCTCAAATTTTAGTCTGTTTCCATTGGTTGGAAAAGCCTTTTATACAGTGCTCAAATTGAAAGCTAAATTCTTTTCATTATTGATATTGTTTTCTTACATGAAATTCAAGCAGTAAATTGTTGAAGGATGAATTTTAAGAGAGAATGTGAGGTGCATATCAATCGCTAATACACTTGCATGCAAATGATATTTTTAACGCTTGGAAAACAATGGGGGAAGAGTTTGAATTTCTGTTCTGGTGTTTCCCCAACTTACATTGGCACAGGAACATACTCGTGAAATCTAAATTGTAAATAACTCGTGCAGGAGATGAGAACTTCAAAGTTGAAGAACCAAAATCAGCAGAGCCAGAGGTTAATCCTTCACTTGTTTTTCTCAGTGTTTTTATATTCTTAATGTTAATTTAAAAATCTAAAATTAATCTCTTTTGCAGCATTGATGAGGTACCCAAGAGCACTGTGAAAGGCAATCCATGACGATACTATGCAAAATTGGCTTTTGCCTCAGTTTTTCTCACAATGGGAGGAATTTACATGGGACAGTGTCAACATTTTATGATGGAGAGTCAATCTTTTCAGCCCATCCCAAGCCAGATGATGATGAGAATTTTTGTTGATCTGCCTGATAATTGTTCCTATTTTATTTTTCTATGTTGATCATTTGCTTCGAATTTTGCTGTTTCATGTACTTCCATAGATACTTTATTTTTCAAATATATATATTTATATTTCAGCTCTTGTTTTAAATGACTCCTTTCTCTCTTCTTGTCTTGCCTATGAAATTATTGGTATAGTAAACAAATCATGTTCGATCTAATTAGAGTTGATTGTTTAAATTTCATTTTAAAAATAGAAAACGATTTACAAATAGAATTGTTATACAAAATTGACACAAGAACAATGTGACAATGGCATTCTTAGAAATAGGAGTCAATTTGATGGACTTTCGAATTTAAAATGAGGAAACATAAAGCTGTTATATCATTCTGAATAATTGAACTGAGCTTGAGAGCCTTTTTAAAAAAAAAAAAATGTAGATGGGTTTATCAACCCTCATTTCAATTTGAGCTCAAATAATAATAATACTTCAGTTTGTTTACATAATTGCATTGGCTAAATTACACCTGCACTGTTGAGGTTTGGCTTTAATATTGAATACTTCTTAGACGGTTTGGAAATAACATTTTCCTCCATAAAAATTATAATCTCATTATAATTTGTCGCCTCTGTAACACCACTTGTTGACATCATCGATTAATTTGCTTGGTGGATTACAACGGTGCCCCTGACAAATTAGACCCCTTATTCAAAATTAACAATCTTTATATTGCATTTATTTCTCTCTCTAATTTGTTTGTCATAAATCGCTTGCTTTTTTTACTTTATTTTGCTCCATTTTTTAGTAGAAGGCAATGATGGAGTTGGATTTTTGTGCCTCATATTTGATGAAATGATTTAGAAAGTGTCGACCAAAATTGTCAGTAGTGAAGGGGGAAAAGACGGGCTATGAAGGGAGGGCGGGGTAGAGAAGAAGCTCCCTGTCTAGTCAATCTGAAGGAGAAAGACAAGTCATTTGTATTGTGGCTTGATGTTTATGCACATGAAACAGTATACACATTCATGAATTAGAAGCAGCATAAATGCCATTCTTATGCTTTGGAGATTATACAAGTATTTTAGGACAATCACTTTTGTGAATAATGTCAAATATTAGATTCTGTTTTTTTTGTTTTTTTTATTATACAAAAATCAATTATAAAATCAAACACACTTCTTTAACATGCACTATTAGAAAAACTGGTTAAATAATATGGAACTATTTGCAACGGTGGCAATTATAAAATCAAACACATTTCTTTCATATGCACTATTAAAAAAATTGGTTAAATAACCTGGAATTATTTGCGACGATAACAATTATAAAATCAAACACATTTATTTCACATACACTATTAAAAAAACTGGTTAAATAATATGGAACTATTTGTGATGATAACATGAAGTTATTTGAGACGGCAGCATTCAAGCCGTTAAAAAAACCACTTTGTGTAGCAAATTTTTTTTTTAAAAATAAAAATAAATTATACGATGAAATCTTATCATCACAAAATAGTTACATTTTCAGGTAACGACGACTATACGAAACGGAAGAAAAATGTGAGACTTAATTCATGTGAAAAAATTATGTCCAATTTTGTAATAGTTATATGTTCTTAAACTTTTTCTATTAGACTTGTACCAAAGTTATCCCTCCCAAATTTCATTTTCTCTGAATCAAATGAGGCCTATTTCATTTATTGGAGACAGCAATATACGTAAATAGAAGAGAGCAAACGCTATGATAATACCTTCTTCTTCTTCATTTTTTTTTGTTTTTTTTTTGGTAGTTTCCAAAGAATCAATTCAACCAATCAAAACCTGGTCTAGCAACTTGATTTTTTTAACTAAAATAATCACAAAATAAAAAACAAAAATAAAAAAGTCACTAAAAAGGCCAAAAAATACTATAAAAATTAAAACATTTCAATAATTTACGATTTTCAATACAATTAAAAAGTCACTTCTAAACTCAAAAAATAAAATAAAATAAAATAAAATGTTTGGTTTTAATTTTCTAAATTCAAATTTCTAAAAATTGAGTATTTTATTTTTCATATTTTTTTATTTTTAGTGAATATTTTTAAAATTTTAAGCAATTTTTTTACTTGTTTAGATGCACCTTACTTAAATGTATCTAAAAAGGTAAAATATTTGTAAAAAAAATATTATAAAAAATTGATAAATACACAAGAATACAAAAAAAAAAAAAATGTACTTAATTTTTGTATTTTAAAAATATTTTTGATATTTAGTGAATTTTTTACATATTTTTTTTCACAAATATTATAATTTTTAAGTGTATTTATGTTAGGTATATCTAAAATTAAAAAAAAATGCTTAACATATTAAAAAAAAATCAATAAAAACAAAAAAAATACAAAAAATAAAATATTTTAATTTTAAGTAAATTCTGAGTTTCAAAACTAAACAAACTGACTGTTGTTTCATCTTATAAAAAAGTTTAAAAAATATTTAAAAAATCAATTCTCAAACGAGGCTTGAAATGATAGGTTAAACACTAATGACAAAAGCAGTAACACATAAATAAATATGGCTCCGTTTGGCAAGTTGGGTTATGGGTTTTTTTGGCTATTTTAGCCACAAAAGACAAAATAGGCTATTTTAGCCACAAAAAACAAAACATCACATCCAATCCATAATCATTACACTCTTCTCTCACAAAAAAAGTCAAAAAAGTCAAAAAGCCAAAAAGCCCTTTCCAAACCAAGCTTTTTAACCCAGGCTAAAATAACCAAAAAAACCAAAAAATCAAAAAGCCAACCCACTTCCCAAACCAACCCTACCAACCCTATGATCTCCTTGGTGTTCTAGTTCTCATTTCCTGAAATAGCAGGGCTAGAAATACAAATTTTGGAATTCTGCTATTGTTTGTGCGTTCCTTCTTGGAGTTTTTCCGTTGTCCTTTGTGTTAAAAGTATATGTTCAATTATTTTGAAATTATATAATAGTAGTCTATTTATCATGAAAATTGTAATGAAACCCTGATTATTGATTGTCAAAAAATAGTCAGGTCCTTCCTCAGCTGAGACCCTCCGACCCTCTAGCCAGCCCATGGCCTCCAGCAACATTCTGGCCACTTCCAAACACCCCAAACTGCCAGCCACCACTTTTTGACAACTCACCTAACATATTTTTTGTTTTTTAAAGGGGAAAAAATTTAGTTTTTTATTTTTTGTAAACAAAAAATAAAAAACTCACAGCGTTATCATACGACGCTTATCGAATGACTATGCAAAGAACATAGACTTTGGATATATGATAAAAAAATGATCTGCATTGTTTGGGAAGGGTTAAAATGGCTATTTTAGTCATAAAAGACAAAATAAGCTATTTCAGTCATAAAAAACAAAACATCACATCCAACCCATAATCATTACACTATTCGCTCACAAAAAAAGCCAAAAAAGCCAAAAAGTCCTTCTCAAACCAAACTTTTTAGCTTAGGCTAAAATAGCTAAAAAAGTCAAAAAGCCAACCCACTTTCCAAACGGAGGCAAAGCAAACTCTATTTGCATGTATTTGTGATCAGGCTTCATTGAATTAACCATACAAGATATCAGTTGCCTCTATAAGTCTTGGAAACAGAAAACTCATCTGAACGAACCCTTGATAAAGAAGCAACAGATGATCTTGATTCGAGAATACGATATTGTCATCATTAAATGTGTTGTAATAATCCCTATCAATTCACTAGATTTTGTTCCTTCATGTTTCTTTCATTCATAAAAAATGAAAAAGACAAAAAAAAAGAAAAAAAGAACAAGTCAATTTTCTTTAAAAAGAAAAGTATTATTAAGCTCTCAGAAATTTTGAAAGACATGTTGACATCCAACAGTATTTGCATCTTACTTTGTACACACATTTCTTAAATAACCAACATTTTTAAAAACGACAAAAATATCTTACGAACATGATGATGACACCATCAATATAGAACAAACAAAAAACAACTTCAAAGGAAAACATGTATGTATACCCAAATTTTGTCGCTCAAGATTCTTCCTTTACAAAATAGCTTTGCGGCAGGCAAAAATCCTCCTCCTGATTCAGGATTTCCACATCCTCGTCGTCTGATTTCTGAAATTTAGCAAAATAAGAGAATGTTAAGTACACTGCAAGTCTTCACTGTCAAAACGAAAAGATGGAGTGCCTTTTAAAATAATCTACAGAGGAAACACATGCACAAAAAGTAAAAATTTGCTGTTTTTTCTTTTCTTTTTTTCTTTCTTTTCTGACGATAGTAAACATTTGACAGCTCTTGAAACACATCCCGAATCACAAACGCAAAACATATAGTACATGGCATAGCCAGATAAAATATCGAGATTAAATCTTCCAACATCTCCTACTGTAAGTTGTAACAATTCATTTGTCCTAGCAGTGCGTCATTGGATATATGACCAGACCAGACCAGACCAATCAGCACTCATCTCAATTTATCATTAATTGGAGGCACGGAAAAACCTTTGGGCTTTTTCCAAATTAAGTCTCTTATCTGTCTTAAAATCCTAACCTAAATTTTCTTTTGATGAGTATGTCATTATGATACAAACAGTCCATGAACTGAAACATTCATAGTTCTGCGAAAACATGTGTCTGTTGTCCACAAATATTCATCAATAATAGGTCCCTCATTAGCTCTCTGAAAATTGAAATCATCCAACAAAGTTTACAAAGCATTTGAAATGAGTTTATTAATAATTATTGAACAATCATTTTATTGGTTTTAAGGGATGAATTCACCAATAGTTTTTTGGCGATGATCGATTCATGATGATGTTTCCATGATACACCATCAACGTTTGAGATCATATGCTATGTGGAACATGGAGGACTTTAACAATCTCCATTTTATAGCATGCAAAGGCTTTTCATTATAATTGCATCTATATTTGTGAACAAAAAGTCATCATTACGAAGATAACATGAAACGTCATCAAATTGTCATTATACTTGCCAGCATTTCCAAGTCGTAGAAACGATCCAGTAGCTGCAGAACATCTGTAGGAGAAAAGGGTCGACCAAAGCTGCAAGAATAACTTACCTAAGTGTAAGAATATACAGGAAACTTACCAGATCTTTACTTGAAGATCTAGGAGAATAAATTAAGAAAATAGAAAGAAAAAAAGAAAAAGAAAAGGTAGAACAAACCTTCTTCGCAGATGTTCCATTAGACCATAAATGACAAAGTGACGATGCATGCCTGCAGAAGAGCATTTAGTCAAATGAATCATTTGGATATTGATTAAATGAAACTGAGATATAAAATAAAAGCTAGTCTATCATTGAAAGATACCTCCAAATTGTCTTGAAAATTTTATTGCTTTTTTAATTTCCATTCATATGACATTTTTTGTTTTTTTCTTTTTGTTCTTCCCCCCCCCCCCCCCCCCCCCCCCCAAAAAAAAAAAAAAACCTACATTAGCATGAAATGAATCAATAAATAATTCATGTAACATTTTGTAGGTTCAGGTATGGAATAACACATGGTAAAATGGGAACCAAAGCCGTGATTTCCTCCCAACTTGGACCTATATTTGAGTTCCTTTAGAATCAACCTTACCTTATTTGACCAGTTATTCCTTTTAATATCACCCATCTTGGAAAAAACCATCGTAGTTACTAGAAGGACAAATTCCAATGAAGCGGTCTATGATCACCTATAACAAGCTATAAGCATGAACTAGAGTTCTCAAGCCTGTTTTTCAATTGAAAGGTCCTCTAAAATAATGTTTCAGGTTATTTTATTCCACTTTCAAAGAATAACCAAACCTACATGCCTTGCCTGCACATTCTGAAACTTTTGCAGAAATGGAAAGTTAAATCAGTGATAAAGCAATATAGGTCTTGAAAGGTAACTTAGCACCCTCCTAAACCTCTAGAAGCGCCATCCACCAAAGTTGAGGAAGCCCACAAGGACCTTCTTGCCCCTACTTCCTGATTAATTCATTCCTTAAACAAAACCCTCCAAATGCCAAATGAATGCAGTTGAATACAAGGCATTATTAAGCCTCCACCATCCAATGCTTATCATTACTGGCTACCATCGCCGCTGATCTCCTTCGCCAACCACCTTCTTTGGCCACCACCTCTTGTTCAAAACCACCTTATACAGCCAACCAAACCCCATCTCCAACCACAAACAATCACTTTCAGCCATCGCTTCAAGTGGCCAAGAACCTCCTCCGGCTACCACTAACCACCTTCCACCAATGAAAACCACCTTTGGCCACCACCTCCCGTGATCGACAACCACCTCCGGCCACCATCTCCAACCGTTGACAGCCACTTCTTTTCACTTGTTTTTAAAATAAAATTTTAAAATACTTGTGTACAAAACTTGATTTTTGTTTCTATTTTTACCCAAATTAAACATAAATATGTTTTGTGTTTTCTGTAAACTAAAAACAATAAACTTTAAACGTTGCATATTATTATCTTAATAATAGCCCATAAATTTCACATACATGATTAATTGCTTATCTTTTAATTAAAAGTACCAAAAAAAATGCTTACCAAGAAAAAAATGAACAGTAATTAATGCACTAATATTGAATCATATATCCTTAGTTCCTTACAATTAAATGCTCATCTCTTTTATTGATACCATTTACAAAACCATCATCTAAATTTACACAAAAATTGCCCTTAACATCAAAACTCATTTTTAGGGATATAAGAGAAACTGAAAAAATCGACCAAACTGAATGAACCTTCGTATCTAGTCTGTTTTTTAACAAGAATTGATCTATGTGATTTTTTAATTTGATTTTTTCGGTTTTTGGTTCGGTATTGATTTAAGCATCTTGTGCACTGAACTAAACCGAAACAGACCGCTTCAACATATATTATATTTATAATATATATATATATATAATTTAATAATATAAGTAAGTATAGTAAATTGTTAATCTCAATTAATTAACTCTATCATCCCTATAACTTAAATTAGTATACCCTTATTATATATAATCTTAACTTTTACTATTCTTGAAAACTTATTTATTATTATTTTTTTTGTTAATCTAGAAATTGTAAAATATTTATTAAATGGATGGATAGTATATGTTTGAAATAATTGACACATGGCTAATTCAATGTTTTCACATAAATGAGTGATTATACTAAAAAATGGCTCAAATTTGAAAGATCCTACACTGATTAAACCGGACCGTGTCAATTGATGAGGTTCAGTGTCGTTTGACGGGAGAAGTAGTCAGTGCTCAAAATAATAAAATCAACATTACCAATTCGGTGAAAAATTTTACTAAATACCGATACCATCCCTTCATTTTCATTGTCAAACACAAATCAAGTTTCACAAACATTTCGCAAGCTTTGACGAGAGAGAGAGATAAAGAGAGAGAGAGAGAGAGAGAGAGAGGGAAGCAAAACATCAAAATGAAATTTCTAAACTTGCCTCTCAATTTGGAAGGAGGATAAATTGCAAGAGCTTCTAACAATTTAAGCTCCAATTCAACCTGTGATTGCTCCTATTTACACAAAAATCAAGAAATGAAACAGAAAATTAAAACTTGAACCAATTTAAAATATAAATTCATACATGTATACACACACACACATAGAGAGAGAGAGAGAGAGAGAGAGAGGGGTGACCTTGCGGAGAGAAGAAGCAGAGGACGGTGGGGCCTTGCATGGTGAATGTACGGACATGCCATCTTGTTCCTCTTCTCTACTTCCGCCGCCTCCGCCACCACCGCCTCCGCCGGCCATTGGCCGCGGCTATGTATTATGTACGTATAATTTATGTCTATATATAAAAAATAAAGATTTTTTGATCTGGAAATGGTTTCTAATTGTGTATGAGCTTATGAATAGACATCAAACTAGATCGAAATTGAGAACAGTTTAGATGTGGTGGTGGTGAGCTAGGGTTTGAAAGTTTCAAGTGTTTGATCGAAAAGGGAACTGAAACAAAAGTGGTTATGCTGTTGGGCTTGTTGGGCCGTTAAGCTCTACTACTTTGTGGAGTCAAGGTTGGGGTCATAGCCTGCTTCTGAGTGGGCCTACATGATGGTCATATCTTCTATACATAAAACTTTGACTAAAAATTAAAATAAATGATAAAGAAATTAATTTTATGTTGTGCGTGCTAGCTAAGTGATAAAATAAAAGTCTTATTTTATAAATTTAAAGTTATGGGTTAAAGTCTTGTACATATTTTTCTATTTAAAATAAAAAATAAATACAAAAAGCCTTATTCACCTTCCAAATCTAATGATAAATTCTATACCAAACCCAAGAAGAAACATCATAAGTCTCAATCATATCCAAAATCTAATAAAGATATTACCTGCTATAATTGTGGTCAAAAAGGTCATTATGCTAATAAATGTAAAGAAAAACAAAAACTAAAAGATAGAGTTAACCAACTCCAAATTAATGAAGAATCAAAAATTCAGTTATTTGAAATCTTTCAATTGAATCAATCCGATAATGATTCCTCTTCTGTTCCTCCATCTACATCTAATTCCCCTTCCAATAGTGACCATTCTGATTCTGATAATCAAATTACCTTACGATGTAATGATGTTTGTTGTAAACCAGTTAAACAAATTTCTGTTCTTACCAAACATACTCAAGAAGAATCTGCTTTAATTGACTTAATTAGTAAATTAGATGATCCTAATTTAAAACAACAATATATTGATAAATTAAAAGCTTTATTACTTCAATCGGATACTAAACCTAAGTTTAATAAACCCATTATTAGTTTATCTAAGACCTTAGAAAAATTTAAAAATAAAACTAAAGAAATTACACTTCAAGATTTACAATCTGAAATCAACCAAATTAAACAAACTATCCGTGATCTTCATAATAAAGATAAAAAATTAGAAGATGAAATTATTACTTTAAAACTTAATCAAAGTTTGACTAATTTCCAACCTAATCCACATACATCACCTCACGAATCTGAACATAATTCTGACCCTGATTCTGATCATACTAATCCAGCCAAACTTATATTTGATAATCGCTCTCAACCTACTAACATTGAAGACAAACGATTAAACTTACTCAATAAAATCTATATGCAAAAATGGTATTCCAAAATTAAAATTATTGTCGAAGATTTTGAATTAGAGTTAGTTGCTTTAATTGATACTGGTGCTGATTTAAATTGTATTCAAGAAGGATTACTTCCTACTAAATATTATGAAAAATGTCAAGAGAAATTAACCTCTGCCAATGGTAGTAAAATGCATATCAAATATAAATTACCCAAAGTCCATGTTTGCCAAAATAATGTTTGTTTTAAAACCACATTTGTTTTAGTTAAAAATATGACTGATAGAATTATTTTAGGCACACCATTCATATCTTTGTTATATCCTTTTACCACTTCTAGTGAAGGAATAACTACTCATGTTTTAGGACAACCTGTCACATTTAAATTCTTATTTCCACCTGAAATGTTAGAATTAAATCAATTACAAGATTGTTCTATTTCTCATACTATTAATAGATTAACCCGACACATTAATTTCCTTAAAGAAGAAATTAATTATAAAAGAATTGACCAACAGTTAACTGACCCAATTCTAATTTCTCAAATTAGTGATTTTAAATTAAAACTTGAATCAACTGTTTGTTCATCTTTACCTACTGCATTTTGGCATAGGAAAAAGTATGTAGTTACTTTACCATATATTAAGAATTTTAATGAACGACAAATACCTACTAAATCTCGACCTATTCAAATGAATCATGAACTATTAGAAATGTGTAAAAAAGAAATTAATGAATTATTAAAAAATAGAATTATCAGTCCTAGTAAATCCCCATGGTCTTGTCCTGCTTTTTATGTCAATAAAAATGCTGAATTAGAACGAGGTGTTCCTCGCTTGGTTATTAATTACAAACCCTTAAATGCGGTTCTAGAATGGATTCGATATCCTATTCCCAATAAAAAAGATTTAATTAAACGACTTAGTCAAGTTCTTATTTTTAGCAAATTTGATTTAAAAAGTGGTTTTTGGCAAATTCAAATTCATCCTAAAGATCGATACAAAACTGCTTTTAATACACCTTTTGGTCAATATGAATGGAATGTCATGCCATTTGGTTTGAAAAATGCTCCTAGTGAATTTCAAAACATAATGAATGACATATTTAATCCGTTTAGCCATTTTTCAATTGTTTACATTGATGATATATTAATTTTTTCAAAATCCATTAGTGAACATTGGAAACACTTAACTGCATTCTTTTATACAATTAAAAGTCATGGTTTAGTCATTTCTGCTCCTAAAATTAAATTGTTTCAAACTAAAGTTAGGTTTTTAGGTTACGACATTCACCATAATACTATTCTGCCAATTAGCCGCTCCATTGAATTTGCTTCCAAATTTCCTGATAAAATTCTTGATAAAACCCAATTACAAAGGTTCTTAGGTTCCCTTAATTACATTGCTGAGTTCTATAAAGACCTTAGGAAAATCTGTCAACCTTTGTTTGATAGGTTAAAGGATAATTCTCCTCCTTTGTCTCCTACTCACACTGCCATTGTTCAACAAGTTAAACAATATGTTAAGACTCTTCCTTGTCTTGGTATTCCTACTGAGAATTCATTCAAAATTATTCAAACTGATGCTTCTGATATTGGTTATGGTGGTATTCTTCTTCAAAAAACCACTCCTCAATCTTCTGAACAAATTGTTCGTTATCATTCTGGTGTCTGGAATAAAGCACAATTAAATTATAATACTATTAAAAAAGAAATTTTGTCCACTATTTTGTGTATTCAAAAATTTCAAGATGATATTTTAAATCAAAAATTTTTACTTCGTGTTGATTGCAAATCTGCTAAATATGTTTTGGAAAAAGATGTTCAAAATCTTGCCAGTAAACAAATTTTTGCCCGTTGGCAATCTATTTTAAGTATTTTTGATTTTGATATTACTTATATACCTGGTTGTCAAAATTCCCTTCCTGATTTTCTCACCCGGGAATTTTTACAGGGGGGTGAGGGATGAGTGCTACTCCACATATTCCATATTTAAAAACCCAAATTACCCATTACCCAAATTACCCATTTTTAGGGGATTTAAATTCAATAAGTAACTTATCAAGATTAGGAGTGAATTCTTTTTTGATTGTCATTAATTGAGGATTGATGGGTGGTGTAAATTCATCAAAATCGGTTTGAGTGAGAGAATTATTAGAAGCAATTTCTTCTTCAGGTAAATGTGTGTGGGTAGAATAAATAGGTTTACTGATTTGAGAGGAAGTAGTGTTATCAATGCCTTTTAATTTACTAGTTGCAGTTTGGCCAAGATGAAGTTGACTGTTTTTGCGAAATAATGGAGTATTGAAGATTTCATCTTCAGTTTCAATTTCAGTAGGGACACTAGATGTAATAAGGCTTTTTGTATTTATTATAATATTTGGATTTATTTTTATGTTTAGAGTATTTATGTGATTTCCTACGAGAGGGTGCAACAGGAGGTAAACCATATTGTTCACAGAAATTTCCTAATTCATATTTAGCTTTATGTTTATCTTTAGTGACTTTTTGACTAAGTTTGAGATCAATACACATTTTTAATCCTTCTTTTTGAATAGTGCTAATTATATCACCATAAGTTAGATTGTCATATTCAATAACACCAGTAGGTTGACTAAGAACATCTCTAATTTTATGAGCAAATAAGCTAGGTAATCCATTAATAAATTTTTCTTTCCAAAATGATTTAGTGCAATCTTCTCTTAACATAACTCGAGAGGTAAATACATCTTTATACCATCGAAAATCACTTAAGGTTGGACAAGTAAGATTACTAAGTTGATCATGTATGCGAGAATAAATATTAGTAGGAGTACCAATAAAATGTCAAACAATAGTATAAATTAATGCATTAATACCATCAGGGTGACAACATCCAATGTTTTCATCAAAAATAGGTAAACCATTTTCATCGGTTTGATTAGCATAAATTATGGATTCTCTTTGTTCTTCAGTTAAATATTTTTCCCACCAAGATTTAAGCATACCAGTGAAACCAGAAGTAATTAAAGTAACAATTTCAGATTGGGAATATTGAGGATAATTAGATAGGTAACTATTTGAGACCATAGATAAATGATTTAGTTTTTGGAGAATTTGATCTTCACTAAGGCCATCAATATTCCATTCGTATAATTTTTTGGCAGAAACAGAAAATTGATTATTAAGATTAGTTTCTTCGAATTGAAGATCGGGAGGAGTAGGTCGAGAATACCAATTTTTGGTGGTTTGAGGATTAACTTTGGGATAATGTATCTTAGTAAGATGAGAGGATTGGAATTGTTGAGCTAATTGATTTATGTCATTATCAGTGTCAGATGGGGTGGAAGTAGTTTCAGTATGAAATTGTTGATTTAATACAGTAAGAGCATTATCTTTAGAGGGTGAAGCATTATCAGATGTAGTTAGTTTGGTAAATAATTTTTCAATAGCTTTAACGGTAGATTGGTCATTAGTGACTAAACTGGTTCGTTTAGAACGATTACTGGGTAAATTAAGTAAAGGTGACTCTAGAGGTTGTGTTGTGGATGTAGAGTGAACAGATTCTAAATTGGTTTCTATCTTGTCTAATTGTTTACCAATGGTACTTAAACATTGATTAGTATAATTATTTTGTTCAATGACTTTTTTAATTTCATTATCAGTACCAGGTAACTTAAAAGGTGACGCAGGAATTTCAGAACCTTGTTGAGTAAGTAGTATTTTCTCTAAAGGAGGATGACTAGAACTAACAGAAGTAGTGTCAGAAGTTTTCCATTTATATTTTGTGATTGTATTAAGTTGTTTGTAATATTTATCAACATACTCTAATAAAGGTAATTCAAAACCATATTCAATCATAAAATCATACCATTGTCTGGAAATTGTGGACATTTGAGCAGAAGTATATTGAGCATAGTAAGCATGTCGTTGAGTTCTATTTTTAGGAGATTTAAATTCAATAAGTAACTTATCAAGATTACGAGTGAATTCTTTTTTGATTGTCATTAATTGAGGATTGATGGGTGGTGTAAATTCATCAAAATCGGTTTGAGTGGGAGAATTATTAGAAGCAATTTCTTCTTCAGGTAAATGTGTGTGGGTAGAATAAATAGGTTTACTGATTTGAGAGGAAGTAGTGTTATCAATGCCTTTTAATTTACTAGTTGCAGTTTGGCCAAGATGAAGTTGACTGTTTTTGCGAAATAATGGAGTATTGAAGATTTCATCTTCAGTTTCAATTTCAGTAGGGACACTAGATGTACTATGTCTAGAGGATTGACTACGGTTAAATTTAATTTGAACAGAACCATCATTGTATTGTTGAATATCTTGGATATCTTGTTCTGAGGATTGTTGTTGATTATGTTTGTAATTTTCATTGACAGTAACCCATTGATTAAGTAAATCAACATTTTTCCATTCAATCATTTGTGGTATATTAATATGTGATTCATTGCTACTACTACTTTGAATTAAAAGAGTTTTATCTTTGGGACTTTTATGTAAAGCATGAACATTTAAATTAGTTTGCATGCATTTATAGTGGACACGATATATTAAAGCAATATTATGAACTTTTTCTTTCATGTTGGTAAATGAACCATGTAATTGAATATTTAATGTTAAAGCATCTAAAATATGCGGATCGCGTAAACTAAGCGTAAAATCAGGGAAACAATTAAAATGTACTGGACCTTTATGAAGACCAGTTTCCATCATACCCATTAAACTGTCATTGTAATTAAGAAAACGAGCATCTCGTAAACATAATAAAACAGAGGTATTTTTACCTACAATTGTTAAAGGATTAACTCCAACTTGAATGAGACCAATATGCATAAAATTGTAACCATTATTCAAATGTCTTTTAATTAATTTAGCATCAAATAATTGGCAAGTTTCTCGAGATTTTTCTAAAGCATATACTTGTTTAATGGTTTTAACATGTAAGGCAACTTTAAAAACATTTTGTAAAAAAGTAGTTTTATAAATTTCTTTAATTTGCAATTTTGGTATATTCCATCCTGTATTAATGTGATCATTTTGTATTTCAACATCTTCTTCATTTATGACTAATCCTTGATTAGGTATTGAGGGCAACGTTGTTGACCTAGAACTGACTGATGAGTTACTTCTAAATAATCGATTCATTGTTCTTGTTAATTAATCAGTTTTGCAGATATCTTAATACAGACCCTATTCTGGTCAGGTTATCACAGACCAAAGAGGTTTGAGTACATACCCTATTCGAAATGTCCAACACTGCCTAACCCTAAGGACTTACTCTGGACAGAGGATGAAAGTGGGTGACTTAAACCTGGTGGATAAACCTAGACTGATCTTGTGGGTGATTAAGACGAATTGAAAACCAGATTAATCAAGTGAACAATAGAAGGGATTAATTGGAAGAAACAAAGCAGTTAGAAACAGGATACAACACCACATGGCTCTGATACCATTGACGCGGAAGTAGCACGCAGATGAAGAACATGAATTACGAAATCAAAGATGAAGAACATGAATTACGAAATCAAAGATGATTCATATATGAATACAGAACTGGAAGCACTTAAACCAAAACAATAAAATAAACATTAAAACTTAAATACATAAATTAATATGCAGAAAATAACTTACAATTACAATTGTAGCAACTGCAAGGATCTTAATTAGGTTACAAACGGGAAGAGGTAATTTTCACTCAGAGCTTTCGGGTTTTTTCTGGTAAACTGAAGAATAAAAACTTGAAAACTACTGAATGAATTCATTACAATTTATAGGAAAGGAAAATACAGTAACCATGTGACTGATACAGTAATCCTGTGACTTCTTTTATTAATGAAAGCAGCTGGCAGCGCATGGGTAAAGCAGATGCTGTCGGTTGCTTTTGGTGGAGCAATAACACGGGTGAATAGTTGAGCAGCTTTAGACAAAAGTTGACTGGATGAATAGTGAAAGTGAACAGTAAAAGTGAATAGTAACTTTTACTATTCATTACTTTCGGTGGAACGTGTGAATATATGAATCAATATAGATACAAATTAGCAGCTTTTCTCAGAAGAGTATTGATTGAAGCTAATTTGTATTTATAGGGAATCCTATGTTGATCAGGCAAATGGGTCCTGAGCATCTTGAAACTCTGGACCAGAAAATTGATTAGTTGATTCTTCATAAGAGTGTACACTTTCTGAACCTTTATCTGCACTGTCTGTATCGGTTGATTGGGCTTGAGCTTGATCCACAAGTTGGCGGGCTAACTGGAGCATTTCTTCTCTGGATGACTTGGGTTTAATCTTGGATTTGACTTTAGGCTGAGTAGGAGGTGAAATGGGCTTTGCTTGCACTTGGGACTTTGATTTGGACTTGGATTGGGCCGGCTGAGCAGCAACAACTTTGGACTTGGATTTATTAATGGGCTTGCTTGACCTGGGCTTGGAACCACTAGATGAGGGGCTTCCAAGATTGATTGGAGGAAGACTGGGCTGACTTCCTTGGCTGATTGTTGCAGCAGTTGGGTTCTGCTGGTTTTGAGCAATAGTAGGAGTTGGAGCACATTGATCAAGTGGGAATTCCTCTTGAACAATTTCAAGAATTCTGGGCACATTATACTTAGCCCACCATTTGACTGTGTGTTGACGGGTGATTATATTATCATCAATCCCATAATGCCATTTAAATATCCATGGAATTTTGTATTTGGATATGAAAATGAGCCATAAAGGAAATTGTCGTTGATGAGCAGTGAATGGGTACACAGAGGCAAAATAATTAATTATGTCACTGAGGGGACTAGGAAGGATATCTGAAATAGCACCGTAGTGAGTCCACCATCTCAGAAACCAGGTTGGTAATTCGGATTTAAACTTTTGATCAAAGGATATGAGCCAGGAATGACTAAAGGTTTCATTTTGGTACAAGAAAATCTTGAACCAGGCATCAACGTAATCATGGTAGTTATATTGAATAGAGTGACCAGGGAGATCACGAAGCTGATTAGGAGGACCCCATTCAGCTAAGGATACAATGTTGTGAATATAAATTGAATGATACAGGATCTTGTAAGCATAAACTCGATCCTGGATTGGTTTGATCAAAATGGAATGGTGATGGAGCAGAATGTCTTTGTAATAGGAAAGTGTTTTCTCTGGATGTGAAAGGATGAAATGGCATCCAGAGCCAAAATGGAATTTAGCAATGTCATTGATGGTTTGATTCTTTGGGTGACTAGGTTCTTTGTAGAATAGGTTAGTAACATGTGATTTGGTATACTCGGTCCGGGATGGTCTGACTTGGTTAATTGGAAGTGGAGTAACTGAAACAGATTGGCTGGAGGCAAAAGGATCAGAAGCCAATGCAGATGAGTAATCCGGTCGATAAATATGACCAAGAGTGTGATAACGGTTAACCATTTCAAGTGAATGAGATTGGGTGATTGATTCCAGAGGAGGAGGGACAATGAGTTGGTTAGGTTTACTGGAGGATGGGACCAAAGCCCTGGAAGGAGGCCTTGGGCGAGACATCTGTTTAAACAAGAAACAATGATTAGTAGCAAAGATTAACAACCAGAAAGAAGATCAAGATAATTTTGGTAATAATGTAAATGATTGTAATAATCATGTCGCAGAGTACGACGGGCTTTAATCTGATGGTAATTGATGTATTGGGCTCTTTTAGTAGTTAGTCGGGCTGATTTGAGACGGTTAATACGGTGGTTAACTTGGTGGATCAGGGTTTGGTAATGGGTAATTTGGGTTTTTAAATATGGAATATGTGGAGTAGCACTCATCCCTCTGCGTCAATGGTATCAGAGCCATGTGGTGTTGTATCCTGTTTCTAACTGCTTTGTTTCTTCCAATTAATCCCTTCTATTGTTCACTTGATTAATCTGGTTTTCAGTTCGTCTTAATCACCCACAAGATCAGTCTAGGTTTATCTACCAGGTTTAAGTCACCCACTTTCATCCTCTGTCCAGAGTAAGTCCTTAGGGTTAGGCAGTGTTGGACATTTCGAATAGGGTCTGTACTCAAACCTCTTTGGTCTGTGATAACCTGACCAGAATAGGGTCTGTATTAAGATATCTGCAAAACTGATTAATTAACAAGAACAATGAATCGATTATTTAGAAGTAACTCATCAGTCAGTTCTAGGTCAACAACGTTGCCCTCAATACCTAATCAAGGATTAGTCATAAATGAAGAAGATATTGAAATACAAAATGATCACATTAATACAGGATGGAATATACCAAAATTGCAAATTAAAGAAATTTATAAAACTACTTTTTTACAAAATGTTTTTAAAGTTGCCTTACATGTTAAAACCATTGAACAAGTATATGCTTTAGAAAAACCTCGAGAAACTTGCCAATTATTTGATGCTAAATTAATTAAAAGACATTTGAATAATGGTTACAATTTTATGCATATTGGTCTCATTCAAGTTGGAGTTAATCCTTTAACAATTGTAGGTAAAAATACCTCTGTTTTATTATGTTTACGAGATGCTCGTTTTCTTAATTACAATGACAGTTTAATGGGTATGATGGAAACTGGTCTTCATAAAGGTCCAGTACATTTTAATTATTTCCCTGATTTTACGCTTATTTTACGCGATCCGCATATTTTAGATGCTTTAACATTAAATATTCAATTACATGGTTCATTTACCAACATGAAAGAAAAAGTTCATAATATTGCTTTAATATATCGTGTCCACTATAAATGCATGCAAACTAATTTAAATGTTCATGCTTTACATAAAAGTCCCAAAGATAAAACTCTTTTAATTCAAAGTAGTAGTAGCAATGAATCACATATTAATATACCACAAATGATTGAATGGAAAAATGTTGATTTACCTGATCAATGGGTTACTGTCAATGAAAATTACAAACATAATCAACAACAATCCTCAGAACAAGATATCCAAGATATTCAACAATACAATGATGGTTCTGTTCAAATTAAATTTAACCGTAGTCAATCCTCTAGACATAGTACATCTAGTGTCCCTACTGAAATTGAAACTGAAGATGAAATCTTCAATACTCCATTATTTCGCAAAAACAGTCAACTTCATCTTGGCCAAACTGCAACTAGTAAATTAAAAGGCATTGATAACATTACTTCCTCTCAAATCAGTAAACCTATTTATTCTACCCACACACATTTACCTGAAGAAGAAATTGCTTCTAATAATTCTCCCACTCAAACCGATTTTGATGAATTTACACCACCCATCAATCCTCAATTAATGACAATCAAAAAAGAATTCACTCATAATCTTGATAAGTTACTTATTGAATTTAAATCTCCTAAAAATAGAACTCAACGACATGCTTACTATGCTCAATATATTTCTGCTCAAATGTCCACAATTTCCAGACAATGGTATGATTTTATGATTGAATATGGTTTTGAATTACCTTTATTAGAGTATGTTGATAAATATTACAAACAACTTAATACAATCACAAAATATAAATGGAAAACTTCTGACACTACTTCTGTTAGTTCTAGTCATCCTCCTTTAGAGAAAATACTACTTACTCAACAAGGTTCTGAAATTCCTGCGTCACCTTTTAAGTTACCTGGTACTGATAATGAAATTAAAAAAGTCATTGAACAAAATAATTATACTAATCAATGTTTAAGTACCATTGGTAAACAATTAGACAAGATAGAAACCAATTTAGAATCTGTTCACTCTACATCCACAACACAACCTCTAGAGTCACCTTTACTTAATTTACCCAGTAATCATTCTAAACGAACCAGTTTAGTCACTAATGACCAATCTACCGTTAAAGCTATTGAAAAATTATTTACCAAACTAACTACATCTGATAATGCTTCACCCTCTAAAGATAAAGCTCTTACTGTATTAAATCAACAATTTCATACTGAAACTACTTCCACCCCATCTGACACTGATAATGACATAAATCAATTAGCTCAACAATTCCAATCCTCTCATCTTACTAAGATACATTATCCCAAAGTTAATCCTCAAACCACCAAAAATTGGTATTCTCGACCTACTCCTCCCGATCTTCAATTCGAAGAAACTAATCTTAATAATCAATTTTCTGTTTCTGCCAAAAAATTATACGAATGGAATATTGATGGCCTTAGTGAAGATCAAATTCTCCAAAAACTAAATCATTTATCTATGGTCTCAAATAGTTACCTATCTAATTATCCTCAATATTCCTAATCTGAAATTGTTACTTTAATTACTTCTGGTTTCACTGGTATGCTTAAATCTTGGTAGGAAAAATATTTAACTGAAGAACAAAGAGAATCCATAATTTATGCTAATCAAACCGATGAAAATGGTTTACCTATTTTTGATGAAAACATTGGATGTTGTCACCCTGATGGTATTAATGCATTAATTTATACTATTGTTCGACATTTTATTGGTACTCCTACTAATATTTATTCTCGCATACATGATCAACTTAGTAATCTTACTTGTCCAATCTTAAGTGATTTTCGATGGTATAAAGATGTATTTACCTCTCGAGTTATGTTAAGATAAGATTGCACTAAATCATTTTGGAAAGAAAAATTTATTAATGGATTACCTAGCTTATTTGCTCACAAAATTAGAGATGTTCTTAGTCAACCTACTGGTGTTATTGAATATGACAATCTAACTTATGGTGATATAATTAGCATTATTCAAAAAGAAGGATTAAAAATGTGTATTGATCTCAAACTTAGTCAAAAAGCCACTAAAGATAAACATAAAGCTAAATATGAATTAGGAAATTTCTGTGAACAATATGGTTTACCTCCTGTTGCACCCTCTCGTAGGAAATCACATAAATACTCTAAACATAAAAATAAATCCAAATATTATAATAAATACAAAAAGCCTTATTCACCTTCCAAATCCAATGATAAATTCTATACCAAACCCAAGAAGAAACATCATAAGTCTAAATCATATCCAAAATCTAATAAAGATATTACCTGCTATAATTGTGGTCAAAAAGGTCATTATGCTAATAAATGTAAAGAAAAACAAAAACTAAAAGATAGAGTTAACCAACTCCAAATTAATGAAGAATCAAAAATTCAGTTATTTGAAATCTTTCAATTGAATCAATCCGATAATGATTCCTCTTCTGTTCCTCCATCTACATCTAATTCCCCTTCCAATAGTGACCATTCTGATTCTGTTAATCAAATTACCTTACGATGTAATGATGTTTGTTGTAAACCAGTTAAACAAATTTCTGTTCTTACCAAACATACTCAAGAAGAATCTGCTTTAATTGACTTAATTAGTAAATTAGATGATCCTAATTTAAAACAACAATATATTGATAAATTAAAAGCTTTATTACTTCAATCGGATACTAAACCTAAGTTTAATAAACCCATTATTAGTTTATCTAAGACCTTAGAAAAATTTAAAAATAAAACTAAAGAAATTACACTTCAAGATTTATAATCTGAAATCAACCAAATTAAACAAACTATCCGTGATCTTCATAATAAAGATAAAAAATTAGAAGATGAAATTATTACTTTAAAACTTAATCAAAGTTTGACTAATTTCCAACCTAATCCACATACATCACCTCACGAATCTGAACATAATTCTGACCCTGATTCTGATCATACTAATCCAGCCAAACTTATATTTGATAATCGCTCTCAACCTACTAACATTGAAGACAAACGATTAAACTTACTCAATAAAATCTATATGCAAAAATGGTATTCCAAAATTAAAATTATTGTCGAAGATTTTGAATTAGAGTTAGTTGCTTTAATTGATACTGGTGCTGATTTAAATTGTATTCAAGAAGGATTACTTCCTACTAAATATTATGAAAAATGTCAAGAGAAATTAACCTCTGCCAATGGTAGTAAAATGCATATCAAATATAAATTACCCAAAGTCCATGTTTGCCAAAATAATGTTTGTTTTAAAACCACATTTGTTTTAGTTAAAAATATGACTGATAGAATTATTTTAGGCACACCATTCATATCTTTGTTATATCCTTTTACCACTTCTAGTGAAGGAATAACTACTCATGTTTTAGGACAACCTGTCACATTTAAATTCTTATTTCCACCTGAAATGTTAGAATTAAATCAATTACAAGATTGTTCTATTTCTCATACTATTAATAGATTAACCCGACACATTAATTTCCTTAAAGAAGAAATTAATTATAAAAGAATTGACCAACAGTTAACTGACCCAATTCTAATTTCTCAAATTAGTGATTTTAAATTAAAACTTGAATCAACTGTTTGTTCATCTTTACCTACTGCATTTTGGCATAGGAAAAAGTATGTAGTTACTTTACCATATATTAAGAATTTTAATGAACGACAAATACCTACTAAATCTCGACCTATTCAAATGAATCATGAACTATTAGAAATGTGTAAAAAAGAAATTAATGAATTATTAAAAAATAGAATTATCAGTCCTAGTAAATCCCCATGGTCTTGTCCTGCTTTTTATGTCAATAAAAATGCTGAATTAGAACGAGGTGTTCCTCGCTTGGTTATTAATTACAAACCCTTAAATGCGGTTCTAGAATGGATTCGATATCCTATTCCCAATAAAAAAGATTTAATTAAACGACTTAGTCAAGTTCTTATTTTTAGCAAATTTGATTTAAAAAGTGGTTTTTGGCAAATTCAAATTCATCCTAAAGATCGATACAAAACTGCTTTTAATACACCTTTTGGTCAATATGAATGGAATGTCATGCCATTTGGTTTGAAAAATGCTCCTAGTGAATTTCAAAACATAATGAATGACATATTTAATCCGTTTAGCCATTTTTCAATTGTTTACATTGATGATATATTAATTTTTTCAAAATCCATTAGTGAACATTGGAAACACTTAACTGCATTCTTTTATACAATTAAAAGTCATGGTTTAGTCATTTCTGCTCCTAAAATTAAATTGTTTCAAACTAAAGTTAGGTTTTTAGGTTACGACATTCACCATAATACTATTCTGCCAATTAGCCGCTCCATTGAATTTGCTTCCAAATTTCCTGATAAAATTCTTGATAAAACCCAATTACAAAGGTTCTTAGGTTCCCTTAATTACATTGCTGAGTTCTATAAAGACCTTAGGAAAATCTGTCAACCTTTGTTTGATAGGTTAAAGGATAATCCTCCTCCTTTGTCTCCTACTCACACTGCCATTGTTCAACAAGTTAAACAATATGTTAAGACTCTTCCTTGTCTTGGTATTCCTACTGAGAATTCATTCAAAATTATTCAAACTGATGCTTCTGATATTGGTTATGGTGGTATTCTTCTTCAAAAAACCACTCCTCAATCTTCTGAACAAATTGTTCGTTATCATTCTGGTGTCTGGAATAAAGCACAATTAAATTATAATACTATTAAAAAAGAAATTTTGTCCACTATTTTGTGTATTCAAAAATTTCAAGATGATATTTTAAATCAAAAATTTTTACTTCGTGTTGATTGCAAATCTGCTAAATATGTTTTGGAAAAAGATGTTCAAAATCTTGCGAGTAAACAAATTTTTGCCCGTTGGCAATCTATTTTAAGTATTTTTGATTTTGATATTACTTATATACCTGGTTGTCAAAATTCCCTTCCTGATTTTCTCACCCGAGAATTTTTACAGGGGGGTGAGGGATGAGTGCTACTCCACATATTCCATATTTAAAAACCCAAATTACCCATTACCAAACCCTGATTCACCAAGTTAACCACCGTATTAACCATCTCAAATCAGCCCGACCAACTACTAAAAGAGCCCAATACATCAATTACCATCAGATTAAAGCCCGTCGTACTCTGCGACATGATTATTACAATCATTTACATTATTACCAAAATTATCTTGATCTTCTTTCTGGTTGTTAATCTTTGCTACTAATCATTGTTTAAACAGATGTCTCGCCCAAGGCCTCCTTCCAGGGCTTTGGTCCCATCCTCCAGTAAACCTAACCAACTCATTGTCCCTCCTCCTCTGGAATCAATCACCCAATCTCATTCACTTGAAATGGTTAACCGTTATCACACTCTTGGTCATATTTATCGACCGGATTACTCATCTGCATTGGCTTCTGATCCTTTTGCCTCCAGCCAATCTGTTTCAGTTACTCCACTTCCAATTAACCAAGTCAGACCATCCCGGACTGAGTATACCAAATCACATGTTACTAACCTATTCTACAAAGAACCTAGTCACCCAAAGAATCAAACCATCAATGACATTGCTAAATTCCATTTTGGCTCTGGATGCCATTTCATCCTTTCACATCCAGAGAAAACACTTTCCTATTACAAAGACATTCTGCTCCATCACCATTCCATTTTGATCAAACCAATCCAGGATCGAGTTTATGCTTACAAGATCCTGTATCATTCAATTTATATTCACAACATTGTATCCTTAGCTGAATGGGGTCCTCCTAATCAGCTTCGTGATCTCCCTGGTCACTCTATTCAATATAACTACCATGATTACGTTGATGCCTGGTTCAAGATTTTCTTGTACCAAAATGAAACCTTTAGTCATTCCTGGCTCATATCCTTTGATCAAAAGTTTAAATCCGAATTACCAACCTGGTTTCTGAGATGGTGGACTCACTACGGTGCTATTTCAGATATCCTTCCTAGTCCCCTCAGTGACATAATTAATTATTTTGCCTCTGTGTACCCATTCACTGCTCATCAACGACAATTTCCTTTATGGCTCATTTTCATATCCAAATACAAAATTCCATGGATATTTAAATGGCATTATGGGATTGATGATAATATAATCACCCGTCAACACACAGTCAAATGGTGGGCTAAGTATAATGTGCCCAGAATTCTTGAAATTGTTCAAGAGGAATTCCCACTTGATCAATGTGCTCCAACTCCTGCTATTGCTCAAAACCAGCAGAACCCAACTGCTGCAACAATCAGCCAAGGAAGTCAGCCCAGTCTTCCTCCAATCAATCTTGGAAGCCCCTCATCTAGTGGTTCCAAGCCCAGGTCAAGCAAGCCCATTAATAAATCCAAGTCCAAAGTTGTTGCTGCTCAGCCGGCCCAATCCAAGTCCAAATCAAAGTCCCAAGTGCAAGCAAAGCCCATTTCACCTCCTACTCAGCCTAAAGTCAAATCCAAGATTAAACCCAAGTCATCTAGAGAAGAAATGCTCCAGTTAGCCCGCCAACTTGTGGATCAAGCTCAAGCCCAATCAACCGATACAGACAGTGCAGATAAAGGTTCAGAAAGTGTACACTCTTCTGAAGAATCAACTAATCAATTTTCTGGTCCAGAGTTTCAAGATGCTCAGGACCCATTTGCCTGATCAACATAGGATTCCCTATAAATACAAATTAGCTTCAATCAATACTCTTCTGAGAAAAGCTGCTAATTTGTATCTATATTGATTCATATATTCACACGTTCCACCGAAAGTAATGAATAGTAAAAGTTACTATTCACTTTTACTGTTCACTTTCACTATTCATCCAGTCAACTTTTGTCTAAAGCTGCTCAACTATTCACCCGTGTTATTGCTCTACCGAAAGCAACCGACAGCATCTGCTTTACCCATGCGCTGCCAGCTGCTTTCATCAATAAAAGAAGTCACAGGATTACTGTATCAGTCACATGGTTACTGTATTTTCCTTTCCTATAAATTGTAATGAATTCATTCAGTAGTTTTCAAGTTTTTATTCTTCAGTTTACCAGAAAAAACCCGAAAGCTCTGAGTGAAAATTACCTCTTCCCGTTTGTAACCTAATTAAGATCCTTGCAGTTGCTACAATTGTAATTGTAAGTTATTTTCTGCATATTAATTTATGTATTTAAGTTTTAATGTTTATTTTATTGTTTTGGTTTAAGTGCTTCCAGTTCTGTATTCATATATGAATCATCTTTGATTTCGTAATTCATGTTCTTCATCTTTGATTTCGTAATTCATGTTCTTCATCTGCGTGCTACTTTAAATAGAAAAATACGAGACATGTAGTACAAAGAGAAGCAAGCAAAGGCACACCAAATCCATCCCTAGAAAATTAGGTAAAATAATAATCATACAAAAATTTTAATAATCCTTGTTTTAATATATTTTTTTATCACATTTTATTTATTACAAGAAAAATGCTTGGTAGTACTATTTGAGCACTCTCAATGCATCTCTAATGACATTGAATAGACCATGTAAATGGGTAAATTCACACACCTCATCCTTTCTCTCTTTATCTCTCTTCATTCTCCCTCTCACCTCATTCGGGGGCAAAATGATAGTGGTTATTGAGGATATATCATAGTTATTTAGTGCAACGAGGTCCACATGAATTAATATTTAATAATTATAGATGTATCAAATGGTAAAAAATATTTTAGGGCTTATTTGATCATTTTTATGTTTATAGTTTTCAATTAATATTTACATAAATTATTAAAATTATAAATAAAAACTCGTATGGTATTTATTTTTATTTTCAAATAAATTATAAAGTTAATTTCATTAGTTTAGAGAGAGAGAGAAAAAAAAATCATTTCTTCCACCTTGTGTTGCCACCCAACACTTATTATCGTCCTCTCAGCCACCTCTCACGTTTGGCCGCCGTTGTAGATGAGCTCTTCATCAATCATTTCCAATGTCCACCAATCGTGGTTGCCAACCACTTCTCATTGCCAAGAGCAATTTTTGACTATCATCTCTAATGATCAATAATATTACCTCTTATTAACCCAAGGGTGAGTAGCATTGTGGTTAAGGCTTGGGGTTTAAACCCCAAGGTCATGAGTTTAATTCCTTCCCCCTTGGGCCAATCTCCTGGGCGAAGCATAGTTGGTTAGGAAGTTGAACCTCAAGTTGTCTAATCAGCACTTGGTGTGGGTTCAATGCTCCCCCGCTGTGCGAGTCTTGACTTAAGCAGAGTTTGTCTTGGGAGGTCGGGACAAGTTCTCAAGTTATAGTCTCCTCGCTCGGAACGGCTAACAGGACACCCTGGTGATCTCTGTAAGGGGCGCTGCCTTGGACCTACGGGAGGGTAGGGAGGATTTTCCTGTAACAAAAAAAAAAAAAAAAAATATTACCTCTTATGCTTGACAATTACCTCTGACCATTACTAATTACTTTCTATTAAGATCGATAAAAAAACTTTGACTATTAACTCTTGCCAACCACCTCTCTTATTTATTTTCAAAACAAGTTTAATAAGGTGCATCCCAATTGTTTGTTTGTTTTTTTTAATTTTTATAATCTTATGAATAAAAATAATACATATAATAAAATAACATCTTAATATTATTGCAAATTTTTTTACATAAAATATTGTAACAATAATATTTTTGTAATTATGAACCAAATTGATATGATTGTTGCTTCCAATAAATGAATTTACATATGTTACACATTATTGTTGTTGTACAAATTGTGTAAATCAAACAAAATAAATAGATTCATATTAAACAATCACTTTGAATTTTAGAACAAGAATATGCTGGAATTTACAGAAATACATAATAAAATAATATTAGTAAAAGAAAGCAAACTGAAGCCTGTGTGATACCACAGTTTCATTAAAACAGATTCACCGCCTCCCGATGGATATTGAAAGTACGCCGGCGTCTGTCTCCTAAGATACGACGGTCGAAATCAGCTAATGCAGAAGCACCTTCTGAATAGCTTCGGCGAACTTGATAATAGTTGCACTCTCTCTAACAAAAACCAAAGAAGAGACTAGCAAAAAAAGATAGGAAATTTTTCTTTGGTGTAAAAAACATCTCCCACTTTTTTTTTAATCTCAAACAGCATCTCCATTTTCCATAAAAAATATCTCAAAACTCTTCTTTTAAATTAGAGGGGGAAAGGCCTTTTTTATATTTGTAGGGAAGAGGTCTTAGCCATGAAGGCTATCATAAAATCTAACATCAATGGCTATCAACTCTAGCCTTTAGGGCCAAAGTTACAAAGTTGCAAAACTCCCATGTGCATAATGATCATCAACTTTATCATCAAAAGATGAGAGTTACAAAGGTTGAATAAAAAAAAAAAATATATATATATAATACTATTTAAATAATCTAACTAGACGGGTTGCAAAATAGATACAAGTATTGGGTCACAACCCGATTCACACCCAGTTTAAAATATATGCACAAGACAAGCCTAATCCAGCATAGCACATAGCCCATGCCCAAGACTAAGTCCAACACATGCATATACACAAGCCTAGGCCAATCTAGACCAAGACTAAAACTAAGCCTAAGCCCAACTTTTATTGATGTCACTTTATGAGATAATTCTCATTCACAACTTAATGATTTCGGCCCATCATTTTTATATTGTAATCTTCTCACTTGAGAGAATACAAAATCACTCAGACCTACCTTAACCGGTGGTTGGGTCTCACTTTAATTTCGAATTAAAGTTGCCGAAAACCATTATTTTCCAACAATCCCCCACGTGAATAAAATTGGCCGAATAAAGAAAAATGGATAATGCTTAACAACAAAGACTCGAAGAGAGAGCACACAGAATAACCCTGCATCAGAAAAGGTAGCTGTTGGCCTTAAACCTTTCGTAGTGAATGCCTATCAAATTTACTAGCTAACCAGTGAACGTGATGTCTTGAATTATTCTGCCGTTTGTGTAAATCGAAACAATAGACCTGACACAGGAGTTACTCCAACCATTATTATTGTTCTCACTGGTGTGTCCGGTTTGGCCCTGGAACACTAGCCTGGTTCAGTGAGTGTTTTTTTAAAGAATTTAGCATTGTCAATTCTTAAAGAAACGGCCCCACTTCGCACTCACATAGGTGACCTACATAAGGTATCTCTCTGTACCACAGTTGACTATTCACAACACTTAGGTCATTAAAAGCATCAGCGTAACCTCCTACCACACAGGGTATCACTGTATAAAGGAATGAGCAAGAGAATTTACCTCCACAGTGACTCATCCGTTACACGTAATTAGGTTGTCCCTTTGAACCTAGATCTTGGGATCTCCATTCAACTAGGTTGGGTTTTCCATTCCGGTAACATTACTAAAGACCTTAACCCTATTCCTCTTGACGACATTTCTACTAACTCTTGAGTTAACCCTTTGGTTAACGGATCCGTAATGTTGTCCTTAGACTTTACATAGTCTAGAGAGACAACTCCATTAGAGAGTAGTGGTCATATGGAATTATGTCTACGACGGATATGTCTAGACTTTCTATTATACATATGACTCTGTGCCCGTTCAATCGCCGATTGGTTATCACAATGAATACAGATAGCAGGCATAGGTTTCGGCCAACGTGGAATATCCTCAATGAACTGGCGAAGCCATTCAGTTTCTTCAGTTGCTTTATCCAAAGCAATAAACTCAGATTCCATCGTTGATCTCGATATATACGTTTGCTTGGAAGATTTCCAAGACACGGCTGCCCCTCTAAGGGTAAACACATTACCACTAGTGGATTTGGAGTCCTTTATATCAGATATCCATTATACCCTTCTAGTACCACTGGGTATTTGGTATAATACAACCCATAATCCTTGGTGTAGCGTAGATAACGTAACACTCGCATAATGCCTCTCCAATGAGTAGCATTCGGATTGCTCGTGTATCTACTAAGCCTGTTAATAGAGTAGGCTATATCCGGCATTGTACAACTCATCAGATACATCAAACTTCCAATGACCCGAGAATATTCTAACTGAGAGACACTTTCACCATTATTCTTGGTAAAATGTAGACTCATGTCTACCGGTGTCTTAGACATGCTTGTATATGATTTATCAAATTTCTCAAGTATCTTCTCAACATAGTGAGACTGAGAAAGTACAATACCCCTAGATGTTCTGGTAATCTTAATACCCAGAATGACATCTGCAAGACCTATATCTTTTATGTCAAACTTGGAGTTTAACAATCTCTTGGTAATTCTAATCATTTCATCATTACTACCAGCAATGAGTATGTCATCTACGTATAGACACAAAATGACATGACCTCTGTCAGTGTCTTTAATATATATGCACTTGTCACACTCATTGATTCTAAATCCATTTGACAATATAGCGTTTGTCAAACTTCTCATGCCACTGCTTAGGAGCTTGCTTCAAATCATATAATGACTTGACAAGCTTATAGACTTTTTTATTTTTCCCTAGAGTTGAAACCCCTCGGGTTGCTCCATGTAAATTTCTTTATATAAATCTCCATTTAAGAAAGTTGTCTTTACATCCATTTGATGGATCTCCAGACCACGTAAAGCGGCTATCGCAATCACCATGCGAATGGATGTAATCCTTGTCACAGGTGAATACATATCGACGTAATCCAGGCCTTCTCGTTACCTGTATCATTTGATAATTAGCCTAGCTTTATACTTATCAATTGACCCATCTGCTTTTATCTTTCTTCTAAAGATCCACTTACTCCCCAAGGCCTTACTGCCTGGGGTTAAATCAACCAACTCCCAAGTATGGTTCTGTAAGATGGAGTCAATTTCACTCTTAATTGCTTCTTTCCATAAAGACTTTCAGATGATAGCAATTTTTAATTGCTTATTAGTTTTGTAAATGTGGTTTGTTTTAACCTAATTTATCCCTTAAAAAACTTAATTCTAAATTTGTTTCTCATGGATTAGGAGTCAACATGCTCTTGAAAGTTTTGTCTAAGGTTAATTGGGTCTTAAGTAGGACCGGTGTGACCTCTCCAGTCATCCTGGAAACTTTCCTGACCATGTTCGATTTTAGGGTAAGTGGTGAGATCAATTTTGAATTAAATTTCAGACCTTGGGATTTTCTAGTGTTAAGTTTAGTTTTTGGAAAAATAGAATAGTGAAATTCTGTTGTGATTTTCCAGAAATGGCTTCAAAAGGTGACAACAAAAATGTTGTTCCACCTGCCAACCTTAAAGCCTTGTGAGGTTCTTAAAGGAAGATCTAGAGAGATCAAGTGTGATTAAAGGAAATCATAAGATTGCATGATAATATCTCTGAATTAATCAGAGGCGATTAGTATGTTATCCTTGTGTCAATTATAGCATATATGATTGCTATGTGACTTTGCTTGAAAGCAAAGATGAGATAACCCGTTAGGGTGGGTGAATATAATTTTGAATTTTTAAATTCTAAATATATTCTTAAATTAGTGGCTCCTAGTGAGTACAAGATCTGTCATGACCCAATCCCGCCCCTATGGATTAGAGTCATAACCGGCCAGTAATCACGAGATTACCTGTGGCTTCAGTTAGAAATCGAGTCATATTTAATAGTAGGGGGCCAAATTGCGGAAGCAAAATTTACAAAGATTGTCCAATGAGTTGTGCATACATGGCTTAACCAAAACATTCTCATATTCATATAATAACTCACACCATACGAACATTCATATTATGCATGTATTACGTACGTCCAGGATCATTCAATAATCAGTATTAACAAAGCCAAGGTTGTACAGAATTGGTCATATGTGACCTTAAAAGATCAAAAGGACAAGTAAAACAAAAGTAAGGTCTCCTGTGTGAGGCGACCTTGGTTGACTCCTCAAAACTTGGTTTCTTACTGCTCATTGGGGTTGAGGCTGGACATCCCGCTACACACCTACATACATATAAATAATGGGTGAGCTAACGCCTAGTGAATAATACCAAAGCAAAGGAGTTCATGAACAAAATTCTTACAATCATAATTCACTATTACGCTTGGAAATCAATAATAAAGCAAAACGACCTCAGGTCCTTTCTATCATTTCTCAAACACGAAACGACCTTGGGTCCATCATGGGCAAAACGACCTTGGGTCCAACTTACACACAGAATGACCTTGAGTCCATTACACACAGAACGACCTTAGGTCCAATTCATATATACATTTGTTGTGTGCGCACATTTAAATCCATGGTCATATCTATTATTGTATCCAGAACGACCTTAGGTCCATTTCTTTTCTTTATCTTGAACGGCCTTCGGCCCATTTAATAAGTATACAGAACAGCCTTAGGCCCAATCCACATCTTTACTGAATATACTGAACGGCCTTAGGCCTATTTCATACCCATACATCGATCTTTTCGCATATTTCATTTCGTATTAAGTGATTTGAATATTCATTCTTAATATCACTTCAAAAGTTTAGAACCTTACCACATAGGCACTATTTAGAAAATAATGCATATATAAAAATATCTTTGCTAAAATATTACTCACAGTGTTCTGGTGCTTGATTCGTCCTCGTACTTGACCCTACATAATTCATAACACTTGCGGTCATAATACAATTTAATCTGTTCTTTAATTTGCTTAATGTTCTTAGGCTTCTTTCATGTTCTTTAATTCATTTAGGATGCTCAATGTGTGCCTAAGAATGTTCAGAAATGAAAGAGAACGGAATTTGAAACATAAAACAAATTTTCAAAATTTCTAAAACAGGGCTCCCCACTCGAGTGTAGATTTTCCTGCTCGAGCGGACCCCTTTAGTCTGCAAAAGTACTGGCTGCCTCATTTTTGAGCTCGAGTGTGACTTTTGTCGCTCGAGCCAAGAGTCAAAACATGTGATTGGGCACTCGAGCACAGTTCTTCTCGCTCGAGCAGACATCAATGTCTGCAAAACTTTTGGGAGCTTGATTTTTATGCTCGAGCGACACTTTTCCCGCTCGAGTGGACATGACGAATTCTGAATTTCCAAAACTATGTTTGAAGTTCAAAACTTGATTCCAAAGGTTCAAAACTCGTATTTTTGGTACAAAAACATGGAAAGGCATTACATGACATGGGAACTGTAACGCCCTCAAAACAAACCCATGAATCATATAATCTTGACATGCTTAGACATAAGAGAATAAAGCATAAATTCATTCATCAGAGTATTCATTACAAAAGTATTACATGTTGACATCAAAAGTAAATGCCCCACGGGCGTATAACTTTCCAAGCTAACACTTGGTTACAAAAAAGGAGAGTACTAACTCAAAATATAAAATAAGCCCTTGGCTTGATTTACATGTAATACACAAAATAATCACAAAAATAAACAAGAGAGTCTTCAACTCCCACAACCATCCAAGCTAAGACCTCGGAGGCGGCATAATACCTGAACCTGAAAATGATGTCCCATATAAGGTGAGCCAACGCCCAGTAGAGATATACTAAACATAATATGAACAAAGACTAAAACATTAGCATTTGATAAATGTTTAACCCACATAAATCATTTCATGATCCATTTCAATTACATGACAAATATGTCCATGTTTCATTCCTATTTCCTTTACTTAACCGGTTTTCGATTCATAAATATGGCTAAGAACCTAGCCAAACAATTCCCATGAGACCACAGCTCATATCAACAATACTGCCATACTTCACAATAGATACACATATTTGCTGTATCAATATTACATAAAACACTTCCATACTTCACAATAGATACACATATTCGCTGTATCAATATCACATAAAACACTTCCATACTTCACAATAGATATATATATTCACTGTATCAATACTTCAATAGATACACATATTTGCTGTATCAATGGAGTCCATCCCCTATCTCCTCCCAAATATCCGATTTAGGAGTCCATCCCCTATCTCCTCCCAAACCGTGGAGTGCATCCCCTATCTCCTCCCACACAGCACAATGTATATAAGCATCTATCATATATATGTTCAATCAATACACAAATTTGATGTATAATTCCATTCATCATATTCAATGACATTCAACCGATTAGTTTTAATTTTCCTGATCATCATGCAATGTCTACAACAATCAAGACTATCCTCCACCGATAGCCCAAAGCAATTATTTCTAAACAGATAATAATTATATCAACAGATAATTTATCAACATTTTCAAAGGTGAGTGATTAATGAATCCAACTCTACCATTCTACCTCATAATGAGCCAATTTCATTATTTCCACTTAATTTCACATTTCCATAATAAATGTCATTAATCACTCTAATGACCCAAATATACCCAAACATGGCATTTTTCCCATTTTCTCAACATTGACCCAAAGGTCTAAATATTATCAACAACATCAATAATCCCTTTTTTAGACCCAAAACACATATGTTTGAATCAAAAGAACGAAACCCCTCTTTCCAATATAACACATTTCAAACCCTAAGTTCCCAAATCAAACCATCTATACAAAAAGCTCAACATTTATGTCAAAACTCATAAAAATGAGTAGTTATCCCTACCTCAAATTCAGAGCTCAAAGGAGAAGATGAAGAAATTTGAAAGTGCTCCAAACCCCAATATTTTCGGATCAAAATGTAGCCCTCAACAAGCTCCATACTTTTTACAAAGGACCAAGGGTAGAAGATCATTCCTACTAGATCAAACCTTAGAGAGAAGTTGGAGTTTTAGAGTGAGGTGCTCTCCAATGGAGGTTTTGAAAAGTAAGAGAGAGAAAGAAAGTGTGAAAAGTGATTTAAAATCACTCAGTTGCCATCTGATATATGACTAGCTCGCTTGAGCGGAGAATAGGACGCTCGAGCATCAAGCACAAAAACTGGACCAGCTCGAGCGCAAGAATACCCGTTCGAGTGCCAACTGCAAAACACAGCCGCTCGAGCGCAAAGGGAAACCCGCTCGAGCGTAGATTACCCTCTTCCAGTATTTTTACAGACATTGAACACCCGCTCGAGCGCAAAAGGCCCGCTCGAGCGTAAGGAACCCTTCTCGAGCGTGAAAAACAAACCTGCAGTACTTTTGCAGAGGCACAAAATGCTGGAAGTGTGCAAACTCCGCTCGAGCGTGAAGGGATCCGCTCGAGCGGACCACCCAAAAACTGGACAGCAAGAAAAGGAACCAAGGCTTAACCAACCTGTTCGAAACACGCCCAACACATCCTAAAACCCAAATATATGGAATTAAGAGATGACAATAAGACATATACAACAACCAACTCCACGGAACCTAAGTTCGGATACAACAATCAAAGGAGGAAGAACCAGGATCGCTATAGGAACATAGGTAAATTGTCGGAAACCATGATCCAATTCTTAAATCATTCCATATTCTTCTTGACAACTTCAAAACAAATGCAACATACCTTCATAAATCATGTATGCATATAAATCATTGACTCTAATTCCATTTCAAATGGTACAAATGATGCTTATAATCATGAAGCTCATGAAAACTATGCTTGCATGTAAGATTTGGTACTCAATCTTTCATGTTTCATGCTCAAATGAACAGAATCATAGTGAATGCAACATGCATATATATACAACTCCAATTTCATTACATTAAACTCAATTCTTGCCCTTAGTCACATATCATGCTTGGATTCACTTAGTCATAAATTTAAACTCATGAATTTGAGCTCAATTACTCACCTAGGAGCTTCAACTCTTCCAATTATAGCCAATTCTTAAGCTAATCCTCCTAGTTTCTCTAAGCTTGAGCTAAATCCTTCAAATTGTGTTACCTCTCTCTCTCTACAATCGGTTCATTCTCTCTCTCTCTAAAGTGTATTTTCAGATCTTGAGCTCATAATATGAGCTTAAGTGTGTTTGGCCCTTATATATACTAAGTGATTAGTTTAAATTAATCCATCTCAATTAAGGTTAATCAATTGCACTTAATTTAATTGGTTTAATCTAATTATTTTGATCTGAATCAATTTTTAATTAAGTTTCACCGTAGACTCTAAAAATCATGCTAATTGCAAAAATACAATTTCAGTTTCTGTCGCCTCTACAGCCTTCAATTTAAATTTTATAATAGAAAATCAAATAGATTTTCCTACGATGAACATATACAAATTCAAAAACACATATTATCATATAATTAGCATTCAAAACCATATCAAGCTCATAATTATAAACGTAATTAATTAACATAACACATAGTAGGGTTGTCACAAGATCACTGATCACAGAGATAGAAAACTGGTGGTTCCTAGGAGGTGTTAGACCACTGACTACACAGTTATGAGATTGTGGTTCTTAGTAATGAACAGATTACTGATCATATGTCAAGACATGATGGTTTCTAGTAGTGGAGAGGCTACTGATCATATATCAAGACATGATGATTCCTAGTAATGAAAGAGTCTATTGATCCTATGTCAGGACACTGTGATTCCTAGTAGTAAAGTGATTACTGATCACAGGTTAAGACATTGTGATTCCTAGTAATAGAAAGTCTATTGACCATATGTTGAGAAATTAGTGATTCCTAGTGATAAGACTACTGGCCATGTTATGAAGTTTTGAATAGTAGACTATTGAACATTGGATTTGTGTTTTCTAATAGTAAGACTATTGGCTTCAGAGTGAGAGGGTGGACCAAATATGTTTGGGTGCCTAATTCGGTTGATGATATTCTGGAAATGTATTTACTGTGATATGATTTTGAGAATTTCATAATCATTATGACACAAGAAATTGTTTAAAGACCTTGTATGAATTTTTGGAAAAGGCCAAACGCCTTTGTATAAATTCTACAAATGTAGGGGTGTCATGCAAAAGGTGGTAATACCTAAACCTAAGAGGGTTAGGATAAGCCTAAAAACCCGTTAACTTTGTATTCAACGGTTATGCACAATATAACAGTGCATATTGATTTCTTGTGTATAAGTCTGCTATTCCAGATATACACAAGAATACTATCATGGAATCTAGAAATGCATCTTTCTTTGAAAATGTATTTCCTTGTCGTATCCAAGAAGGGGTTCCGAGTTCCATAAAAGAGGTTGAAGGTGACAATGATCACATAGATGATCAAATCGATGATCAAGATGAGAAAGCAAATGAGCCAAGAAGGAGTAAAGGGTTAAGACCGCAAAGTCCTTTGGTCCGAACTTCTTGACTTATACGTTAGAGGGAGAACCTCTAACTTTCTATGAAGCTGTGACTTCATCTGAAAGTCTTTATGGAAATAAGCAATTAAGAGTGAAATTGACTCCATCTTACAAAACCATACTTGGGAGTTGGTTGATCTAACCCCAGGCAGTAAGGCCTTGGAGAGTAAGTGGATCTTTAGACAAAAGATGAAAGCGGATGGGTCAATTGATAAGTATAAAGCTAGGCTAATTATCAAAGGATACAGGTAGCAAGAAGGCCTGGATTACGTTGATACGTATTCACCTGTGACAAAGATTACATCCATTCGCATGGTGATTGCGATAGCCGCTTTACGTGGTCTGGAGATCTATCAAATGGATGTAAAGACAACTTTCTTAAATGGAGATTTAGATAAAGAAAACTACGTGGAGCAACCCGAGGGGTTTTCAACTCTAGGGAAAAATAAGAAAGTTTATAAGCTTGTCAAGTCATTATATGGTTTGAAGCAAGCTCCTAAGCAATGGCATGAGAAGTTGAACAAATACTATATTGTCAAATGGATTTAGAATCAATGAGTTTGACAAGTGCGTATATATTAAAGACACTGACAGAGGTTACGTTATTTTGTGTCTATACGTAGATGTAGCTCGACTTTTCATGCCCCATTTTAGAAGACGAATAAGCCTTACAGTATCGGACTCCCGCGGTTCTGAATCTGATTTCATAAGTGCAATGTGAAATAGATAAACACCAAAGAGTCCAAATCCAACAAATCTTTTGGAAAATCGATTTTGAATCAAATTGCCAAAAATAGACTGCATGGCCAGATGCAGAGTCGCCACCTAATTTTTTTTTTGAGAAATTTAGGAAACCCATGACTCATGCCAAAGGCCACGTGTCCGTTATCACCAAGATTGTCTCGGCTCGGGAACTTAGATACGAGAGGGGAATGTCATGAATTGAGCACCCCTGCTTGCCCGATCAAAGATCGACCTCTACTAATCATGACGTGAATCTTATTTATATTATATGCACTTGTTCCGATTATTAGGCTAGCATTACTATGTGATGCGCGCACACACAAGTATAGACTACTTTGCAAAAATTGGAACACTTTATTTCATGTTTGTTTTCAAAAGAGTTTGTGAATGTGCCACTCGAAAAAGTGGGCTTAAATGTACATGAATCAAACCCTTCCAATTCAAGCAACTAGCCGTTATCCATAGGCATTCAAACAGTTCATCATTTAAGTAATTAGCTTCATGGCAAGCATGCTAGGCATGACAACAATCACATTCGTGCAATATGCTAAAGCACAAAAGAGCTCACCTAGTACTCCAAGCCAAAAAGATGAAAGAGTTAAAAAAATACGTGATCCTAACTAATACAATATGACTAATGCAACACATGCGATATGCAATCTAAATAGGCTCGGTTGCTTAACATGGCATGTGAATCAATTTGATAGCATGCGGTCTATACACGTATTCAACGAAGTATTTAAACTAACAATGTAAGTTAAAATGATGTACCGAGCCTCGGTGCATACAAAACAAGTGGATGCAAATCATGAAGTATGCTAAACAAAACATAATGCCCTATACTAACCAACATAAGCAGTTAAATAAAAAGGAAAAAGACGTGGGGTTAGAAGACATACACATTATTACAACATTTGCGCCCTCATGCAGGAAGGTCTGAATAAACTAACTAGCTAAGCTAATTACTACGAATTAACTAACTATTACAGAAGGAATAAATAAATTAGCGAAGTTACTTAACTAATTATTACAACAACAAATTAATTAACTATTCTAGCTAATTAACTAATTATTACAATACAAAATTAAATAACTAGTCTAGCTAACTAATTATTTACAGCACTTTACAAAATTAACTAGCTTCAACTAATTAATTACAACGAATAACTAAGCTAAGTGATTAAACTAAACAGCCCTGGGAAGCGAGGAGTGCTCATACATGAGCGCGGATTTCCACTCGAAAAAACCACTGTTCTGCTACCAGGGAGCCTCTGTTGCACAGTTAGAACACTTGCACTGTTTTTTTCGTCTCAAAACCAACTCTGTTCTGTTTCAAAAGGACACTGCTGGGTTTTGCAAAGGTGGTCAGCAGGCCAAAAGTGGTGGCCTGCCATCCACGAAAGATGGTCTGCCGTCCACAAATAGTGGCCTGCTGGCCAGTGATGCTTGGTTCTTCCCACTACAACAGAGAGAAAACAGAGCACAACCAAGGTATTCTCAATGGTTGTTTGCACAACTTACCCCTCCTTATCATCAAACAGCTCAAAGGAGTAGTAAATTTGATTCACAAACCATCAATCGATGCAATTTCATTGCATGATGGCCTATGAACCAAAGTGTGCAAGTTCAATAAATGCAACAAATAAAGACTCTCAAACCCTATCCCTATTATGAATTGATCAAGGGAAGTGGTTGACAATGACTCTTGAATCGTTTGCATCACTAACAAGTATAAAACGATTCAAGACTCAAGGGTTCAATTAACGTCCAAATGAACCTAAACCAAGTTATTATCTTGCATCATTTTTATTCCTCTTTTTCTTACTTCCATTTTAATTACAACCATTCCTTAATCAATTAAGTCCAAAAGTGAGCTTTAAGTCCTCTAATGGAAAGAAGCATCAAACCAAGAGTTGTTTTAGGCATGAGAGAAGTGTCATGCCATTGGTAATGAACCCCCAAATGGACTAAACTATTAAGCACAAGACCTCAATCTCATGCTTTAAACAAGTAACTAGTTTGAACCAACTTTCAAAGCAAAGCAAAAGTCGAGAAAGGAGGGAGGTTGCAGAAGTGATTAGGGGTGAAGACAAGTATGGAAAGCCATAAACAAATACTATCAACTCAAATAGTATGAGGACAATTACACTATAAGCATGCAATACAAGGCTCAAATGTAATGAACACTTAAAAATAGTCCTAAAATAGTGCTAAATCAGTCCTAAAACATGTTGGAATTAAGACAAAAATAGCTAGAACAATAAGCTAAAACATGGAGCTATGTAAGCTAGTAACAAAGCATAAGGAGGGGAGGTTACCCCCTTTATTTTTGGACTTCAAAACAACATTTTAGCCACTGAAATAGCTCTAAAAATCAGTGTTTGAAAGCTCAAAAAAAGATAGTGTAAATGTGGGAAACACAAGGGTAGAGGCTAGAGAAGCAAGGTGGAAAGAAATGTGAACCACCCCTCCACCCTTTAAGGCCTTAAACCACAAGTTTCAGCCCAAAATTATAGAGTTTATACAGTCCAAAAGATGTAGAAAAAAGTAGGAAAAATAACAATTAAAGCAAGGAAACAAACCAAGCTTTATACCTCTTGAAGAGGAGAACACTTATAAAAGTAGGCTCAAAAGTACTTCATCTCAAAGATAGAAAGGTTTAGTTTAGAGTGTATGGGCAAAGGTTCAATAACTAGCAAGAGAGAGAGAGAGAATTGTAGAGAGAGAAAATAATTTGCTCCAAAATTTTCTAACCTTGAAAGCAAGAGGGGAGGTCCTCTATATATAGACAAACATCAAACTCCCTCAGAAATATCAATACATACACATGTAAGCAAGTGCATGCATCTGTGACAACAGCTGGCATAGTTGGCAAAAAATATCGGCAGACCATTAATTGTGGCCGACAGCCAAGATCAATGGCCGGCAGCCAAAGGTGGTAGCCGGCAGGTTCCAAGGGTTTTCAGGCTTGAAGATATGTGGTTGTGGTCCAAAACAAGGCAAGAGGTGTATTGGGTTTGAAGGCTCAAAGTTGTGGCATTCCATTGAGGACTTCTGAGCACTTAACAAGCATATACATTCATCATTGGGTGTGCAAGTGGTGGTGTCTAAGTTGTAAGAGCGGTAAAAAATAGAGTGTTTACAGTTGCCCTTCTTGGATAGAACTCGAAGTCATGAAATGACGTGAGTGAATGTCAAAGCCTGAAGACGACCCATTTTGACAAGGCTGTAAGACTTGGACAAACAATCAAGACAAAAATTAAATGGTTGCGCTCGCAAGCTACCTACGTATCCCTTTGCAAGGAATCAAACCAGCGTAGCTCTGGGGCAAGATGCAAATGATATGCATGAAGAAAACTTTGAAAGCTGGACTTACACACTTCGCGAAGCTGGCTATTTTGAAAACTCATGATCATACAAGATGATGCAATAAATAATAACATATGCAATAAGTAATCACAACATATGAATGAGCAGCTTCAAGCTTAAAACCAACATAGGTTCCCTGCAAAAAGATCTAAAACACACTTTAACCACGCCAAAACGCAGGACGAGGAAAGAAAACACAGCTCAGGGTTGCATTTCACGCATCCTGAGAAACTGAGAAACGAAAATTGCTCAGGGTCATGTTTCACACGTCCCAAGATACTCCAATCACGCTGAAACCGTGAGAAGAAGAGAAAAATCGCTCGGGGCCGCGCTTTATGTGTCCTGAGATACTAACAAAAGATACAAAGAGGAATGAGCATGTGCGATAAATGCACAAAGTGAACAAGTGCGATAGATGCACAAAGTGAATAATATTACAAATCTATACAGTGACAACGCATATTCCATGTAAGATAAATATAAACAATCGACGTATGATGTTAATTGAAAACGAAAGCATATTCTATGCAAGAAACAAAAGCATATTCTATGCAAAATTAAAAGCATGTTCTATGCACGAATCATGAATGATGTAGGACACGCGTGCAACATAAGTATATGTGAAATGCACATTTCTATGCAATAGAAGAGAACAACTATGCGATTTTGATAGAACGAGCAAAAATGATATTCGGTGACAATCTCCAATTTACCTCTCAGAGACTTTGCAACATGTTCAAAAAGGATACACCTCATTTATATTGGCAAGTAGGGCATATTTGCACGCCAAAACATAGTTTCGAGATCCCTTAGAATCAATTTGAACCCAACAGTGAATATCCTAAACACTTCTCGGGAAACAAAAACACAAAACAACACCAGAACACAAGTGAGGACCACCAGCCACTTACCGGCTACAAGGGAAGGCTGCCGACTACCTACCGGTCACCATTTGTGCTTGTCGGCCACAAATGTGGCCTGCTGGCCACCTATGCCAGTTTCGGGGTAGATAGGTCTTTTTAGCCTTGGATCTTTAAATATACAACTCCAAGCTTCATTTGTACACACCCACACCTCGAAAAATACTCTCAATCTCTCTCTCTAGGTGCTTTCTCTCTCTAGATTTGCGCTTTATACAAGTTTTCCAATGCCTCACGCAAACTTTTTTCGTAAAACTCTCTTGATTCTCTACACTTTGAACCGATCAAATTTTGATTTCGTCGCTTTTCTTGAGTTTTCACCACTTTAGGCTTGTTCCCTCGAGTTTCTCTCGGGTTTTGTGAACTTTCCTGGGTTTTGACTTTTCTCCCATTTTCTCTCTCGTATGGTTGACTTTTTGTAAGTTTTTCCTCTTTTCTTAATTTTTCTTAATTTTTCACCCATTTTTACCCATTTTTCACCCACTTTCCAGATGGTTGATGATATTCCTCATGATAGAGCTCCGCCTGAAGTTCCACTTCCATTATCACCCCATGCCGAGGTTGAGGAGCCAGTGATTGTCGGGGTTGATGAGGTAGAAGAGGACATTGCAACTGATCTTGAGGCTGAGTTTGCTCTAGAGCTCGAGTCGGAGCCATTACCACTGAGGGTGTGGCCCTTTGATCCAATGACGTATCATCCTCGTACACATATACTACTACCTGGAGGCATCAGGCGTTTCAGTGACTTCGCTCATGGCATGCCAAAGGATCTCCTTCTGAGGAAGTCAGATTCCCATCTTTCTTCTAGTGCTACTGAGGTATGAACTCTATTTTCATGCATTCCTGCCTTCTCTTTAATTGTATTTCTTGTACTACCTTTTATCTGAATGCTCTTTTATCACTGTCTTTCATCTGATTCACCTTTTCTCTTTATCACAGGGGGACTCCCATGCTTACAGGGGATATGGAGCGACGACAATGAGAGACTGGTACGATGAGCTCTCCGCCGGGGTTCGCGACATTATTGATGAGGTTGGCTTCAGCCTATTCTGCTTCGGGCTCTCATGGTACATAGCAAGCTGGACTCTTCTCAGGGCGTTGATGGAGAGGTGATGGGACACCACCAACTCTTTCCACATCTCTTCCGCTGAGGAGATGACGATGACTCCTTACGACTTCGCCATGCTCACAGGCTTAAGAGTAGGGGGTGATCTGATCCCCTTCGAATGGAATATGGGTGAGTGAGAGGTTGCTTGGATCCACCTGTTAGGAGTACGCCCACCTCTATGCAGACCGGTGATAGTGAGGTATAGTTGGTTCACCGAGCAGTTTCGCGGGAGCGAGCCCGACACACCAGAGGAAATGGAGTAGTACGCCCGAGGCTTCTTGATGTTTCTCCTTGGTGCCACCTTATTTTTGAACAGGTGGAACACCGTAGGCTTATATCTGCTGAGCGCCCTGGTGACACTGCCCTGGGTGCGATTTTATGATTGGGGCGAAGCTGGCTTCGCTACCCTCTATGGCTACATGAGCTCCACTTCCCGGATGAAGGGTGAGCGAGTTAGAGGCTACTAGAGAGCCTGGGAGGTATGCACCACACCTTTTTGATTTTGTATTTTCTGTTCAATATTTGTTCAAAACTTGTGCTTTTTGCTTTGCACTTTCTGTGTCTGTTCATACATTGTGCTTTCTGCTTTGATATCTTGTGACAACCCAACTCTGTGTTATGCTAATTAATCTTAATTATGCGTATAATTATGAGCTTGATATGATTTTGAATGCTAATTATATGATTATATGTGATTTTGAATTTTTATTTATTCACCATAGGAAAATCTGTTTGATTTTCTGTTATAAAATTTAAATTGAAGGCCGTAGAGGCGACAGAAACCAAAATTGATTGTGTTATTATGATTAGCCTAATTTTTAGAGCCTATAGTGAAATTTAATTAAAAATCGATTCGGATCGAATTAATTAGATTAAATTGATTAAATTAAGCACAATTAATTAGTTTTAATTAAGGTTGATTAGGGAAGTGTATATATAGAAGCTAAATGTGCTTAAGCTCATTACATGAGCTCAAAATCTAAAAAAAACACTCTAGAGAGAGAGTGAGCCGATTCTAGAGAGAGAAAGGAAGCATCCTTGAAGATTTTGCTAGAGAATTCAAGAATTGGGAAAATTAGCTCAAGAACTAGCTAAAGTTTGGAAGGTTGAAGCCTCTAGGTGAGTAATTGAACTCACATTCATGAGTTTAAATTCATAGCTAAGTGAATTCTAAGAGGTTATGAAGTTAAGAACAAGATTTGAGTTAGAAATGAAGAAATTGAAATCAAGTGTGTTCATGCATGTAACAAATTGCTATAAATTTTCATGTTTGTGTATAAGATATGTTAAATAAGTTGAATTGGTAGTCATTTGAGACATGCATCCATGAATAATGAGGTTATGAGGCCCAATTACATGTTTTGAAGATGATGAATTCATGTAAGATCATACATGCATGAGTCTCAAAGTTATGGACATGAAATGGAATGATTTGAGTTTGATTTTGGAAATTGGTCCATGATTTTGAGTAATTGGTTTCAAAATTAGAAGTGTTCCCATGTCATATGATGTTTTCCATGTTTTTGTACCAAAAATATGAGTTTTGAGCCTTTGGAATTATGTTTTGAACTTCAAAAACAGTTCTGAAAATTCTAGAATTCGTCATATCCTTTTGAGCGGGAAAAGTGCCGCTCGAGCGTAAAAATCAAGCTCCCAGAAGTTTTGTAGACATTGATGTCCGCTTGAGCGAGAATAACTATGCTCGAGCGTCCACTCACATGTTTTGACTCTTGGCTCGAGTGACCAAAGTCACGCTCGAATGCAAAAATGAGGCAACCAGCATGGTTTTAAAAACAGGACTGGATCGGCCGGTTCGACCGGTCGGGGTTTCGGTCCAGATATACCTTCTGAACCGGTCGAAGCCAAAAAGCGGTGTATTTAAAGAGAACCGGGAAAACCGGCAGTCGAACCGCCGAACCGGCGCCGGTTCACCGGGTTATTTAGATTGAAAATTTGAACTGTTTTGGATATTTTCAATTCTTTTTTATTTTATTTTTCTTTCTTTTGTGAGGAATCCCATTAAGAGCTTGAAATTATTGTGAGAGTCTTTACCTATTTATAAGAAAAAAAATCTTCCAAAAAAACTCAAAAAATCCATGTGGGATTCAATTAAATTTATTGGAGGGAGAATTGAAATTTTGATATCCCTCCAAAATTTTAGTTCTTCTTTCAATTAAATTATTTGAATTAAAATCATATGGAGGGAATATTGAATATTTGATTTTCTCTTTCATAATTAAAATTATTAATATTTTAAAATATATTATTATATTTTTTAGTAAAAAAAATATTAAGAGAAATATTTAAGATAATTTAATATTTTATTTTTTTAATTTTTAATTTTATTACTTATATTTTTATTTAAATATAAATTTAATATATTTATTACGTCACGGTTCGATTCCGGTTCAACCTAACGGTTGAACCAGTGACCCATCTACCCGATCACTTTTCCGGTTCGATCACCAGTCCGGTTTTTAAAACATTGGCAACCAATACTTTTGCAGACCAAAGGGGTCCGTTCGAGCGCAGAGAGCCCTGTTTCAGAAATTTTGAAAAATTGTTTTATGTTTCGTTTTCCATTCTTTTTCATTTCTAAGCACTCTTAGGCATATATTGAGCATCGTAAATGAATTAAAGGATATGAAAGAAGCCTAAGAACATTAAGTAAACTAAAGAACGGATTGAATTGTATTATGACCCAATGTGCTATGAATTGTGTAGGGTCAAGTGCAAGGACGAATCAAGCACCGGAACACTATGAGTAATATCTTAGTAAAGATATTTTTGTATATGCATTATTTTCTAAATGATGCCTATGTGGTAAGGTTCTAAACTTTTGAAGTGATATTATGAATGATTATTCTAATCACTTAACTCGGAATGAAATATGCGAAGTGATCGACGTATGGGTATGAAATGGGCCTAAGGCCGTTCGGGATAAGGAATTGAATGGACCTAAGGTTGTTTTGGGTACAAGAATGAATATGTGTAGGACCATGGATTTAAATGTGTGCACACAAATGTGTATGTGAATTGGACTTAAGGTCGTTCTATGCGAATTGGACCTAAGGTCGTTCTGTGTGTATTGGACCTAAGGTCGTTCTGTGAGTAAGTTGGACCCAAGGTCGTCTTGTATACTACGTGGACCTGAGGTTGTTTCGTGTTTGAGAAATGGTAGAAAGGACCTGATCTCGTTTTGCTTTATTATTGATTTCCAAGCGTAATAGTGAACTATGGTTGTAAGAATTTTGTTTATAAACTCCTTTGCTTTGTTATTATTCACTGGGCGTTAGCTCACTCCTTATTTATATGTATGTAGGTGAGCAACAAGATGTCTAGCCTCAACCCCAGTGAGAAATGAGAAACCAAGTTTTGAGGAGCCGACCAAGGTCACCTCACGCAAGAGGCCTTACTTTTGTTTTGCTTTTCCTTTTGTTCTTTTGTGGTCATGTATGGCCAACCCTGTGTATAACCTTGGTTTTTGTTAATACTGGCTTTGAATGATCCTGAACTTATGTAATACATACATATTATGGATGTTTGTATAGTATGAGTTATTTCATATATGAGAATGTTTTGGTTGAGCCATGTATACACAGCTCATTGGACAATCTTTGTAAATTTTGCTTCCGCAATTTGGCTCCCTATTATTACATATGATTTGGTTTCTGACTGAGGCCGTAGATAATCTCATGATAACTGGGCCGGTTATGACTCTGATCCATAGGGGCAGGTTTGGGTCATGACAGAGTAGTATCAGAGCACGAGTAATAACTCATACACTTGTCCAAATGAGCAATAGAGTGTCTAGGAAAGATTTAAGTTGCATTCATCTGAGTATATGTGTGAAATGCATTGAGAACTTGCTAAGTGGATTAAAGTATGCAACTATATCAGGGCACAAGTATGTTAGAGCTCGAGGCGTGACTCAGGTATGGACCACACTTTACAATTTGTACCCCACATTTTTATCTCAGATATGTTTATTCCAGATATTGATCAGTCAAATGCATTTGCAGGCACCTACTGCGGAGTATACAGAGAGCCTCATCGAGCTAATTGCCTCACTAATCGGCATGGTGCAGAAGAGAGAGACGCTGCTTGGTCTCCACGGTATTCAGGTAATTTCCTTTATGTCAGCATGCATTTCACTACTAACTCTGTTGTACACCACACTATCATACTCTCACTGATACATTGGCACTTCTGCTGTAGTCTTTCCCAAACTGCATTGGTACACTACCTTAGCACACTATACTTATACTGTATCTGATTCTTGCATGATGCTCTATGCCCGTATCCGATACATATATTGTAGCTGATATGTTGACAACTGTTTTTCTAGATTCCATCTATATCGAGGGCACCCGTGGCAGTAGCGGCACCAGCATTAGCAACACCTCCTCCAGCAGCAAGGAGGAGAGAGAGAGAGAGAGAGAGGTAGGCCCCAGCTCGTGGCTGAGATGTGTATTGCGGTCGAGGCAAGGATAGGGGTACCCAAGGCCAGAGTAGTCCCTTAGAGCCCATTTTGAGCGATGATGATGCTAAGACTGGCGACTCTGAGGAGGCAGTGAGTCAACATTCTGAGTCATCTGAGAGTGGAGATGATGATGCTGGTTCGAGGTCTGGGAGCGGAGATGACGCCGACGCTAGCTTTGAGGCACAGAGCGAAGATGATACCGGCTCTGGCTTAGAGTCTGATTCTGACAGCGGTGCCAATGGAGACAGTGCCCCTGAGTCTCCTCCGAGGAAGAGGACGAAGAGGGCCTCTCAAGTTTGAGATGACCGGCGCTGATTGTTTGTATTTTTACTTAGTTTCTTTTTTTTTGGTAGCATAGCACACGTATAGCTTCAGATAGGTTTTATTTTTGCTCTTGAAACTTGTACTCCTCTTTTTGTAAAAACCATGATCGGAATAAAACCTCACAGTTTTTATGAAAAGTGTTATCATTTTGCATCATAAGCACTATATTTGCATGAAAATGAACTTGTAATTGAATTTAAAAATGAAAATTTGCATTGGCACGATGTTCTTAATCAGGTAATGAGACAACTAACGACCAAATACAAAATACAACTCGATAAGCAAAGAAAAAACAACTCAAACACAAAGATACACACTTGCTAAGACCTCAAGGCTCAAAACAAGACCTTAAAACACAAAGATCAAAACGAAAACCAGGCTGCCAACACTGTCCAGCACACAAGTGGATGGCTATAGCAATCCCGGTTATGACCCAACCTTTGTTACATTCTAGACTCGGGTTTCGTGGTTTAATATTGTATCTATGTCTTGTATTCTTCCTTTAACTCTTTGAATTTGAGTTTTGGAACATGTTGGGCGTGTTTGGAACAGGTTGGTTGTTAGTTGGTCTAGATCGTCATTGCCCAGATTTTGGCTTCTTCGCTCGAGCGAGGCTTCTTGTGCTCGAGCGAGCCTTATGAAATTTGCTTCTTCGCTCGAGCGAGGTTTCTTGCGCTCGAGCAAGATTTGAGAGTTCTCAGGTTTCTTTTCCAGACGCAGAATTTCTGGGAAGGTGAAGTTCTTCACTCGAGCGAGGCTTCTTGCGCTCGAGCGAGCATATGTGTCTGTAAAACTTCTGTAGCTTTGCATTCTGCGCTCGAGCGACGTTTATTACACTCGAGTAAGGTCACTTGTTGTGTTTGGTCGCTCGAGCGATAATTCTTTCGCTCGAGCGAAGGTCGGGTACATCAGTTCGCAACAAAGGAGTTTTATATCACTTTTTGATTTCCTTTTTGCAAGAAACCCTAATTCGGCACTCTCTCTCTCTACAAATACTCTTTGATCCAAGCACCACTGCCCTGCTTCCTTTGAGAAAAAGGTAAAGTATCTTGTGGGCTTCCATTCCATCCAAACCAAGCTTGGTTTTGTGCACTTTTGAAGATCTCCTTCTTCTCCTTTAGGCTTCTACACTTGAGGTAGGGATATTCTACACCTTGTTGTGGTTTTTAACCTAGGTATTTGTTATTTTGTATAAGTGGTGGAATTTGGGAGGATTTGAGTGAAGTTCGGGTTTGTGTTCAAAGTTTAAAAGTGAGATTTTTATATTGGTTCCATGAATATATATATGTGGTATTGACTATGAGGTTATATGGGTTAAAATGATGAAATTTGGACTTGGGATTGATATTTGGAAAATGGGGAAAATTGCCCTAATTTGTGTTCAATAATTATTTTGTATAAATAATGAAATTGATATGGGAAATATGAAATTTGGAGGATTTGTTAATGAATGGTATAGTTGGATTTGATAAATCACTCACCTATGAAAGATTTGATAAATTATCTGTTTGATAAATTGTACATCTGTTTAGAAATATCTGTTTTAGGCTATCGGTGGAGGATAGCTATGATTGTTGTAGAAACTGTATGAGGACTAGGTGAATTGAAACTAATCATTTGAATTATGTCATTGAATATGACGGTTTGATTAAACCGTTGAATATGTGATTTGGATAGTCATTGTATATGAAATACATTGTATATATATTGTTGTTTGGGAGGAGATAGGGGATGTACTCCATTGTTTGGGAGGAGATAGGAGATGGACTCCATTTAAAATTAAGTTGGTCGCAGTCTCCAGGGTGAAAGACCCGAAATCTTATACATATATGGGCGCCGATTCCCTCGGATGAGAATCCGTAAAATGGCAAGAAAATTGAAGTGTTTGAATAATGATTGTTATTGAATTGTGAATGAATAAGTCGTAGACTCACTTGGGATTGTTTAGATGATAGGGAACTACACTTATGAATTGATTTGAAATGAATGAATGGAAATGGATTGAGATGTGGTTATCAATATTGAATGGTAATGGGGATGATGTAAGTTGGCCTTGAATATTGGACTTTTATCTGACATTTATATCTTAGTTAAATCTCATACTTTGTGTTAGTTTATCTCTACTAGGCTTTGGCTCACCCCACTGGGAAAATCATTTTCAGGTACAAGTGACATGCTTCTTTCAAGGGCATAGGTTGGGAGGACTTAGGAGTTTGAGGCTTTGTTTTGTTACTTTTGTGTTTAAATGTTAATTCAAGCCAAGGGCTTTACATGTATAGAGCTTAGGACTCTTTTGTTGTAACCAAGTGATATCTTGAAAAGATGTAAGCCCGTAGGGCATTTATTTTGTTGTAATCAATTAGTGTTACATGCTGTAGTTTCAGAATGAACATTTATGAAAGTATAATGCATGTAATATCTCTTGTAATATAAACTCTGATGACTAAAAGTATAACATTTTCTATTATGTTCATGAATCTTATGGGTTGGATTATTCACTTTATTTTGAGGCGTTGCAATGGCAGGCCAGAAAGGGGGGGTTACCGGCCACAAGAGATGGGTTGTTGGCCACCACTAGTGGCCTACCGGCCACAAATGTGAGGATCACCAGATTACTGACAACTGGCCTCCACTCACAGCCTTATCTTCTACAAAAGGTCCTCCTTCGTGATTTCTTCTCCAGAACCCCATTTTAGTTACTGTTTCTTATACAAATGGAGATATTTCTTGCCGAGAAGCTCACAGATTAGATAGCCACTTTAGACAGCACGAAAAAGGTAAATTTCTGGGGTTTCGGCATAAATGCACTTTTTCCGTTGAGCCATACTCCACTTTACTTTCTGTTCCTTCATGCCGTAGCCCGATGTTGGGACCCAATTACGTATGTATTTTGCTTCGGAACACAAGAAATGTACCCGACTCTTGAAGAATTTTGCGCATTGATGAAAACTCGATACGACGAGGAAATCATACCTCAACCCCGTTTTGGCTATGCCCAAGCTTTGGGATGAATGTGTGGGCTCACTTTACATGAAGCTCGATCTTTGGCTCATGACGGAGAGTTAGACATACCTAGCTTGATTCATCGATTTTCTGACATGGGTGACAGAGGATACCTTCTTTAGCAAGGTTTTCAGCAACATGCCCTTTATTTATGTATGCTTGCGCATTTCCTTCTTGACCCTAGTTATGACAAAACCAGCATTCGGTTGATCAAAGTGGCCCAATGTCTGAAAGAAGGTAAAAGCTACGTCGGTTTGGCACTGGCCGAGACCCTAATGGGCTTGGATGCTTTTCATCGGCGAGAAACCACCAGGTTTGCGGGGAGTCCACTACTTCTTTAGGTATTGTTTCCCATCCTTTCTTATATGTGTTTCTCACATCACTCGACACTCATGCTTTATTTTTCTCTCAAAGCCCTCTACTTACTTTTCTCTCCACGCGCATCTCTCTATTCTTTAATCTCTTTTATTTTTCATCCCTTCCCAGGTATAGCTCATGGATAGGCTAAAGGTGATGGATTCTTGCCCTGAGTACTCAACTTGAGCTTATTTCTTTCGCCAACGACTAATGGATTTTCCCAACGAGGGATAGTGGTGCAACTGGATGTGCAGCAGGTCTGCAGTTGACATAACTTGGCGTTGCCCCTGGCTTTATCTGACTGAGATGAGTTACAATATGACTCAGCAGCCCGGCATACAATTGATTGGCCTCAAGCACTGCGTGTTCTACTTTCCCTTCAGGTTCAGATGCCAATTTGGACATGATCAGACCTGCCCAGAGAAAGGGATAGAATACCCAACTTCATTCCCGATTCGTGCTTCACACTTGGCTAGATACCTCACTACTTGGAGGATGAGAGAGCTTCTGGCCCCTGCCCCTAGTTTTAGTTATGCCTTTTCTGGCAAGTGTTTGGCTTGGCTTGAGGATGAGGCACAAACTGAGCCCACTTTGGCTTTAGAAGCTTTCGCAAGCACGAGCAGAGGACGCAAGAGCACCTAACTCACTTATGCCTCTAGTTTATTGCTTTGACCTTTCTTTTCAAGTTTTATGATGTAAAAGAAACTTTGATTTATATTAGAGAGTTGGAGAACTTTATGTTGAAATCAATGGGATCCAAGTTGTGAGCACTAAATTTTTTTCTTTTGGTCCAAAATGGTCTAAGTTGTAAAAGGTAAATTTTGAACAAAATCAAGTTTTATTAAAACTTTCCAAAACCATTTTCGAAAGTGATCACCACCTAACATGCACAGAATCAATCCTCAAGATGTACAACCCCGAATCAAAAGATCACAATTGCCCCTGATGGAATACATTACTGCTCTACATTGTAACTAGCTCTTCTTCCCAGAATGAAGATCACAACTGGACTCTCAGATGATAGACAAAGATGACCTGATCAGACACATGGACAGGACAGTTGAGTTGGAGATGATCATGGCCAAACTTCAGGATGAAGTTGCCTACGTATCCCAAAGATGGGAATCAGGCCTTACGTAGTTTGGTTCAGGTTCACTTGAGTATTAACTCTCTCATTTTGCGCTCTAACTTTTTCCAAAGTCGCCCTTTAGGGTTTTCAATTTTGCGAGCTCAGTTTTTCTTTATTTCTAATTTTTCATGCTCTAACTTTTGCCTAAGTTGCCCTTTCGGGTTTTTGGCCTAGCGAGCCTCTGAGGGATAGTATTTCTTCAACTTGTCCATGTTGATCGGCTGCGAAAATTCTAGGCCATCTAAGTCCATGAGAATAACTACTCTACCAGACCAGATAGCTTTGGTGATGTAAGGACCAGTCTAATTGGGTCTGAACTTGTCCCTAGGGTCATGAATGGGAGCTCGATTGTCTTTCAGCACCATGTCTCCCTCCTTGAGATTTTGGGACTTAACCTTCTTGTTAAAAGCCCTAGCAATTCTGCACTGGTAGCCCTGAACATGATACAATGCTTTCAGCCTTCTCTCATCAAATAGCATTAACTCCTCTAATCTACTATGTTGCCAATTCGCCTCTGTTATCTAACACTCAATCGTAACTCGCAGCGACGAGACTTTTATTGCAATTGGCAAAACGGCTTCCATCTCATAGACAAGAGAATAAGGGGTTGCCCCTGTAGATGTCCAGATCAAAATTCTGTAGCCCCAGAGTGTGAATGGCAATTTATCTGGCCAGTCCTTGTAGCTCTTAACTATCTTTGCAAGATGTTCTTGATGTTCTTATTGGCGGCTTTAACAGTTCCATTGGTTTGAGGCCTGTATGTAGATGACTTATGAAAAGCCATATTGTATTTGTCCAACATATCTATCACCTCTTTTTTGAAGTGGGAGTCGTTATCTGATATGATCTCGTTCGGAACTCTGTAGCGGCAAATGATATTGTTTCTGATAAATTTGGCCACATGCGATGCCTTCAACACTGCATAGGACTGAGCTTCCATCCACTTTGTAAAGTAATCAATCGCCACCAAGATATATTCATACCCATTCGACCCTTTTGGCGTGACTGTACCGATAACGTCGATTCCCCATACTGAGAAAGGCCATGGCAAAGTCATGTTGTATAGTTTTGACGGCGGAATATTCATGCGATTAGCATGAATTTGACATTTGTGGCATCGCCGTACAAAACCAATACAATCCTCCTCCATGGTGGACCAGTAGTAGCCTTGCCTGAGAATCTTCTGGGCTAGCATCACACCATTCATATGCGCCTCGCATTCTCTACCGTGGATAGCCTCTATAAGGTGCTTTGATTCCTCTTCTTCCACACACAACTTATGTATTCCCAGATGACATCTTTTATACAACTTACCCCCGCAGATGATAAATTGGATGGCTATTCGCTGTATTCATCGTTTGACCTTGGCATTTGCCCCTGGTGGATATATCTCCTTTTCCAAGAAGTTCCAAATATCGTAATACCAGGGGTTTTTGTTTCCACTTCATCTATTGCGGCAATAGTTTCATAAGTGTAGCCCAACTTTTCGTGCCCCCTTTCGGAAGTTGAATAAACCCTATAGTATCGGACTCCTGCGGTTCTGAATCTGATTCTATAAGCGCAATGTGAAATAGATAAACACTAAAGAGTCCCAATCCGGCAAATCTTTTGAAAAATCGATTTTGAATAAAAAATGCCAAAAATGGACTGCTTTGCCAGATACAGAGTCGCAAACTAAATATTTTTGAGAAATTTAGAAAGCCCATGACTCGTGCCAAAGGCCACGTCTCTGTCATCACCAAGCTTGTCACGGCTCGAGAAGTTAGGTGCGAGAGGAGAAGGTCATGAATTAAGCACCCCCGTTCACCCGATCAAAAATCGACCTCTACTAATCATGATATAAATCTTATTTACAACATATGCTCTTGTTTCGATTTATTGGGCTAGCATTACTATGTAATGCGCACATACACAGGTATAGACTAATTTGCAAGAATTGGAACATCTCAATTCATGTTTGTTTTGAAAATTGTTTCGAATATGTACCACTTGAAAAAGTGATCGCATATGAACATTACTCAAATTATTTCAATTCAAGCAATAAGCCTTTATCTACAGGCATTCAAGCAATTTAGCACTTAAGCAATTAGCCTCATGGCAAGCATGCTAGACATGGCAACATCACACACATGCGATATGCTAAAGCGAGTAAAGACTCACCTAGTACTCCAAGCCAAAAACAGTGATAGAGTTAGAATAATGCATGATCCTAACTATGCAATATGACTAATGCAACACATGCAATATGCAATCTAAATAGGCTCGGCTACTTAACATGGCATATGAATCAATTAAATAGCATGCGGTCTAAGCACGTATTCAAAGAATATTTTAAACTAACAATGCAAGTTAGAATGATGAACCGAGCCTCGGTGCATGTAATATAAATGGATGCAAACATGGAGAATGCTAAACAAAACATGATGTCTCTAAACTAACCATCATAAGCTAGTAAATATAAGGGAGAAAAACGTGGGGTTGGAAGACATACACGTTATTACAACATTGCACTTTCACGAATGAGAGTCCAAATGAACTAACTAGCTAACTAGATAACTAATTAAAGCTAAGCTAATTATTACAAAACAAATTAAATTAGCTAAACTACTTAACTAATTATTATAACAAATGAGTTAACTATTCTAGTTAACTAAAATAATTACAAAACGAAATCGAATAACTAGTTAACTAACTAATTAATTACAACACTTTACAAAATTAACTAGCTATAACTAATTAATTATAATAAATATCTAAACTAAATATTTAAACTTAAACATGCTTGGTACGCGAGGAATGCTCATACACGTGCTCAGTTTCCACCCGAAAAGCCACTGTTTTGCTTCTAGAAAGCCTTTGTTGCACAATAGAACACTTGCACCTTTGTCCACTTCCAGAATAGCTCTGCTATGCTCAAAAAACACATTACTGGATTTTGCATTGGTGGCCGGCCGGCTGTAGACCGCCCCGAACTCCGCTCCGCGCGCGAGGGCGCGAATTGGGTTCTAGCTACTACAGTTCGGACTCCTGTCACGGTTCTGAATCTAATCTCACAAAGTGCAATGTAAGACTGATAAATCACCAAAGAGTCCAAATCTGGCAAATCGTTTTGGAAAATCGATTTTAATCAAAAAACGCCAAACATGGACTGTTTTGCCAGATTTCAGAGTCGCCACCTAAATATTTTGTTTTTGGGAAATTTAGGAAACCCTGACTCGTGCCTAAGGCCACGTGTCTGTCATCACCAAAGTTGCCTTGGCTCGGGAACTTGGGTACGAGAGGAGAAGGTCCTAAAATGAGCACCCCCGCTTGCCCGATCAAAGATTGGCCTCTACTAACATGATATGTTGTTTTTGAAAACACATGTGTTCTTATTCTGATTATTTAGCTAGCTTACTATGTGATGCGCACAGCATATAAGTATAGACTAAATCACTCAATTTGGAACAAAACATCTCATGTTTGTTTGTGAAAATGGTTTGAAAGTACTACTCGCAAGTAGGCTAAAACGCGGATTTGCCACCCTCAAGTGGGCTTAGAAATGCGGATTTGCCACCCTCAAGTGGGCTTAGAAAACATGGTGATTTGCCACTTCAAGTGGGCTTAAAACGCACATTTTGATGAATTGTTCCAATTCAAGTAATGAAACCTTCATCCACAAGCATTCATGCAGTTATATCAGTTAAGCAAATAGTCTCATGGCAAGCATGCTATCATGGCAGTTACTTACACACATGCAAGGATGCTAAAGCGTAAACACTTACAGTGTACTCCAAGCCAAAACAGAAGTTAGTTAGAAATCAATGCATGATCCTAACTATGTTAAGATGCCTAATGCAACACATGCAACATGCAACTAAGTAGGCTCGGCTATCTAAGATGGCATATGAATGCAATTTGATAACATGCTTTGAAACACGTATTCAAATATGTATTGAAATACAATGCAGTTTGAATGATGCACCGAGTCTGGTGCGTGCAAGACAAAATAAATGATGCACGCATGCAAGCATAAGTATGCTAATTGAAATATGCCCTAATCTAACCACTGAAAGCGGATAAGTAAAAGGGAGAAAGACGTGGGGTTGAAAGACATTCACACACACGCACACTTATTACAACAATGTGCCCTCTCGATGGAGGGTCCGAATAAATCAACTAACTAGCTATGCTATGCTAATTAATTACAAACTGAATTGAAACTAGCTATACTAAGCTAATTAGAATATTACAAAGATGAAATAAATTAGCTAAATATATTAACTAATTAATTACAGAATCAGCAAATTAACTATCTAAACAAGGCAGTTAAAATGGCCTCGAGGGGAGGGAGATATGCATGCTCGATTGCCTTGCCTAGAAATCCACTACCGTGCCTCATGATGCCTTTGTTTGCACTCTTTTGGACTTTTGAACATTGTGCCAACTTCCAAGATGCTTCTGATCCACCTTAGGAACATGCTGAGGGATGGTCGGCGTTGATGGCCATCGGCCACTTCTGATAGTCGATCGGCAGCCTTGGTGGTCGGTCGGCAGATTTTATGGCCGGTCGGCCACTGCTTCCTGCAATTTCTCATTTTGTTGCAATAGAGCACAAACAGAGGCATGACAGTGTATTTGCAAGGAAATGTGTTTGCAACTACACTCCTTATCATGTCTCAAGCTTAAAGGAGTGTAGTGCTCGGCTCTCGAGCCACCAATCACGCATCTCGATGCATGATGGCCAAAGAGTCAAGCTTGCACAATGTCGATGAATGCACAAATAACACATAGGACTCGAGAGGCCTCCACCCTATCATGCACAATCAAGGGGGACGGTGACAAAGAAATGAGGCGCGTTTTATCACTTCAAGTATGAAACGCCCCTCGTTTCTTGTGTTTGGATCAACTTCCGATCCGAACACAATGCAATGCAACACACATGCAAACACAATGCAATGCAACAACATGCAAACAACATGCAATGCAACAACATGCAAACAACAATGCAATATAACAACATACAAGCATAATGCAATGCAACAACATGCAAACACAATGCAATGTAACGACATGCAAACAACATGCTCTTCTATCAATGCTAGAATAGCATACACAAGATTTTATCATGCAAACAATGCATGTATGGCAAGTTTAGAAGCTTAAGGCATCAAAGCTAGGAAAGAGCATCTCACAAGAGGCATGTAATACCAAGTTTAAATAGCTAAACCAACTACAAATAGACCTCATGCATGCCAAAACAGTGGCCAAAATGCACTGAAATGCTAGCATTAAAAGCAGGAAAGTGCATGCTCATGCATTGGCCCATGAATAGGGCATAAAGGTGCAACTCTTAAGAGCACTTAAAGAGTGAAAAACATGGAAGTGTGACAATACTATATGCTCTGAAATATCATTCCAAATGATGCCAAAACATGCACATATGAGAAATGAGGCATGCTAGGAGGCTCAAAGCTTAAGGCTAGCAAAGGTACATGCACCATAGCCATATCAAGCCAGCCCCAAAGGGCTAAGGTGACTCAAAACAGTCCCAAGGCAGGTCAAAACAAGGCCAAAAACATGCTTGAACATAGCCAACACATGCTAGAATTAGAGGCGTGAAGCATGGAGCATGCAAGGCCAATGATGAGGATTACACTACACATGAAATAAACAAATGAGGGATGCTCTAATCAATCAAAAATAGAGTTGTATCATGGCAAAATAAGACCCAAAACACATTGAAATGGTAGCCCAAAAGCTTAGGCAAGATGGCATACATATTGGCTCATGTTTAAGGCATAAATCATAACTCTCCAAAAGCATTGAAAGAGTGAAGCATGAGAGAGTATGACCACACTTCATACACTGAAATCATGGTAGAAAAGAGGCCAAAGCATGCAAACAACTCAAGTAAGCCATGCTAGAGACTATGAAACTCAATGCTAGTGAGCAAGATTGCACTATGGCTATACAAAGCAAGGCATGCATGACCAAAACAACTTAAAACTGAGCTTAAGCATGGCAAAACATGAGTAAAATCTTCTTAGAGTGGAGCCAAAAGCATGCTAAAATGATGGTCCAAAGCATGATGCATGTTAAGGCTATAGAGAGGATTGCACTACAAGTACATGAAGCATGCAACAAGTGATCAAACCAACCCAAAATAGAGTTATAACATGTTAGAAAAGTCACAAAAAAAATGCTAAGATAGAGCCCCAACATGCTAGAAAGACATGCAACTTTGCAAAGCTACAAGTAGGATTATACTACAAGTACAAGAAGCATGCAAGGGGTGACCAAGACAGCCAAAAACAAAGTCATGGAAGGTCTGAAAAATCACAAAAAAACGCTCAAACAAAGCCTCAAGAAGATAGAAATACATGCTCTTTTGGTGAGCCACCAACACAAACAAACAAGAGAAGAGGAGGGGGGACAACCCCCTCCTATTTGAGGCCTCAAAACACACTTTCCACCACTGAAATTCCTCTGGAATTCAGTGGTTAAAAGGCCAAGAGAAGGTGATCTCAAAGGCCCAAAGAGGTGGCATAAAACAAAGCAAAACAAGCTACCAAAGGGGGTAGACCACCCCTAACTCAAACCAAGCCTCAAACAACCATTTTTAATACTTAAAAAATAAGCTTTTTGTAGTTGAAAGTTAAGCCAAAAGTAGCATGCAAAGGTGGCTAAATACTTAAGTAAAACAAAGCTTGAAAGAAGATATGGGACTCACCCTTGAAGCACAACAATAACAGCAAGTTCAGAGGCAAAAACCAAGCTAAAACCACTCAAATGCAACCTCCAAGAACCTTAGCTCAAGAGTGAAGTGTTTCACTAGGTGCTTTAGTGCAAAAGTGTGAAGAAAAACCACTTTAAGGCACAAACAAGTGCAAATATAGAGAGAGAGGGAGAAATATAGAGAGAGAGGGATATGTTTTGTATCTCAAATTTCTGAACCTCTGGAAAGGGAGAGGGACCTCCCCTCTTATAGAAATCCAAGTCTCAAGCTTGTTGAACAAGCTAGAGGCTTGGTGCAATCCCTCCATACACGTGTATGGAGGATGAGTTCTATGCTCACCAGCTAGCACAACTGGCAATAAAAATATCTACAAAAGCAAGAAAAAGGGCCTCGGCCAAAAAGTATGGCTGACCGGCCATTAAAGGTGTCGACCGGCCATCAGTGAAGCCAACCAGCCACCACTGATGGCCGATGGAAAGAGGGCATGGCCGATGGGCATGGGGCCTGGCCGATGGGTTGTAGGGATGGCCAGCAGGCCACCCTCTTCTCTTAGAAACAAAGTCACAAGCTCTTGGTCCACAACCAAGCACAAAATAGACAAGTTAAGAGGCTCCAAGGCAAGGCAAGGCACGGCACACAGTCGAGACCTTCAACTCAAAACGAACATGAGCATGGATGATCATCAAGTGTTCAAACGATGACGTCCAAGTCTTGAGGACGGTCAAAAATGGGGTGTCTACATCGGCCAGGAGTGAGGGCCTGCCGGCTAGGAGTGATGGCCTACCAGCCATGGAAAGTGGCCTGTCGGCCATTGCTGCAGGGTTCATCTTGCGGCAACAGAGAACAAATAGAGCATGCACAGGGTATTCTCAAGGGTTTGTTTGCACAATTCACCCCTTCTTATCATGAATAGATCAAAGGAGAGACAAAATTTGGTCCACAAACCATCAACTCAAGCAATTTCATTGCATGATGGCTTATGAACCAAAGTGTGCAATTTCAATAAATACAACAAAACAAGACACAAACCTCATCCCTTTCATGAATTGATCAAGGGAAGTGGTGACCTTGAAAACTTGAGTCATTTCATCACTAATGAGTATGAAATGCCTCAAGCTTCCATGTGTTCAATTAACGTCCGATTGAACACAAAACCAAATTCTTATCTTGCACCATTTTAGTCCCATTTTAATTACAAACCATCCTTTAATTCATTGAGTCCAAAAGGTGAATTTAAGTTCTCTAATGGAAGGAGGGCTCAAACCAAGTGTTGCTTTGGGCATGAAAGAGACATCATACCGTTGGTAATGAACCTCCCAAAGGGATTAAACCATTAAGCATGACATCTCAACCTCGTGCTTTAAATAAACAAGTTGTTTGAAACCACTTTTAAAGCAAAACAAAAGCCAAGAAAGGAGGGAGGTTGCAGAGGTGATTAAGAGTGATCACAAGTATGGAAAGCCATAAATAAATACAATCAACTCAAATAAGATGGTGTCTAAGACCTAGAACGCCAAACACATGAGGACAATTACACTATAAGCATGCAAAACAAAACTCAAATGCAACTAACACTAAAAATAGTGTTAAAATAGTCTAAAAATAGTCTTAAAACATGCTGGAATTAAGACAAAAATAGCTAAATTAATATGCTAAAACATAACACAAGTTAGGCTAGTAAGCAAAACACAAGGAAGGGAGGCTAACCCCTCCAAATTTGGATTTTAAAACATGATTTTAGCCACTGAAATAACTCTAAAAATCAGTGTTTAAAAGCTCAAAAAAAGATAGTGCAAATGTGGGAAACACAAGGGAAAAGGCCTTGAGAGCAAGGTGTAAGAAGAGTGGACCACCCCTCAGCCTTTAATGGCCTTAAAACCCAAGTTTCAGCCCAAAAATATAGAGTTTTTACAACCCAAAAACAGTTAAAAAACAGCAAGAAAAAGAGTGACTAAAGCAAGTAAAGAGGTAAAGCCTTATATCTCTTGAAGAGAAGATTCAATTTCAAGCAATAAAACAAAGCATACACACCCTCAAGAGCTCAAACAAGGCTCAAAGACACCTCAACTTGAAGATGGAGAGGTTTGGTTAAGAGTGTATAGGCAAAGGTGAAGGATATGTAAGCAAGAGTGTAGAAATTTGGAAGAGAGAGAGAGAATTGTAGAGAGAGAGAGGAAAAATTTTGCTCCAAAATTTTTCTAACCTTAAAACATGAGAGGGAGGCCCTCTATATATAGAAAACATGAATTTTCCTCAAGAATATCCAGCCATACATGTGGGAGTAGATGTAAACATTTGTGCAAACAACTGGCACAATTGTCACAAAATATTTGCAAAAGACACTGGTGGCCGGCAACCAAGAGTGATGGCCGACAACCCAAAAAGGTGGCCAGCATGCCACCAAGGGTTGCAGGCTTAAAAATCACTGGGTTTGGTCCAAAAACAAAGGCAAAAGGGGTGTAGGGTTGAAAGGCTCAAAGTTGTGGCATTCCGCTGAAGACTTTGAGCACTTGACAAGCATATAGGCTCATCATCGGGTGTGCAAGCAATGACGTCCAAGTCGTAAGGGCCGTAAAAAATGGGGTGTCTACAGTTGCCCTTCTTTGACAGAACTTGGAGTCATGATATGATGTGAGTGAATGTCAAAGCCCGAAGACAACCCATTTTGACAAGGCCGTAAGACTTGGACAAACAATCAAGACAAAAACAAATGGTTGCGCTCGCATGCTGCCTATGTATTCCTTTACAGGGAATCAAACCAGCGTAGTTCTGGGGTAAGATGCAAAATGATATGCACAATGCAACCTTGAAAGCTAGACTCACATGCTTAGCGAAGCCGGCTATTTTGAAGACTTATGATCATGCAAGATGATGCAATAAGCAATAATGTAATAAGCAAGAACGAGATAACAACATATGAATGTATGAATGAGCAGCTTCAAGTTTAAAACCAACACAGGTTCTAGGCAAAAAGATAAAACCACACTTTAACCATGCCAAAACACGGGATGAGGAAAGAAAACACAACTCAGGGTTGTGCCTCACACATCCTTAGAAACTGAGAAATAAAAATCGCTCGGGGTCGTGTCTCACACATCCTGAGATAAAAACTGCTCAAGGTTGCGTTTTACGCATCTCGAGAACCAAGAAAAATTACTTGGGCTCGCGCTTCACGCGTTCTGAGAAACAAGAAAACAAACCGCTGGGGCTTGCGTTTCATGCCTCCCGAGATAAAACACGCCCAAGGCTACGCTTCACGAGTCCTGAGATACAAGAAAAATCGCTCGAGCTCACGTTTCACGCGTCCCGAGATAAAAGATGCCTAGGGTCACGCGTCATGTGTCCTGAGATACTAGAGAACTGCTCGGGCTCGCGTTTTATGCGTCCCGAGATGAAACACACCCAGGGCTGCGCGTCATGCGTCCTAAGATACAAGAAAACTGTTCGGGCTCGCGTTTCATGCGTCTCGAGATAAAACATGCCCAGAGCCGTGCGTCACATATCTTGAGATACAAGAAAATTGCTCGGCTCATGTTTTACGTGTCCCGAGATAAAATACGCCCAGGGTCACGCATCACACGTCTTGAGATACAAGAAAATTACTCGGGCTCGCGTTTGACTCCTCCCGAGATAAATCACGCCCAAAGCCGCGCTTCATGCGTCCTGAGATAAGAGAAAATCGCTCGGGCTCGCGCTTCACGCATCTCGAGATACAACATGCCTAGGGCCGCGCGTCACGCGTCCTAAGATACATGAAAATTGCTCAGGCTTGCACTTCACGCGTCCCGAGATAAAACAGAGAGGTGTATGATAGATGCACAAAAGTGAACAAATGCGATAGATGCACAAAGTAATCATGTGCGTTAGATGCACAAAGCTTATTCCAAGCAAGATAAATAACCGACGTATGATGTTAATTGAAAGCATGTTCTATGTAAGAAACAAAAGCATATTCTATGCAAAATATGAGCATATTCTGTGCAAAAATGACAGCATGTTCTATGCAAGAAACAAAAGTAAATTCTATACAAGAAATAAGAGTATATTCTATGTAAAATTGACAACATGTTCTATGCATACGCATGCAACATATGTAATGTGAAATGCATATTCTATGCAACGAAAGAGAGCAAAGACATAATTTATCAAAACAAATAAAGTGATATTCGGTAGCAACTTCTGATTTACCTCTCGGAAGAGTTACAACACGTTCAAAAGGATATACCTTGTTCAGAGTAGTAAGTAGGACACGTTCACTCATCGGAACACAGCTGCAAGCTTCCAAAACAGAACCTTCCACACACCACTCAAGAAGAAGAAGCTCCAAACAGCACCAGGACCTACCTGAGAACCACCGCCCACCTGCTGGCCACTAGGAGATGTTGCTGGCCACCTGCCGGCCATAAAAATAGCTTGCCGGCCACCGACCTGCCACCGATGGCAAATTAGGGCAGTTTGGTCCTTTTGCTCATAGGTCTTTAAATACGAACCTCAAGGCTTTATTTCCTCACTACCCTACGTCCAAAATTGCTCTCTCTCTCTCTCTAGGTGCTCCTTCTCTCTAGATCCGAGCTTTACACGCATTTTCCAACACCCCATGCACACTTTATTCGTTAAACCCTCTTGATTCTCAACATTTTGAACCGATTAGATTTTGATTTCGATGCTTTTTCCTCATTTTTACCCCTTTAGGCTTGTTCCCCTCAAGTTTCTCTCGGGTTTAGTGAACTTTGGGCTTTGACTTTTTCTCTCATTTTCTCTCTCCTAGGGTTGACTTTTTCCAAGTTTACCCTTTTTTCTTCTTTTTTCTTCACTTTTCACCTACTTTCACCTACTTTCACCCATTTTCCAGATGGCAGATGAGATTCCACACGATGGGGCTCCTCCAGAGATTCCATTCGTATTTTTACTTGTTGCTGAGGCAGAGGAGCCAGTAGCTACCGAGGCTGGCGAGGCGGCTGGAGGCATTGAGGCCGACCTAGAGGCAGAGTTTGAGCTTGAGCTTAAACCGGAGCTGCTACCATTGAGGGTACGACTTTTTAATCCAGCGAGATATCATCCCCGCACGCATATCTTGCCATCCGGAGGCATTAGGCGCTTCAGCGACTTTGCTCGCGGTGTACTAGAGGACTTCCTACTGAGGGAGCCGACCTCCCACCTTTGATTGAGCGCTACTGAGCTATGAACTTTGCTTTCATGCATTCCTGCCTTTCTTTAATCGCATTTGTTGCACTTCCTTTCATCTAACTGCACTTTCATCACTACCTTATCTGATTTATTTGTTCTTTTTCACAAGGAGAATCTCATGCCTGTAGGGGGTATGGAGTTACGACTACGAGGGATTGGTATGATGAGCTCCCTGCTGGAGTTCGTGATATTGTAGATGAGATCGGCTTCGGCCTTTTCTGTTTTTGGTTGAGATGGGTCATTGCGAGCCTCCTCTTCTAAGAGCGTTAGTGTAGAGATAGTGGGACGCCACCAACTCTTTCCACTTCTCTACTGCCGGGGATATGACGATGACTCCCTACGACTTTGCCATGATCATTGGCTTAGGAGTAGGGGGTGATTCAATCCCTTTTGACACTGACATGGGGGAGTGGAAGGCTGCCTGGATCGAGCTGCTGGGAGCACACCTACCCTTGTACCAGCCAGCTATGGTCAGATATAGTTGGTTCGTTGAACAGTTCCGAAGGAGTGAGCCATAAACGTTAGAGGAGATGGAGCAGTACGCTAGAGGCTTCTTGATGTTTGTCTTCGGTACCACCTTGTTTTCGAACAGGTGGAACACTGTGGGCTTATATTTGTTGAGTGCCCTGGTGACTCTTCCCTGGGTACACTTCTATGACTGGGGCGGAGCTGGCCTCGCCACCCTGTATGGATATATGAGCTCTACCTCCCGCCTGAGGGGAGAGCTGATCGGAGGCTACTGGCAAGCCTGGGAGATATGCATTTCAGTTTTCTCTTTGCACTTTACATTTTCTACTTCACATTTTCTGCTTTATATCTGTTCAACACCTGTGCTTTCTACTTTGCACTTTCTGCATCTGTCCATGCTTTGTGCTTTCTGCTTTGCACTTTCTACATCTATTCATGCTCCGTTGATCAGATATCACTGCATTTTCCTTGCAGTTGTGGGTTTATTCTTATTTCCTAGCCCTCGCCCTAGAGCCCATGGAGGACCTTCCCTTGATGGTCCCTTACTTTAGGCGATATGATAGCAGATGTCAGCGCAGGAGTTGCTAGTCCTTCGCATCATGGCCGCCCATGAGGTAACCTAAAACACAGTCATTTTTGCTTTACAACTGTTCTGATTCACACTTTAGCAACTGACAGCAACTAACAATCTGTACATTCTGTTTGCAGATCATATGGCAGCCTTGGGCCATGATACCAGCTAGAGTGAGGGACTAGTACATGGGAGCATGGGCCATATCGCGCTTTCGCATTCTGTTGGAGGGCCCAGTTTTCCAGGCCTAGTTCTTGAGTGAGCGGTTTGTTCAACAGACCGTGGGCTTGCCGGATTGGGTAGTTCCGATACCACTGCCAGAGTCAATGAGGTCGGTAGACAACTTATCTGTTGATGCAGTTACACAGTTCATGGTAGGCTTGGATGCTGGGCGACTACGCGACCTTATTTAGACCCACCTCATGTCACCTTTGACAGGCGCTCGCGGAGGTGAGGGGGCGAGGGCTCCTGAGACGAAAGAGGCGACTAGGGCGACTAGGGCCCATGTTAAAGGGGCTTTCCTTGTGGAGTAAAGCACCCGTTGGCCAGAGCTTCCCACCACACTCACATGCTGGCGGCATACTAGGATTGCTTACCAGATCCCGATTGAGCCGACTGAGGCTGGACACGAGCTTGTCGGGGTTCGGGGATCCTCTCAAGTATGGACCATTCTTTACAATTGGCACCCCACATTTCATTTCAAATATGTTTATTGCGAACACTGATCATTCAAATGCATTTGCAGGCATTCATAGAGTATACATGGAGCTCTCTCGAGCTGATAGCTTCCTTAATGGGCATGGTACAGAGAAGGGAGAAGTTGCTTGGTCTCCATGGTATCCAGGTAATTTCCTTCAGTTTGCACTTCATGCTATCATATTTCCACTAATACACTGGCATTTCAACTGTAGTCTTTCCCAAACTGCATTGATACACTGCATTGGAACACTGTACTCACACACTGTAACTGATACTGTACTCATTCTATACTAATTTCTGAATACCACTTGTATTTGATACACACACTGTGGCTGATATGTTGACAATTGTCATTTTCAGATCCCATCTGTACCGATGGCTCCGTGGTAGCAGTAGCACTAATATCGACAGTACCTCCTCCAGTATCAGGGAGGAGAGGCAGAAATAGAGGCACCCGAGACTAGAGCAGCCCTTTAGAGCCCATCTTGAGCGATGAGGATGTTGAGACCAATGACTCCAAGGAGGTAGCGAGTCGGCATTCTGAGTCGTCCCAGAGTGGAGACGATGCTACTGGCTTAGAATGGAGGTGATGCCGGGACGGGTTCTGAGGCAAAGAGTGGAAACAACACCGGCTTAGGTTCTGGTTCAGAGACTGATTCAGACAGCAGTGCCGATAGAGACAGTGCCCCTGAATCCTCCGCTTCGAGGAAAATGACGAAGAGGGTCTCTCGGGCCTGAGGCGACTGGCGCTGATTTTTTTTTTTTTTTTTTTTTTACTTTTGCTTAGTTTCTTTTTGTTGGTAGCATTAGCACATGTATAGCTTTAGATAGGTTTTATTTTGCTTTGAAACTTGTACTTCTCTTTTGTAAAAAACCATGATCGGGATAAAAACTCGCAGTTTTTTATAAAAAGTGTTGTTATTTTTGCATCATGAGCACCATATTTGCATGAAATGGACATGGAATTGAATTGGCCGATAGAGCACTTGATTGAAACAATTTCTTAATCAAGTAATGAGTCGACCAACAACCAAAATACAAAATACAACATACAACTCGATAAACAAAGCAAAAACAACTCAAATACAAATAAACAAACTTGCTAAAACTAAAAAGACTCAAAACAAGACTTTAAAACACACAAAGATAAAAACAAAACACATGCTTCCAGCACTATTCAGCACACAGGTGGATGGCAGGCCTGAAAAGAAGGCTGCCGGACAGAGATAGAGCTTGCCGGCTATAGAGGGTGGCCTACCGGCCACAAGAGCTGGCTTGCTGGCCACCAAAGTAACCTGTCGGCCACCTGTCATCCACCCGCTGGCCACAAATGTGAGAATCGCCAGATTGCTGACAGCTAGCTTCCACTCACAGCCTTATCTTCTACAAAAGGTTCAACTTCGTGATTTCTCTTCAAAACCTCATTTCAGCTGCAATTTCTTCCACAAATGGAGCCATTTTTTGCTGAAAAGCTCTCGGATTGGATAACTGCTTTAGACGGCACGAAAAAGGTAAATTTCTGGGGTTTCGACATAAATGTACTTTTTCCGTTGAGTCGTACTCCACTTTGTTTTTCATTCCTCTATACCGCGGCTCGATGTTGGGACTCGATTACACATGTCTTTAGCTTCAGGTGACAAGAAATATGCCCGACAATTGAAGAATTTTAGGCACTAATGGAATCCTGGCGCGATGAGGAAATCATGCCTCAACCCTGTTTTGGCCAGGCCCAACTTTGGGACGAATGTGTGGGCTCATTCTGCACGAGGCTCGATCTTTGGCCCACAACGGAGAGCTAGACATTCCCAGCTTGATTCATTGATTTTCTGATGTCGGTGACAAAGGCGACCTTCTCTGGTGAGGTTTTCGGCAACATGCCCTCTGCTTGTGTATGCTTGCTCATTTCCTTCTTGCCCCTAGCTTTGGCGCGTCTAACATTCGGTTGATCAAAGTGGCCCAAGGTTTGAAAGAAGGCAAGAGTTGCATTGGTTTGGCACTGGCTGAGACTTTGATGGGTTTAGACGCCTTTCATCTGCGAGAGACTACCAGATTTGCTGGGAGTCCACTACTTCTTCAGGTACTGTTTCCCATCCTTTCTCATGTGTTTTTCACATCACTCGGCACTCATGCTCTATTTTTCTCTCAAAGCCATTTTCTCATTTTTCTCTCAACATATATCTCTCTATTCTTTAATTTCTCTTTTCTTTCATCCCTTCCCAGGTGTGGCTTATGGATAAGCTGAAGGTAGTGGACTCTTACCCTGAGTACTCAGCTTGAGGCTATTTCTTTCACTATCAACTAGTGGATTTCCCGAACGAGGGATGGTGGTGCGACTGGATGTGCAACAAGTCTATTGCTGACATAGCTTGGCGTTGCCCCATGGCTCGGCAGCCTAGCATACAGTTGATCGGACTGATGCATTGCATGTTCTATTTCCCTTTCAGGTTCAGACGTCAGTTTGGGCATGATCAGGCCCGCCCAGAGGAGGGGGTAGAGTACCCAGTTTCATTCCCCATCTGTGGTTCACTCTTGGCTAGGTACCTCACTGCTTGGAAGACGAGAGAGCTTCTAGCCACTGCCCTTAGCTTCAGTTGCGCCCTTTCTGGCGAATACTTGGCTTAGCTCGAGGATGAAGCACAAATCGGACCCACTTTGGCTTCAGAAGCTTCCACAAGCATGAACGGAGAACGCAGGAGCACCTAACTCATCTATGCCCCTAGTTTATTGCTTTGACCTTTCTTTTCAAGTTTTTTAAATGTAATAAAAGCAACTTTGATTTGTATCAGAGAGTTAGAGAACTTTATGTTGAAATCAATGAAATTAAAGTTGTGAGCACTAAATTTTTTTCTTTTGGTCCAAAAATAGTCTAAGTTGTAAAAGGTGAAATTTGGACAAAATCAACTTTATCAAAACTTTCCAAAACCATTTTCGAAAAAGGATCGCCATCTGACACGCACAGAATCAATCCTTGAGATGTACAACCCCGAATCTAAAGATCATAACTGCCCCTTGATTGAACACCACTACTCTACATTGTAACTAACTCTCCTCTCAGAGTAAAGATCACAACCGAACTCTTAGGTAAAGAACAGACAAAGATGACCTAATTAGATACATGGACAAGACAGTTGAGTTGGAAGTGATTACAGCCGAACTTCAGGATGAAGTTGCCTACGTATCCCAAAGATGGGAATCAGGCCTTATATAGTTCGGTTTAGGTTCACTCAAGTATTTACTCTCTCCTTTTGCGCTCTAACTTTTGCCAAAGTCACTCTTTAGGTTTTTCAACCTTGCGAGCTCAGTTTTTCTTTATTTCTAATTTTTCATGCTCTAACTTTTGCCTAGGTCGCCTTTCTGGGTTTTTGGCCTAGCAAGCCTCTCAGGAATAGTATTTCTTCAACTTGTCCATATTGATCGGTTGTGAACATTCCAGACTATCCAAGTCTGTGAGAATAACAACTCCACCAGATCAGATAGCTTTGATGATGTAAGGACCAGTCCAATTGGGTCTGAACTTGCCCCTAGGATCATGAATGGGATCTCGGTTGTCTTTCAGCACCATATCTCCCTCTTTGAGATTCCAGGACTTAACTTTCTTGTTAAAAACCCTAGCAATCCTGCACTGGTAGCCCTGAACATGATACAATGCTTTCAGCCTTCTCTCATTAAAGAGCATCAGTTCCTCAAATCTGATTTGTTGCCAGTCCGCCTCTGCTATCTAACACTCAGCCATAACTCACAGTGACAGGACTTCTATTTCAATTGGCAAAACTGCCTCCATCCCATAGACAAGAGAATAAGGAGTTGCCCTTGTAGACGTCCGGATTGAAGTTCTGTAGCCCCAGAGTGCGAATGGCAATTTATCTGGCCAGTCCTTGTAGATCTCAACCATCTTCTACAAAATATTCTTGATGTTCTTGTTAGCGACTTCAACAGCTCCATTGGTTTGCGGCCGGTATATAGATGACTTATGAAAAGCCACATTATAGTTCTCCAACAAGTTTATCACTTCTTTTTTGAAGTGGGAACCATTATCTGATATGATCTTGTTTGGGACTCCGTATCAGCAAATGATATTCTTTCTGATGAACTTGGCCACATGTGATACTTTCAACACTACATAGGACTGAGCTTTCACTTACTTTGTAAAGTAATCAATTGCCACCAAGATGTATTCATGCCCATTCGACCTTTTTGGTGTGACTATGCCGATGACGTCGATTCCCCAAACCGAGAGAGGCTATGGCAAAGTCATGTTGTATAGTTTTGACGGCAGGGTTCATGCGATTAGCATGAATTTGGCATTTGTGGCATCGCCGAATAAAACCAATACAATCCTCCTCCATAGTGGACCAGTAGTAACCATGCTTGAGAATCTTTCGGGCTAACATCACTCCATTCACGTGCACTCCGCACTCTTCCCCATGGATGGCCTCCATCAGGTGCTTTGATTCCTCTTTTTCGACACACAACTTGTGCATTTGTACAGTTTACCTTCGCAGATGATAAATTGGACGGCTATTCGCCGTATTTCCCTTTTGTCCTTGGCATTTGCCCTTAGTGGATAAATCTCATTTTCTAAGAAGTTTCAAATATCGTAGTACTAAGGGTTTTTGTCTTGCGCTTTATCTATTGCGTCGATAGTTTCATAAGCTGGCGTGTATCTCTGTTCAATGATAATTGGACGCATCTGGACTCCAAATGAGATGTCTACCATGGATGATAGAGTTGCTAAAACGTCAGCGAACCTATTGTTCTCCCTTAGTAAGTGCATGAAAGTCAATTTTTCCAACCTAGAAATCAAAACATCCAGGGACTGGTGATAAACCTTCATATTTTCTTCTTTGACTTTCCAGTCTCTATTTGCTTGAGAAACAACTAAGTTCGAGTCCTCAATAACATCCAACCTTTTTGCCCCTAGTTCCAGGGTAGCTTTTAAACCAGCGATACACGCTTTATATTTTGCTTCGTTATTAGACACCTTGAACTGGAGTTTGAAGGCTAAAGGTATATGGAAGTCATCAGGTACTACCAGCAACACACCTATCCCATAACCGTATTGACTGGACGCTCCATCAAAGTACATTGTCCAAGTCTCTTTCTCAACTTGTAGAATGGCTTCATCTAGGAACAGGTATTCCACTGCCTCATCCTCTTCTACCAGGTGATCTGCCAGGAACTCCGCTACAGCTCTTCTCTTGACCAACTTGCAGGTGACATACTTCAGATCAAATTCGGAGAGGAGAAGCAACCAACGGGCTAGCCTTCCCGTAAACGCTGGTTTCTCAAAGAGATATTTGATGGGATCTAATCTCGAAACCAGGATTACAGAGTGAGCTAACAAGTAGTGCCTTAACTTCCTGGTAGCCCATACCACGGCTAGGCAAGCTTTTTCCAACGGAGTATAGCAGGTCTTATAATCCAGCATTTTCTTACTCAAGTAGTAGATGGCTTTCTCCACCCTATCTTTAGATTCCTGAGCGAGCATGCATCCCATAGTTGTGTCTGTTACTGACAGATACAGAATCAAAGGCTTCCCCGACTCTGGCAACGACAATACCGACAGATTCTGGAGGTACTGGTTAATCTGCACAAAAGCAAATTGACATCGATCATCCCATTAGAATTTCTTTCCTTTCTTTAGGAGACCAAATAGTGGTTCACAAGTTAAGGTTAATTTGGAAATAAATTGTCTTATGAATTGCACTTTACTCTGAAAGCCTCACACTTCCTTTTCAGTCCTTGGTGGTGGCATTTCTAGGATGGCCTTGATTTTGGAAGGATCTACTTCGATGCCCCTCTGTGTGATCAAAAAGCCTAGAATTTTCCCTGCTATTACTCCGAAAGTGCATTTTTGCGAGTTCAACCTCAACCTGTATTCTCTGATCTATTGAAAGAATTTCTTCAAGGCGGTGTAATGGTCCTTTCTTTCTTTGGACTTGACAATCATGTCATCCACGTACACATCGACCTCTTTATAGATCATGTCATGCAGAATGGTGGTTGTAGCCCTTTAATAGGTAGCCTCGGCATTTTTCAGCCCAAATGGCATAACCCGATAGTAGTAGGTACCCCACGGCGTAGTAAATGCAGTTTTCTCTCTGTCCTCGGGCGCCATCAGAATCTGGTTATACCTGGAAAATCCATCCATGAAGGATAGCAATGCATGACCCGTAGTGAAGTCCACTAACTCATCAATGTGCGGCAAAGGAAAGTCGTCCTTCGGACTGGCTCTATTCAAATCTTGGAAGTCTACACACACCCGGATTCTACCATCCTTTTTCAGCACTAGGACTATGTTGGCCAACCAAGTCGGATATTCAGATACTAACAAGAAACCTGCCTCGATCTGTTTGGTGACCTCTTCTTTGATTTTCAATGCCCAATTCAGACTGATCCTTCGTAACTTTTGCTAGACGGGTCGAGCCTCGGGATCAAGAGGGATCCGATGTTGGACAACCTCAGGATTGATTCCAGGCATGTCTTCATAGGACCACGTGAAAACATTTTTGAAATCTTTTAATAAAGCGAATAAGCGCTCGCGCTCCTCCGAAGACATCGTGGGCATGATCCGGACCAGACTCTGATCTTTCTCAGTACCCACTTTAATAGCAATGATTTCATCAGCGCAGAGTTTTGCAAACCTCACATCCTCTCGATTAATCAAGTTTTTCAAAACCAAAGGAATTCCTTCCTTTTCGTTTTCATTAAAATTTTGAAAATTTTGGTCAATGCAATAAATAAGTGGCACAAAGAAATACTTAGAATCGATAGCGTTCTCATTCAACAGATCCAGTTCTTTGGTTACAACGGACTCAAAAGCAAAAGAAAAAGAGAACCTGGACAAGACCTTGGCATCCAGGTTATTACCCCCAAGAATACCAGACTCAGACTCAGAAGAACCGAAATCTGACTCTGACTCCACAGACTTAGTGGAATCAGATTCTGGCTCATCACCCGACTCAAAACTAGATAGGTAGCCCTCCTCCAGCTGTCAGATAAGAGATGGTGCTTCCAATGCATCCAAAATGCTGTTGGATGGGTTCACACCTGGTTGGTCCCCAATCATGGAGATAGTAAGGTTATCCCCCAAGTTCTCTGTGTCAGCTGTAGGATCTACAAGGAGACATGTCAGTGCTGCCCTTGCTCCGAGTTCAGTGCTGTCCGAGTCACTTTCCACGCTCTGTTCAGCTTCAGCACTTGGTTCAGCCTTTTCCTTGGCATCACTATCTTGGAGTTGTAGGTCAAAGAAGATTTTGAATCCAGGAACACGCTGCTTCGTAGAATTCATCCAGGGCTCGGGGAAAGCCGCAAAAGGGGAAGTCTTCTCCCTCCCGAACAAAGTGGTCATTCAGTGTTCCCCGGATTGGCTTGTGGATGAGCTTATAGTGTTTCCCAGCCTGCTTGGCTCTAGCTCTACTTGTTATCTCTTTCTTTTTCCTGATCCAGTCCTCTTTGGTGGGTACATAACCCAGACCAAAGGCATGTGGATTGTGCAGTACATCTGTTAATGCTGTGACGCCTTTCCGGCCACTTCTTCCAAGTCCCATTCTTGGCACATACTATAGTTTGTTCATGAAATAGATTGATTGGGCACTGGCATACATGCCCTCATCAGCAGCCAAAATGGTTTGCGCTACCCAGGCCTCGGCCAAAGTAAACCCTAAGAAGAATACATCCTCCTCGCCATGAACGATTTCTAACACTGGCGTAGTTACCTTTGGCGAGGGATGGATAGATGAATTCCTGAAAACAATCGCCATTTCCTTCTCGTGGGGGTACTTTAACATTTGGTAAAGGGTAGAGGAGACAACTTTCACATAATGCAGCCAGGGTCTCCCTAGCAGTAAGTTGAAGGTGGCCGGGATATTCAGGACATGGAACTCGACGTCTTACTGCGTTGGGCCCACCTGGATTCTGATTTGCACTGTGCCCATAACCTCTCTGCTCGTATTATCATATGCCCAAATTACTTGGGCTGTGGGCACAAAGTCTGCTGGTCTAAGGCCGATTGCATAAGCTGTGCGGGAAGGACATACATTGATAGCTAAACCGGTGTCTATCAACACCATCGGTGCCCATTTCTTCCTACACTCAACAGATATGTACAGGGGTTTGTTGTGAGCTGAGCCTTCCAGCGACAGTTCTTTGTAGGAAAAGGTTAGGGTTGGGTTGGCGCCACCTGGGAAGACTAATCCCACAAACTGTTCAGGGATAATGTCAATGGACAATTTAGCTTTGTCCATCGTTGACAGTACAGCCTGTCGATGTACCCGGGAGGCCATGAGAAGACCCCAAATTGAGATGTCAGCTTGGATTTTCTTCAGTTACTTCAACACTGCCTCTTCTTCCAGCAGCTTCTCTTTCTGTTTCTCAACCTCTCTGTCTTTCCCAAATGCCTCAGCTTGATCTAAGTGCGGTGGCTTAAGATACCACCCACTTCTTGTTATGTGACCTATCTCTTCTGCATACCACATGTTGTCTGGGAGACACTCACTCCAGTCCTCGTTAGTGTGGGCCAGATGTAGATCGTCGTCATCCCACCATACACCTCCGGCAGCCAACAAACAGTTGTCCAGCTCCGTTTGGATCATTTTCACATTACAGGTATCCCCCGTAGGGTATTGGGCCATTACAACTTCCTGGTTGTCTTCCTCCCTCTCTTGTACAAACTGCTTCAACGTAGCTTCCTGTTCTATGTCCACGATACTCACAGTGCTCAATTGCTAAGCTGAATTTTCCACGCCGATGTTCTTCGGCAGTTTCCCCTTTTCATCGGCCATTCCGGCCATTACAGCAATTCCTGCTTTCTTTTCCTCCGATTTTGTTTCCGTTCCTTCCTCCCTGTTCGGTTCATCACTCAACCACCCAGAGTTGTCCGTTGATCCATTCAAATCGAACCAGTCAATCTGCACATCCCCTTGATCTTGTTCGTCAAAGAACTGCAGGTTGTCTAGATCCTCCCCGAGCTCCGCCAGATCATCCAACCCTTGGCTTGGGCCATCCTCCCTAACCACATTGACCTCCACTACAGTTGGCAATACCAATGCCAGCTTGGTTTGATCAATCGGCACAATGTAGCAGCTTGGATCATACACCTCATTAGAAAAGTCCTAAGAGCGCTCAGGCAACGGACTCGTACTTTCCTCTAAGGCCAACCTCCCTTCTACTGCAACTGTCACCACCACAGGTTTAGGTTGAAGTGCGAACGTGTCCATCATGCACAAATCTGTGCTTTCAAGAATAAACACCATCAGTCTGAGTAGGTGGGAAGGGGTAATATATACGTTGGGGTCGTAGGGGATGGCCAGTGTATGGATTAGGTTTAGGTTCCGAGATGGCGGAACTTGATTGTGGGCCGGGAGAGAGTTTGTAGTTACATTTGCTTTTTTGGGTGGTGCAATCACCTTATTGTCAATGAGGTCTTGAATCTCATGACGCAGTCTGAAGCATTGGTCGGTATCATGACCATGCTGTTGGTGAAACGCACGGTACTTTGTTGGGCTGTGTTTCGGTGGAAGAGGATCGGGTAGTAGGTGAGGCTCTAATGGTTTGAGGTGCCCCTTTTTAACCAACACCTTCATGGCTTGAGATAAGGGCATGTAGAGTTGGGTAAAGGTCCTCTGGGATCGGGCAGGGTTGGCTGAAGTTTGTGGAGTTGTATTGGCAAAGGGATTGGCGGTCTTGGTTGTGGTGGTGACAACGCTCACATCCGATGGCCGCGCGGCTATGCTACCACTGGTCGTTGCATTGGAACTGCGCACAAAAGGCCTTTTGGCCTGCTCTTTCTCATTAGTAATTAACCCCTGTTTCATGGCGTCTTCAATCTAAACCCCTATCTCATAGAGCTTGGTGAATGTGAATAGAGGTAGGACGATCATTTTCTGCAGCAACTTCCCGTGTAGATTGCGGACTACCATTCTTATTTGATCTTTCTCGGAAGGCCATATGGTCATCATTGAAGCCTTAGCCCTCCATCTCGTCATGAATTCTGAGAAGCCCTTCTTCGGCTCCTGGCGTGTTGCCTCGAGATCATGAGTTGTGACCTCGATTTGTGTGTTGTACGAGTACTGAGCAACAAAAGCCGTAGCTATTTCCTCCCAACTCTGCTTAACAGAATCCTCCAGCTTCGCATACCATATAGCGGCAATACCAGACATGGTACGGCCAAAGAGTGAGAGCTTCTGCAACTTGGTCAAGCCCATCGGCCGTAGGATGTCTGAAAACAGCCGTGGATGAACCATGGGATCTCCGGAACCATCAAATCGATTGATGTGCGGCATTTTGAACCGATCCGACAATGTCACTACAGAGTCGGTATACCCGTCTTCTATGTCAGGAATAGAAATAACACCTTGTGCTATCTTGAATAGCTTCTCAAGCTTGTTAACCTTAAGTACAGTTGGGTCAACCTCAAATTCAAATGGAGCCTTGGTTTGATACATAGGTGCTTTGGAGGCTTGTGGTAGGATCAGCTCTGCTCGATTTCCCTGATTCTCTTAGACATTAACAGTATGGGCAGTGGTTCTGGTGCTGGGATACCCGTAGGAGGTGCATGAGATACAGAAGCCGCAGTCGGCTGTGGTTGTTGTTGTTGCAGCTTGTTTATTACCTCAACCTGACGAGATGCGACCTCGGCTTGACGAACAACGTCTTGCTGCACAGTTTCAACTGTTTGCTGAAGGTGGTGGATCAATTCCTCCATACTGACTGGGGGATACTGTGCCATCGGAATAGGTAAGTGCTCTCGCCCTGGACTAGATGTAGAAGACTGTCCCTGAGCCTGATTGGATGCAGGTGAATTGAGGGGTGGCTGCTGTAGAAACTGGACCGATGAACTCTGCCTGACTCTCCTCTGTCTCGTAATTGGTGGAAGTGAAGCAAGCAATAGCTGTTCCCTAACAAGATCTCTAGTTTTGCAAAGCCTTCTGACTCGGGTCCAGAGCAGTTGAGGGATATCCGAACTTTCTGAAGCTATGATGTTATACTATCAAGTAAAAAGAAATAAAGCAAAAAGCAAACAGTAATTAGAAACCGCACAGTACCTTAGCTCAGATGTTAACAACACACAGATGTAATCAAAGTTGTAGAACTGCACTCAACACTGAATTCTACCCCCAAAACGGATACCAAAACTTGCAACTGATATGCACATTCCTGTACAGTTTCACTGTAAAGCACATACCAGTTAAATGAGAGCCAAAACAGCCCTATGAGGGGGTAAGGTTACCCTGTCTTAGTTTCATCAAGAACTAGGGTTCACTATTCAAACAAAGCGGTTTCACACAATCCTGTATTCGGGTGAGCATCCTGTCCTAGTTTGGAACAGTCTCTACAGTTTTTCGATATGCAACTAAGCCAAATGGTTGAAAAGGGTACCTCAGCAAGACTACTTAATATACCTCTCACACCTAACACCGAGAAGTGAAAGGGGGATCAAGCGGTAGAACGGTAGTCCAGATCCAAGGATTATGTTCCCAACATGGCAAAGCCCGTGACCGGTCAGCCTTTTGGCAAGCTTTTCAAGCATGGCTTCTTCAAACCGTCCAAGAATAGCAGATGGCGAACACAGTGATTTTAACGCACCAATGCAAAACATATAAGTGTAGATAAAATTTTATATCATGAATTTCAAGTCAAGTTCTCTAATTTCCCTAACGGAGCCGCCAAAAAATGTAGCCCGACTTTTTCGCGCCTCCTTTCGCGAGTCGAATAAGCCCTACAGTTACGGACTCCCGTGGTTTTGAATCTGATTCCACAAGTGCAATGTGAAATAGATAAACACCAAAGAGTCCCAATCCGACAAATCTTTTAGAAAATTGATTTTGAATCAAAAATGCCAAAAATGGGCTACTTTGCCAGATATAAAGTCATCACCTAAATATTTTTGGAAAATTTAAGAAACCCATGACTCGTGCCAAAGGCCATGTGTCCGTCATCACCAAGATTGTCTTGGCTCGGGAACTTAGGTACAAGAGGGGAAGGTCATGAATTGAGCACCCCCGCTCACCTGATCAAAGATTGGCCTCTACTAATCATGATATGAATCTTATTTACAACATATGCTCTTGTTCCGATTTATTAGGCTAGCATTACTATGTGATGCGCACACACACAAGTATAGACTAATTTGCAAGAATTGGAACATCTCGATTCATGTTTGTTTTGAAAATTGTTTCGAAAATTGTTTCGAATATGTACCACTTGAAAAAGTGATCGCATATGAACATTACTCAAATTATTCTAATTCAAGCAATAAGCCTTCATCCATAGGCATTCAAGCAATTTATCACTTGAGCAATTAGCCTCATGGCAAGCATGCTAGACATGGCAACATCACAAACATGCGATATACTAAAGCGAGTAAAGGCTCACCTAGTACTCCAAGTCAAAAACAGTGATAGAGTTAGAATAATGCATGATCCTAACTATGCAATATGACTAATGCAACATATGCAATATGCAATCTAAATAGGCTCAGCTACTTAACATGGCATATGAATCAATTAAATAGTATGCGGTCTAAGCACGTATTCAAAGAATATTTTAAACTAACAATGCAAGTTAGAATGATGAACCAAGCCTCGATGCATGCAATACAAATGGATGCAAACATGGAGAATGCTAAACAAAACATGATGTCCTTAAACTAACCATCATAAGCTAGTAAATAAAAAGGAGAAAGACATAGGGCTGGAAGACATACACGTTATTACAACATTGGGCTCTCACGAAGGAGAGTCCGAATGAACTAACTAGCTAATTGATTAAAGTTAAGCTAATTATTACGAAACAAATTAAATTAGCTAAACTACTTAACTAATTATTACAACAAATGAATTAACTATTCTAGTTAACTAAAATAAATACAAAACGAAATCGAATAACTAGTTGAGTAACTAATTAATTATAACACGTTACAAAATTAACTAGCTACAACTAATTAATTACAACAAATATCTAAACTAAATATTTAAACTTAAACATGCTCGATACGCGAGGAATGCTCATGCACATGCTTGGTTTCCACCTGAAAAGCCACTGTTTTGCTTCCAGAAAACCTTTGTTGCACAATAGAACACTTGTATCTTTGTCCACTTCCAGAATAGCTCTGCTCTGCTAAAAAAATACAGTGCTGGATTTTGCATTGGTGGTCGACCAGCTAGGAGTGAGGGCCTATTGGCCACCAAAAGTGGCCTGCCGGCCACTACTTCAGGGTTCATCTTGCTGTAACAGAGAACAAACAAAGCATGCACAGGGTAATCTCAAGAGTTTGTTTGCACAATTCACCCCTCCTTATCATGAATAGATCAAAGGGGAGACAAAACTTGGTCCACAAACCATCAACTCAAGCAATTTCATTACATGATGGCTTATTAACCAAAGTGTACAATTTCAATAAATACAACAAAACAAGATACAAACCTCCCCCCTTTCATGAATTGATCGAGAGAAGTGGTGACCTTGGAAACTTGAGTCATTTCATCACTAATGAGTATGAAATGCCTCAAGCTTCCATGTGTTCAATTAACATCCGATTGAACACAAAACTAAATTCTTATTTTGCACCATTTTAGTCCCATTTTAATTACTTCATTTTAATTACCAACCATCCTTTAATTCATTGAGTCCAAAAGGAGAATTTAAGTCCTCTAATAGAAAGAGGGCTCAAACCAAGTGTTGCTTTGGGCATGAAAGAGACATCATACCGTTGGTAATGAACCCCCCAAAGGGATTAAACCATTAAGCATGACATCTCAATCTCATGCTTTAAACAAACAAGTTGTTTGAAATCACTTTCAAAGCAAAGCAAAAGCCAAGAAAGGAGAGAGGTTGCAGAGGTGATTAAGAGTGATCACAAGTATGGAAAACCATAAATAAATGCAATCAACTCAAATAAGATGGTGTTTAAGGCCTAGAACACCAAACTCATGAGGACAATTACACTATAAGCATGCAAAATAAAGCTCAAATGCAACTAACACTAAAAAATAGTGTTAAAATAGTCTAAAAATAATCTTAAAACATACTGGAATTAAGACAAAAACAGTTAGATTAATATGCTAAAACATGGCACAAGCTAGGCTAGTAAGCAAAACACAAGGAGGAGAGGCTAACTCCTCCAAATTTGGACTTCAAAACATGATTTTAGCCACTGAAATAACTCTGAAAATCAGTGTTTAAAACTCAAAAAAAGATAGTGCAAAGGTGGGAAACACAAGGGCAAAGGCCTTGAGAGCAAGGTGTAAAGAAGGGTGGACCACCCCTCAACCTTTAATGGCCTTAAAACCCAAGTTTCAGCCAAAAAATACAGAGTTTTTATAACCCAAAAATAGTTGAAAAACAGCAAGAAAAAAAGTGACTAAAGCAAGTAAAGAGGTAAAGCCTTATACCTCTTGAAGAGAAGATTCAATTCCAAGCAATAAAACAAAGCACACACACCCTTAAGAGTGTTGGTTAAGAGTGTATAGGCAAAGGTGAAGGATATGTAAGCAAGAGTGTAGAAATTTGGAAGAGAAAGAGAGAAAGAATTATAGAGAGAGAAGAAAAATTTTGCTCCAAAATTTTTCTAACCTTAAAACATGAGAGGGAGGCCCTCTATATATTGAAAACATGAATTTTGCTCAAGAATATCCAGACATACACGTGGGAGTAGATGCAAGCATCTGTGCAAACAGCTAGCACAGCTGTCACAAAATATCTGCAAAAGACACTGGTGGTCGGCTGGCCATCACTGGTGGCCGACAGGCCACATCAGTGGCCAGCAACCAGGAGTGATGGCCAGTAGCCCAAAAAGGTGGCCGGTAGGCCACCAAGGGTTGCAGGCTTGAAAATCAGTAGGTTCGGTCCGAAAATAAAGGCAACAGGGGTGTAGGGTTGAAAGGCTCAAAGCTGTGGCATTCCCCTAAGGACTTCAAGCAATTAAGAAGCATATAGGCTCATCATCGGGTGTGCAAGCGATGGCGTCCAAGTCGTAAGGGCCGTAAAAAATGGGGTGTCTACAATAAGTCGGCATGTATTTTTGCTCGATGATAATCGGACGCATTTGGACTCCAAGTAAGATATCTACCATAGAAGATAGAGTTGCTAAAGTATCAGTGAACCTGCTGTTCTCTCTCAGTAGATGCGTGAAAGTCAGTTTTTCAAACCTAAGAATCAGAACATCCAGGGTCTGGTGGTAAACCTTTATCTTCTCTTCTTTGACTTTCCAATCTCCATTTCCTTGAGAAAAAACTAAGTTTGAGTCCTCGATAACATCCAATCTTATTGCCTTTAGTTCCAGGAAGGCTTCTAAACCAGCAATGCACGCTTCATATTCTGCTTCACTATTGGACACCTTGAACTGGAGTTTGAAGGCTAAAGGTATATGGGAGTTGTTGGGTGCTATCAGCAACACGTCTATTCCATAACCATACTGATTGGACTCCCCATCAAAAGTACATCGTCCAAGTTTCCTCTTCAACTTGTAGAGTGGCTTCATCTGGGAACAAGTATTCCACTGCCTCATCTCCTTCTACGTGGTGGTCTGCCAGGAACTCCGCTACAGCTCTTCCTTTAACCGGCTTGCGGGTGACATATTTGAGATCAAATTCGGAGAGAATGAGCAACCAACAGGCTAGCCTTCCCGTAAGCACTGGTTTCTCAAAGAGATATTTGATGGGATCTAATCTCGAAATCAGGATTACAGAGTGAGCTAACAAGTTGTGCCTCAATTTCCTGGTAACCAATACCAAGGCTAGGCAAGCTTTCCCCAACAGAGTATAACAGGTCTTATAATCTAGCATTTTCTCGCTCAAGTAGTAGATGGCTTTCTCCACCTATTGTCACGCCCCAAAATTTGGACAATTAAATATTAAATTAGGACTAAATCCTAGTCAATATTCCATCATCCAAATCCTAGGGGTAAAACAAAATCTAAACGTTCACGTCTCCAAAGGGTTTAAGTAAATTTCCATCCTCAAAAGATTACAAGCGATAAAAAAAAAAAAAAAAAACTAATAAAACGCCAACCAAACCATCCACCATAATTTCATAACTAACCAATACCTCCAACATTAAAGTAACAATAAATAGTCAAAATAACTTAAATAATGTAAAGTTACAAACCATGCCAAATTATCAAAATACTAAGGTCATAAAAAAAATAATAAATACATAAACTAATATCAACCCTAAGCTCAAGAAAACAAAAAAAGTCCAAACGACATGTCCAACAACTATAGTTATTTCTCTTCACCACCGTAGTCCCAACTAATCCTGCAAAGGAAGCTCGGTTGTGCTCAAACTGAACGCACCTGAGATTCCAAGAGACAAAATAGGTTAGTATACAAGTATACTGCTATGAATACAAATATTTGACACCCACGTGTCCACCAAACACAAACAAAAATACATTTAATTCTTGTTACGTGACAAGACACGTAGTTTCATCCACACAGAGACGAATGGGTAGTTTCTTGAGATACAGTGGCATTTAGTTTCTTGCCCATACACAACGAAATATAAATTGAGTATAAAATAAACAAAATAAAAATAAAAATATGGTGGGTCAGCCCTGCATAAAAAGTTAGTAAGACCCACCATTCTGCAAAAAAATAAAGTTAGTATAATTTAATCATAAGTAACTTGCTGAAAAAGTATAAAAATGTACCGTTTCATGCTTAAATAATTCGAATTAACCAAAACTCAAAGAACAAAAGTTGTACATAATCAAATTTCCTAAAAGACTATGCAAATGAATTTAGTAAAAACTGAACAGGTTGAGAGAAAACTTGATAGAAGAACCTAGACGAAATTCAACCAAAAAATCTAAAGCTAAAAACGAAAAGAAACTGCCCTAAGATGATTTTTTTTCAGGAAAAGTTCAAAACACGAAAAGTGTGCAAAATAATGTTTTACTTCATTTTTCTTGAAACCAATAAAAATGAACTCGTTTCGTAGGTTAAAACAGTGTCTAAAATTTGCATTGCTAAACTGAACAAAAACTGCTATAACCAAGATCATCCGATTGCAAGTTTTAATCGACCTTGTTAGTAAAAAGTTAAAATATAAAAGTTGTCTAAAATTAAGTATACATGCCTCTGCCCAAATTTCGTAATTTATTGAGGTCACTTACAATTTTTAAAGGTGTACAAATCAATACAATTCAAACTACACCAATAAGTTCATATTTAATTCTTTGTACCATAACTCCACCATTTCGATCCTTCACTTCCGGCCTACACATATATCTCATGTGCCTCCCGTATACCTAACACCGCTCTGAAGCCAAACTTGCACGGGGATATCATCTAACCCACACTCTCCGGATGGTTAGTATATACGTAAGCGCGTAAATCAAAGCACTCCTCTACTCATGAGAACCAGGCAACAATATATACATATACAATCTCTCATCTACTCATGAGAACAAACATAACAATGCCAAGCCTAAGGCATTCAAATAAATCTCAAAATCCTCACCTTTTTTTTGTACACTCTTTCTCACCAACACTCAAATAAAATAACAATCCATAGAGTCATGGTGGAGTGTAAGGAATTTATCTATGGGTTCTAAGTTTATTTTAATTTCATATGTCCATGAGTGTGATTACATCCACAAAATAAATATATATTAAAACCCTAAACCTTACATACACATCTAACAAATCATGAAATCAATTCATCATCTACATACAAATACAAAATCAAACCAACATCAAATCAATAAAAATAAATAAATAAAAACAACGAATTAAACATAAATCAAGAAAAGTGGGTTTTGTACTCACTATTATTTTTTGATGATCAAAGAAATATTTTGAGAATTAATTAAGCTACCAAAACAAAACCCTAATCTTTTTTTTTTCTTCACTCTTCTTTCTGTCGTCCCTCTTGATTTCTCAGTGACTCTCTCTCTCGGCACTAACTCTCTATCTCTTGGCTTTCTTGGATGAAACACAACCTCTTGATTTTGATTAATCTCTCTCTCTCTCTCTCTCTCTCTCTCTCTCTCTCTCTCTGTGCAGGAATTTTGGCCATTAGCGACGTTTAAAAAACGCCACTATAAGTCATAAGAACGCCGTTAAAGAATAAAGTGGCGTTTATAACTATCGTCGCAGATACGGCCGCCGTCTTAAGTTTATGACGTTTATTAAACGTCACTAATGACTTTAGCCGGCGCTTTTTAAAACGTCGTAAATTCTTATACATCCGTAACGTGAAATCCAACACCGTTAAACGCTGACGTCATATGACAACATTTAGTGACGTTTTTCAAAAACGCCATCTTCTCTCCTTATTATTTAAAAAAAAAATTCCACTACTATTTATGGGGGAAAAAAAAAATATATAAGTAACTTTCATTTCTGAAAATAATGCTTCTCAAAAAAAAAACAAAAAAACAAAAAAATTTAGCAAAATACGGATTTAATTGTCAAATTGCACTATTAGCTAAATAAGATCAAATCTGAAAGTTAAGGATTCTTATATAGAAGCACATAAACAAAAATAAACCAAACAAGTTTAATTCCTCTTCCAAATGACTACAATTTTACATTTGACAAACAACACAAGAACATTGTAACATTTCCTAGCTGTTTATATTTAACCACAAACCATACCCCAAAAAAATGTTAATAAAACCATTAAAATATTGGAATCAAGGAACAGCTGGCCAATGCTCCTACAAAAAAAACACTGGAATCAGTCAAAAAAATAGAGAAGCTAACTCAAAAATAAATAAATAAAAAGTTAGCAAATTATAATTATTGCCAATAATATAGCTAGCAAAAAACAGGTTTAAAACTCTTCACCTCCACCACCTGCAAACACCCACATTCAAAAAGACTTCACGTTCATCACATAAATATATTTACTCATAAGAGTGAAGGACCATCATAATCTGTATGAAGTTCAGGGTGGCATTCAGGAGGAAGTTGCCTTCTAGCTAAAATTTCATCTGGAGAGAACATAAATGCCTCAGTAGATATCAATTCAAGAAAACAAATCTAATTTTTGCCCTTTCAAAATGGGGCATATATCAGAGATCAATTCTTCAAACTAGCAAAATAAATATTGATTTATTACTGAAATATGTTCCCTCATTAATGATTTCAACTGGTTCATACTATGATGATCCAAACAAAAATTAATGAGTAGGACAATAAAGAAAGAACAAAGCATATAGACAATGAGATGAGGGTTTGTATGTGCTTTATGTTGTGTGAACATTTGACAGTCAAGCAAAGCATAAAATGTGTACCTACCTACCTGTCTCCTTCACCCCCAAGGTTTGTAATATTTCAAGAGAGAATGTAATTTGTAAAGCATTCAATTTTATACACTGAGATGAGGGTTTGTATGTTTTGTATATTCCATTTCCTGCAAATACAATTACTGGCATGTTTTCGTGTTCTCAATAATGTAATAAATATATATAGGTATATGACTTACTCATGCCTCTGTAGTTGCAATATACCCCTCTTTCTTCACAAGATTCCAACAAATGCGGCTTGTAAGATTAATCATCTCTGAAGATGAAGGAAGACAAACGATCAGTAAACTGAACTTCTTGTCTGATGTGCTGCACATGTTACTCCTATTTAGACCACCAATAAAATGCAATGGAAACACTTCATTTGGGTGCACTGGAAGATTGACCTTCATTAAACAAATTATGGGGCACCCAAATGAACTAACATATTACATGCTTTAGGACCTTTCCCTGCCATTTTATCTAAGTACCACAACCAGTTTGCAAATTTTTTTAGTTACCAAATTCCGATTCCTTAATTTTTTCTAAGTTATTAGCAATTGCAGAAGTCACTCTGTAAGCAATTGGGATTCAACAGGGAGATCAAATGCAAACTAAGGTGCACAATTTTGCATATAAGGGTATAACATAAAGATGTGCAAACATTCGAAACTCAAACTCAAAATTGCTTATCGACTCACTAAAGTGAAAATAACTGTTCATCTTATTTTATAAACAAATTCTGCTTAATCATACCTTCCCACTACTCTTCAAGGGCTAATTCATGCTTATAAACAGGCTGTGTTGCCCAAGCAAAGTATCCACCTGCACGTAGCATCCTGTTGACCTCGAGCAGCAAAATTCCATCTTTGCCACAATGAAAGAAACAAACAGAGGCATGATAAGAATATGTCCCACAAATGAACATCAACAATTTTCCCATATAATATCTACCACTATTTCCAGATAACAGATTTCCACAATGATAATGATATGCCACATGGAAAATAGTGAAGATAGATGACATGGAACAACTAGATTATAAATTATAATGCATAAACAAGAATGATTACACATTGGCCTCATAAACTTGCAGATATGAATCATATGGTAAATAAAAATGCTTAATTGCCTTTTAAACTACTTTATCTCTTATCAATTGGAAGTGTGAAATGAGGAATTAGGCTACAACACAATACATATACACACATACATATACTAAGTGATTGTCGAGGCAAAGCTCTTCACATGTCAAAACAAAACCTGGTGGAACTTTCATTACAGTCAACAACTAACAAATACATGGAATCAGAGTGTCGACAATAAATGAAAATTGTCATAAACTACATTTCTTAGCATAAAAACCTATTCGATGGTTATAATTTTTTCAACTAAAAGTTTGAAGGTATGGAAATCCCACGGTGATCAATGATCCACTTCAGGGAAGAACTGATGGAACATAGAGAATTGGGATCTCATATCAGACATTCACTTGCCAGTTTGAGACTGACAAAGTCATCAATCTTTATGCAGGTGGTGGCTCCATTACCCATATCAACAATACAAGAAGTTAATAAGAAACATATTTGGCATGAAAATTTTATTTAACCTTTGAGAGAAATTCTGCAAGGAAGCAATAGGAGGTGCAACACTTCCAATATATACTCTGATGCCTAATTAGTTGTTCACTAAATCATTTTCTACCCAACAAAGATAATAAATTAAATTATAAGAGAGAATAGCATAGCATCACGAGTCCAATTAATTCTACATCTTGAACAATGTATCAAGTCAAAAGCTTGACTTGGATACAACAAACGGTGTGTTGCAAAAGCTGCCACCATTGCAGGCACTCCACGCTCAAGTGCAAACTGAATCTGATTCTCGTGCACATCCTTTGGGGCTACAAACATAGTAAGTACATTCCGTGATAATAAACTTGCACCGAAACTTGCAACACCACAACCGACATCCATAACAACTCGAGTATGATGACCAAATGCTATGTCAAGGATCATCTATACATAAAAACAAGAAAATGATAATTAGAAAGACAATTTCCTCGAATATCAGACCGATGTATTAATTTTACTATCATCCAAGTGGCAAAGTTATAACTTAACAACCTCTGAAATCTGATCCAAATACTGATCTGCCCCGTGTATGAACTGCGTACCACCTCCAGGAAACTTGAATTTATCCTTATCTATGGAAATCCAATTTTGGCCCCCTTTATCTTCAACAAGACGGGCATGGGGAACATTGCTGAACCATACCTCCACAAAATAAGGAAAATTTAAATAAACCAAACACAAAATAAAGTGCATTTGTCATGATGTTTATATACCTTCTCTACACCTTGGTTACAGGCATATACCAAAGCATCTGCCAGTGTAAGTCTGCCTTCTGCATCAGTGTTGTTGACCTGCAATACATTGAAGCCAGTATAACACATAATATTTGTGAGTTACCTTTGTCAAGATATTTTCTTAAGTTTAGACCATAAAACAAATAATACTCATGAAATATTTCTTGTTCCATACCACATACCCTTCTCTCAAAATGCAATATTTATCACAATATCCAGTAACATAATTACAACGGCGATGGCTTAGAGGAGAAGAAAAACTTGCAAGAGAGTCCAAGCATACTGCAGTAACAGGGCAACCTTCCATGTTCAATAGAGAGAGCTTATGCAAACCTGCAATGCACACAGATACCAAATATTTCAGTGGAAAAGTTATAGAATTTGCCATACCAAGAAGAAAATGAAACCAAAACTGACCACGACAAGTTCCTAAGGGAAGCATTATCAAACCATTTAAAGAAAAAAAAAATCAAGGATATTGTTTCGAATGAAAAAATTCAAATCTCAAACAAATATTTTTGAATGACAAATTTCAAACCTTAAACATATATTTTTGAATGAGAAATTTTAGATCTGAAACATATGTTTTTGAATAAGAAATTTCAAATCTCAAAACATATTTTTGAATAAGAAATCTCATATCTGAAACATATGTTATTGAATAAGAAATTTCGAAATCCAGTATGAAGAGCGAGGAAGATAGTGAGTCATGTGTTTGAGACCAGATCTGATGGAGCAATAGAGGGGGAGAGAGAAAGAGAGAGAAAGAGGACGAGAGCTGAAGGGCGGTAGCGACGGGAGGACCAGACCTTAAGAGGATTACCAGAAACCCAGTATTCATGATCTCATCTCCTCCTCTTGCTTTGACTCAACTGGTCTCGGTCTCGATCCCTGTCTCGATCCCGATCCATGATCTCGATCCTTTTTCACTCCTCAGTCTCGTAACCTCGCGTTCGTGCAACTCAACCGGTCCACCTTCCTCTGCAAAATCATCAGAATCAGAATCAAGAAAAACAAAAAATCGTCTGGAAATTTCAACCAAATCGATTCCAGAATCGATGGATTTAGAATTAAATCTGACCAAGTAATCGTAATTGAACTGGCGAATCTCTCAAGAAGCATGAGATAGACGGAGAAAACCCTAGATCTAGGACGGAGAGAGCAAACGATAGAGAGAGAATGATAGAGACGGAAAGAGAAATGGGGAGACGGAGCATTGTTATAAAGTGAAACGCGTGTTTAACGGGTGTATTTTAATCTAACGCGTGTGTTTAACGCATCTTTCACAACGTTTGTCCAAGAAACGCTGTCTAAGAAACGTTGTTATAGCCAGCTTTTCTTGTAGTTTCTCTCTCTCTCTCTTTTCTTTTTTTTTTTTTTTTTCCTCCGTGGCTGCTCCTCTCTCTTTCTGATGATTTATGTGTTTTGTTTTTGTTTTGTTAGGCAACCTATGCTTTTGATAACCTAATACTATTATAACCTAATAACATTATATTATATTTTATTATATAAATACAATATATATATATAAATATTCCATATAAGATCAATATAAATAACTTCTATTTTTATATATACAAATATATATATATATATATAAATATTTGAATTAATTATATATAATTAACTAACACATTAAATTCTCATGTAACCACACAATTAATAAAGCCAAAAATAAAATAAAGTAATAATAATCATAATAATAAATAATAACTTACGAAAAATTAGGGTCGCTACATCTTCAGATTCTTGAGCGAGCATGCATCTCATGGTCGTGTCTGTTACTGACAGGTATAGAATCAAAGGCTTCCCTGGCTCTAGCTACAATAACACAGGCAGATTCTGGAGATACTGCTTAACTTGTTCAAAGAAAAATTGATAGCGATCATCCCATCAGAATTTCTTTCCTTTCTTCAGGAGACCAAATAGTGGTTTACAAGTCAAGGTTAATTTGGAAATAAACCGTCTTATGAATTGCACTTTACCCAGAAACCCTCACACCTTCTTTTCAGTCTTTGTGGTGACATTTCTAGGATGGCCTTGATTTTGGAAGGATCTACTTCAATGCCCCTCTGTGTGATCAAAAAGCCCAGCATTCTTCCTTCTGTTACGCCAAAGGTGCATTTCTATGGGTTTAACCTCAATCTATATTCCCTGATCCGTTGAAAGAATTTCTTCAAGGCGGTGTAGTGGCCCTCTCGTTCTTTGGACTTGACAATTATGTTGTCCACGTACACCTCAACCTCTTTGTGGATCATGTCATGAAGAATGGTGGTCACAACCCTCTGATAGGTAGCTCCAGTATTTTTCAAACCAAATGGCATAATCTGGTAGCAGTAGGTACCCCACGGCGTAGTGAACGCAGTCTTCTCTCTATCCTCGGACACTATTAGAATTTGGTTGTACCCAGAAAACCCGTCCATAAACGATAGCAATGCATGGCCCGTAGTGAAATCCACTAACTCATCAATGTGCGGCAGAGGAAAGCCATCCTTCGGACTGGCTATGTTTAAGTCCCAAAAGTCCACACACACCCAGATTCTACCATCCTTTTTCGGCACTAGGACGATGTTGGCCAACCAAGTCGGATACTCAAATACTAACAAGAAACTTGCCTCAATCTGCTTGGTGACCTCTTCCTTGATTTTCAACGCCCAATTAGGATGGATTTCACACAACTTCTGTTTGACAGGTCGAGTCTCGGGGTTAAGATGGATCTGATACTGTACAATCTCAAGATCGATTCCAGGCATGTCTTCGTAGGACCACGCAAAAACATCTTTGAAATCTTTAAACAAAGCGATTAAACGCTCGCGCTCCTCCAAAGACAACGTGGACCCGATCTGGACTAGGCGCGGATTCTTCTCGGTACCCACATTAATGGTAATGATTTCATTAGCATAGGGTTTAGCAAACCTCTCCTCCTCTCGATTAATCAAGTTTTTCAGTGGAATTTCTTCCCCTTCGTTTTCATTAAAATTCTAAAAATCTTGGTCAATACAATAAACCAATGGCACAGATAAGTACACAAAATCTGCAGAGTTTTTATTCAAAAGGTCTAGATCTTCGGTTACAGACTCAAAAGAAAAGCTGAATGAAGACCTAGACAAGACTTTGGTATCTGGGTTACCACCACCAGAAATACCAGACTCAGACTCAGACTCAGAGGAACTTGAATCTGATCCCGACCCCACAGGGTCATTGGAATCAGATTCTAGCTCATCACCCTATTCAAAACTGGACAAATAGCCTTCCTCCAGTTGCCAGGTAAGAGATGGTGCCCCTGATGCATCCAAAATGCCGCTAGTTGGGTTCACACCCGGTTCTTCCCCGATCATGGAGGTGGTAAGGTTATCCCCCAAGTTCTCTAGGTTGACTGCAGGATCTGTCAAGAGACAAGCCAATGCTGCCCTTACTCCGAGTTCGCTGCCATCTGAGTCACTTTCCATGCTCTGTTTATCTTCGATGTTTGGTTTAGCCCTTTCCTCATCATCACTGTTCTACAACTATAGATCAAAAAAGATCTCGAACCCGAGGAGACGCTGCTTCGAGGAATTCATCGAAGGCTCAAAAAAGCCACAAAAAAAGAAATCTTCTCCCTCCCAAACAAAGCGGCCATTCAGTGTCCCCTGAATTGGCCTATGGATAAGCTTATAGTATTTCCCGGCTTGCTTGGCCTTGGCTCTGCTTTTCATCTCTTCCCTCTTTCTAATCCAATCCTCTTTGGTGGGCACATAGCCCAAACCAAAGGCATGTGGGTTGTGCGGCACATCTATTAGTGCAGCAACACCTTTTCGACCACTTCTTCCATGTCCCACTCCTGTAACATGCTATAGTTTGTTCATAAAATAGATGGACTGGGCGCTGACATACATGCCTTCGTCTGCGGCCAGGATGGTCTGCACTGCCCAAGCTTCAGCCAAAGTGAATCCCGAGAAGAATATATCCTCCTCGCCGTGGGTGATCTCCAGCACTGGTGTAGTTACTTCTGGTGGCGGATAAATAAATGAATTCCCAAAAACAATCACCACTCCTCTCCCATGAGGGTATTTCAACATCTGATGGAGAGTGGAGGAGACAACCTTTACATGATGCAACCAGGGCCTCTCTAACAGCAAATTGAAGGTAGCTGACACATCCTAAACATGGAACTCGACCTCCTGCTTAGCTGGGCCCACCTGGACTCTGACTTGCACCATGCCTATGACCTTTTTGCTCGTATTATCATATGCCCGAATTACTTGGGTTGTGGGAACAAACTCCACTAGTTTGAGGCCTATTGCATAAGCAGTACGAGAAGGATAGACATTAATGGCTGAACCGATATCTGCCACCAGCACCAACACCCATTTCTCCTTACACTCCATAGATATAAACAATAGTTTGTTGTGGGCCAAGCCTTCCTGTGGCAGCTCTTTGTTAGAGTAGGTTGGAGTTGGTCTGGCACCACTAGGGAAGACGAATCCCACAAACTGTTCAAGGGTAGTTTTAATGGACAATTTAGCCTTGTCCATCGCCAATAACACTGCCTATCGGTGTACCCCGGGAGGCCATGAGAAGACCCCAGATGGAGATGTCAACTTGAATTTTCTTGAGTTGCTTCAACACTGCCTCTTCTTCCAGCTGTTTCTCTTTTTTTTTTTTTGGCCTCTCTATCTTTTCCAGATGCTTCCACTTGATCCAGGTGTGGCGGCTTAAAATACTGCCCACTTCTTGTCAAATGGTCTATTTTTTTAGCATACCACGTGTTGTCCGAAAGGCACTCGCCCTAGTCTTTATCGGTGTGGGCCAGATGCAGATCATCATTGGCCCACCATTCACCCTTAGCGGCTGACAAACAATTGTTCGGTTCTATTTTGTATCGCTTTCACATCATAAGTATCCCCCACAGGGTGTTGTGAATTCACAGCTTCCCGGCTATCCTCAATCCTTTCTTGTTCAAACTGCCTCAATGTAGCTTCTTATTTAGTATCTACAGTGCTTATAGTGCCCACTTCCTGGGCTGAATTTTCCACGCCAGCATTCTCTGGCAGCTTTTCTTTCTCATCGGCTCTTCCGGCCACTACATCGACTTCTACTTCCTTTCCCTCTGGTTTTATTCCAGTTTCTTTCTCTTTGATTGGCCCATCACTCAGCCATCCAAAGTTATCCGTTGATCCGTTCAGGTTGAACCACCCAATCTGTACATCCCCCTGATCCTGCTCGTCAAAGAACTACAAATTGTCCAAGTCCTTCTTGAGTTCTGCTAGATCATCCAACCCTTGGCTCGGGACATCTTCCCTTACCACATTGATGTCACTAAGATTGGCAACACCAATTCAGGCTTGATTTGACTAGTTGGCGCAATGTAGTAACTTGGATCATACACCCCATTAGGTAAGTCCTCGAAACACACCGGCAACGGACTAGTATCTTCCTCTAAGGTAGACTCCCCTTCCACTGTAAGCATCAGCATAGGCTTAGGTTGGGGGTTGGACATGTCCATCATGCACAGAACTGTGCCTTTTGGAATGAACAACGTCGGTTTTGGTAGATGGGAGGGGGTAATGTACGCTGGGGTCGTAAGGGGTGGTCAGTGATGGATCAAGTTGAGATTTCGAGGTGGAGGGACTTGATTATGAGCTAGGAGTGGATTTGTGGTCACGTTGGGTTTTTGAGGTGGAGCAATCATCGTGTTGTCAATGAGATCCTGAATCTCATGACACAATCAAAAGCATTGGTCGGTATCATGACCATGCTGTTGGTGAAACGCGCAGTATTTTACGGGGTTGTGTTTGGCTGGAAAAGGATTAGGAAGGGGACGAGATTCTAGAGGTTTGAGGTGCCCTTTTTTGACTAGCACCTTCATAGCTTGAGACGGGGTCATGTACAGCTGGTTGAAGGTCCTTTGGGATCGGGTAGAGTTGGGTGGTGTTTGTGAGCTTGTGTTGGCAAAGGGGTCGGCAGTTTTGGTTGTGATGACAACGCTTACATCTGACGGCCTTGTAGCTGTGCTACCACTGGCAACATTGGAACTACGGACAAACGGTCTTTTTGCCGGCTCCTTCTCATCTGTGATCAGCCCTTGTTTCATGGCATCTTCAATTTGCACCCCCATTTCATGGAGTTCTGTAAATGTAAACAGAGGTAGGACGATCATCTTTTGCAGCAACTTACCGTGAAAATTTCGAACAACCATCCTAATCTGATCCTTCTCGAAAGGCATTATGGTCATCATCGAGGCCTCTCTACCTTGTCACAAATTCAGAAAAACCCTCCTTCGGCTCATGGTATGTTGCTTCGAGATCACGAGTTGTGACCTCAATCTGTGTATTGTACGAATATTGTGCAATAAAGGCCTCGACCATCTCCTCCCAACTCTGCTTGACAGAGTCTTCCAACTTCGCATGCCAAAGAGCTGCTATACCAGACATGGTTCGGCCAAAGAAAGACAGCTTTTGTAGTCTGGTCATGCCCATCGGCTGCAAGATGTCCGAAAATAGCCGAAGGTGAACTATTCGATCTCCGGAGTCGTCGAGTCAATCGATGTGCGGCATTTTGAACCAATCTGGCAATGTCACTGCAGAATCGATATACCCGTCCTCTATATCCGGGATGGAGTTAACCCTTTGTGCTCTCTTGAATAACTTCTCTAGTTTATTGACCTTGAGTGTAGTTGGATCAACCTCGAACTCAAATGGAGCCTTAGTCTGATAAATAGGTGCTTTGGAGGCTTGTACTGGGATTGGCTCTACTAGATTGCCCTGATTTTCTTGGACATTGGCAGTATGAGCAGTGGCTCCAGGTGCTGGGATACCCGTGGGAGGTGCATGGGATGCAGAGGCTGCAGCTGGCTGTGGTTGTTGTTGTTGTAGCCTGTTTATAACCTCGGCATGACAGGCCGTGACCTCGGCTTGGTGGGTAGTATCTTGCTGTAGGGTTTCAACTGTCTGCTACAGATGATGTATCAATTCTTCCATACTGACTTGGAGATACTGTGCCATCAAAATAGGCAAGTGATCTCGTGCTGGACTAGAAGTAAAAGAATGTCCCTGAACTTGACTGGACACAGATGAATTGAGGGGTGACTGTTGTAAAAACTGAACCGATGAGCTCTGCCTGATTCTCCTCCGTCTTGTAACTGGTGGAAGTGAGGTAAACACGGGCTATCCCCAAACAAGATCCTCGGCTTTGCAAAGCCTTCTGACTCGGGTCCAGAGTACTTGGGGGATATCTGAACTCTTCAAAGCTATGGTGGTAAACTACCTAGCAAAAAGAAGTAAAACAAAAAGAAAGCAGCAATCAGAAACCGCACAGCACCTTAGCTAATGATGTTATCAAGATAGACATGATCAAAGTTGTAGGACTGCACTCCACACTGAATTTCGCCCCCAAAACAGATACCAAACTTGCAACTGCTATGCACATTCCTGTACAGTTTCACTATAAAGTACATACCAGTTAAGTGAGAGCCAAAACACCCCTATGAGGGGATAAGGTTACACTGTCCTAGTTTCGTTAAGAAATAGGGTTCACTATTCAAACAAAGCGGTTTCACGCAAGCCTGCATTTCGGGTGAGCATCCTATCCTAGTTTGGGACAGTCTCTATGGCTTTTCAATATGCAACTAGGCCGAATGGTCAAAAAGGTACCTCAGCAAGACTACCTAATATACCTCTCACACCTAACACCGAGAAGGAAAATGAGGATCAAATGGTACAGCGATAGTCCAAATCCAAGGGTTGTTTTCCCATCATGGCAAAGCCCAAGACCGATAAGCCTTTTCCCAACCTTTTAGGCAAGCCTCTGGCATACCGTCCGGGAATAGCAGATGGAAAACACAGTGACTTAAGCGCACCAATGCAAATGCAATGGGAAAAAACATATAAGGGTAGATAAGAGTTCACATCATAAAGTTCAAGTCAAGTTCTCTAATTTCCCTAGTAGAGTCGCCAGAAACTGTAGCTCGACTTTTCGTGCCCCCTTTTGGAAGACGAATAAGCCCTACAGTATCGGACTCCTGCGGCTCTAAATCTGATCTCACAAGTGCAATGTGAAATAGATAAACACCAAAGAGTCCAAATCCGGCAAATCTTTTGGAAAATCGATTTTGAATCAAATTGTCAAAAATGAACTACTTTGCCAAATACAGAGTCGCCACCTAATTTTTTTGGGGGAATTTAAGAAACCCATGACTTGTGCCAAACGCCACATGTCCGTCATCACCAAGATTGTCTCGGCTCAGGAACTTAGGGACGAGAGGGAAAGGTCATGAATTGAGCACCCCCACTCGCCCGATCAAAGATTGGCCTCTACTAATCATGATGTGAATCTTATTTACATTATATACTCTTGTTCTGATTATTAGGCTAGCATTACTATGTGATGCACACACACACAAGTATAGACTAGTTTGTAAAAATTGGAACACTTGATTTCATGTTTGTTTTTAAAAGAGTTTGTGAATATGCCATTTGAAAAAGTAGGCTTAAATGTACATGAATCAAAACCTCCCAATTCAAGCAACTAATCGTCATCCACAGGCATTCAAACAGTTTATCATTTAAGCAATTAGTCTCATGGAAAGCATGACATGGCAACAATCACATTCGTGCAATATGCTAAAGCACAAAAGAGCTCACCTAGTACTCCAAGCCAAAAAGTTGAAAGAGTTAGAAAAATGCGTGATCCTAACTAATGCAATATGACTAATGCAACACATGCGATATGTAATCTAAATAAGCTCGGCTACTTAACATGGCATATGAATCAATTTGATAGCATGCGGTCTAAACACGTATTCAACGAAGTATTTAAACTAACAATGCAATTTAGAATGATGTATTGAGCCTCGGTGCATGCAAAACAAGTGGATGCAAATCATGAAGTATGCTAAACAAAACATGATGCCCTAAACTAACCAACATAAGCAGTTAAATAAAAAGGAGAAAAACGAGGGGTTAGAAGACATACACATTACTACAACATTTGTGCCTTCACGCAGGAGGGTCTGAATAAACTAACTAGCTAAGCTAATCACTACGAATTAACTAACTATTACAGAACAAATAAATAAACTAGCTAAGCTACTTAACTAATTATTACAACAACAAATTAATTAACTATCCTAGCTAATTAACTAATTATTACAATACAAAATTAAATAACTAGTCTAGCTAACTAATTATTTACAACACTTTACAAAATTAACTAGCTACAACTAATTAATTACAATGAATAACTAAGCTAAGTGATTAAACTAAACATCCCCGGGAAGCGAGGAGTGCTCATGCATGCGCATGGATTTCCACCCGAAAAAGCCACTATTCTGCTGCCAGGGAGCCTCTGTTACACAGTTAGAACACTTGCACTATTTTTTTCATCTCAAAACCAACTCTGTTCTGCTTCAAAAGGACACTGCTGGGTTTTGCAAAGGTATGCCATCTACGAAAGATGGTCTGTCGTCCACAAATAGTGGCCCACCAGCCATTGATGCTTGGTTCTTCCCACTGCAACAGAAAGCAAACATAGCACAACCAATGTATTCTCAAGGGTTGTTTGCACAACTTACCCCTCCTTATCATCAAACAACTCAAAGGAGTAGTAAATTTGATTCACAAACCATCAATCGATGCAGTTTCATTGCATGATGGCCTATGAACCAAAGTGTGCAAGTTCAATAAATGCAACAAATAAAGACTCTCAAACCGTCTCCTTATCATGAATTGATCAAGGGAAGTGGTTGACAATGACTCTTGAACCATTTACATCACTAACAAGTATGAAATGATTCAAGACTCAAGGGTTCAATTAACGTCCAATTGAACCCAAACGAAGTTATTATCTTGTATCATTTTTAGTCCTCATTTTCTTACTTCCATTTTAATTACCAACAATTCCTTAATGAATTAAGTCCAAAAGTGAGCTTTAAGTCCTCTAATGGAAAGAAGCATCAAACCAAGAGTTTTTTTAGGCATGAGAGAAGTGTCATGCCGTTGGTAATGAACCCCTAAAGAGATTAAACCATTAAGCACAAGACCTCAATCTTATGCTTTAAACATGCAACTAGTTTGAACCAACTTTCAAAGCAAAGCAAAAGCCAAGAAAGGAGGGAGGTTGCAGAAGTGATTAGGGGTGAAAACAAGTACGGAAAGCCATAAACAAATGCTATCAATTCAAATAGGTTGGTGGCTAAGGCCTAAACCACCAAACTTATGAGGACAATTACACTACAAGCATGCAATACAAGGCTTAAATGTAATGAACACTTAAAAATAGTCCTAAAATAGTGCTAAATCAGTCCTAAAACATACTAGAATTAAGACAAAAATAGCTAGAACAACAAGCTAAAACATGGAGCTATGTAAGCTAGTAAACAAAGCATAAGGAGGGGAGGCTACCCTCTCCATTTTTGGACTTCAAAACAACATTTTAGCCACTGAAACAGCTCTAAAAATCAGTGTTTGAAAACTCAAAAAAAGATAGTGTAAAAGTGGGAAACACAAGGGTAAAGGCTAGAGAAGCAAGGTGGAAAGAAAGGTGAACCAACCCTCCACCCTTTAAGCCTTAAACCACAAGTTTCAATCCAAAATTACAGAGTTTATACAGTCCAAAAACAGTAGAAAAACAGTAGGACATAGCAATTAAAGCAAGGAAACAAACCAAGCTTTATACCTCTTAAAGAGGAGAACACTTCTAAGCAACAATTCAACACATACGCACCCTTAAGAGCTCAAAGTAGGCTCAAAAGTACCTCAGCTTAAAGATGACAAGGTTTGGTTTAGAGTGTATAGGCAAAGGTTCAATTAACTAGCAAGAGAGAGAGAGAATTGTAGAGAGAGAGAAAATAATTTGCTCCAAAATTTTCTAACCTTGAAAGCAAAAGGAGAGGTCCTCTATATATAGACAAACAGCAAACTCCCTTAGAAATATCGATACATACACGTGTAAGCAAGTGCATGCATTTGTGAGAACAGTTGGCACAGCTGGCAGAAAATATCTATAAAACACACTTGTGGCCGGCAGGTTCCAAGGGTTTTCAGGCTTGAAGATCTATGGTTGTGGTCCAAAACAAGGCAAAAGGTATATAGGGTTTGAAGGCTCAAAGTTATGGCATTCCGCTGAGGACTTCTGAGCACTTAACAAGCATATACATTCATCATTGGGTGTGCAAGTGGTGGTGTCCAAGTCGTAAGAGCGGTCAAAAGTGGGGTGTCTACAGTAGATAACATACTCATTATTGGTAGTAATGATGAAATGATTAGAACTACCAAGAGATTGTTAAACTCTAAGCTTGACATGAAAGATATGGGCCTTGCAGATGTCATTCTGGGTATTAAGATTACCAGAACATCTAGGGGTATTGTACTTTTTCAGTCTCACTATGTTAAGAAGATACTTGAGAAATTTGGTAAATCAGATACAAGTGTGTCTAGGACACCGGTAAATCAGATACAAGTGTGTCTAGGACGCGTCAATGGTATCAGAGCCATGTGGTGTTGTATCCTGTTTCTAACTGCTTTGTTTCTTCCAATTAATCCCTTTTATTGTTCACTTGATTAATCTGGTTTTCAGTTCGTCTTAATCACCCACAAGATCAGTCTAGGTTTATCCACCAGGTTTAAGTCACCCACTTTCATCCTCTGTCTAGAGTAAGTCCTTAGGGATAGGCAGTGTTGGACATTTCGAATAGGGTCTGTACTCAAACCTCTTTGGTCTATGATAACCTGACCAGAATAGGGTCTGTATTAAGGCATCTGCAAAACTGATTAATTAACAAGAACAATGAATCGATTATTTAGAAGTAACTCATCAGTCAGTTCTAGGTCAACAACGTTGCCCTCAATACCTAATCAAGGATTAGTCATAAATGAAGAAGATGTTGAAATACAAAATGATCACATTAATACAGGATGGAATATACCAAAATTGCAAATTAAAGAAATTTATAAAACTACTTTTTTACAAAATGTTTTTAAAGTTGCCTTACATGTTAAAACCATTGAACAAGTATATGCTTTAGAAAAACCTCAAGAAACTTGCCAATTATTTGATGCTAAATTAATTAAAAGACATTTGAATAATAGTTACAATTTTATGCATATTAGTCTCATTCAAGTTGGAGTTAATCCCTTAACAATTGTAGGTAAAAATACCTCTGTTTTATTATGTTTACGAGATGCTCGTTTTCTTAATTACAATGACAGTTTAATGGGTATGATGGAAACTGGTCTTCATAAAGGTCCAGTACATTTTAATTGTTTCCCTGATTTTACGCTTAGTTTACGCGATCCGCATATTTTAGATGCTTTAACATTAAATATTCAATTACATGGTTCATTTACCAACATGAAAGAAAAAGTTCATAATATTGCTTTAATATATCGTGTCCACTATAAATGCATGCAAACTAATTTAAATGTTCATGCTTTACATAAAAGTCCCAAAGATAAAACTCTTTTAATTCAAAGTAGTAGTAGCAATGAATCACATATTAATATACCACAAATGATTGAATGGAAAAATGTTGATTTACCTGATCAATGGGTTACTGTCAATGAAAATTACAAACATAATCAACAACAATCCTCAGAACAAGATATCCAAGATATTCAACAATACAATGATGGTTCTGTTCGAATTAAATTTAACCGTAGCCAATCCTCTAGACATAGTAAATCTAGTGTCCCTACTGAAATTGAAACTGAAGATGAAATCTTCAATACTCCATTATTTCGCAAAAACAGTCAACTTCATCTTGGGCCAACTGCAACTAGTAAATTAAAAGGCATTGATAACACTACTTCCTCTCAAATCAGTAAACCTATTTATTCTGCCCACACACATTTACCTAAAGAAGAAATTGCTTCTAATAATTCTCCTACTCAAACTAATTTTGAAGAATTTACACCACCTATCAATCCTCAATTAATGACAATCAAAAAAGAATTCACTCCTAATCTTGATAAATTACTTATTGAATTTAAACCCCCTAAAAATAGAACTCAACGACATGCTTACTATGCTTAATATACTTCTGCTCAAATGTCCACAATTTCCAGACAATGGTATGATTTTATGATTGAATATGGTTTTGAATTACCTTTATTAGAGTAAGTTGATAAATATTACAAACAACTTAATACAATCACAAAATATAAATGGAAAACTTCTGACACTACTTCTGTTAGTTCTAGTCATCCTCCTCTAGAGAAAATACTACTTACTCAACAAGGTTCTGAAATTCCTGCGTCACCTTTTAAGTTACCTAGTACTGATAATGAAATTAAAAAAGTCATTGAACAAAATAATTATACTAATCAATGTTTAAGTACCATTGGTAAACAATTAGACAAGATAGAAACCAATTTAGAATCTGTTCACACTATATCCACAACACAACCTCTAGAGTCACCTTTACTTAATTTACCCAGTAATCGTTCTAAACGAACCAGTTTAGTCACTAATGACCAATCTACCGTTAAAGCTATTGAAAAACTATTTACCAAACTAACTACATCTGATAATGCTTCACCCTCTAAAGATAAAGCTCTTGCTGTATTAAATCAACAATTTCATACTGAAACTACTTCCACCCCATCTGACACTGATAATGACATAAATCAATTAGCTCAACAATTTCAATCCTCTCATCTTACTAAGATACATTATCCCAAAGTTAATCCTCAAACCACCAAAAATTGGTATTCTCGACCTACTCCTCCCGATCTTCAATTCGAAGAAACTAATCTTAATAATCAATTTTCTGTTTCTGCCAAAAAATTATACGAATGGAATATTGATGGCCTTAATGAAGATCAAATTCTCCAAAAACTAAATCATTTATCTATGGTCTCAAATAGTTACCTATCTAATTATCCTCAATATTCTCAATCTGAAATTGTTACTTTAATTACTTCTGGTTTCACTGGTATGCTTAAATCTTGGTGGGAAAAATATTTAACTGAAGAACAACGAGACTCCATAATTCATGCTAATCAAACCAATGAAAATGGTTTCCCTATTTTTGATGAAAACATTGGATGTTGTCACCCTGATGGTATTAATGCATTAATTTATACTATTGTTCGACATTTTATTGGTACTCCTACTAATATTTATTCTCGCATACATGATCAACTTAGTAATCTTACTTGTCCAACCTTAAGTGATTTTCGATGGTATAAAGATGTATTTACCTCTAGAGTTATGCTAAGAGAAGATTGTACTAAATCATTTTGGAAAGAAAAATTTATTAATGGATTACCCAGCTTATTTGCTCACAAGATTAGAGATGTACTTAGCCAACCCACTGGTGTTATTAAATATGATAATCTAATTTATGGTGATATAATTAGCACTATTCAAAAAGAAGGATTAAAAATGTGTATTGATCTCAAACTTAGTCAAAAAGCCACTAAAGATAAACATAAAGCTAAATATGAATTAGGAAATTTCTGTGAACAATATGGTTTACCTCCTGTTGCACCCTCTCGTAGGAAATCACATAAATACTCTAAACATAAAAATAAATCCAAATATTATAATAAATACAAAAAGCCTTATTCACCTTCCAAATCCAATGATAAATTCTATACCAAACCCAAGAAGAAACATCATAAGTCTAAATCATATCCGAAATCTAATAAAGATATTACCTGCTATAATTGTGGTCAAAAAGGTCATTATGCTAATAAATGTAAAGAAAAACAAAAACTAAAAGATAGAGTTAACCAACTCCAAATTAATGAAGAATCAAAAATTCAGTTATTTGAAATCTTTCAATTAAATCAATCCGATAATGATTCCTCTTCTGTTCCTCCATCTACATCTAATTCCCCTTCCAATAGTGACCATTCTGATTCTAATAATCAAATTACCTTAGGATGTAATGATGTTTGTTGTAAACCAGTTAAACAAATTTCTGTTCTTACCAAACATACTCAAGAAGAATCTGCTTTAATTGACTTAATTAGTAAATTAGACGATCCTAATTTAAAACAACAATATATTGATAAATTAAAAGCTTTATTACTTCAATCGGATACTAAACCTAAGTTTAATAAACCCATTATTAGTTTATCTAAGACCTTAGAAAAATTTAAAAATAAAACTAAAGAAATTACACTTCAAGATTTACAATCTGAAATCAACCAAATTAAACAAACTATCCGTGATCTTCATAATAAAGATAAAAAATTAGAAGATGAAATTATTACTTTAAAACTTAATCAAAATTTGACTAATTTCCAACCTAATCCACATACATCACCTCACGAATCTGAACATAATTCTGACCCTGATTCTGATCATACTAATCCAGCCAAACTTATATTTGATAATCGCCCTCAACCTACTAACATTGAAGACAAACGATTAAACTTACTCAATAAAATCTATATGCAAAAATGGTATTCCAAAATTAAAATTATTGTCGAAGATTTTGAATTAGAGTTAGTTGCTTTAATTGATACTGGTGCTGATTTAAATTGTATTCAAGAAGGATTACTTCCTACTAAATATTATAAAAAATGTCAAGAGAAATTAACCTCTACCAATGGTAGTAAAATGCATATCAAATATAAATTACCCAAAGTCCATGTTTGCCAAAATAATGTTTGTTTTAAAACCACATTTGTTTTAGTTAAAAATATGACTGATAGAATTATTTTAGGCACACCATTCATATCTTTGTTATATCCTTTTACCACTTCTAGTGAAGGAATAACTACTCATGTTTTAGGACAACCTGTCACATTTAAATTCTTATTTCCACCTGAAATGTTAGAATTAAATCAATTACAAGATTGTTCTATTTCTCATACTATTAATAGATTAACCCGACACATTAATTTTCTTAAAGAAGAAATTAATTATAAAAGAATTGACCAACAGTTAACTGACCCAATTCTAATTTCTCAAATTAGTGATTTTAAATTAAAACTTGAATCAACTGTTTGTTCATCTTTACCTACTGCATTTTGGCATAGGAAGAAGCATGTAGTTACTTTACCATATATTAAGAATTTTAATGAACGACAAATACCTACTAAATCTCGACCTATTCAAATGAATCATGAACTATTAGAAATGTGTAAAAAAGAAATTAATGAATTATTAAAAAATAGAATTATCAGTCCTAGTAAATCCCCATGGTCTTGTCCTGCTTTTTATGTCAACAAAAATGCTGAATTAGAACGAGGTGTTCCTCACTTGGTTATTAATTACAAACCCTTAAATGCGGTTCTAGAATGGATTAGATATCCTATTCCCAATAAAAAAGATTTAATTAAACGACTTAGTCAAGCTCTTATTTTTAGCAAATTTGATTTAAAAAGTGGTTTTTGGCAAATTCAAATTCATCCTAAAGATCGATACAAAATTGCTTTTAATACACCTTTTGGTCAATATGAATGGAATGTCATGCCATTTGGTTTAAAAAATGCTCCTAGTGAATTTCAAAACATAACGAATGACATATTTAATCCGTTTAGCCATTTTTCAATTGTTTACATTGATGATATATTAATTTTTTCAAAATCCATTAGTGAACATTGGAAACACTTAACTGCATTCTTTTATACAATTAAAAGTCATGGTTTAGTCATTTCTGCTCCTAAAATTAAATTGTTTCAAACTAAAGTTAGGTTTTTAGGTTACGACATTCACCATAATACTATTCTGCCAATTAGTCACTCCATTGAATTTGCTTCCAAATTTCCTGATGAAATTCTTGATAAAACCCAATTACAAAGGTTCTTAGGTTCCCTTAATTACATTGCTGAGTTCTATAAAGACCTTAGGAAAATCTGTCAACCTTTGTTTGATAGGTTAAAGGATAATCCTCCTCCTTGGTCTCCTACTCACACTGCCATTGTTCAACAAGTTAAACAATATGTTAAGACTCTTCCTTGTCTTGGTATTCCTACTGAGAATTCATTCAAAATTATTCAAACTGATGCTTCTGATATTGGTTATGGTGGTATTCTTCTTCAAAACATCACTCCTCAATCTTCTGAACAAATTGTTCGTTATCATTCTGGTGTCTGGAATAAAGCACAATTAAATTATAGTACTATTAAAAAAGAAATTTTGTCCACTGTTTTGTGTATTCAAAAATTTCAATATGATATTTTAAATCAAAAATTTTTACTTCGTGTTGATTACAAATCTGCTAAATATGTTTTGGAAAAAGATGTTCAAAATCTTGCCAGTAAACAAATTTTTGCCCGTTGGCAATCTATTTTAAGTATTTTTTATTTTGATATTACTTATATACCTGATTGTCAAAATTCCCTTTCTGATTTTCTCACCCGGGAATTTTTACAGGGGGGTAAGGGATGAGTGCTACTCCACATATTCCATATTTAAAAACCCAAATTACCCATTACCAAACCCTGATCCACCAAGTTAACCACCGTATTAACTGTCTCAAATCAGCCCGACCAACTACTAAAAGAGCCCAATACATCAATTACCATCAGATTAAAGCCCGTCGTACTCTGCGACATGATTATTACAATCATTTACATTATTACCAAAATTATCTTGATCTTCTTTCTGGTTGTTAATCTTTGCTACTAATCATTGTTTCTTGTTTAAACAGATGTCTCGCCCAAGGCCTCCTTCCAGGGCTTTGGTCCCATCCTCCAGTAAACCTAACCAACTCATTGTCCCTCCTCCTTTGGAATCAATCACCCAATCTCATTCACTTGAAATGGTTAACCGTTATCACACTCTTGGTCATATTTATCGACCTGATTACTCATCTGCATTGGCTTCTGATCCTTTTGCCTCCAGCCAATCTGTTTCAGTTACTCCACTCCCAATTAACCAAGTCAGACCATCCCGGACCGAGTATACCAAATCACATGTTACTAACCTATTCTACAAAGAACCTAGTCACCCAAAGAATCAAACCATCAATGACATTGCTAAATTCCATTTTGGCTCTGGATGCCATTTCATCCTTTCACATCTAGAGAAAACACTTTCCTATTACAAAGACATTCTGCTCCATCACCATTCCATTTTGATCAAACCAATCCAGGATCGAGTTTATGCTTACAAGATCCTGTATCATTCAATTTATATTCACAACATTGTATCCTTAGCTGAATGGGGTCCTCCTAATTAGCTTTGAGATCTCCCTGGTCACTCCATTCAATATAACTACCATGATTATGTTGATGCCTGGTTCAAGATTTTCTTGTACCAAAATGAAACCTTTAGTCATTCCTGGTTCATATCCTTTGATCAAAAGTTTAAATCCGAATTACCAACCTGGTTTCTGAGATGGTGGACTCACTACGGTGCTATTTCAGATATCCTTCCTAGTCCCCTCAGTGACATAATTAATTATTTTGCCTCTGTGTACCCATTCACTGCTCATCAACGACAATTTCCTTTATTGCTCATTTTCATATCCAAATACAAAATTCCATGGATATTTAAATGGCATTATGGGATTGATGATAATATAATCACCCGTCAACACACAGTCAAATGGTGGGCTAAGTATAATGTGCCCAGAATTCTTGAAATTGTTCAAGAGGAATTCCCACTTGATCAATGTGCTCCAACTCCTGCTATTGCTCAAAACCAGCAGAACCCAACTGCTGCAATAATCAGCCAAGGAAGTTAGCCTAGTCTTCTTCCAATCAATCTTGGAAGCCCCTCATCTAGTGGTTCCAAGCCCAGGTCAAGCAAGCCCATTAATAAATCCAAGTCCAAAGTTGTTGCTGCTCAGCCGGCCCAATCCAAGTCCAAATCAAAGTCCCAAGTGCAAGCAAAGCCCATTTCACCTCCTACTCAGCCTAAAGTCAAATCCAAGATTAAACCCAAGTCATCCAGAGAAGAAATGCTCCAGTTAGCCCGCCAACTTGTGGATCAAGCTCAAGCCCAATCAACCGATACAGACAGTGCAGATAAAGGTTCAGAAAGTGTACACTCTTCTGAAGAATCAACTAATCAATTTTCTGGTCCAGAGTTTCAAGATGCTCAGGACCCATTTGCCTGATCAACATAGGATTCCCTATAAATACAAATTAGCTTCAATCAATACTCTTCTGAGAAAAGATGCTAATTTGTATCTATATTGATTCCTATATTCACATGTTCCACCGAAAGTAATGAATAGTAAAAGTTACTATTCACTTTTACTGTTTACTTTCACTATTCATCCAGTCAACTTTTGTCTAAAGCTGCTCAACTATTCACCCGTGTTTCTGCTCCACCGAAAGCATCCGACAGCATCTTCTTCACCCCATGCGCTGCCAGCTGCTTTCATCAATAATCGAAGTCACAAGATTACTGTGTCTTCTTTTAGTCACATGTTTACTGTATTTTCCTTTTCTATATATTGCAAGCAATTAGAACTCAGTCGGCACTCTTCAATTTTTTAGAAATCTATATTCTGAAAAACCAGAGAGCTCTGAGTGAGAATTACTCCTTCCTGTTTGTAACTCAATTAAGATCTTTGCAGTTGCTACAATTGTAATTGTAAGTTATTTTCTGCATATTAATTTTTAATTTATGTATTTAAGTTTTATTGATTATTTTTGGTTTAAGTGCTTCCAGTTCTGTATTCATATATTCTTCATCTTTGATTTCGTAATTCATATTCTTCATCTGCGTGCTACTTCGTATATTTTTTATATTTTTGGAATTTAGTGAATTTTTAAAAAGTTTTTTTCAAATTTTTTTTTACTTTTTAGGTATATTTATGTTAGGTATGTCTAAAAATTAAAAAAATTGCTCAAAATATTAAAAAAATTTAATAAAAATAAAAAAACACGAAAAATAAGAAAGTAAAATTTTCTGAAAAGTGTTTTTGAAAAATGATAACCAAGCATGCTTAGAATTTGGACTTCTTCGAGTATGTAATTCTGAAAAAAAGACATAGGAAAAAAAATTACTCACTTTACTTGGTTTGGCTTTTTAAAATTTTTTATTTTATTATTTTTCATATTTTTGTTTGTACTGAATATTTTTAATATTTTATTCAATGTTTTTAATTTTTAGACACATCTAACATAAATACACTTAAAAAATATAATTTTCTTGAATTTTTTTTAGCAAATTTACTAAATACTAAAAATATAAAAATAATATGAAAGTTTAGTATATTGTTTGTATTTTTGTGTATTACTTAATTTTTTGAAATATTTTTTGACAAATATTTTACTTGTGCATCTAAAAAAATATAAAAAAAAAATGCTTAAAATTTTAAGAATATTTATTAAAAACAAAAAAATACTAAAAACAAAAAACTCGATTTTTAACAAACTAAATTTAAAAAATTGAAATCAAACACGCTAATTGCAATTTGATTGACGAAAATGTTTTGTTACAATTTGTGAAATATAATGAATTTATTTTGCAAATTTTAAAAACATTTGCAAAACTCATTATAAATCAATTTTTACTAGTTCCCTAACAATTGTATATATGTCAAAACTGTTTTCAAATTTTCATTAAAAACTCATGAACGCGTGATTATCAAAGTCTAAAAAACTCAATTTTGTTCCACAACATGTGCACAAAGAAATCAATTATTGCAGTCCGTGAATTTCGTATTTCGAAAAAAAATCTAATTAAAAAAAATATGTTAATTTACGGAAATGGTATGTTGTCATTTGTGAAGGGTCTGTTTGGTAATCATTTCATTTTCAGTTTTTAATTTATATTTATAAAAATATAAAAAATTGTCATAAAAACTTGTTTGATATTTTTTTGGTTTACAAATGGTTGTCAGTTTATAAATTTGAGAAAAAAACGTAAACTCAAAAATTGAGTTTACGTTAGTTTTTAAACAGATTAAAATTTTTTGACCAACAAATTTTTTTTTTCAATTATTTTTTTCCCAATTAATTTTTTTTCATATAATTTTTTTTTTTTTGTATTAGTTTTTTTGGGTCTTTAATTTTTTTTCAAATAATTTTTTTTTTATTATTTTTTTTTCAATTAATTTTTTTCCAATTAATATTTTTTAATTAATTATTTTTTTCAATTATAATGTGTATGATCCCATTGTCATAAATAATAAAAAAATAAATATAAGTATTGTAGGGTTGAACAAACATATTTTTTAGTTTATGTTTTTAAAATTTTTTAAACATGTTGTTCAAACCAAACGCGTTTGTAATTTATGTTTTTCTAAAAATAAATAAAAATCAGTTTATAAAATTTTTGTAAACATAAACCAAAAACATAAACGTTACCAAACGCAACCGAAATGTTTTCAGTTTGTTTGGTTCGGTTTTTCATGAATCACTGAGCAGAAAATTATTATTGCAAGTATTTCGTATTTTTGTTTGCACATTATTTTAAGTTTGTAAGCAATTTCTTTAAAAACATGTATATGTGAAAAGAACCTTTAGAAAATGAAAAAAAAACCAAAAAATGTTAAACTGTGCAGTATAGTTGTTGTTTTGTGCAAATTTGGTGTCATATATTTTGTGACAAAGATTGGAGTGTGTACATAGTTGTACAAAAACAATGACATACATGCTTGTACATAATTGGAAACCAATATACACAAATTGTCTTCTTCAATTAATTTGAACACAACACAGTGTTCATATGCATCACATAACATTTTCACCTAACGAGCATTTCTCCAAATTGTAACCAACTCCGCCCTGATACACGCCTGTAATTGCGCCATCTCAACGTCGTCATCCCCAGGCATCATTGCATCGTCAAGGGCAGCCAAATCGTCCCAGTCAGCCATGTCCACGTAACTGTACTTGGCCGCATTGGTAATAGCAACAACAATCTCATCGTTCTGACTATTTCTGCGTATGAAATTATGTAAAGCCATGGACGCTGCAACCAATGGCATCTGCACTTTACGAAAATCAAATCGAGGCATGTCTTTAAGAAATCTCCGCCGCGCCTTCCAAGCGCCAAAGGTAAGCTCAATCACACTCCGCAAAGATGAGTGCGCACGGTTGAACAACTTATCACGGTTTTGTGGATTGTGCCTTTGAAATTCCGGTTGGTGGTATCAGTTGTCTTTGTATGGTGCCAGAAAGCCTTTCTTATTGCTGTATCCACTATCCACAAGATAATATCGACCTATCAAAGTGCACATGTTAATTACGTGTATATTGCCACACGCATGAGCCATGCAATGTAGCCTATTACAGTACAGAAATTGCAATAAGTTTTCAATTCGTATAAAAGAAATATACACGGTATTTTCAATTAGAATTCTATTTATATGTTTTACGTTGGAAGATTTGGTCATATTTGTTATATGCTTGCAACTAAACTTGTGTTTGCGAAAGTGAACATTTGAAATGGAAAGTATAGAACTTTGTTGTTGGTTTTCGCAAATAATTGGATACATAATACTTATGACCTATGTTCACTTTGCATACACTACAAATTTGTAATAGCATACATTTATTTTACAACAATTGTATCTCTAGAATTGAATTATGTATTGACAAGAATATGGATTCGGGCGTATGTACCGTCGGCTGCAGTTGGAAAATTGTATTGTGGATCCTCGATTACATTGCTTAAAACTCGGTTGTCATGCATGCTGCCCTCTTACCCACATGAGACAAACACGAAGCACATGTTGAAATCACACATTGCCAAAATATTCTGGGTGTGGCACCCCTTTCAGCTGAAATATGGAGCTGCTTCTGACTCCTTAATGTATGCTAGCACGTGTGCCCCACCCAATGCACCTAAGCAATCCTATATATCAATAAAAAAATGCAATGATAAGATTACTGACCATGTTCATACCGAGCATTTTCCAAAACATTACGAAATATTTTTGCACACCTTGAACGGCAAATATTGTGGTTGAGACTGTAGATGGGGATCCCTGTGTGTCTGGAAATTAGCAGGGGGCCTGCAGTGAGCGACGGTGAATTTTTTCATTGCTTTCAATACGTTATGAAAATAGCGTGAAATAGGTTCATCAGAGTGTTGGAATCGTTCTTGTAACTCCTGGTTCAGCAAGTTTTTAAGCACATGAATGAATATTGCAACCCTCTCCTCGACGTGCAAGCCGTGCAGGCGTTCAGGTACATGCAACTGGAAGTCGTTTACCAATGTCGTACATAACTGAATGAATACATGTTTGGGCATGCACAATTCGTATCGAAAGCGGCCACTGTGACCATTGTACAATTCCATAATCCATGCCCTCCCCGTCAAGATAGAAGTGCGGCATAGGACTTTAAGGACGTAGGCCTTGTAGTAGTCAGTGGCAATTCTGTAGGCTTCAACATATGTACAATTCATTTCAAGCTACCACTGTATTGCGAGCGCTATGACATCCTCTAACATTTGATTCATCCATGCAGCATTGTCATCATCGTTGTTCATACCTACTAATAATACGAACAACAATTAGCACAAAACATTATCAATAAAGATGGTAGTATTAAGCACATGTTGGTAGCATGAAATTTTATTCATATGAAAAATGTGAATTTAAAACAAATTTTCTAAATAATGAAATTTTATGTTGAAACCCCTAACAGAGATGCTATACAAAAAAATGTCATAAACAGAACGTTACAAACTACTTAGAAAACCACATGGGAATTTCATAATTTTAATAATTTAATTTCATAATTTTTAATATACAGAAAACCACATTGTATACAGAAAATCACACAGGAATTTCATAATTTTATATTCCCAACCTTGTCATAAACATTGAAAAATGGGTACTAGGGATAAAAAATGCATTACCACAATTTGCTAAACCCTGCATTAATTACCATAACAAACATAGGAACCACAAATAGATTTTACAACCTAAAAGTTAATGACAATGGGTCCACAGCCATGTCCCCTGCCCAATCCATTGTCAAACCAACAATGACAATAAAATAAAATAAAAAGAAAAAGTTCACAGGCAGAAAATCACAACTCAACTTAAAATAAACAGAGGCGTTAGAGTTGTTTCTTGTGCGGATTTAAAACCGAAGTCCTTCATTGCGCAGAAAACTCGCAAGAATGATACCCCCACTCCTTTCTTTGTCCTGTTTCTTCACTTGTAGCCACCCAATTATGCCTTGGTCCGTGGGAATACTCATAACTATCTCCCGATTGTTCGGAACCTCTATAAGCCTGACTCCGAAATGGAGAAATGGATCAACGGGGTCTAGTCCCTGTATTTCATACAGCCGTCCAATAGCCTGGCCCATAGTATAACTGTGCCCGTCGACAACGTGGTTGACAGTTAGTTCCTTGCTCTGAGTCTTCACGAAATTGACCAAGTCATCTATGCTGGTTGCCAACACTGCAGCCCCGGTGATGCTCTTGTTTTGCAATGCTTTGGTCGATGAATACTTCCGCTTGCTTCCACTACCCGTGGCATTGATATTGGCAGAGTTCATCATGTCAGCCATTTCGATACTCCTAATTAATTACTATTGCTGGAAAATTCTGGACTGTCAAACTCTTCTTCTAACTCCATCGGGTTACGAGTCTCGCTGGGCGTCCATATGTTTTTACCCGTTGCCGATGCGCCAGTGAAGATGCGCTCCATCAAATCCGGATGCTCTAAGGTTTTAGTTCTGAACTTGCAACATTCTTTCTCAATCTGTAAATGAACACAATGCAAATATCATTATCGTATTGACATGGAATAAATTCAATGAAATGTGGTGCAGAAATGGCAAAATTAAAACCTGAACAGAATGCTAAAATGGTGGGTCTCACTATATTTCCTTCAAATATTCAGGGAGGTTAAAGTAATTTACCCTTTAAAAAAAGTTAAGACAAAAAAAATGTTACAGGGGCCACATCACCCTCAGCCATACAAACTATATCAAAAAGCGTATGAATTCTCTGCAAAATCACAAAAAAAAAAAAAAAAAAAATGTAACAAGGGCCACATCACCCTCACTATTACTGAACTATCAAGCAAACCAACAAATCATTCTATGGATTGACACCCTACACCATTGAAAGACCACAATTTTTTTTTTCCCAATATACAACAAATCAAGTGTCAACGACACATTCCAAAAACTTTTACTTTTTACCAAATTATTCTACTAGCTTTGCAGCCAACAATCATGTCAACCTAAAGTAGAAAACAAGGAATTTTTAACTCGCATTGTAAACCAACATAAGGAAGTTTGATAAATTGGTACTGATAGTTTCTTTGAAAATCTTGGCTTGGCATGGGCAAATCCAGTTCAAACATTCAGGAATAGTCCCCATAGTTTATTTGAAAATCTAGATTTCTTGTGTTATCACATTATAGAATCCAAGTACGATACATTACCACTTTAAAATAAATGAAGTTTGAACCTATCCAAATCCTAAATTTTGGTAAATTACAAACAAGTTTGAACCTGCAGGTGAACAATGCAGCAATTGGTGGGATCACAGTTGATACTAAAGTTGTTAAAGCTTTACCAAGGGTATGTCTTCAATATCTTCTTCTTCTTCTTTTTTATTTTTTATTTTTATTTTTTCTTAAAGATTTTTATATTAGCTAGTTGTAAATTTGGATTGAATTCTGAATTTTGATTGATGTAGAGAGAAGGAATAGATATCGATTGGAAAACGGTTACGAGTTATTTTTATTAATTTTGTCATTTCTACACCAGGTTTTAATTTTGCCATTTCTCTCATTCTTTATCTTTTTCCAAGTCAAGATTACAATTTTGCAACTGATAGAATTGTGTAAATCTATTCTATCAGTCCAATGTATGGTGCAATAAAATCTTAAACATCCTTCATTTGATTAATGAGCACCTATAAGTCCCAATTTTTCATGTCAATAAAATCTGACACGTGAGTAAAACCTAGTGAATTACCTATTACCAAAGTCAAGTAATTCGGTAGAGCCAGTAAAATTTGATGAAATTTCCTCTACATTTTTAATTTCCTTCAATTTTTAATTTCATTTTAGGCGTTACAATTATGTCATAATTGTCTTCGCCGAAATATTCCAAAACTTTGAAGTTATAAACATATGACGTTGTGTGCATATAGGAAAGCGTGGTAGACATGCAAAAAATGAAATATTAGTTATGTAATAACGGACAGGAAAAACAAAACATAAATTTAGTGCACAGCGTTACCGTGTCCATTTTAGTCCACCAATCGGCCAACGAATTGAACAACCCAGTAACTTGGTCAAAGCCAATTCCAGTTAGGCCTTTCCGGCAATCTATTAGCTTAGACCATGCACGCCACTCGTTCTTCAATAAATTGTACTTGTTTTTAAGTTGTTTGGGCTCATGCAACCTCCTAGTTGCTGTCTCAAACGTCTTAGACAACGAACAGTACCCATTCGAAGTGACTGACATGTGTGGCCAACTTCCTACATCAATTTCCTTAAGGACCAGTTCCAAGAATATCCATGTCGACTCCCTATCCCAAGTTGCCTTATGGTAGGGTTGTTTCCTTTTCCCTTTGCCAGAAAGGGTATGAGGCATAGGTCGATGTGACGCCATGCGACTTTGATAACGTCGTGGAATATGAACCAACATAAAAATACTTATACAATCAATACAAGCATTACAAATATTATGAACACACCTTTTATGTCGGAAATGTGGTGTTTGAAACAAAACACAGTTTCAGTTCATAAAAGCTTCATGTTAGTATGAACACACCTTTTATGTTAGTATTTGAAACAAAACAAACAGTTGCGAAAAGATATAATAGCTACATGTTTACGAACATTAACATATTTCAGATTTTTTTTTTTGGCCACAAAACATAATGACTTTAATAAAAATAAGGTAAGGTTGCATCGCAGCACAGTTACATATATCACATCCGGAATAGCAAAATAACGACGATGATGCACAAGACACAGGTCACTACTGTAAGTACACGTAGAGTTTGTTCAATGTCAATGAAACGAGCCTCAAAACGAGCGACATTGTCTCTGTCATTCTCAGCAACCCTTTGGCACCCATATTCGTCACACCACCCAATCTAGTTGACACATGGCTGAGGTTAAAAAATATATTAGTGACGGTTTGACAAGGAAATGTAAAAGTGAACGTGTTTGTACTCACCACTCCACGAGGGCATTGGTAATGCACACAACCTAGGTTACTTGCAGAATGGGAAATCTTGGCAACATAGTTCCTGTAGCCACAAGCACACATACGGCCTGGTTATGTTGATGTGGCAGTTGACATAAACGAGGCCATGGTTTCTTTCGTGACTTGTTTCGGGACATGACAAGCAGAACAAGAACAGGTCAATGGATGTGACACTTTTGTTATGGATATAATTTTCTTGTGCTAACTTTTCTGTGACATAACGTTATCCGAACATGTGCCATGAAAAAAGACAAGCATTATACGAAATTGGGTAAGAAAATCGAACAAGCCCTCCCCCCTCCCCCAACAGAACATTTAAATCCCAGCCTATAGCCATTTTGTTAAATAGTGATTGTAAACAGAGAAGAGATGGTAACAAACAAGTGCAGATCCTTTACAAAAGCATTACACCTTCATTGCATGCCAATAAACAGCACTCGCATTATTGGACAACAAAACAAGAACTACAATATTTGGAAAAAAAAAAAAAAAAATTCCTACGAACTGTTTTTTTTCGAAATAGAACATTTGGTATGGACTGTAGCATAGAAGAATTACAGATCACAAACCAAAACAAATACATGCAGCGTATAACAAAAATAGGATAGGAACAGCAAGAACAAAAAAAAATAATAAAAGCAAAAATGTGCACTGACAGCCCCAAAATTTAAAGAATAACAACACAAAATATGGACTGTATAACAACACATTTGGCAGTCACAAAATGTAAAGAATACAGATAGATGCCATACTGACAGCCCCAAAACAAATGACAACAATATTTGTTATCTCATGTCCATTTCAATGGTTGAGAAGAGGTTATATGGGATTACAAGTCCTATGGGCAAGATAAGTTTAACCACATTCCACAATAGTATGGAAAGAGAAATGCCTTTGAATGTGGAAACACGTTATGATGATTTTTACAACAGTAGTATGGAAAGAAAAGTTGAACAACATTCCATATTTGTTATCTCATGTCCATCACCTTAGTTTACCATTACTCTTGCCTTGCAAACACGTCGTGGTGATTTTTAAGTTGAATGATTCTACTGTCTGCGTACTTTATCAGATCGACACACCCCCACTACAACCAACTCGGTTATTACTAAAGTTCAAAGGAAACCCTAAAACCACCCTCTCTAGTTTTTAGGGGACTTTCATTTTAATTACCCAAACAAAGCCTAAATTTAGAAAAGAAATTCAAATTGGAATGTGGTGAGAGAAAGAGAGAGAGAGACAAAGAGAGTGAGAGAGGGAGAAAGAGAGAGAGAGTTCATACATATATACAAAATAGAGCATAGGTCTCATGGTTACATATACAAACAGAAACAAGAGAGGCTGAAGAGAGAGAGAGAGAGAGAAAGAGAGAGAGAGAGAGAGAGAGTTCATACATATATACTAATTCGTAAAACATAGGTCTCATGGTACATATAGAAACAGAAACAAGAGAGGCTGAAAAGAGAGACAGAGACAGAGATAGAGAAAGAAAGAGACAGAGACAGAGACAGAGAAGAAAAGCATACCTGCGGTTGGGGCGACCAGCAGGACTGCTTTTCTGTTGGGCTTCGCAAACTGTCGTTGTCGTTTGCTTTGTCTTCCTCTTCAGATCAGAGCTTCTACTACTTTGTAGCCTTGAATAAAGCGGCCTCTTCATCTTGCATGTTTGATGTAGCTGAACTCTGGATAGTAGACACTCTATGATGGCTTTGATAATATTCCCATCAATGTTTGACATAAAGCAGGGGTACAAACGAAATAACGACATATCACCGAGGGGCAAAAGGGTCTTTTTACACTGAATCTGGCACAGATCACGTAAAGGCACTATGTATAGGGTTGTACAGAAAAATTGTAGGCTTTTTGTCTTTTTTAGTGACTTTTTGGCTAAAATAGCCACTTGCCAGAATAGTCAAATGTGGTATAGAGAGATACCTTATGTAGGTCACCTATGTGAGTGCGAAGTGGGACTGCTTTTTTAAGAATTGACAACGCTGAATTCTTTAAAAAACACTCACTGAACCAGGCTAGTGTTTCAAGGCCAAACCGGACACACCAGTGAGAAAAAGAATAATAGTTGGAGTAACTCCTATGTGAGGTCTATTATCTCGATTTACACAAATGGCAGAACAGTTCAAGACATCACGTTCACTGGTGAGCCAGTAAATCCGATAAGCATTCACTACGAAAGGTTAAAGGCCAACAGCTACCTTTTTTGATGCAGGGTTATTCTGTGTGCTCTCTCTTCGAGTCTTTGTTGTTAAGCGTTGTCCGTTTTTCTTTATTCGGCCAATTTTATTCATGTGGGGGGATTGTCGGAAAATAATGGTTTTCGGCAACTTTAATACGAAATTAAAGTAAGACCCAACCGTCGGTTGAGGTAGGTCTGAGTGGTTTTATATTCTCTCAAGTGAGAAGATTACAATATAAAAATGATAGGCCGAAACCATTGAGTTGTGATGAAAATTATCTCATAAAGTGGGCATCAATAGAAGTTGGGCTTTGGCCTAGGCTTGGACTTAGACTTAGTTTTAGTCTTGGTCTGGACTGGCCTAGGCTTGTGTATATGCATGTGTTGGACTTAGTCTTGGGCATGGGCTATGTGCTATGCTGGACTGGGCTTGCCTTGTGCATATGTTTTAGACTGGGTGTGGATCGGGTTGTGACCCAATACTCATATCCATTTTGCGACCCATCTAGTTGGATTATTTAAATAGTATTATATATATATATTTATTTATTCAACCTTTGTAACTTTTATCTTTTGATGATAGAATCATTATGCAAATAGAAGTTTTGCACCTTTATAACTTTAACCTTAAAGGGTAGAGTTGATGGCCATTGATTCTAAGTTTTATGATAGCCTTCATGGCTAAGACCTCTTCCCTACAAGTATAAAAAAGGCCTTTCCCCTCCAACTTAGAAGAAGAGTTTTGAGAGATTTTTGATGGAAAATGGAGATGTTATTTTGAGATAAAAAAAGTTGGAGATGTTTTTTACACCAAAGAAAAATTTCCTATCTTCTTTTGCTAGTCTCTTTTTTGGTTCTTGTTAGAGAGAGTGCAACCATTATCAAGTTCACCGAAGCTATTAGCTGGTTTCGTCCATCTTATCCTGGGAGACAGATGCCGGTGTACCTTCAGTATCCATCGGGAGGCGGTGAATCGGTTTTAAGGAAACTGTGGTATCACACAGACTTCGGTTTGCTTTCTTTTACTAGTTTTATTTTATTATGTATTTCTGTAAATTCCAGCATGTTCTTATTCTGAAATTCAAAGTGGTTGTTTAATATGAATCTATTTATTTTTTTTTATTTACACAATTTGTACAACAATCTCCTTCTTGGCTCATCTACTTCCTTATCTTGATCATCTACATGAGATGTTAATTCATTTGCATGCTATTTGGCTCTAGTATAATTTTTATTTTTATAAACATGATTCTTAGTTAGTATCTTTGAATAATAATTGTTGACCGTTTCATGATAACTACTATTGCAGGCTTTGAATTACAATAAAAAAAAAAAAAAAACAAAGTGTAGACGCGCCCTAGGGCTTCATGCTACTACAGTTCGGACTCAATGTCACGGTTCTTAATCTGATCTCACAATGTGCGATGTGAGATTGATAAATCACCAAAAAGTCCAAATCCGACAAATCGTTTTGGAAAACTGATTTTTAAGAAAGAAATGCCAAACATGGACTGCTTTGCCAGATATAGAGTCGCCACCTAAATATTTTATTTTGGGGGAATTTAGGAAACCCTGACTCGTGCCTAAGGCCACGTGTCCGTCATCACCAAAGTTGCCTCAGCTCGGGAACTTGGGTACAATTGGGAAAGGTCATCTATGAGCACCCCCGCTCGCCCGATCAAAGATCGGCCTGTACTAAGCATGATATCTTGTTTTTGAAAAACACATATGTTCTTATTCTGGTTAATTAGCTAGAATTACTATGTGATGCGCACAACACACAAGTATAGACTAGATCGCCTAATTTGGAACAAAGCATCGCATATCTGTTTGTTTGGAAATGGTTTGAAGTTTGCTACTCACAAGTAGGCTAAAACACGGATTTCAATGAATCGTTCCAATTCAAGTAACCCAACCTTCACCCACAGGCATTCAGGCAGTTATATCATATAAGCAATTAGCCTCATGGCAAGCATGCTGTCATGGCAAAACTCACACTCATACAAGATGCTAAAGTATAAACACTCACAGTGTACTTCGAGCCAAAACAAGAAACTAATTAGAAATCATGCATGATCCTAGTTCATGTTAAAATAGCTAATGCATCGCATGCAAAGTGCAACTAGAATAGGCTCGGCTAATCTAAAATGGCATATGGGATGCGACAATTCGATACATGTATTCAATTTGGAATTGAAATACAATGCAGTTAGTATGATACACCGAGCCCGGTGCATGCAATACAGATGAATGGTGCAAACATACATAGCATAAGGATGCTGATTGAAATATGCCCTAGAACTAACCACTGAAAGCAGGTAAGTAAAAGGGAGAAAGAAGTGGGATTGGAAGACATGCATCACACACACGTACGCTTATTACACAATTGCGCCCTCTCGACGGAGGGACCGAAAGAATAATACTAACTAACTAACTAACAAGCTAATTAATTATTACAAAACCAAATGAAATAAATAACTATTCTAAGTTATTAAAACACTGAAATGGCCTCGAGACGAGGAATGAATGCATGCTCGGTCGGCTTCGCTCGGAAATCCATCGCCATGCTTCATGTTGCCTCTGTTTGCACTGCTCTGTACCTCTGGAAACTGTGCCAACCTCTGTGACACTTCTGAACCATCTTGTGGGCATGCTGAGAGGCCACCGGCCAAAAGATAAGGCCATCGGCCAAAGGAATGGTATCATCGACTACTAATAAGGATCTCGGCCAAACATTTGTAGCCAATCGGCACTAAAGGTAGCCGATCGGCCATCTCTTCCTGTGAAAAGCTCCTTTTGCTGCAGCAGAGGACAAACAGATCATGGCAAGACATTTACAAGACAATGTCTGCACAACTACACCCCTTATCATGTTTAAGACTCAAAGGTGTGTAGTTCTCGACCCTCGGACCATCAATCACGCATTTCAATGCATGATGGTCAAAGGAGCCAAGTGTGCAATTCAATATCAAATGAAATACACAAAAACACACAAGGGGCCCCAACCTCTATCATGCTTGATCAAGAGACGAGGGAACGCACACACAATGCAATGCAACCTAAGCATGCATGTGACAACATGCAAACTAGTAAACATGCAACAACATGAAATCCAACAAGTATGCAAGATGGATGAGCATGCAACAACATGTCAATTAGTAAGCACGTAATAACATGTAATGGACCAAGTATGCGACAAGCATATAAGCATGATGTAAAGTAACAACTTTGAACAACATGGTAAGATGCAACATGAACATGCAAACATGCAAGGCATGTAAAGGTGGACAAGTATGCAACAACATACAAAATGAGACAAGCATGCGACAACATGGTAAAATGGACTTAAACTAAAGATGGATAGACCTCAACCATGCCCAAAATCAGTGGCCAAAATACTATGGAAATGAAGACAAAGGTACATACAAACATGCATGTCAATTGGCCTATCACCTAAGCATAGGAAAGCAACTTTCAAGAACACTTAAAAAGGGACAAAGCATGCAAGTATGGCAATACTACAAGCTCTGAAATGAGGCTAGGCATGATGCCAAATCACACAAACAAAGCAAGCAAGTCATGCAAAAGGGCTTAAAACTTAAGGCTAGCCAAGGAGCTCAAACCATGGCTATGCAAAACATGAAGCAAATGGCAAGTATAATCCAAAATAGTCCTAGATCATGCCAAAATGAGCCTAAAACATGTAAGGACCAAAGCCAAAATAAGCTAGAACAAAGAGCCGAAAGCATGAGGCATGCAAGGCTACAAAAGAGGTGTTACACTACACCTATCAAAACCAAACATGGCATGACTTAAGCAATGAAAAACAGAGTTATGGCATGGTAAAATAAGACCAACAACCCACTTAGATGGCATCCCAAAGACCTAAACATGATGGCACACACAATGACCCATTCATGAGGCATAAAACATCAACTCTTTAAAGCATTAAAGGAGTGACAAGTGCAAGTGTTTGAGCATGAAACATGGACTGAAATAGTATAACAAATGATGCCAAATCATTGAAATGGTCCAAGTAAAGCATGCTAGTGACTTGGACACTTAAGGCTAACAAGCTAGAATGCCTTATGGCTATACAAAGCATGGCATATATGGTCAAAACAACTTAAATCAGAGCTTAAGCATGTTACAACAAGGATAAAAGCTTCATGGAGTTGAGCCAAAATCATGCTAGAAACATGGCTTAAAGCATGATGCATGTTAAGGCAAATGAGGGGATTGCAAGACAAGTATATGGAGCACGTAAGAGGCCACTAAACCAACTTGAAAAGAAGGTATATCATAGCAAAATAACATCAAATACTTGCTGAAATGGAGCTAAAACAAGCTAAGCAAACATGCTACCAATATAAGCCATTTATACTAGCATACAAGACAACAAGGAGAGGGGATGACCCTCTCCTATTTAGGACTCCAAAACCACCTTCCCACCACTGAAAATCCTCTGGATTTCAGTGGTAGGAAGTTCATGCAAAGCCAAGAACAAGGAACAAAAGGGATGGCCTAAAACAAGGCCTAAGAAGGGGGAAACAACCCCAAACCAAAAAGTGATCTTAAACAAAGATCTAAAGCATCAAAAATCAGAACTTATTGTAGTTTAGAGTTAAGCTTAAAACAATAAGCAAGAAAGTCTAAAAGCTTAAGCAAGAATGGGGTATTAAAAGCAAGTTTGCTCACCCTTGTAGAATCTCTTCAAGAACAAAGCTCTAGCAACTTTTCCAAGCTTAAACCACTCCAAGAACTCTGAAACTAACTCTCTACTGCCTCAGCAACAAGAGGATGGTTTATTGCTAGGTGTTTGTGTGCAATAGTGTGAACAAAACACCCTTTTGAGCACAAATACACACACAAATATGTAAAGAGATAGAAATACAGAGATAGATAGATACAATTTCTCTAACCCTATTTTTCAGAACCTCTGAGAAGGGATGAGGAGCTCCCTTCTTATAGAAATCCAAATTCTAAAGCTTCCTAAGCAAGCTAATCAAGGGGCAAATCCCTCCATACACGTGTATACAGGGGGGGAATTATGCATGCCAGCTGTGACAGCTGGCATAAAATATCTGCATAAAGCAGATGAACAGGGCTCGGCCAGAAAACATGGCCAATCGACCAACATAAGTGCCGGCCAACCAAATAATGTGCCGATCGGCCAACACTGTTGGCCGATGGAAAGAAAACAAGGCCGATGGCCTCAAGCCTTGGCCGATGGGTTGAGGAGATGGCAAACAAGCCACCCTCTTCCCTCAAAAGCAAAAACACAAGTACTTGGTCCACAACCAAGCACAAAACAGACAAGTTGAGAGATCTTGAGGCAAGGCGCGCGGCCGAGACCTCCAGGAACTCAAAACGAACACGAACATAGATGATCATCGAGTGTTCAAACGATAACGTCCAAGTCTTGAGGACGGTAAAAAATGGGGTGTCTACATAAAAAAACATATATACATGCTAGTTAGATACATGTTTGGAGTTGCTCACTATTTTGTACACTGGTTCATTGGCCATTGTTTTTTTTTTTTTTTAATTGTAAATTATGAAATAATATGTTTGATGGTTCAGTTGATTAAAATAATTTATTTCTAGATCTAATAATATAATTTCGCAATTTTTTGGCATGAGCTTTTTGTTCTTTCCATATTTTAGTTTTCTTAAATGATTTAATCTCTAGAATTATTTGCATGTTCATTGCTAGAATTATTACATAATTATTGTTTTGTAACAATTTTACATAACTCTTGGTTTTTAGTTTAATGTATTTAGAATTAAAAAATGTTTGTAACTCATTAGTAATAAATTCATATATAACTCTTGTCGATTAAAATAATTATATGCATGTTTAATATGTCATAAGTTCATCTATAACTCTTGTCAATTAAAATAATTATGTACATGTTTAATGTGTAATAAGTTCATATATAACTCTTGCCAATTAAAATTTTTAATTTTAATTGTGAAGTTATAAATTTTATTTTGTAACTCATCTAGCATTTTAATTCATTAGTTAATTTTATTATTAAATAGTTTGCTAGATAGTTTCAAGTTTCTTTATATTGTTTGGCTTGTATTTTCTTCTGATTTTATGCTAACTTGCTTTACAGGAATACCTACGCGAAAGGGATTGGAAAAACAAATACAAAACTAAATGAACAGTATTTGGGATGTTAAAACAAAAAGTATGAACGACTAACATTTGTGATGAACAAGAATTTCTAAGCGTGGAAAAGGTTTTGGACTATACAAAATCCTTATGGATTGGTTACTCTCTTTGTAATTAAAGTAATTTTTTGCTTGGGTTTAGTTGGTTTTTACTAATTGTATAAAAACAAGTTTTATTTGCTTGTATTGTTAGAAGCATTTTATTTGCTTAATCATTGTTGTAGCAAATTTTTTTTTTTTTTTTTTTCCATTGCTTGTAATTTGGTTAGCAATTTTTAAATTGCTTATAAATTTACAACTTAGTTTGGTTTTCTATAATAGAAACCAAAGTGTTTAGCCTTGGCTAAAGAGTGATTCTTATTTGTTCAGAAATGAAAATTAAGACGGATTTGGTTTCAAGCCTTTGGGGTTTGAGGAAGTCTTTGGGCTTAATCATTTTATTCCCAAAGTGTTGAAAAACTAAGTTTGAATAAAGTCTTTGGTTATAATCTAATTATTTCCAAAGTGGTTTGGTTCTGAGGAAAAAAAAAAAACCAAATTTTAGCATTAGCTAAAATATTTCTGATTTTATTTAGAAATAATGGGCTCAGTTCCGAGAGTACTAGTTTACTTTTATGAGTGGTGCAATTTTGATAGCAAATTTTATTTTCTTGGGAATTGGTTTGTTTTAACTTAATTTATCCCCTAAAAAACTTAATTCTAAATTTGTTTCTCATGGATTAGGAGTTAACATGCCCTTGAAACTGGGTGTTAAGTGGGACTGGTGTGACCCCTCCAGTCTTCCTGGAAAACTTTCCTGACCATGTTCGATTCTAAGGTAAGTGGTGAGATCAGTTTTGAATTAAATTTCAGACTTTGGGATTTTCTTGTGTTAAGTTTAGTTTCTGGAAAAACAGAATAATGAAATTCTGTTGTGATTTTTCAAAAATAGCTTCAAGAGGTGACAACAAGAAATGTTGTTCCACCTGACAACCTTAAGCCTTACAAGATTCTTAAAGGAAGATCTAGAAAGATCAAGTGTGATTAAAGGAAATCATATGATTGCATAACAATATCTCTGAATTAATCAAAGGCAATTAGTATGTTATTCTTGTGTCAATTATATCATATTTGATTGCTATGTGACTTTGCTTGAAAGCAAAGATGAGACGACCCATTAGGGTGGGTGAATATGTTTTTGAATTTTTAAATTCCAAATATATTCTTAAATTGGTGGAGGGCCTCCTTTTATACACATGGGGGGAGAGAGGGAAAAACTCCTGCCATCAAGGACCATCATAAATGCAAAAATAAATTCTGTATTAAACTTGCATTAATTCTGCAAAATTGATGGATTTAATTCCATCATCAATAGAGGGGTTACCAGCTATACACTCTAGGTTTTGTGTATATATTCCTGCAATCCACACATCCGACTTGGCCCAAAAAGATTAAGATGGGTGGGCCAAGCCCAACCCCCACACTCAATCCATTCCAAGCCCAAGCCCAAGTCCCAATGTCCAAGATTCATGATCCATGGACCAGGACCTGGCCCGGTCCTGGCGGGGCAACGCGGCGCACGCGCGTGTGTGGCAATTTTTGCATAACTAACTTGGACTATAGTCTTGGCCCAAGTCCATCCTTGAAGCATCCATAACTCCCTTCCTTCGAAAATTTTGGATGCCCCAAAGGGCTCACACCCTTAGGGAAAAAATGGGATTTAAATACCCATCAATGCTCTCCTCTGCAATTAATGTGGGATACAAGGTTTTTACACCTTTCCCAACACGTCTTTCATAAGGCCAACTTAATGAGTCAATTTCTCATTCAAACCTTAATGGTTTTTTGTCATTCTTTTTGTAGTGTAAAGATCTCACTACAAAGAATCTAAACTCACTTCACTCCACCTCAATTGAGGATTGGCACCCACTTTAATATTACATTAAAGTCACCAAAAAATCATTATTTTTCCAACAATCCCCCACATGAATAAAAATTGACCGAATAACAACAAACAGATAACGCTTAACAACAAAGACTCGAAGAAAGAGCAACGGAATAACCCCGACATCAGAAAGGGTAGCTTTCGGCTTTGAACCCCTCTTAGTGAAGTCTATCGGATTTACTAGCTATCTAGTGAACATGAAGTCTTGAACTATTCTGCTGTTTATGTAAACCAAGACAACAAACCTCACACGGAAATTACTCCAACGATCATTTTGTTCTCATTGTTGTGTCCGGTTTGGCCCTGAAACACTAATCTGGTTCAATGAGTGGTTTAAAGAATTAGGCCCTGTCAATTCTTATAGAAGCGACCCCACATCACACTCACATAGGTGACTCTACTTGAGTATCCTAGTATACTCAACTCAACAGCTCAACACACTAGAGTCATTAAAAGCTCAGCTTAACCTTTACACTTCCAAGTATCACTGATAAAAGGAATATGTAACGAGCTGAATCAAATTGAATTTTGCCCTTATTATTATTGTTGTGATGTCGTAAACCATTCTATTTAAATTGGTGAAAACAAATTATATTACTTGTTGATTTTGACTTGTAAGGCTCGTTTGGCAAAAAAAAAAATTTAGTTTTAGTTATAGTAATTCTTGGGTCTTGAATAATAAATGAGATATAAATTTAATTTTTGGGATTCATTTGATTAGACCATACTTAATCATTTTGGATCATATTTAATTATGTGAATGGTGGGGACCATTTTAAGTCTTTTAAAATTGATTTATACTTTAATCTTAGTTGGAGATTTATTTTAAATTATTAAACTCCATTCATTTTGGATCCAATTGATTGAATCATGACCCGTTTGTGACCATGTATTATTGTTGTTATTATTATTATTATTATTTATTTTATAATCTTGAGAGAGTTACAAATATTTCTGGTGTGTATCATTAAACAAAATATATTTTGTGGTGATAAAATACTATATCATTGTTATCATTTATATTACAAAATATTATAACGATGTTGAAATGTATTTTTAATTGATATATATATATATATAGATGTATATGTATAGATAGAAATGTATTGAAGAAAAAAAAAATTAAAGCAGCCACGTGGAGGGGAGCTCCCATTTCCCTTACTTTTATTTGTTTCTTTTTCGTTCTTGGCAGAGAACATCTCTCTCTCTCTCTCTCTCTCTCTCTCTCTACTCCCTCATGTCTCTCATCTTTCTCTAAACACCACCACAAACCCTTAATTCTTTTCTTGATCTAGCAAGATCCATTGAGTTTTTGACCATGGTTCTTAAGGTCAAATTGAAGAACACTTCAAGGATTTAATTTTGACCAGTGGAGATCCCAAAATGTTACCGAAAGAGAAAACCCAACCTAGTTTACTAGAGATCCCAAAATCTAGGTTCAAAGGGACAACCTAATTTCGTGTAATGGGTGAGTCACTGAAGATGTAAATCCTCTTACCCGTTCCTTTGTACAGTGATATCCTGTGGGGATGGAAGCTTAAGCTAATGCTTTTAATGACCTAAGTGATATGGATAATCAACCGTGGTATAATGAGATACCTTATATAGCTCACCCATGTGAGTGCAAAGTGGGGCCGCTTCTTTAAGAATTGGTAAGGCTGAATTCTTTAAATACACTCACTGAACCAAGCTAGTATTCCAGGGCCATATCAGACACACAAACAAGAACAATGGTTGCACTAACTCCTGTGTGAGGTCTATTGTCTTGGTTTACACAAACGGCAGAACAGTTCAAGACATCACGTTCACTTGTCAGCCAGTAAATCCGATAGGCTTTCACTACGAAAGGTTCAAGGCCAACAACCACCTTTTTTGATGCAAGGTTAGTCTGTATGCTCTCTCTCCAAGTCTTTGTTGTAAACGTTGTCCGTTTTCTTTATTCGGTCAATTTTTATTCATGTGGAAAATTGTTGGAAAAAAATGGTTTTATGGTGACTTTAATGTGAAATTAAAGTAGGTTCCAGCCATTGGTTGAGGTGAGATTAAATAAGTTTAGATTCTTTGTAATAAGTCTTTACACCACAAAAAGAATGACCATAAACCATTGAGAATTGAATGAGAAATTATCTCATAAAGATGCTAAAGGTACATCGGCGTCTATCTCCCAGGATACGACGGTCGAAACCAACTAATGCAGAAACACCTTCTGAACAGCTTCGGCGAACTTGATAATGGTTGCACTCTCTCTAAGAAGAACCAAAGAAGAGACTAGCAAAAGAAAATAGGAAAATTTTCTTTAGTGTAAAAAACATCTCCCACTTTTTTTATCTCAAAACAACATCTCCATTTTCCATCAAAAATTTCTCAAAACTCTTCTTCTAAGTTAGAGGGGAAATGCTTTTTTTATACTTGTAGGGAAGAGGTCTTAGCCATGAAGGCTATCATAAAACCTAGCATCACTGGCCATCAACTCTAGCCTTTAGGGCTAAAGTTACAAAGGTGCAAAACTCCCATGTGCATGATGATCATCAACTCTAATAACAAAAGATAAGAATTATAAAGGTTGAATAAATAAATAAATAAATATGTATATATATAGTATTTAAATAATTCAACTAGATGGGTCGCAAAATGGATACCGGTATTGGGTCACAACCCGATCCACACCCAGTCTAAAACATATGTACAAGACAAGTCCAGTCCAGCATGCCCAAGACTAAATCCAACACATGTACATACACAAGCGTAGGTCAGTCTAGACCAAGACTAAAACTAAGTCCAAGTCTAAGCCTAAGACTAATAGTTTCGGCCCACTAAAACAGTCCAGCATACCCACTTTATGAGACAATTCTCATTCACAATCTAATAGTTTCGGCCCATCATTTTTATATTGTAATCTTCTCACTTGATAGAATACAAAATCACTTAGACCTATCTCAACCGACAGTTGAGTCTTACTTTAATTTCGAATTAAAGTTATCAAAAACCTAAAGTTTATATATACATCTTGTTTGCCAAAGCATTATCACTAAATTGATTATTTTGTATTCATACTTTTGCTTACCACATATGAAATGTACCTATCGGCCACGTAACATATCATGCACCTATATTATAATAATAACAATAACATAAATTAATTAAGCATGCCGCGTGTTTTGTTCATCTGGAGAATGTCTTTCTCAATGTTAGAAAACAACAAAAATTTAAAGTTGGGTGATCAAGCCAATGATCCAACCAACTCACATGAGAGAACTCTATTATTGGAATATTTTACTCAAATTCATCATCTTTTATATTTTATTTTTCCATACAATATGGTGAATCTCATTTTTTTAATTATAGTAAGTCATAAATATAATTTTTATGATATAAATGCAAGTAAAAAAAATTAAATCAAGTGATACATAATATTTCTTGATAAATAACTAAAAAAATTAAGACAACAATAATGTAAGACTGTTTTCAAACAGTGAGCACCTAAGTGCATACACCATAATTAAATTCGAGTAATATTGTAATGACCATTTGTTTTAATTATCTAATGTGTCAATCTAGTTGTTAGTATAACATTAAACATGTATATGAGTGGTGAGACATATTACACTAATGTTGTGTTAATAAATAAAATGATAAGTATAATATAATATAATAATATGATAAATATAATATTATTATATATATGAAAAAAAATAAGGTGAAGTTCCATCTTTAGTTCTGTTCTATGATGTCATTGGCTACAATCCAACTTAAAAAGCTTGGTGGAGTCCTAAAGGAATAAGAAGCATATATAAACAATGTGAATATGCCATAAAGGGGTCGATCATCGACTGTGTTTTTTAACTAAAACCATGAGATATTGGAGACTTTGTTGGAATTGCATTTATGTCATTTGGGATTCTGATTCCATAAACCTCAGGTTGGATCAGCTTTTTTCACTAAATTTTTTTCATTTAGATTTTAACTTTTTAAAGGATCAATTATATTTTTAACCCTATAGTTTAGTGCATATTTTATTTTGGTTTTTATTGTGTTTAAATTGAACAATTTAAGTTTTACACTTTAAATTTAGTTTCAATTTGGTCATTATGTTCAAATTGGAAGTTAAAATTTATAATTTTCACACTTTTCAAGTTGTTATGGTGTACACATGAAAAAAATTCACGTAAATTTAAACAGAACGCTCAAATTAAAACTGAACTTAAAGTGTAGGAATTAAATTGTTCAAATTAAAATAATTAAAACTAAAGCAAAATTTGGACTAAATTATAGAGGTGAAAAATATAATTTATCCTTTTTTTTTTTACTAACTTTTAATTTTGAGTTTTGAAGTCAAAAACTCACATTAAAAAACCCTATGAAAAAGTGTAAACATTTTAGGATTAATTAAGAAAAAGTCAAATTTGATCTTGAAGGCTTATTAACCTCCTTCTTCCTCCTCTTCTTCTTTAAATTGCTTTCCACAAAACATGTTACAAAACAGTTATCATATTTTTATTTTTTTTATTTGAAAAACAGTTGTCATATTAAACATCATATAAAAGTTGCATTGCATCATGGCATCATGGACCATGCTTATATAAAAAAAATTGTACTTTAGCCCTTTGGAGACTTCAAGAACTATTCAGCAAGGAATATTTTTTTAATATAGCCTTTGTTTGACAATGGAAATTCCATAATAAGGTTTGGACTTAAAAATGTCAAAACATCCAATCCAACACTCAATTAGCCAAATATTACTACAAAATAATAAAGAGTGGATTACATTTTACTCCTTCAACTATTTGGCATGAGATTGGGGCTAATTTAATCAAAAAAAGATAAAATAAATTAAAAAATTAATAAAATAAAATATCATATCTAAATCATAATTATTTTACTCTTTTTCTAACAAAAGTCTAAAAAATTAAAAAGTCCAACCTAAACAAACTTTGAATCCCAACCTAAAATAATCAAAAAATTAAAAAAATCAATTCATTTTCCAAACAAAGATCATTGTCATTTTATCCTCTTTAACAAAAATAGTTATGTTGTACTCCCTAGTCTTCTAATTTGTTTTGATTTCAACATTCGGTAAACATTTTGCTTTGAAAAATATAACCACAAAGTGGCATGAATTATATATGCCAATTTTATGACAAAAATATTTTTATTCAAGCAAATAAACTTTTTCAGCTCACTGCTTTCCTCCTTTGGATCACTACCACCCCACTCATTCTTCTGTACATAACTGCTACCTACCAGTCCGCCATACTCCCCCTCCTTTGCCGGCCAACACCATCCATATAAGTGGTTAGACCATCTCCAACGGTTTGACATCAAATTTAAATTTTGATGAAAAAGTTACTGTTTACTACTCCAACGGTTGCACCAAATCGATATCAGATTGAGATTTCATCAAATAATTCATCAAACTGAGGACAAGATACTGATTTCACCAAAACATTGTTTATGACCGTTGGAGGGAGGACCCGGTCGACCAACCGGTTGCCCGGCCGGTTGACCAACCGGTCGACCGAATTCCTTTCAAATAGGTTGGTTCAAACCGGTCAAAAAAAGTTCAAACAGGTAAAAAAAAAAAAAAAAAATACACTTTGCCTTACCGATTGACCGGCCGGTCAACCCACCAAAACCAAAACATAGATGAAGCTGTTCTGATTACATACCAAGTTCTTGATGAAGATGATGAAGCTGTATGTTAAAAATTACATACCAAAACCAAGCTGTATGTTAACAATTACATACCAAAACAATCAATCAAGTTCTTGTTTTGAATCAAAAACCCATTTCGATTCTGGTCTTGTTTGCGTATATGATGGGCACAGTTGTATCCAGATAATTTTGAGTTTCCTTTGGGTGTTTCACAGAATTTGATGGAGAGTGGTTATGGAATCAATGAGCTCCGTTTCAATTTTCCTTAGAATTTGATGGAGAGTGGTTATGAAGAGTGGTTACGAAAATGTTTCAAGCTGCAAAATATATATATATATATATTTACACTTACCGGTCGACCCACCGGTTGACCTACGGGATTTGATACGGGATTTGATACACCATTAGAGCTACTGATATCAGATTTGGTGAAATGAGTCATTTTTTACTCAGATTTGATGAAAAAAGAAGTTCACCGTTGGAGATGCTCTTAGACCATCTCCAACGGTTCACCAAAGTTGACATCAAATTTAAATTTTGATGAAAAAGTTACTGTTTACTACTCCAACGGTTGTACCAAATCGATATCAGATTGAGATTTCATCAAACAATTCATCAAACTGAGGACAAGATACTGATTTCACCAAAACACTGTTTATGACCGTTGGAGGAAGGACTCGGTCGACCAACCGATTGCCCGGCCGGTTGACCAACCGGTCGACCGAATTCCTTCAAATAGGTTGGTTCAAACCGGTCAAAAAAAGTTCAAACAGGTAAAAAAAAAAAATACATTTTGCCTTACCGGTTGACCGGCCGGTCGACCGGCCGGTCAACCAACCGGTCAACCCACCAAAACCAAAACATAGATGAAGCTGTTCTGATTACATACCAAGTTCTTGATGAAGATGATGAAACTGTATGTTAACAATTACATACCAAAACCAAGCTGTATGTTAACAATTACATACCAAAACGATCAATCAAGTTCTTGTTTTGAATCAAAAACCCATTTCCATTCTGGTCTTGTTTACGTATATGATGGGCACAGTTGTATCCAGATAATTTTGGGTTTCCTTTGGGTGTTTCACAGAATTTGATGGAGAGTGGTTATGGAATCAATGAGCTCTGTTTCAATTTTCCTCAGAATTTGATGGAGAGTGGTTATGGAGAGTGGTTACAAAAATGTTTCAAGCTGCAAAAAAATATATATATATATATATATTTACGCTTACCAGTCAACCCACCGGTAGACCCACCGGTTGACCTACGGGATTTGATACACCGTTGGAGCTACTGATATTAGATTTGGTGAAATGAGTCATTTTTTACTCAGATTTGATGAAAAAAGAAGCTCACTGTTGGAGATGCTCTTAAATCACTTAAAATCATCCATTAATTATAGCCAAAATTTATCATAGGCTTCGTTTGAGAAGTGGGTTAACTTTTTAGCTTTTTAATTTTTTTGTTTATTTTAACTTGGGGCTAAAAATTCTAGTTTGGGAAAGACTTTTAGCTTTTTTGGCTTTTTTGAGTTTTTTGTGAGAAAAAGAATGTAACGATTATAGGTTGGATGTGATGTTTTGTCTTATTGGGCTAAAAAACCTATTTTATTTTTTATGGCTATTTTAACCAAAAAATCTCCAAACCCATCTTGCCAAACGTAGGCATTATTTTAAAAATTAAGAGTTTAAATTAAAATAATTGAAAGGTTTAGGTTGCATTTGGTAGAGTTTTCTAACTATGATTTGAGAGTAGGAGTTGTATTTTGAGTTTGTGAGTTTTGGAATTATGATTTGAGTGTGAAAAATTTGTTTGGTGAAAGAGTTTTGAAAAGAGTTTTGAATTGAGTAGGGAATTTTTGATGTGATATATGATATTTGATATAAAAACTTACAACTTATAACCAAACATACAACTCAAAATTCTATTAAAACACATAAAAAAAATTTAAAAATTCAGAAAATATTTTTTTCGAATATATAATAATTAACATATGTGAAAAATAAATAAATAAATAAATAAATTTTACACTGTTCTGGTCAACCGGCCGGACGACCGGTGGGACGATCAGTTAGTCCAAAATTTTCCACCTTTGGCAAAGTTTTCAAAATTGAGTGTAAAATTAACTTTAGAAACCATAAACAAACATCGAACGCAAATAAAGAGGTGGAATCATAGTTTGAAAACCATTCCAAACATAGCCTTAATTTGTCAGAAATTTTTTTCTTTAATTTTTTTTATTATGTATAAAATGTAATAAAAAAGGTATATGAGATTTTTTACATTTGTCATAACTGAAATTATATAAAATTATCAAGGGAAATTTTATTATGCACGTTCTTTGAAAAAGATGTATCATGTGCACTCTTAATCATATCACTTTTTCTTTATTATTTAATTATGACTCAAGAGATATTTATTTATATATCAGGTGATGTTTGATTATAATTTTTTTTAATTATGAATCAAAAAATATATAATTATTTTTTATTTTTATTTTTTTGAGGACAAGGGAAAGTGGAAATTTAGCATTCAAAAACTTTAAAAAAACAATATTGCAATGAATATGTTGACTCAAGTAGGGATGGCAATTTGAAACCGGCCCGACGGGGATCTCCGACCCCGACCCCGATTTAAGCGGGTTTTCCCCGAAAAATACCCCCGCGGGGACGGGGATGGTATTTAAAACTTAATCCCCGAACAGATTCGGGCCGGGGACGGGGATCAGTGTTCAAGCCCCGGCCCGGCCCCGTCCCCGGCCCCGTTCCCCGGCCCGATTTTTCCCCGAAATGAAATTACCAATTTACCCTTAGATATATATATACACACACACGGACCACGGCAACCTAACCAAACCAAACCCTCATCTTCTCCTCCAGTTCTCTCTCTCTCTCTCTTCCCTCTACTCTCTCTCGATGTCGATCATCCATCGCCACAGCCTTCCGATCTTCCATCGCCACAGCCACAGCCACAGCCCTCCGATCGTCCATCGCCAGAGTCTCTCTCTCACTCTTCCATCGCTGTCCACCGCCGCTTGATCTCCTCCGTCGTCATTGCCGATCTCCACCGTGAGATGCCGTCGTCCTCTCTCTCTCCGTCGAGTCACTGTGAGATGCCGTCGTCCTCTCTCTCTCCATCGTCACTGTCCACCACCGCTTGACCTCTCATCTCCGTCGTCGCTGTCACAGAGACATCTCAGATCTGTGAGATCTGTGTTGATCTCCTCCACCGATCACTGCCGATCTGCGAGATCTGTGTATGTATAATGTATGTGTGGGTCTGTGTGTGTGTGAATGTATATATATATATTTTTTATCTCTGTGTGTGTTGAATGTATAGATGAGTGATCTGTGAATGTATACTTCTTTGCACTATTTTTTTTTTTTTTTTTTGATCGGATCATTCTTTGCACTATTGATGTATGATTTGCATTCCATAGCAATAGCCAACAAATTAACCATATCTGTGAGACCTCTGTGTTTGATTTTTGATTATGTTGAAAGAAGTTATTGATGGTGATGAATGTTGAAACATATTTGGATCGGGGGAGTTTCGGGGTCGGGGAAACCCGATCCCCGTTGGGGGCGGGGATGGGGACAGTCTTAGGCTCCCCGTCGGGGATCGGGGCCGGGGCCGGGGACATTTTCGCCATCGGGGATCGGGGACGGGGAGGGCGATCCCCGGCCCCGCCCCGCCCCGTTGCCATTCCTAGACTCAAGTGATTGTTTAAGTTTGGCTCACTACCGTCACTTAACTCAACATATTTATTGTAATGTTACTTTTTTTAAATTCTTTAAATGCTAAATTTCTACTTTTTATCGTACCTAAAAAAAAATATTTAATTATAAAATATATATAGGGATGTTTTGAAAAATTAATAAAAAATTAATTTTTTAATTTTTTTAACTTATTTTGTTTTTTTATAAATAAATTATGTAAAAAATAATATGACTTAAAATCAATAAAAAATTAAAAATAGACTTTTACTAACTTCCTAAAAGGCTGTGATTCCTACACCCAGTGGGGCGACCCCCACTGACAACACCCAGTGAGGTGTCGCCTCCACATTGGCCGAAAACAAAAAAAAAAATAACAACTTTTTTTTTTCCACCAATCACACGCGACCCCCACTGGGGGTCGGAGGCATTTTCCCTTCCTAAAATAGCCCATAGTGTTTATCGCGTGTCTCACAACCTTTCCTAATTATCAAATCAACAATGATAGAGACCACTAATTTTGGAGTTCTAAAAAGACCACTAATGACATGGCACTGAATAAAAAAAGAAAAAAAATACAACACCAAAGCCAAAATATCAAATCATTCATGATAGAGCCTACTATCACATTATTAATGGTAGCACTAATTAGTGCTCCCACTCATTTTCCTTATCAAATATAAAAATAAGAATAATGTTTTAGAGCACTAAATTGGGAGCTCTAGAGCATCACTAATGATGTGGCACAGTGGCCCCCACCAAAATGATGTGATGTTTTGACTTGAGTTTGTTTTTTTTTTTTTTTTTAACTCATTAGAACTATTAATGGTTCAAAAATTAATGGGATGAATCACCACTCTAAAAATAAATCATTCACATATAATTGAAGTGACGGCCCAAGTCCCAACTCTTCCAACGCATCAAAAACCTAAAAACAAAAAACAAAAAAAAAATTGGAGGCACTTTTTAGAGGGAAAAGCTATAAGACAAACGAATCAAACCACCTCTCTCTCTCTCTCTCTCTCTCTCTCTAATTGAGGTTCCTCAAAATTCGATCTACTCCTCCAAAAATCAACCTACGAAACTACTAATCATTGTTCTCAGTGTTTTCACTGTGTTCTAATCGAATCCCTGTAATTTATACACCATCTCTAACACTAAGCTCTGTTCTCTATATATGTGATTTCCCACTCTTTGAAGTTTCAGTTTCAGTCATATTCAACTTCTTCACACTGATTTTTTTTTTTTTTTTTCTGGTGTTGTTCTGTGCATAATTATAAACTATTCTCTCTCTCTCTCTCTCTCTCTCTCTCTCTCTCTGGTAACTCCGCTTTATCTTTTGATTCCTCGATTTCACCGCAAAAAAAAACAAACAATGTTTTTGGCTGTTTCTGTGCTTACAATCAATTCCACTTCAAGTTCTTCCAATTGAATTATTACATACGCATAATACATTGATTGATACACGAGTTGGGTTTTATTTTCTTTCCTTTGTTATGGCTTCAATCGCTAGTTCAACTCAGCTTTTACTCAACCGATCGCGATTTTCGCCTCTGCACTCTTCTCCAAGTAAGGTTTTGCCTAAGTTGGTTCTACTCAAGAGTCGATCAGTTGTTTTCAGAGCCTCACGCCTCGAATTTTCGCCTTCGCCGGAGAATCGGTTCTCTCCGGTTGAATTTTCCGGGAAGACTTTAAGGTTGCCCGGTTGGAGCCAATTGTTGAGGCGGCACCATTCAGTTGAATTTCCGGTTGCAAAGGCTGCGGCTGCCGATGCAGATGGTGGTGAAATTGAAATTTCAGATGGGTCAGGACTTGTTAATCCTCTAAATTTATTTTAAATTTTAAAATTTAGTTATTGTTTAGCTGATATTCGTATTTGTAATTGCAGGTTATCTAAGCCTTCAAAGAGCTTTATTGAGAAATTTCCAGCTTTGATTACTGGGTTCTTTTTCTTTATGTGGTAAGCTATGATGTATGTTTGGTTTATTATGTTAGCGACAAATTGATAATTAAAAGATCATGTTAAGATCAACTTCCAACTGGGTTCTAAATTTGAGTTATGATGATGATTTTGGAATCACTTGAACAAATTGGAATTGGTTGTTAAGAATATGTTGCCAATTAATATGCAGCTTATTGAAATTCGTGAAGAATATAATATACAAGAAGGTCTATCGTAAACCAATAAAAAAATATGGACTCTACAAGAAGGTCTATTATCATTGCAGTAACTATGGGAAATAATATTTAAGACCAAAACAATTTACAAATCAATGGAAATCTTTTTGGGTGCAAGTTCTCCCATTGATTTGTAAATTGTTTTTCCATTAAAAAAGATTCCCACTGATTTGTAGTTCTCTGCCCCATTTGGCACTGATACGTTATTCCCCAGTGTTATTGTTATACATTTTACTGGTGTAATTGCTAGAAGTTCAAATGGACACCGAGGCATGTGTGTGAGTGCATACAGACACTAATCCCCGTTAGTATAACGAATTATTTCTGTGTTGTGATTGATTTATAACTCCAGGTGAAGCAAATGTGATACTTCACCTTGTTACCCCTACTCTCTTTGTTGTGTGGGCTGTAAATTTTTTTAGTAAATAGTTCTTGACACTAATTGCTGCATACGAAATTCATTTGCTGATTATCTAGTTTATTGTTCTACGCAGGTACTTCCTAAATGTCATTTTCAATATTCTAAACAAGAAGGTTTATAATTATTTTCCATATCCATAGTAAGTTACCTTTGCTGAATGAGTTAGGGCCTTATAAATAGTGAAGTTATATTGTGTTATTAAGCTCTCTTTGCAGCTCTCAAACGTTGTGATAATTAAAAGATCATTTTTCCCCTTTTGCAGCTTTGTCTCAGTTATACATCTCCTAGTTGGTGTGGTCTATTGTCTTGTCAGTTGGGCTGTTGGTCTGCCAAAACGAGCAGTGAGTTTCATCTTCTGCATTTGTTATTAGTTCTTCAAACATTAAATTTTGGCTTGCATTATTTACTTGATTTCTAATCTGTCTACACAGCCAATCGACAAAGAACTCTTGACAGTCCTCACTCCAGTAGCATTCTGTCACGCCCTTGGACATGTCATGTCCAATGTATCATTTGCAGCCGTAGCTGTGTCTTTTACACATACCATTAAAGGTATAGGACTCCTGCAAAGAGAAGCTATGTTAAGCTAGTATCTTGATATTCTAGATTTATGTCACTAATTATATCAAATTTATATACATATCAAACGCGCATTAGTCTCTTCTCATGGTCTTATAAAAATCATATTTTAATTCGAAGTTTTTATGATAATTGATGGGTTATAGATGATTTGGAGTTGGGTCCTTTTGATGACGAGCAACCTATTTACATAAGATCGATCAGACATTAATTTAGGCTGCAAGTTATTGTGCTTATTACCCCCTTCTGTGGCTGTAATAGCTAATGGTAGTTGAAGATGATACTTCTGATCTTTCCTAGTGGATGAATTATCTTTTGTATGGAAGTGTTTTCTGTAAAATAAGGCCTGCCCTTGGATATATATATATTCTAATCCGATGGACATTAAAACGCATTACTCTTTTGCATTGAATAATAAATACTATTGAAGAGCTTTGCCTATATTTTATTATGCACATAATAGCAGTAAGAATGATAGCATCTAGCTATTTCAATTTGTATTTTCAGTTTAAATGTATTTTGTGGCTCCATAAACCCTGGTGTTTAAGCCTTTTTTTTTTTTTCCCCTCTTAACATCTGCTTGGAAAATAGTTTGATGAATAGACTAACTCTTAGTTGTCATAAAACTGAGTTTATGATGTTCCTGTTTTATACTTATTATTGTAAACCTAATTACATTTGTGATGTTCTTCTACAGCACTCGAGCCGTTCTTCAATGCTGCTGCTTCTCAATTTATTTTGGGCCACCAGATTCCCTTGCCCTTATGGCTGTCATTAGCCCCTGTTGTTTTTGGTAATTGTTCAACTTTGTTCCTATCTATTAGTTCATTTGTCTTCATGTTGAATCAAAATTACCACTTCTCCAAACCTGATTTGCTGGGTATATTATTTTTAATAAGAAGTGACACTGTCATAAAAATAATCAAGTAACCTATAGCAGTATAAATTACACACGTATCTGTACATGTAATTAGATTTTTTTTCCAGCATTTGAATAAAATTTGTTTACAAACGGTTATGTGATTATGTCAAGATCTAAGAGCTTGATCAAATAAATTGAGTCCAACATATTCTTTTGCTGATGATAATCCTCTCAATTTCTATATTAGGTGTATCAATGGCATCACTGACAGAACTTTCTTTCAACTGGACTGGTTTCATTAGTGCGATGATTTCAAATATTGCATTCACTTACAGGAGTATCTATTCAAAGAAAGCAATGGTAATGTCTTTCACAACATGTAATTATTCTTAGTATTCTAAATTGTGGTTAATTTTATGGGATGGAATAGTGTGGAAGAACACAATTAAGGTCAAGGTCCCCTGCTTGACCTTTAATGATGCTTGATTATCTCTTATGTTGCTTTCGACTTTTCTACATGCATGAAGTAATGGTGTTGAACACGTTGACACTTGTGTAAGATTTAAAAGAGTACAGGATTTGTGTCCAATGTGCCTAGTTGGACATGCACCCAGTATCTCTGCAATTCATGTTTACCATACATGAGATGAAAATCTATTGTTGCGTTACTTTTCTGAAAAGATTTCTTCATCATGAGTTAAGTGCCCATATTAGGTCATATAAAAGACACTGTTTACCCTAGGAAATAAAAAATATTAAAATTAGTTGAATCTACACTTAGAAAGGTACCCGCACCCAACACATATACTTGAGTCCATGCAACAACTCTTAGCCATCGTCTGCCATGTATTTAAATCTAATGGATCAACATTATTTCTTTTGGTAATCAAAATCAGACCTAGGAGGAGTTTGGCTGCAAGTCAAACCATGTACTGGAGTTCTCATTTTGAAAACGAGATTCATAAGAATGAAATATTTGGACATGCCTTGCGAATTATACCAGTCAACTGAATTTATAATGATACGAGCATATGCATTATGATTTTGTTTGTTTGTAGTTGATTCTGAAAGTCTTGTATATTACTTTAAACAAGTTTTTATGAGGATTCAATTAACAACCCCCCACCGCTCTTTTTCTTTTCTTTATTTAATTTTTTTTTGGCAGCCATTGATAAGGCTCTTTTGAATGGAATTAGTTGATAACAATGATGCCCCTTGTGAACACATGGCGGAATGCTATGCCTATTAAACAAGTTATCACTTGAAACTTTATGATTTGATGCCCTTTAATTGATTCTGCTGTTTGTCTTCTAAATTGATTTAATGCCATAAAAGGATTCCAATAAATGAGAGAATCTCTTTTCTATAGGGTGATAAGGCTTTATTGAGTGTACCTGATATGCAAACAATAGCTACATCACTATCAATTTCTATGTAGAAAATGCACTAATTCAATACCCCGGAATGTCTAAATACCCCTTTTGGAGTTTACCTTAAAATGGTGTGCTGTCATGTGTGGTTAATTAGTCATCAAGTAAACCATATTATAACCTTGCTGCATTATTTGACCTAATTTTATGTAATTAAACAATTTGATATAAGTTTTTCTAGTTACTGGTTGAGATAGTCCTAGTTGACAGTGATCGATGCCAATATCATTTTGTGCTGTATTTTTGCTCTATGGCCACTCATATATGAAAACACATACATCAATTTTATTCTCATGCAGATAATTTACGCACACCTCTCTCTCTCTCTCTCTCTCTCTCCCTCCTGCATTTTGCTAAATATTATCTACATAATCTTTACTCGCAACAGACAGGAATGGACAGTACGAATGTGTATGCTTATATCTCAATAATAGCTCTCCTGGTTTGCATCCCACCAGCAATAATTGTAAGTTTGCTTGATCACAGATGTTATTTGAATTTTTGGCACTGGGGTTTGTTTGAATTTCTTAAAAATCAACCCATTTGATGGTTGAGTGTCTGTGCACATGTGCTTTCAGATTGAGGGGCCCCAGCTGATGCAACATGGATTTGCGGATGCAATTGCGAAAGTGGGTCTTCAAAAATTCTTGTCAGATCTGTTTTGGATAGGAATGTTTTATCATCTTTACAACCAGGTATGTAGCTTTCATATATTCGTCAACATGAAACGTGCCTCAATGTTGAGTTTTCATGTTTCTGAGTGCATTCAACCTATGTTTTCACTTGTACAAGAGGATCAAATACACATATATTGAGCTTTTTATATAAAGGATTGTAGTGTAACATCTTTTAACTTTGGACCTTACATTGACAGGTTGCTACTAACACACTGGAACGAGTTGCACCGCTTACACATGCAGTCGGTAATGTGTTGAAGCGAGTGTTTGTAATTGGGTTCTCTATCGTGGTATTCGGTAATTACTTAATACTTGTCCTTGTAAGCTTTAAATACAACATGTGTTAAAACAAAAACAAACAAACAAAATCAGTGGAGAAAAGGCTTTCTACAACATATTCAGGTTCTATTTACATTTTCAAACTTTATGTTCTTGATTCTGAATTGTTGTGTCTGGCAGGTAATAGGATCTCCACACAGACTGGGATTGGTACTGTAATCGCCATTGTAGGCGTTGCCATCTACTCCCTAATTAAGGCAAACATGGAAGAGAAGAAACAGGTAAGATTTTATTATCTGTTGTTAGTTAACCCTCGTCATCAGTTAAACGGTAGTTTCGTGTTTAATCAAAGTCATTATATGTCTTTTACTCATGCATTACTTGTGTTTGTAGAAGCTACTCAATTATGCATCATCATACAACTAAGATTAAAAACCAAGTTCAAATTAGTCAATTACTTTATATATTCAAAAAAGCAAGTTCAAATCAACCAGTAACCCCCTCCCCTATTTTATTATTTTTATTCATATATTTATTCAGCTCCATTTTGGCAAATGGACTCACAAATTTTCTCCATTTCAGAAGGCTGCTGCTCAATCTCCTGCATGATAGAGGTCTACCGTTGAAAATCAACTGACAATGCGATAATAAATATTTTTTGAAAAATGTTGAATACAAATCCGAGGATCAGATTTCTTGAGAGTAAGTGCCTCCTTCGAAGTACATGGTCTAACTTCATCAAGTTCAGAGAATGTTTCAGTTCTTAAAAGATTGCCTGATCAAGTTTATGAAAGTTACTCCAAATTCTGGATTTTATTTTTTTTTTGGGAGTCTTGTACTAGAGGAAACTGTAAAAACACCCACCCACAGTTGCCTAATGAGTTTGCACCATTGAACAACCAAAATTATTAACACCAGGCATTAGACATACTATGTTTGCCAACATTTTGGAGAAATGGTATTTTGGCAATCCGTATGCTTGCTAGGGACCAGGATAAATTCAAACTAATTACACTTGGCTTAAAGACACAAAAAACTGCATGAACAAAATTTTATTTCGGTTCACATCTATAGATGCAAACCTTGCTATACATGTACCAAGCATATTTTAATCCAATGAACTAAAACGAATGAGCACCAGTATCAGGTTTGCAGCACCCTACGGTCTTCAAAAATTGCGGCTATATAATGCAAGGATCTGGCTTCTCTCTAGTTGAAGAGGGTTTTCATGTGATCATGTTGGATTTGTGGGATCTGTCCTACTTCAGCGAAAAAATTAAAATCAAATTGATTTAGTTATCGTGACAACTTAATTCCACATATTTGTTTTCAATTGCAAAATCATACACATAACAAATTTGATAAAATTGTGACTATTATTTCACAAGTTAAATTGATTTTTTCCCTAAGTGATTTATACACATACTACAAGATGAATTACTCAAATTGCCAAACTGAGATTCGTAGTGAGTTTTACTACGTGATGAATTACTAAAATCACCAAATTGAGATCCATACTGAGTTTTACAGGCCCAACACAACTGAACTGGAGAGAAGCCAGTTTCATAATGCAATGGCTATCTACATATTCTTGGAACTGCAATGGCAACTCATAAACACTATCTATACATGGCCTTGTCAACATAAGCTTGAACTCAGTAAGCAACAAAGACACCAAGCTAATATGCAGCATAAAAATGCAAAAGACAATCAATTTCATGTTGTTAGTGCCATTCTCAAATACTAAAATCCAACATATTACACCACAGTAGGATCTTCTAATACAGATGTTCTTCAAATACTTCAATCTAAGGACTATACAAAACTTGCTATTGCTTTTCATAAATAAGTCTAGTAAAACATTAATCTTCTTAAAGCTGGAGTACCTTTCCTTTCCTTTTAGGTATTGTTTTCATATATTTTTCCAGCCATCAATCAGCATTTATGAACTCATAAACATAAAATCCACAATATATAGCAAAATAAAACATCCACCCAAACAAAAACAATACTAATATTAATGATGGTGATAGCTCCGTGAACATCTTCGATTATCTAGATGATCCAACAATTATTTAACGACATTCAAAAATCTAGCTTCGATTTTGACTGCCTCATGATAAAGAACCCCTAAAAAGAAGATAAAAAAACAACTATTTGGCCACAGAAGAGGCATACGATCCTAATGTTCGTCGTGCCAGTGCTCAAAATCGGGCAGTCTGATAATTTACAAACAGGGTTGAATGTCCACCAAAAAACTAGATAGGAAAAAAGAATTAGAGAAATTGGCAAACCAGATTTCACCAGTGCTGAGATGCCCCAGTGCAAGTCACCTGAGCTGCAACGACTAGCAAAAGGCCTCATCAGAACCGTCTAAACTTTGACTTCAAGATGGAATCATTCAAATGAACCTACTGACAAAATTAAAAGGTTTATGTATCCACTATTTAGTAATGCATCTTTTGAACAGAACACTGTTTCGACAGAAAACATTTTCTGATGTTTGGTTGCCACTTTGAAACTTACGTGCTAGTGGAGGAGGTGGTTGGGTGGCAGTGGTGGTGACAAGGTGGGGTGTGTGTGTGTGTGTGTAGGTCGTCATGGTGGTGATCATGGCAGGGTGGAGGTTGGGGTGGTTGTGGCGGTGCAAGTGCTAAGACTTTAGTCCGGAAAACATTTTCCACCATTCAAAACTGGATAACATTTTCCGTCAAAATAAGCTTATTTTCCATTGACTTTTGTTTTACATTATACCAAATGCCAAAAAATGTGGAAAAAGTTTTTTGCCCAAGCAAATGGAGTGTAAATGTAATTAAATGATGGTTGATAACCAAATTCCTTTGCTATGTTTCCAGACAGACACCAAAGCCAAGCTAAACAAATGGAGCGTAAATGAAGTAAATGATGGTTGATAATAAAATTCCTTCGCTATGGTTTCCAAACAAACCAAAATAAAGCTTGAATTTGAAACCATTTTAAATGACGCATGTATTTCCTCCTGTGTATCAGAAGTTACCTATCATGTGTAAGCAGTGCTGTACTCGAGATTAAACAGCAAGTCTCGACGATTCTCCGTACCCATTCGGATTTTGTACTTTCTAGCCAGGGACTCAATCTGGTCATCACTCTCGTAGTCCATCTCTCGTATACATCGCCTTCTGACCTTTTTTAGCATTTCCCTTGATGGTTCAAATCCTGAATTTACCTGCCCATGAGGTTGTCATACAATATATTAGTTTGGTTGCATAAACCAGTTGACTATGCAGAAACTAAAGCCAGCTCTCTAAAAACACGGGAAGAACACAGTTACCATCTCATTGATAACAGAGAGAGCAGCTTTTTGGTCTCGCTTAATGAGATGAGCGTTGACAAGCAGGGAGTATGTTGTTGAGTTTGGTTTCACGCCCTTACTTATTAAGTGGTCAAACACACTTGAAGCTTCAGATGTCTGCCACAGAAAAAAGACCATCACTAGTGCTAAAAAAGGTCATCATATCAAACACCTAGTTTATAAGGCATGTTTGGAAGAAGGTTTTCTTCCATTGTTTGCTTTGTGAGTGTGTGTGTGCATGTGTGTGGGCAGGGGGGAATAGGTGTCCACCTTGTTGAGCTTTACAAACGCACACATCAGAGCATTGTATGAATGGATGTTGGGGATCAACCCAAATGCGCCACCAACTGCTTCAAAAGTCTGGTAGGCCCGATCAACATCCCATGTATTTGCACAACCTAAAATTATACAATTTAGTGCAGCAACAGATTTGTAAGGAGGATCAGCTTGGCTCAAATTCTCCAGTTGATAGTAGACCTGAGTAACATTTCAACAGTACAAATCCATGACAAGCAAAAAAAAATTTAAATAATAGTAAAGTTGCATAACCAAGCAACAACACAAGAAAACAACAGAAACACTATCATTCCCAAGGTCTGAAACAGTCATCTTATCTTGTTGAATAACACAATACAAAATGCGTGCACACAAAAAGAAAAGAAAAGAAAAGAAATTAAAATCAAAATGGTATATGATATATACATACCAGTGCTCATGTATATGGTAGGCAATTTTTCAACTATTTCTTAGCAACATGTGTGGTATCCATTCTTCAAAAAACTAGTAAATATTGTTTGATTCTTGTTTTCCACATGCAAAAGAAGAATAAAAAGAAGCAGAAAAGGGCAGAGAGAGGCATTGTGCATTTCAAAATCTCTTTAGATTAATCAAATGAACAACAAAAGAACAAATAAAATGAACACTGATCAATTTACTTTTAGCATCACTTTGAAACAAATTTAAGAGGTAATACTAGAAATGCTGAATCAACAAAACAGGACATTGCAACAATATAGAAAGTCAAAAGATGAGTCAGTATACACGAAGTTATATGGTGTTTGAGGAATAAAAGACGTACTGAATCTAAAGTCACAAAGCCATCCTTGGAGCATGCCATAACCAGTGGATACAAAGAGGTAAATGGAGAGAGTAGATCCTCTTCAGCTTCCTTAGTAGAATTTCCATAAGCAGTCTCAAACTCATGCAGAGTACTAAAGGCCTTCTGTAGATTCCCCAAGGAAGCATGGGCATATATCTTAGCGAGGTAAGATTCCGGGTTTGGAACCTTCTTTTGGCGCAACGAACGCTTAAGGATTGCCCACGATCCATCAAGGAGTTTAGCATTGTATGTCCTGCCAGCAGTTCCTAGTGCAGACACGACTAGCCCTTCATCTACAGAGAGCAGAACCGGTGGCCTTGCGTTCTCCCCTCGTGCAATCCATTTGGCCATGAATTCCAGGGCATAATAAGCTAACTCACTACTATCCTCTTCCATTGCAACATCTGCAATATAGTTGCACAGGTTCCAGGGTGGACAGAGGGCTTTGTTCTGATCCATTTTCTGATAATGCCCAAAATGTCACGTATTTAGAAAATGCACCAACTATGATAGAAGATTTAACAATTAACTAAAAGAAGATGTGTATACCTTGCACCTCTCAATAATTGACACCAATGTATCCAGCCTCCCCTTGTTAACACAGCTTCGCACACATTCGGTAAACACATTCACTGATAGGATATACCCAGATTTTAAAGTCAAATCTATATATTTTAGGGCAGCGTCAATCTGGTCTGTCAATAACAGCATGCCAATAACCAAGTCATATGACTCATCATCAGGCAGAGATTCTTTATCAGTCTGCAGCATCCTGATGACAACAAAGTAAACATACATCCATCAGATAGTAAATGTATGAAAGGAAAAGGATATTGGTTCCCAGCATAGGAGTAGGAGAAAACCTTCAGTACAAATATAGACAGCCATTGGAGGTTTATACAAATCAAGAAAATGCCAAATGGGGAACAAACTACCTCTTCCATACTCACCCTCCTAAGAGGAAATATGTAACATAGCACATAGGTGTTCAAAGAAAAATTGGATGCATTGATAGCTCAACTACAATCACAACTTCTGAAATTTAAGGATGAGGAAAGGCAAATTTAACAAGTAGACAAATCACGTGCCCAAAACTTGTATCTAAGTTCACAACATACATGATAGTTACCTACTTCCGAGGCTGTAACATTGCTGTAATACTCCAAACAATACGAGAACTCCCCATTAGCTATCTGCCCCTAGCCCCCCAAAAGCATAGGGCAGAGAGCCTATTAGGGAGTGAGTGATGGAAGGCAATAGTTGAAGGGTTTCAATTTCTGTGATTTGCACCAAGTTCAGTTTAGTTTTGCAAACATCTGATCACATAGACTTAATCTGAGCTTCAAGTCCTGATTTTGTAGACAAAAGTATTTAGAAGAGGTTTATTCTGCTGTGACCAGAATAACAGCATAGATATTGAATAGACACAGTTGAAGTGTAAAAGTTTGCAAAAATTTGATTAGGGCTAGAAAGAAAGAGATAAGGAACAAAGAGAAGACTGTATATCTTATTAAACGTATGTTTCTTGGTTCCTTTTATAAACCTAAAACATCAGCAAATATATAGAATACAATATGACCATAGTACCCTCACTCAACACAAAAAACAACATATACTATATATTCTAACACTCCCCCTCAAGTTGGAGCATAGAGATCGAGCATGCCCAGCTTGGCTGAGAGAGACTGAAACGAAGAACGAGCAAGTGGCTTGGTGAAGATATCACTCAATTGATCATCAAAGCAAACATATGGTGTCACAAGTTGCTGACGCAACAACAAATCCCGTATAAAATGACAATCAACTTCAATATGCTTTGTACGCTCATGAAACACAGGGTTATTGGCAATGAAAATAGCAACTTGATTATCACAGTTCATGCTCAAAGGAGTAGGAACAAGAATACCAAAATAATGCAGAACATAATAAACCCATAACATCTCAGAGTGGTATGCGCCATAGCACGATACTCTACCTTAGCACTTGAACGAGCAACAACTAGCTATTTCTTGCTACACCAAGTAACAATGTTACCTCCAACAAAGGTGCAATATCCAAATGTTGAACGACGGTCAATCCGACTGCCGCCCAATCAGCATCACTAAAGCCAGTGACAGTCAAGGAAAAAGGATGATAAAATAAACCGCAACCTGGAGCACGTTTGAGATAATGCAAGATTTGACACACAGCATCAAAATGGGGTTCACAAGGAACATGCATAAATTGGCTAACACTCATAGCATAAGTGACATCTGGACGAGTGACGGTAAGATAAATCAACTTCCCAACTAAATGACGATACCAATCAATATCAGAAAATAACTCTCTAGTCTCACCATCAAGTTTAACCGAGGAGTCCACAGGAATATCACTGGGATAAGTGCCCAAAAAGACTCGTTTTAGCAAGAAGATCAAGAACATACTTACTTTGAGAAAGAAACAAACCCCGAGAGGAGCGAGCAATCTCAATCTCAAGCTCAAGAAAATATCGCATATTACCCAAGTCCTTTGTGTCATATTGCTTACCCAAATAAAGCTTCAGATCAACAATACTGGCAGAGTCAATGCCAGAGATGATGATGTCGTCCACATAAACAATGAGAAAAACAACCCCAGTAGATGAGTGGCAAACAAAAACAAAGTGATTTGAAGTGGAACGACGGAACCCATATGCAAGCACAACAATACTGAAGCGATCAAACCAAGCATGATGAGATTATTTGAGACCATACAAAGCCTTCCATAACCGACAAACCATATGCTCATGACCAGGAACAACATAGCCAAGGGCTGATCCATATAGATCTCCTCGTTGAGATCGTTATGAAGAAAGGCATTCTTTATATCAAGCTGACATAAAGGCCAAGACTGACTAACGACAACAGAGAGGAGAATCCAAACAGAATTCAGGCGAGCCACAGGGGAGAAGGTCTCTAGATAATCATCGCCATAGGTTTGAGTATAACCTTTGGCCACGAGACAGGCTTTAAGCCGCTCAACAATACCATCAAGAAGATACTTAATAGTAGAAATCCAACGATAGCCAACAATAGGTTTCCCAGAAGGAAGAGGTGCAAGTTCCCAAGCCTAATTCTGATAAAGAGCACTCATCTCCTCATCCATAACATGTTTCCAACCCGACATCGACATAGCCTACTGATAAGAAGATGGAATAGAAAGACAAGACAAGCTATAGGCAAAGAAGTGAAAACTAGGGGAAAGACGAGCATAAGAAACAAAATTAGAAATAGGATGCTGAGTACAAACACGTTTATCTCGGCGTAATGCAATAGGTGAATCATCATCAAATGGCATAGGTAGAGAAGGTGCAGGAACCTCGGACACAGAAGATGAAATAGCTGGGCCATAACAAACCACGCGACGGGCTTGGGGCCACTGATAAACCTGTAAAAAAGATGACGGAGAAGAATCCAAACCGACGGAAGATGACGGGGGAACAAAGGGCATAGGAAGAGTAAGAGTTGGAACGGATGTCTTTCCCTCACGACAAGAGATAAGATCTGCTAACAACTGCTGACCAGATGAGGAGAAAAAAGATGTGGACTCAAAAAAGATAACATCAGCACTAATAAAGAATCGATGAGACTCGGGATGATAACACCAATAACCTTTTTGTGTATGGGAATAGCTGACAAAAATACATTTGTGAGCACAGGAAGATAATTTATCCAACCTCAGATCAATGACTTGGACAAAGGCCACAACTAAAAACACGAGGAGGAAGAGGAAACGGAGAACAATTAGGGTATAATTAAGAGAAGAGAGGCTGATTGTGTAAAACAACGAAAGGCATGCGGTTTAATAAGGAAACATACAGTCAACACAGCATCACCCGAAAATTGTTTAGGAACATGCATGTTAAACATCAAGGTCCAAGCAACATCTAGCAAATGTCGGTGTTTCCGCTCAGCAACATTATTTTGCTGCAATGTATGAGCACAACTAGTTCGATGGATAATACCAGAAGCATCACAAAAATCATTCACAATAGATTGCACATATTCTAAGGCATTATCAGACCAAAATATCTTAATGTGTTTCCCAAACTAAGTAAAAATTTCATTATAAAACTTAAAAATTATTTGGGGCAAGTCAGAACGCTGCCATAATAAAAACAGCCAAGTCATCCGAGAGTAATCGTCCACTAAAATAACAAAATAAAAAAAACCATTAACAGTGGGAGTGCGAGAGGGACCCCATATGTCGGTATGGACTAAATCAAAAGATACTGACACACGACTAATACTACGACCAGAAAAAGAACTACGATGATACTTACTAAGTTGACACGCTTCACATTCAAGCTGAGACAAATGGCTTAAACCCGAAATAGCTAACTTAAGCTTGGCTAAGGATGGATGACCCAAACAGAAATGCCATTGCAAGGGGAGACACGGTAGCACTCAAAACAGTAGAACCAGAAGAAGGAGAACCAGCAATGTCCAAAAAATAGAAGTCATCCTTCTCATGCCCCAAACCAATCATCTTCTTGGTTTGGAGGTCCTGTAAAACGCAAGAAGAGGGAGAAAGGGTTACGAAACATTGTAGAACTTTAGTTAATTGACTAACAGAAAGCAAATTAAAAGGAAAGGACGGGACATAGAGACTAGAGGATAAGGAGAGAGATGGAGTGGGCAAAAGAGTGCCCTGGCCACTAACAGGTCGGGAGGATGCATAAGCGAGTAAAATATTACGGATAACCAGACGAAAAGTATGAAAAAGAGAGGAATTACTAGAAATATTAGAATTAGCGCCGAAGTCTAAAAACCAAGGTTGAGGGGATTAAGCCATACATACAATATTACCTGAGCTAGCTAATGTAGCAGTAAAAGATGAAGGAAAAGTAGTACAAAGAGAATATACTATCTCAGTAAGCTCGCTAATTTGGGTGGTGAGTGCATCATGAGAATCAACTGGGGAAGCACTTGGTCCAAAGGGAACTGAAGTCAACTGAGATGATGGAACATCCATAACCTGATACACATAATCAGGTTTACCATACTTTAGCCAACACCAAGGTTCAGAATGACCCAAGACACCATAATAAGTACATTTCTTATCACTACGAGATAAAGCACCAATACCACGTCCACAACCGCCACCAGAACTATAAGAATAACAACCACCACGAGAACCAGTATGGGATCCATGAGAACTAGTGCTGCCAAGAAAATTACCTTGATGACGCCCTCGATCACTACCGCTAGAGATCAAGGCAGAAGAGGACAAGGGCTGAGAGGAACCAGATGTGGAAGAAACCTATCCCAAAGAAGAACACAACAATCAAGAATAGGCATTAGCAACAGAAGGTAAAGTCTTACTGGCGAGAATCTGATCTTTGAAACCCCATAGATCATAATCTAAGCCCATAAGTAAGGATGCTATCATAAACTCCTCCCAATACTTCTTTTGTTGAGCCAAATCGGTAATAAAAGGTCGGAGCTGCAATAATTGATCCCACAAAATCTTCAAGCCACTATAATAGTCAAGAAAAGGACGACCAGACTGGCAGGTAGCAAAAATCCGTTCATATAACTCATAAACTCGATACACATTACTCTTATTAGAAAAGGACTCAGCAAGGTAGTCCCAAAAGGCCATAGATGTATCACAAAATTCAATGGTAGTAGCAACATTAGGCTCCAAACTATGCCAAAGCCATCCCGTAACACAAGAATCCTCACTCAACCAATCATCATAACCTTTATCATCCTCAGCAGGTGGAAAGTCAGTAAGAAAACGCGACTTCTTCTTCCTACGCAAGAAAATCCTAACAGCATAAGCCCAAGCTAGATAATTCAGACCATTCAATTTCTTAGTGGTAATAGACTTGAGGAACTCGTCATCCTTATTTATGGAAGATTTCACATTATGTTTTGGCTCAGCCATGAGAAGGAGAACAACCAGCAGATGCAAAGGGAAAAAAACAAAACACAAGGACAATCAACCAACAAGAACAGAGTAGAGTAAGGAAATTACCAACCAACAGTAACCAGCAAGCAGCCCAAAGGAAGAGCCAAAATGATCAGCCAAGGCCAAAACAGAGGTGCTGAACAAGGCAAATCCACCAGATATCATCAAAACTTGACCCAGTAGCAACATGAAGCAAAAACAATCTCAAAGATAGCCTCCTAGGGCTATTTCGGCTCCCAAGGAAGAGGTTTCAACAAGCAAAAAACTCTGGGTAAGGAGCTTTATTGCAAATCAAAAATATGACACCATTAGTTCGAAAATCTTTCTAAAATTGAAAACTCACATCAGATGGTCTCAAAAAAATCCACAAAAATCACCATTGAGATCAGAAGAGGAAGACGACCAAGAATGGATCACCTCGTCTGTACAGTCTGTGACGTCATGCTGACGTCATCGTATGGAAGATGACGTCAGCACGTCGTTGTCACCTCAAAGGAATCACAAGTGACTGAAGAACATTTTGATAAGGTTGAATCGAAGCTTTGATACCAAGTTGAAGTGTAAAAGTATGCAAAACTTTGATTAGAGCTAGAGAGAAAGAGAGAAGGAACAAAGAAAAGACCGTATATCTTATTAAACGTATGTTTCTTGGTTCTTTTTATAAACCTAAAACATCAGCAAATATATTGAATACAATATGACCATAGTACCCTCTCTCAACACAAAAAATAACATTTACTATATATTCTAACAGACATAATGGTCCGTGGTAACTTAAGTGGTTCAACAAGGAAAGGGGCTAATTTGTGAAAGAAGAGCATGATAGACATGATGACCACTCCAGCTAAAGTCACAACTAGGAATTCAAAAAAGAAAAAGGCAAGGATGTAGCTTAAAATGGAAGCACTAGGTAACTTCTCATGAAACTGCACATTTCTAACTTTATACTTTCTAATGTCAGGTCTTGTCAATTATCGTTGTATTCTCTCGATATGGCTCCCATTTGGTAGCCATTTCTTGACTGCCTTAACAGAATACAGTTCGATGCATCTCCATCTTCAGATATATCATATATCTATTTAGACTATTTTTATCTGACAAGTTGCAGATGTTGAATAACCTAAAAGAACTTCCCTTATTCATTTTGCCTTTCCCTCCAACATCCCCCTCATAGATCATCAGTTGAATACACAGAGTGCTTGCTCCAGGATCCCACTATAGTCTTGACCACTAATCTTTGACATAGTTTCATTATTTCATTTTCACCTAAAATTATATTCCTGACCAAGCCCAGTCAAAACAATACAACCCTAGGCAAAAGCCTATTCTAGTTGAAAAATTCACTAAAGTTTCACTGCTCTCTAGTAAGTTTTTCTTTTTTTTTTTTGATCTGGCTCACTAGTAAGTTAGAATCCTGTCATACTAATAATATCCTGTTCTTACTAAAACATGTACGACTACAAGATTATAACGTGTAAAAAATTCACACAAAGTATCATCCCAAGCACCACTACCCCACAAAACCAAAAAATAATAATAATGATAAATAAATAAAAACAAAAATCCATTATTTTCAAATCCTTTCCATCAATCACCTCAATACTCAAATTGCTTTAATAATTATTCAACCAATTGTGAAACCAAATTGATTTTCAAATATCCTAGCCCCATAGTTTAGAGTTTAGACTTAGGCCTCGTTTGGGAACAGGCTAATTTAGTAACTTTTTGGCTATTTGGCTAAAATGTGATGTAAAAAAAACTAGTATGTTTGGGATGACTTTTTAGCTTTTTACGAAAAGATGTGCAAAAAGTAGAGAGAAAAGGGAATCTTTGACTTTTTGGTATGGGTTGTTGGCTTTTTGGCTTTTTTAGTAACTTTTTGACTTTTTGGCTAAAATAGCCTCTTGCCAAACGAGGCCTTAGGCTTGGTTTGGGGTACACTAAATAATACAAAAAGTCAAAAAGTCACTATCCTATTTAAGTCACATTATCTTATTTAAATCACATCACCTCTCTAACACATCACATCAAACCCAACCCAAACCCAACCCATATAAGCCAATAAGTCAAAAAGTGCACTTTTTTAGAACATCCCAAACCAACCCTTATTTAATATATATGTATTTTTGACAATGATTATCAGATGTAGCTTGTATTATTATGATTTGTTTTGTTTTCTTCTATCTAATTTTACTTATTTTGCACAACTGGGTATTTTTATTCTATTCTCTATTGTTGCACTTAGTGTAGGGGTGTTTACATACTGAGTTGCACAAACAAAAGCAGAAGCAGGGGTGGGGTGGGAGCACAAGAACGAGGATACAAAGAAGAATCTAAGGTTGGGAGTACTTATAGAAGTATTCATATATTACACATATATATATATAATATATTGTCAGGATATTTTCTTTGGTTTTAGTTGTAATATACCAAAACCAAAACCAAAACCAAAACGAAGCCTTAAGTCCCATCAAATGGGGTCGGCTACACGAATCCTTCTTCTCCACGCGGCCCTATCAAATGGTTTTAGTTGTAATATATACATTAAACTATGAATAAGTACTAGAGACTGGTGTCAACTGCAAACTTTTTTTTCTCTGTAAATATAAATAAATATTATGTGACTACTACAAAGTACTAGAACAAATTTCAGTTAATTTTCCTATAATCTGATGGATGCATAGATTTTCTCTTGATTGATACCTTCTATTCATTTGGTATTCACATATTCAAGAATTTCAATCCCAATTGGGAACATTGTTCCAACTCAATTTTTTCTCTGAATCACGGGGTCACAGTTCTGGAGCAGATCTGTGACCCCCAGTAAGAGAGGCTGCTGCCAAGCTATATTTAAGGTCCATGTCCACTCTCACTTTAGTGGTCCCATGCTACACATGACTGGATATGATATTAGACATATGGGTTGATGCAAATATGCAAGGACTAACTAAGTGTCATACATTTTTCATGAGTAAATACCTATGTATGATATACACAGAAGGCGTTTCTTTTAGGTTGATTGATAAACCATATGGTGGTTGCTCTCTCTCTTCCATGGTTCCACCGTCATGGCTGCTTCTCCTTCTTCTCATCTCAAGTTCTCTTCTTTTCTTTTTCAACTTGTTCCTTCATTCTTGTGGTGATTGGAGCTTTTGACACTTCTTGATGAGGCTTGTTGCGACTTTCAAGATACATTATTTGTGAGATCAGACGGTCCTTATTCAGCATCTCTTCATGTCACCCAACTCAACCCAATCCCCAACTCTCCATACTTCTTCTTCTCTTTTTGTTAATCCTTTTTAGACCAAAAGCACCAAACTATAAAAATACTAAATACATTCATATTTTCTTTTCTTTTCTTTTCTTTTCTTTTTAAAATTTACCCACCTAATTAAATCCTGAGATCTTAAAGTCCAAACCATGTTTCCTTCCTTCTTTCTTACAGTCATTGTTCAATTTTAATAGCAACATTTTATCACTTTGGTGACACTTTTTGCACACTAAACTTGGATTGACCTCTGTAATATTTTCTTATTACCTTTGCTTGAATGGACTAAGCCTAATCTTTTAATTTGAGGTACTTGCATTTTTTTGATAAGTTCTTCTGATTATCTCAGTTGAGGTTCTCCATGGTTGGGGTAACCTTACATTATTATCCTGCAAATGCAAGGCAATTGGAAACCATTTCTCTAGCAGCAAATTCAAGGTTTCACACCACTGCAAGTCAAAGTACATAAAGGCCAAGCTTCTCAATTTTTAAAAACCTTATTTTTCATTGAAAAATCAAATTCAGGAAGCTCATAAAGCTCACCAAAATAACTAAAGTATCGAATACATGACCATCCAAAATCGACTATGATCATTGAAGCTTACCGTTCAAGCAACTTCTCGGCGGCCTCAGTCTCTCGTGCCTGATACATCGCCTTCAAAACTAAATTAAACGAAGCAGTATTCGGCGTAATCGAATAGTCCTCCATTTGGGCCACGAGATCCAACAACTCCCCAGCCGAAGCTCCAATCATAACATTAGCCCTAAGATATTGATTATACAAATTCACATCAGGCTTGTTAGGCTTCCCATTCTTATCAAGCGATCTGATCCAGAACTCGAATAGCTGCTTCATATCAGCCCACCGCTGCGAAGTCATCCAATCCGCGAACACATTCAAGAGCGACGGAACATCTAGGGTTTGCGAGAGGGCTTGGATGCGAGTCGATTGCGTCTGGTTCAAGAACCCTAGCGGTATAAGGGACTGAGCCAGACCAGTCGAGCTCGCGATTGGATTCCGCCAGTTCTCGTTGTAGAGTGGACTGCCTGAGGCCGGGTTCGGAGGCAGTGGTGTCGCCGCCGCAGACGGCGGTGCTGGTGCTGGTGCTGGTGCTGGTGGTGCTTCGGCAAGTTGCGGCTCCTGAGAGAGAAATGCGAAGGTTGTTATCGATTTGAATGAGTCGTGGTTTATGGATTTGAGGAACGTTCGTGATCTTGTTAGTATCGCCATTGACGCCATTGATTATTGGTCTGTCTAGCACAGAGATTTCATGGCAACAGAGAGAGAGAGAGAGTAGGGGGTTTCAGTGAAGTGAGCAACTAGGGTTTTGGAGGTTCAACTGTTTTGCTTTGAAACTGGGTTGGGTTGGTTTGGGTTGGGTTGAGGGGTAATGTTGTAATTTTGATGGTTTAGAGGGTACAACTGAAATTATCTGGAAATAGAAGGAGTATCGTGGGGAATCAGAGAAAATGAATTGGGTCTTTCCCATTTCGGTTCGGGTTGTAACTGAAATGAGCACATTTATCAATATTTTAGTTTTGCAATTTTAATTTATTTTTTACTTTAGGTAAACCATATTCAGCAAACATACTTTAAGTATTTTTATCAAAATAAAATAATAATATCCCCATAATAAAACATAGTTTAAACATATTTTTTTATTAATTTAAAAGGGTATAATTTCAAACACGTTTTTATTACATCTTGGAAGAACTTTATAATTTTCATAGCAGTAATTATATGTGTCGTTTAGGAATCACTCAACGGCATAACTGTAAAATATTTCACACATCTCAACAGTAAAAACTTTGTTAAAATTCTTATTAGTAACAAGTAGGATTGTGTAAAATATCATCTAATCTATTAAAATCACACTGATTCGCATCAATCCACATCACTATATTCTCTTACCACGATTTGAACTTTAAAATTTACAATCTGCCTTTGAAACTACTCTACTCCACTATAATTAATATATATACATTTTAACCTATAATGAAATATTAAAATAAAAATGAGCGTGAGAGATATTTAAGATGTGAAATTATTACAAATTAATAGTTATATATATGAAAAAATATTATATAAAATTAGTTTGTGTTATACATATGAAAAATATTATGCAAATTAGTGTTATATATTGTGTAAAGACTTGATAATTGATTAAAATATTTTTCAATCCCTCAATCCACCCAAAACTACTCAAACCATAATTTGTCAATCCGTTAATCCATAACTTAATTTAATTTATAATTTTACTCTCAAACCGCTTGAATTGTACTGCGTACATCCCTATAACAAGTTATAACAAAATTTCATTTATTTATATTGTCTAAGGTACAACCAAACACAATATGATATCATATTTCAATATCATTTCATGTGACATTACAATAAATATATTAATTGATGGCTTCACCTTTTATTTATTTGCACCAAAACTAATATATTGTAGAATTCTTAAAATAATGTGATTTGTGTTTTGTAATATAAAATATCATCTGTAGTAGTGCCTAAAGAATCCGGATCATCGGTAGCCTTTTCCTGTCGCCCTTCCTGTGGCGCCCCCAAAACGACGTCGTTTTGGGGGCAAATCTCAATTTAAAAAAAAAAAAAAAAAAACAAAAACAAAACAAGAACAGAAGAGAAGAAGGAAGGCAGAGAAAAGAGAGGAGGAGGAGAGGAGGACCAAAAAAGCAAGATAGATTTCTGGGTTTTGTGATTCACTCATCATCTTCAATATCTGTTTCTTGATTTCTACTTCTTCTTTCAGACCAAAAAAGCAAGATTTCTCCCACAACCCACAAACCCACAAATCATCCACCTCTCCCTCAACAACACTACTCTTCAACAACCCAAAACCCACCAAGGTCCATTCATTTCTCTACCCTCTTCAATCACATCCTCTGTTAACCCTCTTCTCTTTCTTATTTTTCTTAATCTTTTTTTGTTATAAACACAAATTTGATAAACACAAATTTATTTTCCTCCTGTGATAAACACAGAGTTGAAATTTTGGGTAAGAAACAAAAAACACAAAATTTTATAATCATCATCAACAACAAACCTAGAAAAAAAGAAAAAAAAAAAAAAAGAGAGAGAAAGAGAATTAAGCAAAAACACACAGGAGGAAAATGGATTTGATTGGGTTTGAATTTTTTTTTTTGTTTCTTTGTTTCTTTGATAAACATCGAAATACAACAGCCTCTTTGCCTCTATATATACATATATATATATATATATATCTATGTGTGTATGAATATTTGATGGGTTTTGGTTTTGATGATTTGTTTTGGGTATGAACAGAGAAGATCAAGAGCAACAAGGAAGAAATTGAGGTGGGTCAATACATTTGAGAGAAAAGGGAGATGGGTTTCTTGGGTTTTGGATGGAAAAGGAAGAAATTGGAGGACCAAATCAAACCCCATGGAAGGAGACTCACCACCCTTCTGGCCCCAACCCACCACCGCCCTCCTCCACCGCCGCTGCTCCTCGCCTCCGATTCTCAACCCGGTGGTGCTCATCATACTCATCCCAATCCTTGCTTTACTCATCATTTTCTTCTTAATCCCTTTACTTCTCTCTCACACCTCTCACATCTTCAGACCCAATTCGGTGAAGAGAAGTTGACGATGGATCGAACGGCTTTGGGGAAGATGCACATTGGGAGAAGATGCAACAGTTCTGTTCTTGTTTTGTTTTGTTTTTTTTTTTTTTTTTTTTTAAATTGAGATTTGCCCCCAAAACGACGTCGTTTTGGGGGCGCCACAGGAAGGGCAATAGGAAAAGGCTACCGATGATCCGGATTCGTGCCTAAATTCAAATGTAGTCACGTAGCATTGGGAATTTGTTTCCACAAACTTCATCGCATTGATCTGGAATACGTGGGTCCTAGTAATTTTTTATTTTTTTAATTATTTTTTATTTGATTATTTTTGTTCAAATTTTATTTTATTTTACTTTTTGGGCAAATTACAAACATCCCCTCGAGGTTTGATAAAAATACAGATTCCTCCCTGAGGTTTGAGAAATTACGTCCCACCCCCTGAGGTTTATATTTTCATAACAAATTGCCCTCTGAGGTTTTTATTTTCATACAAATTCCATCCTAATTTCTCCTAATTTGTTATGAAAATTTGACCCTCATGGGGCAATTTGTAATTTCTCAAACCTCATGGGAGAATCTGTATTTTCACCAAATCTCGAGAGAGGTGTTTGTAATTTGCCCTTACTTTTTTGGCATATTACTAACAAGTTTTTCACTTTGAAAACACATGTAACTGTAATATGGAAGGATTAATTACACTATGACTTTTTAACTGTCGTCAATAAATTCATATATGTAGATTTATTCAATTATGAAAATCATACAAATATACCTATTTTAGAGATGGTATGTTGGAATAATTTTTTGTGTAAAATAAATAAGTTGAAACAAGTCAAATAAATTACTTACAGAATTTATTTTACCGAACCGAATAAATATTTAAAAGACCAAGTCGAGTGTGTAACACTCTGTCCTTAAGACAGATTCGTCCCGTTACGGTGCTTACGAAAAAATGGCATCTATCTCCCAGGATACAATGATCTTCACAAATTGTAGTAGCACTCCAAACAATTTGTACGGCGAACCCAACCTGTGTTCTACACTCTCAAAGTATTTCCTAAAAATTAATATGAAGAATTATGCAAAGAAAAAGCAAAATGAAAAGAGAACAGATTTTTTCTAGATATTTTCGGATGCAAAAGACTGTTGGAAATGACTGATATTTATAAACAAACTGTGGCTGTCCGAACAGGTATTATTTGAATTAAACAGATCTTATTTCAAATTGAACAGGTGCAAAACCAGTTTGTAACGAATCTGTTAACTGCAGCAGTTATAAAACTGTCCAGAACTACCGGGCAATTTTTCGATCTATTTGAACATTTTGAACCTGTTGAACTTGCTGGAAAATTGACTGAAACCAGGTACTGTTTGGACAGAAAAAATTGACGCAAAATTCAAGTAAATTTTGTCAAAAAAATTAATATAAGAACCGACTCGACCCACACTCGCGTCCGGCACGGCCAAACGAACGGCGGCGGCGTGCGTGCGTGCGTAGTAGTTTGAGCCAAGGTTCACTTTGTCCATAACTCCTCCATTCTACAAACTTGGGGTGCCCCTTGGAATCCAACCCAAGTGTTGCCACCTAGAACTTATATACATACACAAGCTTTCTTAAAGTTACAATGTGGGACTACTTATCTCAAGGAAACCCACATTTACTTCTTTAATTGTCTATTCCACGAACACGAAAACAACATCAACTTTCCATTCACTCATAAATGGTTTTGACAAACCGTCTTCACTGTGTGACTTACCATGCAGCAAGAAACACGTCACCTCTTTGAACCCACCCCAAAAGACGTTTGGGACCCATTCAAATTTGGGCTCAAAGTTGGCCCAAAATAAGCCTATAAAAGCCAAAGTTTCCAATTCCCAAGTGTGATTTTGCAGGATAGATTCAACTTCGCTATTTACAGCCTCTTTCCATAAAAGAGCTTCAGGACTGGACATAGCCTCTTTAAAAGTTAAAGGCTCATTTTCTAACAAAATTTTTAGAAAATTTAGACCAAAAGATTTTGAGGTTCTAACACGTTTACTATACCTAGGTTCCTCTTCCTCATTTTAATCTATCTCTTGCTCATGTTCTTGATCATGACTAGTAATAACATCATAAGATTTTTTGTTAGTACTAGTCTCTTGTCCAATTTTATTTGCACATGTTCAAAGAAAGATGCATTATGAGATTCAATAATAGTATTTACATGCATTTCGGAATGTTCTGACTTATAAATCAAAAATCGATATGCACTATTATTCATGGCATAACCAACGAAAGTGCAATCATTAATTTTAGGACCTATCTTAGTATTTTTAGGACTAGGAATAGCCACTTTAGCCAAACACCCCCACATTTTTAAGTATTTATAGGATGATACTCTCCCATGCCACATTTCATAAGGTGTTTGATTCACTTTCTTTCGGGGTACTTTATTAAGTATATAATTAGCATAAAGTATTGTTTCCTCCCACAAGTTTTGAGGTAATCCAAAACTGATTAACATGGCATTTATCATTTCTTTTAAAGTCCTATTTTTCCTTTCAGCAATTCCATTTTGCTGAAGTGAGTAAAGAGCGGTTCTTTGGTGAATTATTCCATGTTATTTACAAAACTCATCAAAAGATGATTCATATTCACCATATCTATCACTTCTAAGTTTTTTAATTTTTTTACCAAGTTGATTTTCAACTTCATTCTTGTATTGAATGAAAGTTTCCAAAACTTCATTCTTAATTCGAATTAAATAAACATAACTATATCTAGTATAGTCATCTATAAAAGTGATAAAATACTTTTTCCCACCTCTAGTTTGAATTGATTTAAAATCACAAATGTCACTATGAATTAATTCAAGTGGTTCCATACTTCTTTCAATTGTATGAAAATGAGACTTGGATAATTTTGTCTCAACACAAATTTCGCATTTATAATTTAAATCAATATCAAATTTAGGTAAACATTCCATATTAATTAATCTATGCAAAGATTCATAATTAACATGTCCAAGTCTACCATGCCATAAATTTGAAAACTCAAACAAGTAAGAAGAAGATGTATTTTTATTAATAACAGAGAGTACAACAGTCATTACATTTATTTTGAAAAGGCCATTAGACATGTAACATTTTCCTACATACATCCCGTTTTTGATAAGTACAAACTTGTCACTTTAAAAAACTAGCATAAATCTATTTTTACTCAACAAGGATCCGGAAACAAGATTCTTGCAAATGTCCGGTACATACAACACATTGTTAAGAGTGAGTTATTTTCAAGATGTCATCTTTAGAATAATCTTTCATTATCCTTCAACTTTGGAAGTTGAAGAGTTGCTCATAAAAAGTTGTTCACCGTTGTCCACTACTGAATAAGATGTGAACATCTTTTTGTCAGAAGAGATGTAGCGAGTAGCACCAATATCCACCCACCATTCTTTGGGATTTCCGAAAAGATTTGCCTCGGAAACAACTTGTCACAACCCAAACCCACTCCCATGGGTTTAGCGTCATGACCGGCCAGTAATCATAGATTACCTACGGCCTCCATTGGAACAAATCAAATTAATATAAAATTATAGGGCTTAGCGGAAGCAAATTAGATATAAAAGAGATCCATCGAGCTGTGCATAAATGAATAGTTCACATTAGCAATGTACAACCATCCCAAAGGTGAGTGCATATATTCATATATAAGATTTTTCAAAGAAAAAGGTTCAACCACAATCCAAACTTGCCAACATGTACAAAAACCCCTATTACCAAAATTTAACCAAAGTTCAAAACAAAAAGGGGGGTTTAAACTTCGCTTGGCTTTTTGCGAGACCAAGTTGGCCCCTTCACGAGAGCTTTACAAAAGGCTGACCACAGGGTGACTCTGAGGCGATCTTTATCCTTGATGTTCAACATGCTCATCGACATATATATAAACATAAATAGTAACCTAATGCCCAATAAGTAATACCAAGATAAAGAGGTCATATGAATGAAATTCATTATTATTACAAATACCAATCTTAGCATCAATAATCATTTCGTTCATATGTGTGGCATACCCATTAGAGTAACAATATTTCAATAACAATGGACCATGATAGGTCTAACACTAGAGATCTATGTGTTTCAATTAATCCAATAGCCTTGGTATTAATCTCCCCCAGGCAAGGGTCAATAGCCTTGGTATTAATCTCCCCCAAGCAAGGGTCAATCGCCTTGGTATTAATCTCCCCCAGGCAAGGGTCAATGTTCAATGGGTGCACGAAATTATTTCGAGACGGAACTTCATTCATTATAAGAAAATAACGTTTCAATGAGCCATGTTATCCATCATCATATCGTTTCAAAAATCCGTTCAATCAATCACAGATCCATTTCAATAGTAATAACATTTTCAAAAGTAAAGTTAATTTAAACATATCTTTATAAAGTTATTACTCACAGTGGTCTGTATTGTCACTACACCTCGGACGTCCACCTAACAAAACACATAACAGAAATACAATTGAGGCACCAACTCATTTTAATTCATTACTCTTTATGTGTTATTAGCTTATTCCACGATTATATGGGTCCAATGGTGCCTAAGAACACTAGGAATGGCATGAGGATGCAAATATGCACTTAAAAGAGTTTCTCAAATTTTACTGAAAATAGAGTCCACGCTCGAGCGCAACTTCCTTCGCTCGAGCGGTCTGCAAAAGTACTGGTTACATGAAATTCTTTCTCAAGCGGATATTGAGTAGAAAAGGTTCCTCGCTCGAGCGCCACTTTGGTTGCTCGAGCGGCCTGTAAAATTTCAGAAAACTTTTGGGAGCTCGATTTTCACACTCGAGCGAGACTTTTCTCGCTCGAGCGGACAACACGTATTCTGAAATTTTCAGAATTGTGTTTGAGCTTTAAAGTTGTTGTTCAAAGGATCCAAACTCATATTTTAAGCACAAGAACATGGGAAAACTTTATAAAACATGGAAATATAGTTAATTTGGAACCAATTGCTCAAAATCATGAACCAAATTCCCAAAATCCATCTTGACCTATGAAGTTGAAACCATGCATGAGACCAACTTTTTAATCTTTTTGCAAAACTTGACCAAATGGCATGAAAAGTGTAAGAACATGAAAATCTCTTCAAATGAATGTGTGAGGGTTCCATGCATGTAAAGAATTTCATGGAATTCAAACTCAAATTCGAGATTCATGTATGCATGTATGCAATCATGCTTAATTCTTCCATAAGATGATCCTAGCATATACTTTCTAAATTCATGCAATTGGTCTCATAGCTAGGTGAATTCATTTCTCATATGGATTATCTACAAGAATTGAGTGTGGTTTTCATACCTAGAGTTAAATTCAAGGGCAATTCTATCTCAAATCTTCAAGTCTTCCATAATTCTCTACAAATCTCCTTGTTCTCTCTTTAAAGTTGAGCTCTCCTCCCTTTCTCTCAAATTCTCAGCTCAAAGATGCATTTTAGTCTATTTGCGCTTATGTAGCTCATATATATATATATAATTAGCTTAAGTTAATTAAGCTTAGTTAGGACTAATGAATCCCACTCCATTCTAATAAACTCAAATCAATCAGTCTAATTATTTTGATTCGAATCAAATTTTAATTAAAGTTTCCATAAAATTCTAAATATTCTAATTAGCCTATCGGGCTAGTCAATTTCAGTTTTTGAGGTTGTCTAGGCTTTCAATTTCTGACTCTAAGTTGTCAATTTGAACAGATAATCCTTGTAACAACAGATAATCACAAATTTAACGTGTAATCACACAAGTAAACACAAAATCATGCAATCAAATTTATTAAAATATTATAATATACTAGTTTGGAGGTCGGGGGTCGTCACACAACTACAAAAAGATTTATGTCATCTACACCATTGGAAATTTAATCCACTTTGGTCATATTGGCTTGAGCAGGCTTCTTGTTTGTTCTTCTTTTGCTTTTGCCTTTGTTATGGCAATCTTTGGCTCGATGTCCCTCTTTATCACAGATGTAACATTTGCCATTAAAGTTGTACTTCTTAGTTTTTCCTTCTTTAGAGCCTTGTGAGAAACTTTCTCCAGAAAACTTCCATTTCTTGACTTTTGGAGCATGTTCCACCACATTTGCCTTTGACTCCATTGAATGCTTACCAGCCCGCTTCTCTGAATTACGGTTGTCCTCCTTAATCCTCAAATGCACAATTAATTCCTCCAAAGACATTTCTTTATGCTTGTGTTTGAGGTGGTTTTTGAATTCCTTCCAGCCTTATGGTAATTTCTTAATTAATGCTGTAACTTGGAAGGATTCACTAAGAGGCATGCCTTCTGCATAAATGTCATGCAGAATGAGTTGGAAATCTTGATCTTGGCTGATCACAGCCTTAGAATCAACCATCATAAAGTCCAGGAATTTGCCAACCACAAATTTCTTTAAGCCAAAATTTTCTGTTTTGTACTTTTTCTCTAAAGACTCCCAAAATTCTTTTTTCGTTTTGATAGGACTGTAGGCGTTGTATAATGTGTTGTCAAGTCCGTTCAAGATGTAATTTCGACAAAGAAAATCAACATGTTTCCAGGCATCGACCGCAGCAACCACTTGTTGGTCAGTCTCATCCTCTTTCAAGGTAGGAGCATCCTCATGGAGAAAACGTGCCAGGTTGAGAGTAGTAAGATAGAACAGCATTTTCTGCTACCATATTTTAAAATCAGTTCCGGAGAACTTCTCTGCCTTCTCACTATGATTGACAGGCACAGTCATAACAGAATGAGGGGTTGGCGTGATTGCAGCCACCATACTAGTACTTGTTTGAGCATTAGTTTGACCAGTTTCAGTAGCCATGAATTTTAAATTATGAAACAAAATTAGAATTAGAATTTTATACTATACAGAAAATTTTAACCAAAACCACAGAATTAAATTCTGTAAAAATAAAAAAAAAACAAGAATTGTAACTTTTATTTCCAACTACTTTAAAAATAAAATAAAATTTTATTTAAACAAATTAACTTCACACAGAAATTAAATTTCTGTTACACTTCAAAAATTAAAATACTAAAACAGAATTTTAATTAATAAAAACTCAGAAATTATTTCTGAAAATCGAAAATTAGTTTCTGACTAACTTCACAAATAAACATTCTGAATTGTTAATGACACCAGTATATTACCACTAATTGTCAAAGAAAATAAACAGTATATTACTACTATTTGTTTTTTCAACCAGAATATTATTTTATAAAACCATAAAAAATAATATCTGTAAGAAGAAGAAAAGAAGAAAGGAAACAAACAAAAATTTTTGTATAAACAGAATAATTCGAATCTGTCTTAAGATTGTTGAAACAATTTTCTGTGTAAAATAAATAAGTTGAAACAAATCAAACAAATAAAAATAAATTACTTACAGAATTTATTTCACTGAACCGAATAAATATTTAAAAGACCAAGTCGAGTGTGTGACACTCTGTTCTTAATATAGATTTGCCCCGCTACGGTGCTTACGGAAAAATGGCGTCTATCTCCCAAGATAAAATGATATTCACAAATTATAGTAGCACTCCAAACAATTTGTACGGCGAACCCAACCTGTGTTCTACACTCTCAAAGTATTCCCTAAAAATTAATATGAAGAATTATGCAAAGAAATAGCAAAATGGAAAGAGAACAGATTTTTTCTGGATATTTTCGGATGCAAAAGATTACTGGAAATAGCTAGTATTTATAGGCACATTGTGGCTGTCCGAACAAGTATTATTTGAATTAAACAGATCTTATTTCAAATTGAACAAGTGCAGAACTAGTTTGCAACAGATCTGTTAACTGCAGCAGTTATAAAACTGTCCAGAACTGTTGGGCAGTTTTTCGATCTGTTTAAACATTTTGAACTTGCTGGAAAATGGACTGAAACCTGGTACTGTTTGGATATAAAAAATTGGCGCAAAATTTAAATTAAATTTTGTTAAAAAAATTAATATAAGAACAGGCCTGACCCACAACCGCATCTGGCTTGGCTCGATCGGGTGGCAGTGTGCGCGTACTCGTGCGCGCGGTAGTTTGAGCTAAGGTTCACTTTATCCATAACTCCTCCCTTTTACAAATTTGGGGTGCCCCTTAGAGCCCAACCCAAGTGTTGCCACCTAAAGCTTATATACATACACAAGCTTTCTTAAAATTTCAATGTGGGACAACCCATTTCAAGGAAACCCAAATTTACTTCTTTAATTGTCCATTCCACGAACCCGAAAACGACATCAACTTCCCATTCACTCATAAATGATTTTGACAAACCGTCTTCACCGTGTGACTTACCATGCGACAAGGAACATGTCACCTCATTGGACCCACCTCAAAAGACGTTTGGGATCTACTCAAATTTAGGCTCAAAATTGGTCCAAAATAAGCCTTTGAGAGGGTAATTTGTAAACAAATTGGGCCGAGCTAGGAAAAGTCTTTTTTGGAAGTTAGGCTGCGCAATGGGCCGAGATAAGAGCTAATGTAGCTCGGTCTTGGGCTAGAAAGACATTAGGTCAATCAAAAATGGGTTGCTCGGGGCTGGACCTAGCTATCTGAAGATAGTCATTTATCGGACTGAGATGTTGTCAATGGAGAAGGCCGAGCTAGGATTGTGCCAAGCAGAATCTATAAAAGCTCATGACAGGACCTATGGACAGGTATCTCAATTCGTACTCTAGAATACACAGAGCTTTTGTGTCTATTGTCTATTTATTGACTTAGGCATCGGAGAGGTTTCCGGCACACACCCGCCGGCTAGCTCACATTCGTGTTTTTAGGTGGCAAAGCGATGATGTTTAGAGGAGTGTAAACTTGATCAACAGGATTGTATGAGAAGATTATTTCTGCTCGTATAATTGGCGCTGTCTGCAGGAATTGCACAAAGAACAAAACCTTTTAATCGAGTTTTCCTCTCTAATTGAAATCGATGGCGCACAATGAGGACTTGCCGCGATCTGCTATTGATGGGTAAATCCCGGAGGGGGGTGGGAGGCACGAAGGTTTACCTTCTATCCCACCCATGGCAGAATTAGAACCCCAGCGACGGAACTCCCGGAGGGACACACGGGAGAGACGGGGCACTAGTTCCCCTTGCTCTCAAAGTCCTGAAAGACAGAGGCAGAGGTTGGATCCTCAAGTTCTGGAGGATCGCATGAGGGAGCAAGACGAGTTAATAAGGAGGATGGCGACAGACATAGAGACAATGAAACGCCAGATAAAGGAAAAAGGGGTGGCGACAGAAGAGGGGCGCAAAGGCAACACGCCGCCTTACCACTTGGAAGATCGTGACAGACATGTCACACCATCACAAGCAGAAAGTAGGAGCCTTAAAACAGGCGACACTCAATCAAGGACTTCTAGGACTCATTACTCCAGGTCTGAGAGAACGAGGACTGAAAGGTCATATACAGAGGGAAGCAGCTATTGGCCCTTGTACACACACCAAACGACATCTAGGCACACGGAGTTGCCTAGGTCAGCGAACCTGTGAACAATGCTCAAGGAAAGGGCCCGATGGAAGGAGGACACCAGGGCTCGCGACCCTCGCAGAGTTTCAGCCCTGCAGCGATTGGCCCCTAGGACACATGGGAGTGTCGAGATAGGGATGCTAATGCCGCGCCTTGCTTATGAACTAGTGGATAAAGTATTAGCAAGGTTACAAAGCTCACCGTTCATTTCGACAATTGAGAACGTACCACTGCCCTCAGGCTTCCACCAACCCAAATTCACCACTTATGAAGGGAAGTCAGACCCCTACATGCACTTAAGCCACTTTCACCAGGTTATGGCAATATACTGGCGAAACGAGGCCCTAATGTATATCCTGTTTCCATCCAGCCTTGGCGACCTAGGTCTAACCTAGTTCGAAAGACTGCCAGAAGGCAGCATAGCCTCATAGGCATAGTTGGCAGAAGCATTCATGACTAGATTCAGAACGAATACCAAGACACCAGTGGAGATTGACCAGCTACTCTCCATTGACATAGGCGAAAATGAGACATTGAGGTCTTACAACAGTCGCTATTGGGAGACTTTCAACCAGATGGGGGATTGCCCTACAAATCTTGCCATCACACAATACAAACGGGGTTTACCAGTCGGTAACAAATTGATGGACTCAATGACAATGCTGCCACCCCTCACGATGGAGGCCCTAATGAAGAGAGTGCATCAACATATCTGAGTAGAGGAAGATAGCACCTGTGCTAAGGCAAAATCTGGCACAACAGCGATGCCAAATAAAAAGACTACAGTGAAAATCAACACGGTGGAACAACCAAGCAAGAATGGGCGAGGCAAGCAAGCCAACAGAGAGGACCCAGAAAAAAGGAAGTTAAGAGTCCGCACTGCCATTACCACCGTATTCAATAAACCTATCTACCGGATTCTTAGCGAGATACGTGATGAACCTTTCGTTTGACGGCCAGCCAAGTTAGGAGAAGCACAAAAGGGCTATTATTAGAGGTCCCGTTGCACCTTCCATAATGAGAAGGGACACCGCACTGAAAATTGCACACCATTGAGGCAATATCTGGAGGAATTAGTGGCTGCTGGACACCTGGACTAGTATATAGAAGAGGGAACACAGCCAGCCCCCTAGGACCTTAACAGACCAAACAGGATGCCGGTCGATGGTCCACCCCAAGGCATAATCAACGTTATACATGGGATCGTCGAACCTGAGCGGGTATGTGAGCTCAGGGGGATGATCAAAAAGGCTGAGCACTTGAGAGAGGTATTAAGTGCACAACCTACCGTCAAAAAGGGCAGAACAGAGGTTACGAACGTCATATCCTTTTCAGATAGGGATCTAACAAGGCTACATTGCCCTCATAATGACGCACTGGTGGTCACTTTGCGCGTCAAGAATTTCAACATTAAGCAGATTCTGATTGACCAAGGAAGCTCATGCGAGATAATGTACTACGAGACCTTCAAACAACTGAAATTGGAGGACAAAGACTTGGCACCTGCGACATCTCCCCTTGTCGATTTCAACTCAATGCCAAAGTAGCCAGTGGGCAAGATAATCCTCCCAGTCAAGGCAAGAACCATGACAAAACAGGTGGAATTTTGGGTATTAAGGTCCCTTCCACTTACAACATAATCTTGGGAAGAGCATGGTTGCACGCTATGCGATCGGTAACGTCAACCTACCATCAGGCATTACGGTTCCCCAACGAAGCCGGAGTGATCGAAGAAGTCTTGTGAGACCAAATTATATCAAAACAGTGCTTTGTCACAGTAAATGGTAGTCAGGCTGCAAAAGGGTATGTACAGATGGTAGAAGAGCCAGAAAGCAATGAATTGTTTACAGATGTCGGCAAAGCAGCTAAACAGAAAGCAGTGGAAGACTTGGTAAAGGTAAGGATAGATGAAAAGAACCCAGAAAAATTCTTTCTTCTTAGCTCGTCTCTATCCAGCATTGAAAGAATAGAGGTCATGAAGTTTTTAACCTCTAACATCGAAGTGTTCGCCTAGACACCGTATGACATGCCTAGCATTGACCCTAAGTTTATCTGCCACCAACTTAATGTCCACCCAACTGCCAGACCAATTATACAGTGCACTTGCAGATCGGCACTCCACCACGCGAAGGAAGTAGGAAACTTGCTGGAGGCAGGAGCCATCAGAGAAGTACACTATCCTAGGTAGATCTCCAACGTTGTAGTAGTACCAAAGAAGAATGGAAAATAACGTGTTTGTGTGGACTACAAAATAGTCAACAAAGCATGCCTAAATGAAAGTTTTCCCTTACCATGGATAAACCGACTAGTGGACTTGACAGTAGGACATAACCGATTTAGCTTCCTTGATGCGTATCGAGGTTACCATCAGATCGCTATGTATGAACCAGACCAGGAGGTCACATCATTTACAACGCCTAGAGGATTGTACTGTTACAAGGTCATGCCCTTTAGCCTAAAGAACACAGGGGTTACATTCCAACGGATGGTCACCAAAATGTTTGAACCATTGTTAGGCAGAATAATAGAGGCTTACATAGATGACATGGTGGTCAAAATCAAGGATGAGAAGGACCATCTCAGGGACCTAGATGAAATGTTCCAAATTTTGAAGTCCCACAAGTTGCGTCTAAACGCATCTAAGTGCGCATTCGGCGTAGGATCAGGCAAATTCCTAGGCTTTCTAGTGACCAACCGGGGTATAGAAGCTGATCCCTCTCAGATCAAAGCAATCCAAGATCTTGAGAGGCCCAACATAGTCAAAGAGGTACAGCATCTCACTGGCCTAGCAGCCGCGCTCAACCGGTTCATAAGTCGGTCGTCAGACAGATGTCAACCATTCTTTCAAGCATTGAAGGCCAAATTTGAGTGGGATGATGAATGCGACCGCGTCCTAGAGAGCTTGAAAGACTACATGATCTCTCTACTGTTATTAGTAACCCCAGTGAGAGGAGAAGAGCTCTTTTTGTACTTAGCGGTTTCACAGCATGCAATCAGTGCAGTGTTGGTCAAAGCGGAAGGAATCCAACACCTGCCTATCTTTTATGTTAGCAAAACCTTGCTGGGCACTGAAACAAGGTACCTACCATTGGAAAAACTGGCATTAGCTTTGATGATGGCCTCAAGAAAATTGTCACACTATTTCCATACTCACACCGTGATCGTCCTAACGGCTTTACCATTAAAGGCCTTGTTTGAAAGAGCCAATTTTTTTGGACGAATCTTGAAATGGGCAATAAAGTTGGGGCAGTTCGATATCAAGTTTCAACCTAGAACCGTAATAAAAGCACAAGCCTTAGCAGACTTTGTGGCTAAGTTCACACCAGGAAGTCATCACATATGCCTTGTCGATTTGACCGACGCAACCAAAGTAAGGGGGGAAAGTGCCGCGGGAACTGTGTAGCCCCTAATGCAGGATGCCCAACCACATTGAAAGCCATACAGGATTGAGGACAGGAAGAAATGAGCAAACCATGCTATTCCCAGTGCGGACTCCTCAAAAAGTAAAGACTTGAGGCAGTCAGATAGTGAAGTTCAAACCCCAACAATGGACATTAACTTGGAAAAAAAATCCAGCAACACCCATGATCCCAAGACCTCATCTGATCCCTCCATTTGCTAGAAACTATTCGTTAGAGAGATGTGGAAACTCTTCGTGGATGAAGCACCCAACAGGTACAATGCAAGACTTGGCATAGTCCTCATCTCACCAGATGGTCTAACAATTGAATACGCAGTCAACATGGGCTTCCCAACATCCAACAATGAGGCGGAGTATGAAGCACTGTTAACAGGCTTAAAGTCAGCACTTTACATGAAGACCACCGAGCTGATGATTTATAGTGACTTCCAGCTGGTAGTAAACCAGATTTCAGGTGACTACGAGGCAAAAGATGAGAGGATGGCTAAGTACCAAGAGTTAGTCAGAAAGGAGATCATGAAGTTCGAAGTGGTTCGGATAGAGCAAATCGGTCGAGAAGAAAATAGTAGAGTAGACGAGCTGGCAGGTTTTGCTTCAATGGCAGATACATCTATCCCACACCCATTATTGATCGACTTCCTGCCTAAACTAAGTATTAAGGAACCCGAAGGAGCCGAGGCATGTTACGTCGAACTAGGCCCATTCTGGATGGATCCCATTATAGTATTTTTAAAAGATTGCATCTTGCCTGAAGAAAAGAAAGAGGCCAACAAAATTAGAGCAAAATCACAGCAATTTTGGCTCTCTCCATCATTAGCACTGTACAAAAAATCTTTCACAGGGCCTTACCTGAAATGTGTCCATCCCAGCAAGGTCGAGGCATTTTTGTTCGAGATACATGAAGGCGTATTCGGAAGCCACCAAGGGGGAAGATCATTGGCTTACAGGGCAATTTCACAAGGATATTGGTGGCCATACATGCAAGCAGATTCAGAGAAATATGTTAAGAGGTGCGAGAAATGTCAGAAGTTCACACACCAAATACATCAACCAGCCAGAGAGCTTCTACCATTAACTAGCCCATGGCCCTTCGCAATGTGGGGCCTAGACATAGTGGGACCACTTCCAACTGCACCTGATAACAGAAAGTTTTTTCTCGCCGTAACAGACTACTTCACAAAGTGGGTGGAGGTAGAAGCACTCGCATCAATAAAGGAGAAAGATGTTAAGAAGTTCGTCTGGCAGAACATCATAACTCGATTCGGCATACCCAAGGCTCTAATATCTGACAATGACACTCAGTTCGATGAAAAAAATTTCAGGGGCTTTTGCGAGGAATACAAGATAGAATTCTACAACTCTACACCAGCATACCCTCAAGCGAATGGCTAGGCAGAAGCATCAAACAAAGTCATCTTAGATGGTTTAAAGAAAAGGTTAGAGAGAGCAAAAGGCAAGTGGGCTGAGGAGCTTCCTCATGTTTTATGGGTTTACCGTACCACACCTCGGCGGTCAACCAGAGAAATGTCTTTTTCTTTGGCCAATGGCATGGAGGCAGTAATCCCGCTGGAAGTAGGCCTCCCCACTATTAGAAGTGAAAATTTTGACCCAAACTTGAATGAAAAAGCCATAACCTTGGAACTCGACCTTGCAGAAGAGAGAAGGGAAAGAGCATTAGTTCACATTGCCTCATACCAACAGGAGTTATCCAGAAAATATAAATAAACAGTGCATCCGAGGCAATTCAAGATTGAAGATTGGGTATTACTCTAAGTAATGGGCAACACTTTGGTACTTAGAGATGGCAAGTTAGGACCTAACTGGGAAGGACTATACAAAGTAGTTGGTTTAGCAGGAAAAGGGGCATATCACATAGAAGATAGAGACAACAAGGCTATTCTCAGCCCATGGAACACTGCTAATCTCAAATTATTTTATTTTTAGCTTTTCCTTAAAATACTTGTAATTTTTTCCTTTTTCAAATAAAACAAGTAGTTTTTTCAGCATAATTCTTTCTACTGTAAAAGTTGTTCTCAGTCATTGCTAGCAAGGGGCAATAAAGAAGTTTGGCAGGATTAGCCAAACATTCAGTTCTTTTCTTCAGCCGAGATAAGGATCTAGGCTGAAGAAGGTTGGCAGGTATGACCAACATTTAGTTCTTTTCAGTCGAGATAAGGATCTAGGCTAAAGAAGGTTGGCAGGTATGACCAACATTTAGCTCTCTTCAGCCGAGATCAGGATCTAGGCTGAAGAAGGTTGGCAAGTATGACCAAGAAATTACCGGGCTCTTGGGCTGGGATAACTATCTCGGCCAGGAAAACATTAAACTTAGCAATCAAGCAAAAAGTTGAAACCTGACACAATTAAAATTGAAAGATAATTACAAGTAGGGTGTGAACCGAACAAAAAGATTGGAAAATTACAGATTTCATTCCATTCCATTTGAAAAATGTGCATTACAAGAGGAGGGGCTTAAGCTCGATCACAAATTCTTTCAAAAGTAAGCATCAAAAGAAGAAAGACAAGATCAAGCAAATAGATCGTCCAAGTCTGCATCCAGGTCAACCCGAGCTTCACCATTCGGTAGCCCGGTTCCAGCAAGTAGGTCGGTCACAGGCGCATCATCAACCGTATTTGACACCGGTGGCTCCATCCAAGCTGTCTGACTGGTCTGGAGACTGCGATCATTGTTAGCTGATAGGGCATTGTTTGGATCAGGTGATCCTTCTTCCTCCTCCCCCTCTTGAAGAAACTTTTGTCGTATGGCATTGGCGTAGTCCGCTATGTAGCTTGGGATGAAGTGAAGGGGAAGATTCTGAAAGATCTCGGCTTCTTGCCCTAGACTGAGCTTAGTGATAGCTGTCTTCCATCCACATTTGAAAAAATATCCTTCGCAGCTTCACATTACAAGATGTAGGTGGCCTCCCCTTCCTTGTAGCCCCTATCTTCAGCATCTTCCATTTTCTTTTTTAGCTCGGTGATTTTGGAATCTTTTTTCTTCTCGAGCTTGGCCAGTTTGCGCAGATAGCGGTCTTTCCTTTCAGCCAAATCCTTCTGCTTGTCCGCTTCAGCCGAGTTGACCAGCTCGGTAAGTCGTGCGTTTTCAGTTTCGAGCTCGGTCATTTCTTGTTTGGCTTCGTTCAGCTCAGCCGTCTTAGCACTGGCGTCTGCCATAGCCAGCTGTGCTATCTTGCGAAGCTCCAGCACGCGTTTATGAGCAATATGGTTCTTCTGCATGGCCTGCAAAAGAAGAAGTAGCAATTATGACTAAGACCAAGCAAACAGACTGTGTACAATGGAAAACAAATAGAGGGAACACTTACTAGCACCATTGACTTAGTTGCTGAGTGGATGGCCTTAAGCTTGGTTAAATGATCATGATGCTCCATGTCAGATGGCAGGCTGTAGACACCCCATTTTTGATCACCTTTAAGACTTGGACGTGATTGATGGTTTTGAAAGTTGTGCAGTGCAAAAGTTCAGTTTCTTCGGCAAGGAGAGAGTCAAAGCTCAACTTCATACCCCTTTTGGACCAAAACAATCTTGATAAAAAGATTTTAGACCTTAAAACCCTCTCTTTCAAAACGTTTTTGAAATAAAGTTTCTACGATGTTCCAACGCTCACATTTTGTCAAATGTTGCGCTTTTCGGTAAACCGAGCAAGGACAAAGTAGAAATGAATGAAAGAGAGATGAAATCTTTGAAAAATCTATCAAAACACCTTACTTAGGGGTTTGAAGTTAAAGAAAAGAAGAGAAGAGGGAAGAAACCCAGTTGGGGGAGAAAATGGGCATGAACTGTTAAGAAAGAGTCGAGCAACCCTCACCGAATTGGGCCTATTCATATGCATACTTGGAATCAAGCTATGAGGTCACCACCATTGGAAATAACACTTCCGGGGCTTCATTTTTCACTCAAGAATCTCCTAAAGCCAATTCCGGACGAGGGAGATATGGTTGATTGAAGTAGGGCATCACTCCGGTTGGACTGAATCTGCGCGGCTTCACCAAAATAGGCATAACATTTTGCACAGGCGGAATTTTAATGCAAGGTTTGCGCCATTGGAAAGCTAACTTCCGGGGCTTCAATTTGGACACCTGGACGGTCACCTTTGGACTTCCCAATCACTGGCCGGCCACCTTTCTTTCCAGCAGACCAATTTTTGTCCTGAAAAGTATCAGGCCGACCATAAAAGGTGGTAGGCCGGCCACTTATGCCCAGAAAGCCCAAAATTGACAGATGTCTTCCCTCCAACTGTCTTCCACAACCTCCAGCTGTCCCTAGCTCAGATATTTCGACCTTTAGTGTTGCTTTTGCTATATATGATGATATATCTCCAAGAGAGACAAGTTTTGGGGGGAAATTTGAATTGGTTTTCCCCCCCCCCCTTTTCTTTGCTTCTCTCCCTCTATAAAGCCAGCACCTAAGCTTCATTTTCAAAGATTAGAAAAATCCTCTTGGAGCCTTTGTATACAACCTTCCCTCTCCCTCTCATCCAAGCCTCCAAACACCTTGGTTCTTCACCATTTACATACCAACCCATAGCACAACACCTCCATCACTCATTCCAGCACCTTGGAGGACATTTGAAGAGGTTGAAAGCTCAGAAATTTGGTCCAAAAGCTGCTGGTTTGCTGCTCTACAAGGGTGAGTCCCTATTTCCTCTTTTCTTGCTTTGTTTTGCATGATATTTTAGCTCCTTTTTCTTATACTTTTGGGCTTCAGCCTGAACTAAAAATAGTCCTATTTTGAGCTCATCTTCATGTTTGATCAAGGGTTTTTCTCTGTTTGAGGCCATCTGCTATCCCTTTCCCTTTTATCTCTCTTTTGGCCCTTTTCTTGCATGATATGTTAGCCCTGTTTGTAAGCATTTTTGGGCTTCGAGCCAAACTTTAAAGTGCTTTATTTTGAGCCCCTCTTCAACTTTTTTGAAGGGCTCTTCACTGTTTGAGGCCAGATACTGCCTCTTGCTTTCTATCTCTCTTTTAGGGCCATTTTGACATCATATTGTAGCCTTACTTGTGAGCATATTTGAGACTTTCCATAAACTGTAAAGTGTCTTCTTTTGAGCCCCTCTTCAACTTTGTTGAAGGGCTATTTTCTGTTTGAGGCCTTTTTCTGCCCTGTTTGTTCAATCTCTCTTTTAGGGCCATTTTTGCATGATACATTAGCCTTATTTGTGAGCCTTTTTGGACCTCGACCTAAACTGAAAAAAGTTTTTTTTTAACATCATCTTCATGTTTGTTGAAGGTCCCATCTCTGTTTGGGGTCATATCCCCCCTATGCATGCTTCATCTCTTCATGATTAGAGCCATACATGTGAGCATTTGCATTGGCCTTGTTTTGGCCTCTTAGCCACTGAAATCCAATGGATTTTCAGGGGCCTTGGTGTATTCTTGAGGGCCAAAATCATAGGGGGGTGACCCCCTCTCTCCTTGTCTTGTTTGGGGATCTTTTAGGCCTTCCAAAGGGACCCTATTTTGTATGCATCAAAGTCTTGTTTCAGGCCTCATTATGTGAGTTTTGAGGTTTGCCTTGGTGCTATCCAAGGCCCTTTTGGTCATGTTTTATGTCTATGATTCATGTGTAGACCAATCCCATTCAAGGCCTTTCAAAGAGGCCTTTCTTTGCATGTTTCCTAGACTGATTTCAGGGCCATTTTTGTGGGTTTTTAGGCTGTCATAACTCATTTCCAGAGTTGGTTTGGTCATGCTTCATGTCTATCTTGCATGTGCTTAATAACCCCTTTGTATGCCCTCTAAAAGAACCCATCATTTGTGCATGTGTTGGTTGCATTTCAGAGGTTATTTGGGCGTATTTTGGAATGTTTTATTCACTGATTTTTGCTTGTATGATGAGTTCTCACCTGCTTCATATACATGCCATGTAAACCATGTTTGCTAGTCAAAATTGCATGTTATTTTAGTCCATCTTGCTAGCACTTTTTGGCCACACTTTGAACTGGAAATGTGCATATTTTGGGACTGCCTTGGCTCTGTCTTTAGACTTCATGATCAAATAATGCATGCTTTTCATAGCTATAAGCCATTCCATGTGCCTAGTTTTGAGTTTCGGGGTTCATCTCATGCATCGGGTGCCATTTTTCCATGTTTCGGGACCATTTAGTATCATATTTCAGTGCTGAAATTTGCATGCTTGTATGCCATATTCCATGTCTTGCCATGCTTTGGTAGAGTAGCATTCGATGCCTTAGGTTCGGTCCTCGGTTTGCGTGCATGTGCGCACGCATTTCGAGTGTCTCATTTTCATCTTATGGCCGCTGATATGAGTGTGGCTGAGGTCCACTCATGTTGGTGTAAGCCCATTATGCATTGTGTATGTTATTTCAATTCATAGCATTGCGTATGCTAGGTTATATGTTAGATCATTGTGTATGCCATGTTACATCGTGCGTTGTGTATGCCATTTCATAGCATTGTGTATGCTAGGTTGCATGTTAGGATTGCATTCATGCATGTCATGCATATTGCATTGTATTTGAGATAGGAGTTAGCCCGAGCATGGGGAACGAGGGACGTTTCGTACTTCGAGTGACGGAACGTATCTCAATTCCCGGTCACCGACACTCCGGATCATCCATGATGGAGTCTCGGTCTTGTTATGTTTATATGTGCATTCATTTCATATTAAGTCGTGCAATTCGACTCATTGGCCATCATGCATCGAGATGCATGATTGGTGGCACGAGGACCGAGGACTACATTCCCTGAAGAGTAGTCAAGCATACATATGTGAAAATACATTGCCAGGCCCCTTTCTTGCTCTCTGTTGCAGCAAATCAGAAACCGACAGTCTTTTGGAGCTTCGTGCAATATTCCGGGCTTAATTATAAACAGAGGCTAATTGGGGCATCGCGATGGATTTCCGCGCAAGGCAACTCAAGCATGCATCATTCGTCATTACGGAACAGAGCCGAGGCGGTCAATGGATTTGCGTGCCATTTATTGCTTTCCTAGATTAATTTGTTAATTAATTAGGATTTTGTACTTATTCGGACTGTACTATTCCTTCGGACTGTATATTATTTATTCAGACCCTCTGCGCGAGGGCAATGTTGTAATAAGTGTGCGTGCGTGTGATGTATGTCTTCCAACCCCACGTCTTTCTCCCTTTTATTTACCAGCTTATGATGGTTAGATTAGGGCATATTTCAATTATCATACAGTATGATAGCATGTTTGTATTCATTCATCTGTTTTGCATGCACCGGGCTCGGCGCATCATACTCACTGCATTGTATTTCAATTCCAAGTTGAATACATGTTAGCTGTAGCATTTCACATGCCATGTTTAGAATAGAATAGCCGAGCCTGCTATAGTTGCATTTTTGCATGTGTTGCATTAGGCATTTCAGCATAGTTAGGATCATGCATGGATTTCTAACATAGCTTCTGTTTTGGCTTGGAGTACTCGGTAAGTTTTTATGCTTTAGCATCCTTGCACGTGTGTGAGTGACTGCCATGATAGCATGCTTACCATGAGGTTATATGCTTATGTGATATATCTGCTTGAATGCCTGTGGGTGAAGGTTGGGTTATTTGGATTGGAACAATTCATTCACTGTGAGTTTTAAGCCCACTAGATAGTAGGGGTGTGCATAATACCGCCGAAACCGCCAAAACCGCACCGAGCCGTACCGCCAAGGCAAATTCATTATTATTTGCCAATCGAACTACCAGTTTTTGGTAAAAAAATTGGCAAATTCTAGTGACACTTTTATCAATCCGCCGGTTTCTATTTTTCTTCCAAACCGCACCGACCCGCACCGCTATAAAATCATGTGTTATAAGATTCTAAAAATTCTTTTTTACTTAAGTTTACTTGTTGTTCTATACCTTAGAATATAGTATTACATTACTGCTCGAGGGGAATTCAAGATGTCAGTAATCCAAAATAAAGTTTAATTCCAATTCACTTTTCAATCTTTTTTTTTTTTTTTTTTTTCTGGCCATGTTGCAAACTTGCATCAGCTCACTTTTTAATCTAAATACTTTTCAACAGTAAACATTTTCAATATATCGTAAATCCTGAATGATATTAATTTTATGTACTGTATTTGATCATTGTAGCTTCCACAGATGCTTGTAATGAACTGATGGCATAGTCGTTGATATTATCATGTTGTTGCTATACTTGCTGCATCAGAAGAAAGCTTCGCAAGATGATTAACATCACGGTATCTCTCGTCTTTTTTTTACTCTTTGATTTAAGTTTTGTAATTTGAATTATATTTTTTATAAACTGCCAATCCGCCCGAACCGCCAAGGCAAATCCGTCATTATTTGCCAACCAAACCGCCGATTTTTGATAAGGAAAATGGCAAATTCTAGTGACACTTTTATCAATCCGCCACCCGCCATACGGTTTCTATTTTTCTCTCAAACCGCACCGACCCGCACCGCGCACACCCCTACTAGATAGTGGCAAAACCATCTTTTCTAAGCCCACCCGAGGGTGGCAAAATCTGCATTTTAAGCCTACTTGCGAGTAGCAAACCATTTTCAAAACAAACATGAGATGTGTTGTTCCAGTTCAGGCGATCCGGTCTATACTTGTATGTTGTGCGCATCACGTAGTAAATCTAGGCTAATAACCGGAATAAGAACACATAATGTTTTCAAAACTAGATATCATGGTTAGTAGAGGCCGATCTTTGATCGGGCGAGTGGGGGTGCTCACGAAGTGACCTTTCCCAATCGTACCCAAGTTCCCGAGTCGAGGCAACTTTGGTGATGACGGACACGTGGCCTTAGGCAACGAGTCAGGGTTTCCTAAATTTCCCAAAATAAAATATTTAGGTGGCGACTCTGTATCTGGCAAAACAGTCCATGTTTGGCACTTCTTTCTAAAAATCTGTTTTCTCAAAACGATTTGCCGAATTTGGACTCTTTGGTTCAGATTTAGAACCGTGACATTTGAGTCCGAACTGTAGTGAGCCCAAAACGAACGGAACGGGACTCATCCTCCCGGGGGCGTTCGGGGACGTCTACAGTTTCTGGTGACTCTGCTGGGGATTTAGAGAACTTGACTCGAACTCATGATATCTTGTTTTGGCTGCACTTATGTGTTTCTTTGCATTGCATTTGCATTGGTGCGCCTAGGACACCGTGTTTGCCATCTGCTATTCCTGAACGGTTTGCCGGAGGTTTGTCTTGTCAAGGCATGACCATAAGGCTGACCGGTTGTGGGCTCTGCCAGTATGGGAACACAAACCCCGGTTTTACCGAGGCACCCTTTTCGACCATTCGACCTAGTGCATATCGAAATCCATAGTGACCATTCCAAGCTAGGACAGGTTGCTTAGCCGATATAGGTTGTATGAGACCGCTGCGTGTATAGTGAAACCCTAGCTCCTGACAAAATAGGACAGAGAAACCCTACCCCAACATAGGGGTGTTTTGGCTCTTACTTGCTTGTTATGTGCTTTAGAGTGCGTCTCTACAGGAATGCAGGTATCAGTTTGCAAGTCTGGGCATCAGGCCTGCGGGCATCAGCGTTAGTGTTTTGGGGAATTAGTTGTACCTGAGGGTATCAGTTTACCGGCAGAATTTTGGGCAGAATTCAGTAGAGAGCACACTCATTCAACTACGCTCATATCTGTTCAGGTGAAATCAGGCTGAGATGCTGTCTATTCTCTCTTTTGCTAGGTAGTCTTGGAACCATAGCTTCAGAAGGCTCCAATATCCCCCGGGTACACCAAACTTGTGTTGATAGACTTTGTCAGGTCAGAGATTCAGTTCAAGGGCAATCAGTGTTCCTTTACCAGAGGCAGGGTGAAAAGGTCGGTCAGGCACAGACCACCAGTACAGCAGCTACCAGCTCAGTGGTCTTTGAACAGCCACGTTGAGATTTCGAGTCTACTGCAGAGATAGATATACCGGTGGTTCAATCAAATCAGGACAGTATGTCAGGCTTAGAAGAGATGGTGCGCCAGCTCCAGGATAGTATGAAAGCCATGCAGCAAGACGCTGTCCGTCAAGCGGAATTCGCCAAGCAACAGGCCGTGGTCATAGCCCAACAAGCAGAGACAATTGCTAGGTTAGAGCAGCAAACTGGAGTATCTACTTCACACCAGGTTCCTCCCCCACCAAGAGTTCCCATACTCAGGGAGGCAACCCATGTCCAGGATGATACGAACATTCCAGGCGGACCAGCTCCGCCTCCGGTTCTACCCTAGCTATCTAAAACACCCACCAACCTACCAGACTCCCCCTTTGAGTTCGAGACGGACCCCACAGCATTGAAAGTGAGCAAGCTTGAGAAATTGTTCAAAAAGTCTCAGGGGGCCCACTCTATTCCTGATATAGAGGATGGTTATACCGACTCAGTGGTGACATTACTGGATCGGTTCAAGATGCCACATATCGATCGATTCGATGGCTCTAAAGACCCAATGGTACACCTCCAACTGTTTTCTGATATCTTGAGGCCAATGGGTTTGACCACGACCCAAAAATTGTCACTATTCGGCCGAACCCTGTCTGGGATAGCCGCAATCTGGTATGCAAAATTGGAGAGCTCTGTGAAACAGAACTAGGAAGAGCTGGCTGAGGCCTTTATTGCTCAATACTCCTACAACACACAGATCGAGGTCACAACTTGTGATCTCGAAGTCACTCGCCAAGAACCAAAGGAGGGTTTCTCAAAATTCGTGACGAGATGGAGAGCAAAGGCCTCAATGATGACTACAAGGCCTTTCGACAAAGATCAGATCAGGATGATTGTTCGGAATTTGCATGGCAAATTGCTGCAAAAGATGGTCGTTCTACCTCTGTTTACCTTTCCAGCCCTTCATGAAATGGGGGTTCAAATCGAGGATGCCATCAAACAAGGGATCTTTGCAGAAGATAACGAGCCTTTGAAGAGGAATGTTGCTCGTGGTTCCAATGCTACTACTGATGGTAGCACAGCTGCGAAATGCTCAGAAGTAGACACTATCACCACTTCCCTTAATGGCCAAGAACCAACCACTTCAACTCGGCCCCAAGCCCGAAAATTCCATCCTCTTTACATAAGTCTCTCTCAAGCTTTGAAAAAGCTGCGAGAAGAAGGGTACCTAGAACTTCTAGAACCCCAACCCCTTCTAAACCCTCTTCCGCCAAGATATAACCCAGCTAAATACTGTGCCTACCATCAACAGCACGGTCATGATACGAACCGTTGCATCCGCCTCCGTCATAAGATTCAGGATCTTATTGATGAAGAGACCCTAGCTCCAGTAAAAGGACCTCAGGTTAGTACTGACTCGTCACCTCCCCATCTCAACCTCATCCATACACTACCATCCACCTTCGACCCCAGCATATACATCACCCCAACCCATTCACCCAAACCTGAGGTGTTCATTCCAGAAAGCATGGACTTATGCATGATGGATGCACCCGGACCCCAATCATCTCAAACCCGTGAGCCCACTACTTCTGAGCTAAAGAGAATGATCGAAGATCTTTAAAGAACTATGACAGATCTAGCCTCTGGGACATTGGCTCCATCATCGACCACGGCACATGCTAGGAGTTTCACGACAAAAGGCTCCCCAATCTTGGGACGGGCTGCATTTGAAGAAGGCCGATCCCTTGACCAAGTGGAGGCGAGTGGTAAGAACAAGGTAGGGGCAGGCTTTGGTCCCCATGAACACCTTCAGTGGGCTGTTGAGGCATTGAAAGCCGAAGGGCTGAATAAACAGCAAGTAATTGCAGTTGTTGCAAAGATTGTGGATGGCACTTTTGCCACTCAGAATGAGAGCAGTTTGAATCAAAGGGCAAGTCAGGAGAAGGGTCGTTATACCAAAAACACCCCTTTCAGCTCCAATCCTACACTCGGAAGAGATCATTAAAAGTCAGCACCTACCTACCCTTTCGCCGGTACATCCAACACAACCAGCTCACAACCTGCCAAATACCCACCTCGGGGCCAAAGGGTGTTCACCCCACTGGATATGTCTCTGTCAACGGCCCTGAGGGTCCTGATCGAAAAGGGGCATCTGAAGCCCCTGGAGCCGCGGCCATTACTGAATAAACTTCCTCTCTCCCACAACCCGGCGAAGTACTGTGTCTTTCATCAACAAGCTGGCCATGACACTAACATGTGTCTTCGTCTTCACCATGAAATACAAGATCTGATTGATAAAAAGGTCATCTTCGCGTCAGGTCCTGCAAAGTCTATCGGCACTGGATCGGTGAACTTGGGGGATAATGTGACCATGTGATCAGGGGATGAACCGCCTGCGGATGGCACTCAGTTTACTCCAGATATGGTGGATGGCATGCACTGTTTTGAGCACATTTGCGAATGTTGTTAATTTGTACTTTCTGACTTGGGTATTGGGTCAGTCTTGTTGTTTTGTACAGAGTCAGTCTTTTCTTACTGAGTCAGTTGGGTCTGTCTTGTTGTACCGAGTCAGTCCTATTTTGTTGGAGTTGGGAGATTTCAGGGGTGTTACCTCGGACATCACTTGCTTGTTTTGTGTTTGTCTTTTCGTTTTCTTTTGAGTCTGTTTCTGCCAGGGAGCCAGTTGTGCCAACAGATTTTGAATGAAACAGCAGTGATTTTCACGCTCTCGCATTTGCTTCTGCCTTGTGCCAGTTATGCCGGAAGTTTTGAATGAGATTGCAGTATTTGACTAAGAACTCTGTCTTTTCTGTGCCTTGTAGTCATTATAATGACCTGAGTTTTTCAAAACTTTGTGAACACTGCAGTGAAAACAAAGAGGGAGGAATTCCTCGGGATTTGCAAAACTTTGATCAAACTGAGAGAAAGAAAGGCGTGCTAAGCCCTTAATGAATGAAAACATGCTTGTTAGTGTGAGTACTGAGAAGGACCCTAGCTTTGATCCATATTGGTTCTACACTGTCTTCAGCGCGAGCGATTTGTCGCTTTCTTAAAAACTTTCAAAAAATGTTTTGCGCGGTCCTGCGAGGACATGTGTGGAATCACTTTTGAGATTGTGCAGCTTAGGATCGCTCTCAGCCCCGAGACTTAACTCCTCACTTTCGAACCTTGAACTTGAATTCAGAACGTTCAACGGTCAACTACAATGTGAGGCCTGAGTGGCCAGATTCGAAGCAGCCCATGAATAAGCGGCAAGAAAATCAGATCAAGAAAACCAGATGTCACCAAAAATAGCTTGCGAAGCTAGGTCAGAAGCACCCTTCGAACTAGGGGCAAAGATGTCAGATGTGCTCGAAGAGCCGAAGATAAGTCCTCTTGCAAATCAACAGCCACTCTCCTGGATACGGATGACTTCAAAACCCTACAACCATTTGGCATGGACCAAGCTACACTTTTACCCTTTGAGAGGCTCGCTGGGTTGAAAACCCAGAAGGGCGACCCAGGCAAAAGTTAGAGCGAGACAAAAAATATATATACAAAAAAATGCAAAAAGAAAAGAAAAAGAAAAATGCAAAAAAAGAAGAAGAAAAAGGAATGAAAAGAATATAAAAAAAAAAAAAAAAAAAAAAGAAGAACAAAGCTCGCAAGGTCGAAAACCCGCGACGAGCGCCTTGGCAAAAGTTAGAGCCTAAAAAGAAGAGGTTAATACCCGAGTGTACCTTAACCCGGAACTACGTAAGGCTTGATTCCCATCTTTGGGATACGTAGGCAACTTCATCCTGAAGTCCAGCCGTAAAACACATCAAATTGATTGTGCCCATGTAATGGTTTTGATCATCTTCGCCTTCTCTGTATCCGAGAATTTGGTTATGTTCGTCACTTTGAGGACTGACTACAATGCGCTGCGGCACCATTCAAACAAGGGGCAACTTTCCGTTGCCATTCAATGCGCCGCGGTGCTGTTCAAACAAGGGGCAACCTTCCGTTGCCATGCAGCTCTCTTCAAGCAAGGGGTAATTTTCCTTCGGATTTGAGGTTGTGCATCTCGAGAGTGGGTTCTATGCTCGTTGAGCAGTGGCCGATTGCGAAAACAGTTTTTGAGAATTTTTACTGAGGTTAACTGATTTTCTCTCAAAAACTATTCCATATTTTCCAAAACTGGACCTTTTTCCTGGACCCAAAAAAGGAAAATTTTCAGTGCTCATAACCTAACTTGCATGATTTTGAATTAGAAAATCGAACAAGCGCGTTAATCTAACTCTCATTTTGGTTAAAATTGTTTTAGTAGAAAACCAAAAAAAAAATGGTCAAAACGATGAACTAGGGGCACAGTTGAGTCAGGCTTCCTGTCTTTCCCCATTGTCAACATACTTGCCAAGAAGGACACTCTACCTGCCAGAAGAGGGCACAACTGAAGCTAACAGCAAAAGGGCAGAAAGCTCTCACATCCTCCGAGCAATGAGGTATCAAGCCAAGTGCGAAGCACGAACTGGAATGGAGCCAGATATTCCACTCCCTCATCTGGACAGATCTGATCACGTCTAAACTCCCCAACAGAGCATCGTCGACCGATGTCAGCTGCAGATTTGCTACACACCCAATTGTAGCGCAGCCCCTCTGTGGGAGAAACTCACTGTTGTGAAAAAGAATGAGAATCTGGTAAAATACCAGGGGCAAGAGCCCACAACTTCATGCTTATCCATCAACCACCCAGGGGAGGGATTAAAAAATGAGAGATTAAAGAATAGAGAGATGTGCGCTGAGAGAAAAAGTGAGGAAAAGGGTTTTGTGAGAAAAGCCGAGCCTGAGAGCCGAGTGATGTGAGAATCACAAATAAGAAAGGGTGGGAAGCAATATCCGGAGAAATTGGCTCCTCGCGAACTGAGAGGTCTCTTATCTTTGTAGCACATCTATGTGTCGTGTCTCTTGTTTTTTGTTTGTTTCGATTCTTGTTTTGAGTCGTTTCAAGTGTCTATGTTTGTGTTTAGGTTGTCTACCTTTTGTTTTTCGTTGTTGAGTCGTTTTGACTGTGGTCAATTGTAGGCTCAATACCCAATTGAGAACTCCTCTCACTTTCAAAAAATCATTTTGTGCTCAGAGTGCCGTGACGTTCTCCGTGTTTGTGCAAAACAAGATTTTGTTCTTTCAAAAACTGCAGGGTTCAACCTAAGTCACGTGGGAACAGTAAAACCAGGACCTATCTGAAGCTACATAGGTTCCGGACTGCAAAGCAAAAGAAAAGAGGGAAAATGGAAGCATCTGAGTGTGCTTCAACTTCAGAAAATTCCGTGATTGTATTCCGAATGTACCTTTTCAAGCCTTGTTAATGCTCCGAAGTATGAGTGTGCCTCTACCTCAAGCACAAGATCAAGCCTGCTTCAAAGTTATGCACCCTTCCACCCGCATTGTTATGCATTCTTCCACTAGTATTGTCATGCACACCTTTACTTGCGTTGTCACGCACACTCGTTGTATTGTCATGCACACCTTACTTGCATTTATTTGCATCTTGTGTTACCTTCTACCATTTATCCTTTTACGCTGAGCAACGTTTGGGATCGTTGTCCTCCGGGACTTTCTCAGGTTGCGTTGTGCGCGCACTTGAGCGGTTGTTTTCAGACCTCTTCTCACGATTTCAGCGTGGTTAGAGTGTTCTTTTCCTCACACGATTTCAGCGTGTTTGGAACTTATCCCAGGTTGCGTTGTAGACGCGCTGGGCGGTTTATTTTTACCTCTTCTCACGATTTCAGCGCGGTTAGAATGTTCTTTTCCTCACACGATTTCAGCATGTTTGGATCTTATCTCAGGTTGCGTTGTGCGCGCACTTGAGCGGTTGTTTTGACCTATTTTCACGATTTCAGCGTGGTTTGAGTGTCTCGTTCCTCACACGATTTCAGCGTGTTTGGATCTTATCTCAGGTTGCGTTGTGTACGCACTTGAGCGGTTATTTTCGGACCTCTTCTCACGATTTCAGCGTGGTTAGAATGTTCTTTTCCTCACACGATTTCAGCGTGTTTGGAATTTATCCCAGGTTGCGTTGTAGACACGCTGGGCGGGTTGTTTTTGGACGTCCTCTCATGATTTCAGCGTGGTTTGAGCGTCCCGTTCCTCACACGATTTCAGTGTGTTTGGATTTTATCTCAGGTTGCGTTGTGCGCGCACTTGAGCGGTTGTTTTCGGACCTCTTCTCACGATTTCAGCGTGGTTAGAGTGTTCTTTTCCTCACACGATTTCAGCGTGTTTGGAATTTATCCCAGGTTGTGTTATAGACGCGCTGGGCGGGTTGTTTTGGACCTCCTCTCACGATTTCAGCGTGGTTAGAGCGTTCTTTTCCTCATACGATTTCAACGTGTTTGGATCTTATCTCAAGTTGCGTTGTGCGCGCACTTGAGCGGTTGTTTTCGGACCTCTTCTCACAATTTCAGCGTGGTTAGAGTGTTCTTTTCCTCACATGATTTCAGTGCGATTGGAATCTATCCCAGGTTGCGTTGTAGACGCGCTGGGCGGGTTGTCTTTGTTTACCTCTTCTCACGATTTCAGCGTGATTGGAGCCTCCCCCTTCCTCACACGATTTCAGCGTGTTTGGAATTTATCTTAGGTTGCGTGGAACGCGCTTCTGATTGATTTTCTTTGTTCTTCCTCCACTCACGAGTCCAGCGTAGTTGGCGTATGTCACCATTTTGCATCTATTGTACTCTCTGTTGCATCGCATCTATTATCCATTGCATCACATCTATTACATCCATTACATCATATCTGTTTTATTGCCCGGTTTAGGAGACCTTAAATCCTCTAAAGGTGCAATTCCTTTGGTGTTTGTCGTGCCCGAACGACTTCCGGTGGTCCGGTATAGCCACCTGCCTATGTTTACGGTGAGTTCCTAGGAGACCAACTGAGACAGTGGAAACTAGAGTTCGAATGGCTCATGCCTAGAACACAAAGGTTCGGGATTTTCGAGACTAAAGTCTGGTTTAAATACCCAGGGGTATATCCTCGGCTTGAAATCTCTATGGCAGCCCCATAGATTGAGATAGCATGTGTATGCGTCTCAATTCTGGATACTGAACCAACCTAGTCTGTCACCCTGTTGGAGAATAGGGAAAGCTGCGACCATAGTCAGGGAGAAAAGTAGTACCTGCAGTTCAACCAAGAAGAAGCGGAAGATTCCCATATCAGTATGAGGTAAGACATTGCTGGGGCAGGTCATTGCCAATTGCCCCTGTAAGGTACCTTCACTTCCTATCTATTACATCATATTATGTTTATTACATTGCATATCATTTGTATTGCTTCATTACAGTGCATTGCATAAATCTTCAATCTTTAAACCGGCTTCGCGTAGCGTATAAGTCCAATTTTCAAACCGGCTTCGCGTAGCGTATAAGTCCAATCTTCAAACCGGCTTCGCGTAGCGTATAAGTCCAATTATCAAAATCTTTCTGCGTATCATTTTGCATGCTGCCCCTGAACTACGCTGGTTTGATTCCTTGCAAAGGGATGCGTAGGTAGCCTGCGGGCACAACCATTTATTTATCTATATTTTGTTTATTTGTCCAAGTCTTCGGCCTTGTCAAAAATGGGTCATCTCTGGGTTTTGACATTCACTCCCGTCACTTCGTGACTTCCGAGTTCTGTCAAAGAGGGGCAACTGTAGACACCCCATTTTTGACCACCTTTAAGACTTGGACGCGACTGATGGTTTTGAAAGTTGTGCAGTGCAAAAGTTCAGTTTCTTCGGCAAGGAGAGAGTCAAAGCTCAACTTCATATCCCTTTTGGACCAAAACAATCTTGATCAAAAGATTTTAGACCTTAAAACCCTCTCTTTCAAAACGTTTTTGAAATAAAGTTTCTACGATGTTCCAACGCTCGCATTTTGTCAAATGTTGCGCTTTTCGGTAAACCGAGCAAGGACAAAGTAGAAATGAATGAAAGAGAGATGAAATCTTTGAAAAATCTTTCAAAACACCTTACTTAGGGGTTTGAAGTTGAAGAAAAGAAGAGAAGAGGAAAGAAACCCAGTTGGGGGAGAAAATGGGCATGAACTGTTAAGAAAGAGTCGAGCAACCCTCGCCGAATCGGGCTTATTCATTTGCATACTTGGAATCAAGCTATGAGGTCACCACCGTTGGAAAGAACACTTCTGGGGTTTCATTTTGCAGAATCTCCTAAAGCCAATTCCGGACGAGGGAGATATGGTTGATTGAAGTAGGGCATCACTCCGGTTGGACTGAATCTGCGCGGCTTCACCAAAACTGGCATAACTTTTTGCACATGAGGAATTTTAATGCAAGGTTTGCGCCATTGGAAAGCTAACTTCCGGGGCTTCAATTTGGACACCTGTCCGGCCACCTTTCTTTCCGGAAGACCAATTTTTGTCCTGAAAAGTAGCAGGCCGACCATAAAAGGTGGTAGGCCGGCCACTTATGCCCAGAAAGCCCAAAATTGACAGATGTCTTCCCTCCAGCTGTCTTCCACAGCCTCCAGCTGTCTCTAGCTCAGATATTTCGACCTTTAGTGTTGTTTTTGCTATATATGATGATATATCTCCAAGAGAGACAAGTTTTGAGGGGAAATTTGAATTGGTTTCCCCCCCCCTTTTCTTTGCTTCTCTCCCTCTATAAAGCCAGCACCTAAGCTTCATTTTCAAAGATTAGAAAAATCATCTTGGAGCCTTTGTATACAACCTTCCCTCTCCCTCTCATCCAAGCCTCCAAACACCTTGGTTCTTCACCATTTACATACCAACCCATAGCACAACACCTCCATCACTCATTCCAGCACCTTGGAGGACATTTGAAGAGGTTGAAAGCTCAGAAATTTGGTCCAAAAGCTGCTGGTTTGCTGCTCTACAAGGGTGAGTCCCTATTTCCTCTTTTCTTGCTTTGTTTTGCATGATATTTTAGCTCCTTTTGCTTATACTTTTGGGCTTCGGCCTGAACTAAAAATAGTCCTATTTTGAGCTCATCTTCATGTTTGATCGAGGGTTTTTCTCTGTTTGAGGCCATCTTCTATCCCTTTCCCTTTTATCTCTCTTTTGGCCCTTTTCTTTAGGGCTGATCGCGGGTCGGTTTTGGCCGGGTGCGGGTCAAAACCGACCCGACCCGCACACGTGCGGGTTGAAGAAAACTAACCCGCAACCGCCCGCGGTGCGGTTCGCGGTTTGTGCGGGTGGGTCACTTGATTGTGCGGGCGGGTGCGGTTCGGTTTGCGGTTTGGTTTTTTTTTTTAATTAGGCTTAGTTATGATATTAATTTGAACAAATTTGACATGTTTGGCTACTTTTTAATAACTTTTTTTTATTATTTATGAAAAAGTTATAAATTAAATTTCATGATAACATAAATGCCCATATAATAATATAATAAATTTTATATTCTTCCAAAATACAAAAATAATTGATAAAAAAAAAATCTTAAATAAAGGAGGAGAATCATTGACAAGTAAACAAAAAAAATCGGCAGTGGCTCAAGAGAATCATTGACAAGTAAACAAACCAAAGAAATCTATGCCCTACAGATCTTAGCCGAAAAATCTTAAATAAAAAAAAATTAAAACAAATATTCATATATTTTAACAGATCTTAGCCCTACATCTGACTTTGAACCTCAAGAGAATCATTGACAAGTAAACAAACCAACAAACCAAAGAAATCTATGACAAAGGAGATCGAGATCTATGAACAACCATCATATGCACAACCATCAAAACCTTACAAATATCAATGAAATAAAATTTAAGAGAGAGGAGATAATGAGAGTAGAGAAGTAGAGAGGCAGTTAAGGTTTCAGATCCACCATGAACACTGTCTGTGGTAGTTGGGAAAAGAGAGACGATGCCGAAGGAGGAGAGAGGGAACTTCTGGAACGCTGCCAACGAGATCTGCTATCACCGCTGAAATTTGTTCGCCGATCGAAATGGAAGAGGAGAGAGACTATTCGACGATCGAAATTGAATGGACTACTGCGACGATCTATTCCCAGTGACGATCTAAGGAGACGCCGTTGACCTCGGCGGTGATGGAAGCGACGTCGCTGACGCCGGTGGTAAGGAAAGCGACACTGCTCTGAGAGAAAGAGAGATAGAAAGGGGGGGTGAGTGTTTGAAAGAGGGTTGAGTTGAGAGGCATCCAAAGCTTACCTAAATAAATAAAGGGTTTATTTATTTTATATATATTAATACGCGGGTTGCGGGTTGCGGGTTGCGGTTTGGATAGGGTCAGAACCGCAACCCGACCCGAACCCGATTTTTGACAGAATCCTTGACCCGCACCCGCCCACCTACCTATATCGAAACCGCCCAAAAGGCTGCGGGTAGGGTAGGGTCGGGCGGTTTGTGCGGGTGGGTGGGTTCTATGCCCAGCCCTACTTTTCTTGCATGATATGTTAGCCCTGTTTGTAAGCATTTCTGGGTTTCGACCCAAACTGTAAAGTGCTTTATTTTGAGCCCCTCTTCAACTTTTTTTAAAGGCTCTTCACTGTTTGAGGCCAGCTACTGCCTCTTGCTTTCTATCTCTCTTTCAGGGCCATTTTGACATCATATTGTAGCCTTACTTATGAGCATATTCGAGACTTACCATAAATTGTAAAGTGTCTTGTTTTAAGTCCCTCTTAAACTTTGTTGAAGGGCTCTTTTTTGTTTGAGGCCTTTTTCTGCCCTGTTTGTTCAATCTCTCTTTTAGGGCCATTTTTGCATGATACATTAGCCTTATTTGTGAGCCTTTTTGGACCTCGACCTAAACTGAAAAAAGTTTTTTTTTAACATCATCTTCATGTTTGTTGAAGGTCCCATCTCTGTTTGGAGTCATATCCCCCCTATGCATGCTTCATCTCTTCATGATTAGAGCCATACATGTGAGCATTTGCATTGGCCTTGTTTTCGACTCTTAGCCACTGAAATCCAATGAATTTTCAGGGGCCTTGGTGTATTCTTGAGGGCCAAAATCAGAGGGGGGTGAGCCCCTCTCTCCTTGTCTTGTTTGGGGATCTTTTAGGCCTTCCAAAGGGACCCTATTTTGTATGCATCAAAGTCTTGTTTCAGGCCTCATTATGTGAGTTTTGAGGTCTACCTTGGTGCTGTCCAAGGCCCTTTTGGCCATATTTTATGTCTATGATGCATGTGTAGACCAATCCCATTCAAGGCCTTTCAAAGAGGCCTTTCTTTGTATGTTTCCTAGACTGATTTCAGGGCCATTTTTGTGGGTTTTAAGGCTATCATAACTCATTTCCAGAGTTAGTTTGGTCATGCTTCATGTCTATTTTGCATGTGCTTAATAACCCCTTTGTATGCCCTCTAAAAGAACCCATCATTTGTGCATGTGTTGGCTACTTTTCAGAGGTTATTTGGGCGTGTTTTGGAATATTTTATTCACTGATTTTTGCTGGTTTGATGAGTTCTCACCTGCTTCATATACATGCCATGTAAACCATGTTTGCTAGTCAAAATTGCATGTTATTTTAGTCCATCTTGCTAGCACTTTTTGGCCACACTTTGAACTGGAAATGTACATATTTTGGGACTTTCTTGGCTCTGTCTTTAGACTTCATGATCAAATAATGCATGCTTTTCATAGCTATAAGCCATTCCATGTGCCTAGTTTTGAGTTTCGGGGTTCATCTCATGCATCGGGTGCCATTTTTCCATGTTTCGGGACCATTTAGCATCATATTTCAGTGCTAAAATTTGCATGCTTGTATGCCATATTCCATGCCTTGCCATGCTTTGGTAGAGTGGCATTTGATGCCTTAGATTCGATCCTTGGTTTGCGTGCATGTGCGCACGCATTTTGAGTGTCTCATTTTCATCTTATGGCCGCTGATGTGAGTGTGGCTGAGGTCCACTCATGTTGGTGTAAGCCCATTATGCATTGTGTATGTTATTTCAATTCATAGCATTGCGTATGCTAGGTTATATGTTAGATCATTGTGTATGCCATGTTACATCGTGCGTTGTGTATGCCATTTCATAGTATTGTGTATGCTAGGTTGCATGTTAGGATTGTATTCATACATGTCATGCATATTGCATTGTATTTGGGATAGGAGTTAGCCCGAGCATGGGGAACGAGGGACGTTTCGTACTTCGAGTGACGGAACGTGTCTCAATTCCCGGTCACCGACACTCCGGATCATCCATGATGGAGTCTCGGTCTTGTTATGTTTATATGTGCATTCATTTCATATTAAGTCGTGCAATTTGACTCCTCGGCCATCATGCATCGAGATGCGTGATTGGTGGCACGAGGACTGAGGACTACACTCCCTGAAGAGTAGTCAAGCATACATATGTGAAAATATATTGCCATGCCCCTTTCTTGCTCTCTATTGCAGCAAATCAGAAACCGACAGTCTTTTGGAGCTTCGTGCAATATTCCGGGCTTAATTATAAATAGAGGCTAATTGGGGCATCGCGATGGATTTTCGCGCAAGGCAACTCAAGCATGCATCATTCGTCATTACGGAACAGAGCCGAGGCGGTCCATGGATTTGCGTGCCATTTATTACTTTCCTAGATTAATTTGTTAATTAATTAGGATTTTGTACTTATTCGGACTGTACTATTCATTCGGACTGTATATTATTTATTCGGACCCTCTGCGCGAGGGCAATGTTGTAATAAGTGTGCGTGCGTGTGATGTATGTCTTCCAACCCCACGTCTTTCTCCATTTTATTTACCAGCTTATGATGGTTAGATTAGGGCATATTTCAATTATCATACAGTATGATAGCATGTTTGCATTCATTCATCTGTTTTGCATGCACCGGGCTCGGCGCATCATACTCACTGCATTGTATTTCAATTCCAAGTTGAATACATGTTAGCTGTAGCATTTCACATGCCATGTTTAGAATAGAATAGCCGAGCCTGCTATAGTTGCATTTTTGCATGTGTTGCATTAGGCATTTCAGCATAGTTAGGATCATGCATGGATTTCTAACATAGCTTCTGTTTTGGCTTGGAGTACTCGATAAGTTTTTATGCTTTAGCATCCTTGCACGTGTGTGAGTGACTGCCATGATAGCATGCTTACCATGAGGTTATATGCTTATGTGATATATCTGCCCGAATGCCTGTGGGTAAAGGTTGGGTTATTTGGATTGGAACAATTCATTCACTGTGAGTTTTAAGCCCACTAGATAGTGGCAAAACCATCTTTTCTAAGCCCACCCAAGGGTGGCAAAATCTGCATTTTAAGCCTACTTGCGAGTAACAAACCATTTTCAAAACAAACATGAGATGTGTTGTTCCAGTTCAGGCGATCCGGTCTATACTTGTATGCTGTGCGCATCACGTAGTAAATCTAGGCTAATAACCGGAATAAGAACACATAATGTTTTCAAAACTAGATATCATGGTTAGTAGAAGCCGATCTTTGATCGGGCGAGCGGGGGTGCTCACGAAGTGGCCTTCCCCAATCGTACCCAAGTTCCCGAGCCGAGGCAACTTTGGTGATGACGGACACATGGCCTTAGGCAACGAGTCAGGGTTTCCTAAATTTCTCAAAATAAAATATTTAGGTGGGGACTATGTATCTGGCAAAGCAGTCCATGTTTGGCACTTCTTTCTAAAAATCTATTTTTTCAAAACGATTTGCCGGATTTGAACTCTTTGGTTCAGATTTAGAACTGTGACATTTGAGTCCGAACTGTAGTGTGCCCAAAACGAACGGAACGGGACTCATCCTCCCGGGGGCATTTGAGGACGTCTACACAGGCACACGCTTTTTGTAAGGTTGAAGGCAAGCGTGTGGTCCTTATCAGCGAGCACCGAGTCTGTGCTAGTTATAGCTCGGTTCTTGTAAGTTATTTTTGGAACCTATTCTGAAGGGCTAGCTCGGTCAGAAGGCACAGGCTCAAAGCTTGGCATCGTGGTGTCAGGAAGCACGGTATCCTCATTAACCAGGCGTTGCGGCTCAACTAAAGCGGTTCGTGCACGCTTGCTCAGCCGAGATGTGAAGGCCCTCACTGTTGAAAGGGTGACCACGGTATCGCGGGGTTGACCAGATGGTTCCAGCCTGATTTGCGCTTCACCGATGGTCTGTTTGGTTATAAGTGCTCGCACGACTCTCTTCTTTGCCATTTCTTGTTCTTCTATTAGAGGGATCAAATTGATTTGGGGAAGTGTGGGATCTGGCTCCCGGGGAGGCTCTAGAAGGAAGTCAATGACTCTAGTCTTCCTCCTTCCACTGTATCGGTAGGTCGGTTCGAAGTTAAGCAGCTCAGCCCAACCTCGATGATGGTACCAAAGCACGGCACGAAGGGCGTCTTGGTTGGCGTATTGTTATTGTGATTTTAGCTAGTTTAAGTCTGCATAATAAGAAAGGCAATGGTTAGCACGGTGTAAAGTTATAGCCTGGAATAGCAAAACAAAAAGTAAACTGAGGTATCCTTACCAACAGTCCCTTTATTCCAGTTTATGTTATAGCCCGGTATTTGGGCTTCTTAGTCTTCAAAATTGCCCGAACCCCAAAAAAAATTGTCGTCATTTAAATCCTTATCCGGTGTATTTTTTATAATTTTCTCTCGGCCTCTCCGCACTCTTAAATAGTACACCCAACCGTTATCCTTTTGGCCGAGTGAATATTGATGTAAAAGCTCGACCAATCCGAGGTTGAGACCAAGCCGGCGGTTTAGCTCGGCAATGCTATTTGTTATTCTGTAAGTATTGGTACTGAGTTGGGTTGGGCATAGTCTTGTCTACTTGAGGAATTCGCATATCAGTGGTTGTACAGGGAATCGGAGACCAGCCTCTACTATTGATATTACGATAAAGGAACGAAGCCCGGTTTTCCCCAGGGCGTCGTATCTAGTTCAGCTAAAGATAGATGGACATCGTCAGGAATATTATAGTCTTTACGAAATTCAGCAATAGCCCCAGGTGAGTCTACCAAGAACCAGTATTCACCCATTTAACTTAAATTGTGTACCAATTAACACGATAGCCTAGCTCCGTGTTAAGATGACGTTGAATGTCTCGGTTGAGCGATAGTGCAAAGGTGTGCCTGGCCAACCTAGTCAAGTCTGTGAAGTGGAGATAAAAAGTGTTATGCTCAGATAACTGGACCGGGCTAAGTAAAACGGCAAAATAAATATAACCCTAGTTCGGCTAAATGGGTTGCAACCCGTTCTTAGTTCAGTTGTAGCACAAGTTTCTAGCTTAGTTATTTAAACAGAAAGGTTCTTAGATCGGTCGTAACACAAGGAGTGACTCAAGGTTTTAGCTCGGTTATTGGGTGAGGTTTTCTAGTTCGCTCGTATACGCACCTATTACAAACAGGTTCCTAACTCGGTCGTGGTGTTATTTTGGATCAAAAAGATCGCATTCCAGATTGATTGAGAAATCCAGCTAAAGTGTGATTAAGGTTTGGGCATGTGATTTTTGGAGATTTAGTGGTTCTTACCCATTTATGTTAAAACTACAGGAGTGCGTTTCGAAAAACATGTGTATATATTTCTATACTCTACATACTTACAGAATAAACGAAAAAAGAAAGGCATTGAGCCACTTACAGCTTTAAAATGAAAGGGCGGAGATTAAAACAGTACCAGCTAGAACATAAGCTTTGCAGGTGCTATAGTCATGAAAATGGAGACTCAAAAGGCAAGGAAGAGAAGATGAACAGTGGCGTATTTGGTTCAAACGAGGGGTTTTGTATAAAACACAAAAATGGGCGGGATTGTTCAAAATTTTCGTGGTACAAAGATGCCTGAGACAGGTGTACCTGACCAGTGGGAACAAGCCACGTGTCCAGGGGAATAGATATCGATTTAGACGTGCATGAGAGGCGGAATGACGTGCAGACCAATTGACAAGACGTTTTTGGACCGGACAAATCAGTAGTCCAATAACAAATGAGCTCAGTTGGAGGCCTGGACCTTTAGCTCGACTAGTAACAAGTAAACCCAAATCATACGTTGCAGATGGGATTAAGGGGCAATTGAGAGGGAGATTTTATGTGAACTGGGACCGAGCTAGGTCCAGATATCGTAATGGACCGAGCTATGGGCTAAGGTGAATAGGCTTCGCAACTTGGACCTTGCTCCCTATTAGCTCGGTCAGAGATAGTTGCAATTAGCTCGGTCTAAGAACTCCGAACCGAAGGATAGGTGAGGACCGAGCTAGGCATTACCCATGAAAGTACCAAGCTGAGTGCTAGAGGGCTAGTTTAAGCTCGGTTGTGCTGTTATTCTACCATGGTAAAACTATCTCACTTGGTTAAGCAGTGGGAAGGGTGTAGAAAGATGAGCATTACCTTTCTGATTCCTAGGAGGACTCTGCTAAAGAGAGTTGAAGTCCTACTAGGATTGTGCCATATGGATTTTATAAAAGCTCATAGCAGGACCTATGTACAAGTATCACAATTTTGACTCTCAAATACACAGAGCTTTTGTCTATTGCCTTTTTGCTGACTTAGGCATCGGAGAGGTATCCGGCACACACCCGCCAGTTAGCTCACGTTTGTGCTTTCAGGAAGCAAAGCGATAACATTTGGAGGAGTGCAAACTTGATCAACATGTCTGTCACGACCTTGCTGGACGCTGTTACAAGGTACCTACCATTGGAAAAGTTGGCATTAGCTTTGATGATGGCCTCAAGAAAGTTGTCACACTATTTCCATGCCCACACCGTGATCATCCTAACGGCTTTTCCATTAAAGGCCTTGTTTGAGAGGGCGGATTTTTCTGGACGAATCTTGAAATGGGCAGTAGAGTTGGGGCACTTCGATATCAAGTTTCAACCCAGAACCGCAATAAAAGCCCAAGCCTTAGCAGACTTTGTAGCTAAGTTCACACCAGGAAGTCATCATATTTGCCCGATCGATTTGACCAATGCAACCAAAGTAAGGGGGGGAAAGTGTTGCGGGAACTGCGCAGCCCCTAATACAGGATGCCCAGCCACATTGCAAGCCATACAAGATTGAGGACAGAAAGGAAAGAGCAAACCATGCTATTCCCAGTGCGAACTCCTCAAAAAGTAAAGACTTGAGGCAGTCATACAGTGAAGTTCAAACCCCAACAACGGACATCAACTTGGAAAAAAAATTCAGCAACACCTATGATCCCAAGACATCATCCGATCCCTCCATTTGCTGGAAACTATTCGTTGGAGAGATGTGGAAACTCTTCGTGGATGGAGCATCCAACAGGCACGGTGTAGGACTTGGCATAGTCCTCATTTCACCATATGGTCTAACAATTGAACAGGTAGTCAACCTGGGCTTTCCAGCATCCAACAATGAAGCGAAGTATGAAGCACTGTTAACAGACTTAAAGTCAGCACTTTACATAAAGGCCACGGAGCTGATGGTTTACAGTGACTCCCAGCTGGTAGTAAACCAGATTTCAAGTGACTACTAGGCAAAAGATAAGAAGATGGCTAAGTACCAAGAGTTAGTCAGAAAGGAGATCAACGAAGGTAGAACACATTCCTGCCACTCAGGAGATCGTGACAGGAGAGTCGTACCATCACAAACTAAAAGCAGAAGCCTCAGGACAAGCAACACACAGTCAAGGACTTCCAAGACTCGTTACTCCAGGTCTGAGAGAATGAGGACTGAAAGGTCTTGTACGGAGGGAAGCAATTATAGGCCCTAGTATACGCACCAGATAACATCAAAGCACATGGAGTTGCCTAGGTCGGCAGACTTGCGGACAATGCTAGAAGAGAGGACTCGAAGGAGAGATGACGCTCAGGCATGCGACCCCTAAAGGGCTTTGCTCTGCAGCAGTTGGCTCCTCAGATACATAGAAGTGTTGAGGTTGGAATGCCAATACCGCGTCTTGCCTACGAACCAGCAGACAAAGCGCTAGCAAGGTTACAAAGCTCGCCATTCGTTTCGGTAATAGAGAATACACCGTTACCCTTGGGCTTCCATCAGCCTAAATTCACAACTTATGAGGGGAAGTCAAACCCCTACATGCACTTGAGCCACTTTCGCCAGGTTATCGCCGTGTATAAGCGAAACAAGGCTCTAATATGTATCATGTTTCCTTCTAGCCTTGGCAATCTGGGTTTAACATGATTCGAAAGGTTGCCAGAAAGTAGCATAGCTTCATGGGCGCAACTAGAAGAGGCATTTATGACCAGATTCATAACAAACACCAAGACGACAGTGGAGATTGACTAACTTCTCACCATAGACAAGGGCGAGAAGGAAACATTGAGGTCCTACAATAGTCGATATTGGGAGACTTTCAGCCAGATTGGGGATTACCCTACAAACTTCGCCATCGCACAGTACAAACGGGGTTTACCGATCGGTAATAAGTTAAGGGATTCAATGACAATAACACTGTCTCTTACTATGAAAGCCCTGATGGAGAGAGTGCACCAGCACATCTTGGTAGAGGAAGATGGGATGCGCACCAAGGCAGAGTCCGATACAAACAGCGATGTCGGACAAAACACCCTCAGTAAAAGTTAACACAGTCGACAAGAAGGACCGACCACGCAAAAATCTTTGCCTAATTGGGGGCAAAGTGGGTTGACATGTTTGACAAACTCTTTCTAACAAATCTTTGCCTAACTAGGGGCAAAATGGGTTGGCAGGTTTGATCAACTTTTTCTAAACAAATTTTTGCCCGACTGGGGGGCAATAAAGAAGGTTGGCAGGTTTGACCAACATTTTTCCCATTCTTCATCCAAGATAAGGATCTAGGCTCAAGAAGGTTGGCAGGTTTGACCAACACTCTTTTCATTCTTCAGCCGAGATAAGGATCTAGGCTCAAGAAGGTTGACAGGTTTGACCAACACTTTTTTCATTCTTCAGCCGAGATAAGGATCACAGCTCAAGAAGGTTGGCAGGTTTGACCAACAAAACTTTTGCACTCTTTGGTCGGGATGACAGTTACCTCGGCCAAAGTAGGTTGGCAGGTTTAACTAACAAAATTTTTAGACTCCTTGCCTAACTGGGGAGCAAAGGCGTTTGGCAGGTTTGACCGATAAAACTTTTTGGCACCCTTTAGGCGAGATCAGGATCTAGGCTAAAGGCGGTTGGCAAGTTTGACCAACAAAAAATTTTTAGACTCCTTGCCCAACTGGGGGGCAAAAGAGGTTGGCAGGTTTGACCAACAAAACTTTTTTGCAACCTTCAACCGAGATCAAGATCTAGGCTAAAGGCGGTTGGTAGGTTTGACCAACACAAAATTTTTGCACTCTTTGGTCGGAATGACAATTATCTCGGCCAAAACAGGTTGGTAGGTTTGACCAACAAGTTCTTTGGATTCTTCAGCCGAGATACATATCTCGGCCAAAAAAGGTTGGCAGGATCAGGTAAGGCCAAGCTAATTAGTTTGGCTAGACATGTAGTTGGAATGATACAAAACATTGAAAAAGAAACACAATAACCGCACCAAGAGATCGAAAATTTTCATTAATTGGAAGATAATTACAAAATGTGAGACATATAACCCAGTTACACAGAAAGAATGACTCATCGTACGATTGCGAACTCGAAGGATATATACGTTAAAGGCAAAAAGGCGGGACTATTCAATTTTTTTGCATAACGGCTGTAACTGGAGAACGGGGCTAATGGGGGCACGCCACATGCTAGATTAGTGAAAGGACGTGCTGAGCAACTGACAAGACTTATTAAAACCGAACAACTTTTCTAGCTTGGCAGAGTTAGGCGTTCTTAGCTCGGCCGGAGGAAAATAATCCCAAACATGCTACGCAGATGGAATTAAGGGGTAATTGAGAGGGTAAATTGTAAACAAATTGGGCCGAGCTAGAAAAAGTCTTCTTTGGAAGTTAGGCTGCGCAATGGGCCGAGATAATAGCTGATGTAGCTCGATCTTGAGCTAAAAAGACACTAGGTCCATCAGAAATGGGTTGTTAGGGGCTGGACCTAGCTATCTGAAGGTAGTCCTTTATCGGACTAAGATGTTGTCAATGGAGAGGGCCGAACTATGTGTAGCTTGGCAGGGTGCAATTCGGTAAATCAACTTTCGATCACACGGCTCAAGCGGCAGGGGACCGAGATAAGGTAGCTCGGTCAGAAATGTATATCCCAGCATAAGGGGGTAGCCATCTCACTTAGCTTGCAGTGATGAAGTTGTTCTAAGGATAAGCATTATCTTTAAGCATGAGACTCTTAGAAGGACTCTGCTAAGGAGAGTTAGAGTTCTACTAAGATTGTGCAAATCATCTCACTTGGTTGGTAGTGAGTAGAGTGTTATCAGGATAGACACTCTTCACTGGGAGTACGATTCCTAGAAGGACTCTTATAAGGAGAGTTGGAATCCTACTAGGATTGTGCCAGGCAGAATCTATAAAAGCTCATGACAGGACCTATAGACAGGTATCCCAATTCTTACTCTGGAATACACAGAACTTTTATGTCTATTGTCTATTTGCTGACTTAGGCATCGGAGAGGTTTCCGGCACACACCCGCCAGCTAGCTCACATTCGTGTTTTCAGGTGACAAAGCGACGATGTTTGGAAGAGTGCAAACTTGATTAACAGGATTATACGAGAAGATTATTTCTTTGCTCGTACACCTATAAAAACCAAAGTTTCCAACATGGTATAGAGAGGGTTTCTAGGAGATGAAAGTAATACATTTTTCTAATTGATAAAATTAAAATGTACAAATTTATAAATAAAAATAGTAAACTATTGCTAATAATCTAAATAACCCTTAGATGAAATTTGGGTGAAGCATAAAGCAATGCATTCTCAAAAGAAAGACAGAAGCAACCCGTATGGATGCCAAAAGGAAGTATAGTATAGGGATAGAAAGCCTAAGATCAAGCCAAGTCCAAGACCAAGCCCAAAGATGATACCAAGGCCATGCACACTATATACATGCCCAACCAAAAAAAAAAAAAGTCCTCCAACGCTGCTATTTTTTAAAAATATTGTTAGAGAAAAAGAGATTAATTTCTTATGGCTCCATTTGGGAAGAGTTATTTAGGATTTTTTTTTGGCTATTTTAGTCACAAAAGATAAAATAGACTATTTTAGTCACAATAAACAAAACATCACATCAAATTCATAATCATTACACTCTTCTCTCACAAAAAAAGTTTAGAAAGTGAAAAAAGTCAAAAAGCCAAAAAGTCCTTTCCAAATCAAGCTTTTTAACCCAGATTAAAATAGCCAAAAAAGTCAAAAACCCACTTCCCAAATGACACCTATGTGAATTTTTATAATTTTTTAATTGAATCACCTATGAATTATTACGAGTTTAAAAACTTTGTATTCAAATAATTATATAATTTTAATAATTATTAATCTATTAAAAACTATGCTTGACTCACCATATGTTTGACAAAATTTATCTCATCCCTTTCTTCTGTCCTCACTAATAGAGGAATTCTAACTCCACCCCTGTTCCCATCCCTTTCCTCCTTGTCACCACCTCACCTCCTCTCTGGCCGATTGCCTCTTTTCTTGACATTCACTTGCTGTCCACCTCTTGTTTATTTTTCAAAATACTAGGTTTTTATATACGTGGAAAAAAAAAGAAAAAAAAGAAAGTAGAAGAATGGACTGGAGGGATTGGGTGGCGGTTAGAGGTAGTGGTAGTGGAGGAGATGGCAAGGGATGGATATGAATTAAGGTTTAGAAGGTTATGAATGAGATAATTTTAAAATTATGATGGGGTGGCTTAAGAAGAATTAAAAATATTCACATTTTGATGTGGGTGTATTTTAAAAAATTTGTGTGTGCAAATAGCAGCTCTCCACTTACATCATTTCATTTATTTATTTTTTTATATATTATTTTATGCTTATATAATATCACTTGTTTGATTTAATTTGTAAAATTCAATCGGCTTAAATATATAACCTTTATAGCAAGATTCTAACATTTCTTCCATTAAAAATTAAAAATTAAAAATTCTGTCATGAATCAATCAACAAATTTGATTCTCAAAATGGTCTACGAGACTAGCAAACTTGGACCCAAAATGCATTTTTGACTCTTGTTTTTTGTTTTTTTGTTTTGTTTTCAAAGGGGCTCTTGAGCCTACACTGTTGTTCTATGTAGAATTTAGATTTGTTGAATTTAGGGTTTCAATAGCAAAAGTGAAGTCAAAGAGATTTGTGAGTTCCAAAATAATTTCTCACATGGACTGTTGTTGAGATTCAACGAATCTTGTGTATAGGGTCCTCTCATTTTATAGGAGATAGATGATATTTATTTAGGATATTTGATCCCAATAGCCAGGATATTTTTCTACTCTTACAAAATTCTACTTGTTTGTCGGAAAATAAAAATATATATAAAAGTTGGTTTCAGTAATTCATTTTTTCACAAGAAAAAGATAAAAATAAAATTAAAAAATAGGAAGAGAGAAGAAGGGTAGTTATTTTTCAAATTAGCATAATTTAAACCTTTCAATTTTAATTTATTCAAATTTTAAAGCTAAAATTCCAAATTTAGCAAATTCATATTCTAAGGGTAATTTTTCTTGATTGGATCTTAAGGAATAACCACGTGCTAATGGAAATGTTTATCATTTGCTTAATACTCCCTCCCTCCCATAATATTAGTCCCTTATTCCATTTTTCATTGTCCCAAAATATTAGTCCCTCTTCAAAAATCAAGTACAAAAATAATATAAATTTCCTATTTTACCCTTCTTTTAAATTCATAAATAATATAAAAAGTACAATTATGACATTGATATTCCCAAAAAAATTGTACTATCAAAGGGTAATTTTGGAAAATCAACTTTTTTAAAGTACAATAATTATACTACCAAAAAAAGTTAAATTCTCTAAAAGAGACCATTATTTTGGGACGGAGGAAGTATGACAAAAAGGTGTATTTTGCCTATTCGCTACAAAGTAGGTCCCTACACCATTGCATATGCAAAGCAACATATTACACATGTAATACAAAAAACCTAATTTAATTTTATATGTAAAAAATAAATATTATCTACATATATTTAAACATTTTATTGTCACCCATGACCAACTCTCAGCAGCAGATAACAAGGTGCAGATAACATTTTATTTGGTTTTATGTAATAAATCGGAAAACTCTTTCAGTACACACTTCTCAAGGGTGTGTTATCTGCACCTTTGTTAAGCATTCTTGTGGACCATATTATATGTAATTTTCTAACAAATGTTATACATATAATATTATCATAAAAATATATAATATTATTAAAAAAATGCACAGCTTTATTTTTTAATTATAAAAAATTACGTAAAAATCAAAACATTTTAATAAAGTTTTTTTTTTTAATTCAAAAAGTATCTTGTTGATATATATGGCAACAAAAATACTCGGTGGCCCGAATTTGTGTAGCCCGAATGACTCGAATGTGTCAAAATGACGTCATTTTATACTCAAAATAACGTCGTTTTGAGACATTCGAGTTAAGAAATTTCGAGCCACCTAACATTATTAATATGACAATCTTCTTTTATATATGCTAATTTGAGAATCGGTAAGGTGTGAACTTGTATGTTAGGAGGCATGATGGCCCTTGTGGATTATTTATATAAAGAGTCAAATACCCAATAACAGCAATGATAGAGACCCCCTTTGTAGAGGGCCCCCACAACCCTCTTTATGATCCACACCATTCATGATGTGGACCCCACACATCATGAATGGTGTAGATCAGTAAGGAAGTTGTGGGGGTCCTCCACAATGGGGGTCTCACTCATTTTTCTACCCAATAAATGCTAATCTAACTGAAATCATACAAATAACAACTTGCAACAATATTTTATCCCCATTAACAGATAGAGGGTGGGTGTTGTGATAGCCCTCTGAATATATTCTGAGTCTATTAAATTATTTATATTATGGAGTTTGTTGATCGTATTATTTAATAAAAGATGAGATTAATCGAACATAAGTTTTAGTAAAAAAAAACACTTTTTAACTTTTTTTACCTTAATGTCATAACATGGATCCATTGCCTCTGTAATACAATTATTTGCTATATAATAAACAGCAGCCATCGTGGTCAAAATGGTTGCACAGAAGTGCGGGATGGGCCCTAGAGAGAGAGTAGGGCTGTGCAAGGAATCCGTAAAATTCACAATCTGATCCAGTCTAGTTCAATCCGTTAGGTTTGAATTGATTTTTTGAATTCGTGATTCGGTTCCGGATTAAAGAATTAAAAATCCGTAGTCCACAGATTGATTTCGGATTGAACCCCATGGTTCCGGATTAGAACCGATCCGGACCGTATATAAGTAGTCTATATTTGTATTACACATCCTCCCCCATAGTATCTTTTATTATTCTATATAAAACCTAAACTCAAACCTAAACCCCGTATAATATCTTCTTTTATTACTTTTGTTTGTTAGTTTTTAGTTTTAATTTGTAATGATCTAAATACTTATGATAAAACCAATTTTCTGATGATTATTTAAATTCTAGAACATTATGTCGCTATTATAGAAAAACATGTTGTTATTGTGGAACTAATATAGCGCTATGTTTATATTTTTATGAAATTAAAGTGTTATATATATTTTTTTTGTTATTTAATTATGTGAATCCGTGGTCCTAAACAGATTCAATCCGTATTTAAATAGATTAATTCGGATTGGTTCCATGATTTAAACAGATTTGATTGAATTTAATTTTTTAAAAACCATTAATAACGGATTGATCCTGATTTTACCCCAATTCGATCCAATCCATATCATGCTCACCCTAAGGTAGAGCATCTGCCTTTGTGGTTGTAGGTGTGTCTTCTTTCTTTGCTTGGGCATGAATTTCAAAGCTCCCATCAACAATTATAGAGATTCATCAAAAGGAAAGTAATGTAAAAGCAACTTCTTTAAATTCATGAAAATATGCCGTTTGGTAACACTTACGTTTTCAGTTTTCTGTTTATATTTATAAAAAATTTAAAAATTCAAATAAAAACTTATTTGGTAAAATTTTTGATTTATAAATCAGTGGTCTCAGTTTATAAATTTGGCCAAAAAATATAAACACAAAAAATGTGTTTCCGTTTTGAGTTTTGAGTTTTTTTTTTTTTTTTTTTTTTACCACCTAACACTTGCCACCACCCGTCACCATTTTCCACCACCACCTCCCACCCCCCCACCACCACCTGCCACCACCACTCACCACCCACCTGCCACCACCACCCACTAGCCACCACCCACCTACCACCCACTCGCCACCACCACCCACCACCCGCCACTACCATCCATCGCCCGCCACCACCACCCGCCACCTACTTGCCACCATTACTCACCAGCCACCTACCACCCACCCGCCACCACCACCACCCACCACCCACTACCACCACCCATCCGCCTGCCACCACCACCCACTCGCTACCACCCGCCACCGTCACCCACCCATCCACCCACCCACCCACCACCACCACCACCACCACCCGCCACCACCTGCCATCCGCCACCCACCTACCACCACCATCTACCACCCGCCACCACCACCACCCACTCGCTACCACCCACCACCCGTCACTGTCACCCACCCACCTACCATCACCACCCACCACCACCCGCCATCCGCCACCCACCTGCCACCACCACCACCCACTCGCTACTACCCCCATCCGCCACCGTCGCCCACCCACCCACCACCACCACCCACCACCACCACTCGCCACCACCACCCACCCGCCACCACCCACCACCACCCGCCATCTGCCACCCACCTGCCACCACCCACCACCACTCGCCATCCGCCACCCACCTACCACCACCACCCACCACCCGCCACAACTACCACCACTACCACCACCACCACCCACTAGCTACCACCCGCCACCGTCACCCACCCACCCACCACCACCACCCGCCACTACCAACCATCCGCTACCACCACCCACCCGCCACCACCCACTACCACACGCCACTCACCTGCCACCACCACCCACCACCACGCCACCACCGCCACCACCAACTCGCTACCACCCGCCACCATCACCTATCCACCCGCCACCACCCACCACCATCCGTTATCCGCCACCCATCTACCACCACCACCCACTCGCTACCACCCGCCACCGTCACCGTCACCCACCCACCCACCCACCCGCCACCACCCGCCATCCGCCACCCATCTACCACCACCACCCACTCACTACCACCCACCACCCGCCACCATCACCCACCCACCCACCACCACCACCCATCCGCCATCACCCACCACCACCAGCTACCCACCACCCACCATCACCACTTTCCGCCACCGTCTGCCGCCGCCACTTGCCACCACTTGTCATTTCTCACTCTTTTTTATATTTTAAATTTTTTTTAAACATTTTGGCAATTACCAAACGCGTTTGTAGTTTATGTTTTTCTAAAAATAAACAAAAAATAAACAAAAACCAATTTATAAAATTTTTATAAATATAAACTGAAAACGTAAACGTTACCAAACACACCCTTTCCTTTTGGCTTTTAGCTTTGCATTGACCACACAGTACAATACAACAACAAAAGCTACACCTTTTCCTCCCCATTATTCTATGCATGCATGTGTGTGTTGTTTATAATGATATGGGTCGCCATCAATATGATCAATCTATTATAATAAGATAAGGGAGTTGCTATTTTTAATTCACTTTATTTTAAATATATATATATATATTTTATTCTTATTATATATAACAGGAACGTATTTAGAATAAAATAGAATAAAAATAATAATTATATATAATAAGAATAAAAAAATAAATATATTTAAAATAAAGTGGAGTGAAGATAACAAATTCTTAAGATAATCATGAAGTAAAAATATCACCACTATTTCTAGAATCCTGTAAAGGTCCTTACATATTTTTGTATGTGGTTTGGAAAAGTGTACTAGAAGAAATTAATCAAAATTCTTTACTTGTTCAGGGGTTGAGCAAAGGTCAATGGTAGGGTTGTTTAGGGGTAATTTAACCCCCCAAAAAAATTAAAAATTAAAAAAAAATTATATTTGGCGATTATTTAAAATAAATTATTATAAATTTATAAAAAAAAATTAAGAGTTTAATTATTAATGTTTATAAAGTTACTACTAATTTATAATTTTTTTTTAAAAAAATTCACTACATTGCTATTTTCCCTTTAAAAAAAATCAATTTTTGCTATAACAAAAAATAAATAAATAAATAAACAAACAAAGAAGTCATGTTGGCCACTAGTAAAAAAAATTAGGGTAAATTACACTAAGACCCTTGAGATTTCTATTTAATATAGATCTTTTCCTCACATTTAAAAAATTACACTTACTCTCTATCAAATTAAAATAACATATCTATCCCTTAGCTTTTATACATATAAATAATAAAATAATGGGTTAATTACACTAATAGTCCCTATAGTTTGGGACTTGTGTCACTTTGGTCCCTGACTTTTCAATTGTGACACATTTGACCATGAATTTTGAATCTTGTTTCAAATAAGGATTATTGAAAATATTATTAGATTTTTCAAAGGTAAAATCATCAATTTGATAAAATATAAACTAATTTGACAAAAATAAATGTCAAAAAAATATTTTTAATTTTTTTAAAATTATTTTTATCCACCAATGATAAAATTATGTAAAATTAATAAAAATTACATGAATAATTTTTTAAAATTAATTTTACATGATCATCATCCAAACACATAATAAAAATTAATTTGGTAAAAAAAATAAATGAATGTCTAAAAGATTTATCAATTTTACATAATTTTATTTTTAATATGTAGAAATAATTTTAAAAAATTCAAAAATATTTGTTCGACATTTATTTTTATCAAATTAGTTTATATTTTATCAAATTGACAATTTTACCCCTTGAAAAATCTAATTATATATTCAATTGTCCTTTTTTGGAACAAGATTCAAAATTCAGGATCAAATGCGTCACAATTGAAAAGTCAGGGACCAAAGTGACACAAGCTCCAAACTATAGGGATTATTTGTGTAATTTGCCCTAAAATAATGCTCATATTTTCATGTCATTTCAAGAGAAATAACAATCATCTTATTTGGTTTAACTCACACAAAAAAAATTTTAAAAAAAAAATCGTGTTTTTTTTATTTTCACTGAATTTTTTTTAATATTTTAAGCAATTTTTTTTATTTTTTAGATACATCTAATGTAGATATACTTAAGAAATATAATATTTTGTAATTTTTTTAAATTCACCGAATACAAAAATAAAAAATTTCAGTAATACTGTAATACATGTGAATAACGATGTTTGGTAATACTGTAATAAATGTGGGTGAATAGACGATAAAGAAAAAGAGTTATGCTAGGTATTCCAAATAATCTATCAAATTTTTTACCAAAACTCTCACATAGGTGTGGATCCACACACATGTGAGTTTGTACGGATCTCACACCCGTGCAAGAGCTTTGCTAGAAATTTTGGTAGATTATTTGGGGTTTATAGTATTTTCTAAAGAAAAATGATGGTGGAAATAAAAATGAAAAATTCTATTCATATATAAAAATTTATACAAAAAATATCATAAAAATGTTGTGACAGTGATATTGTTGTAAATATAAATCATGTTTATGGGTGTTTTGTTTTAAAGTGAAAGGTCACTATTAAGTTATATCATTGTGTTTAAAAATTTTATATAAAATTTGTGTTTGTATATCATCACTCAATAAGAATATGTTTAGATATAACTTAATGAAAGAAAGTTATAGAAGGTAGTCATGATGATAGGAAAAAAAATGGTAGGAAAAATGACAAAATGGTCATTTAAAAATTTTTAAGGCATGAAATCAACAATCTAGGAGGCAATTTATAATGAGATTACAAACCTCAGGAAATAAAATGTAATTTTTCAAACGTGAAGAGAGAATCTGTATTAAATAAAAATCTTAAGGGTCTCAATGTAATTTACCCAAAAAATTATGCCACATCATTTTTTTTAACTTAATTTTTTTAATATAACAACTTCCTAGATACTTTTAATTTTTATAAAAACCAAAAAAAATAAAATAAAATCGTCAGCTCAAGTCAAGCCACGAATTCCATTGCCCTTTTCCTGATTAAATAAATAACAACAATGCTTGGTAGCTTAAATTTTGATAGTTTAAATGGTTCGAATGTCTCAAAACAATATCGTTTTGAATGTAAAACGACGTCATGTTGATAAATTCGAGTCATTCAAATCATACAAATTTGATCTACCAAACATTTTTGGGCAAATTACACTAATAGTCCCTATAGTTTGGGGGTCGTGTCACTTTGGTCCCTGACTTTTCAATTGTGACACTAACAGTACCTATAGTTTGGGGCTCGTGTCACTTTGATCCCTGACTTTTCAATTGTGACACATTTGACCCTGAATTTTGAATTTTGTTCCAAATAAGGACAATTAAAGATACCATTACTCAATTTTAAGGATAAAGTCATCAATTTGATAAAATATAAACTAATTTGACAAAAATAAATGTCAAAAAAAATATTTTTAAATTTTTAAGCATTATTTCTACCCACCAAAGACATAATAAGAATTAATTTGGTAAATAAATAAATAAATAAATGCTTAAAAGATTTATTAATTTTATATAATTTTATCTCTAGTGGGTAGAAATAATGCTTAAAAATTCAAAAATATTTTTTTTGACATTTATTTTTGTCAAATTAGTTTATATTTTATCAAATTGATGACTTTATCCTTAAAATTGAGTAATGGTATCTTCAATTGTCCTTATTTGGAACAAAATTCAAAATTCAGGATCAAATGTGTCACAATTGAAAAGTCATGGATCAAAGTGACACGAGCCCCAAACTATAGGGACTGTTAGTGTCACAATTGAAAAGTCAGGGACTAAAGTGACACGACCTCCAAACTATAGGGACTATTAGTGTAATTCGCCCAACATTTTTCAATAAATAAATTGTGAAGTCAAAAATACATAAAATTCTAATCATTGATAACCTGCTACAATTTTGGTGATGTACAGTAATCTGGATTTAATGTAGATTATAAAAAAAAAGGCCCTATTTTTTTAAAAAAAATTTATAAATCACTCTACTGTATGTGACCTGCAATTATTCTTTATTCAAAAAAAATTTCTCACCTTCTAATGCAATTATTCAAAGAAGGAATTTTAATGTGTTTGGTTGACATGACTATAAACCTTTATGTTAGTTTGGCCATCACAAAGAAATTAGGTTCGTGAATAAAATTGTAAAATTGACTGAAAAAAAGGGGGGAAATTATTATTCAGCACAAATTAAAAAAATATATATTATTTTAATTATTAATTTTTATAATATTTATCATTTTTTGTAATTTTTTTTACACCACTGGGGTGTAGTTCCTTAAAAAAAAAAAAAAAAAAAAAAAAAAAAAAAAAAAGAAAGAAAAACAGAGAGAGAGAGAGAGAGAGAGAAGGGGGAGCTCTTGGTGAGCCAGGTGTGATGATCCATGCACCAAAAATAGATGCTGATGCCTCCATTGAAAGCTAAGTGAACAAGGATTACAAGTATTGCTAGCTCACATCACACAAAAAGATTATTAATGTATACAAAACAATTGTACTGTTTGTTGCCCTTTAGTTGTTTATATTTTTCTTTTTTCAATTTGAAAAAATTGTGTCATAATATTTAGTATAGTTTCTACATATAACTTATGAAATAAAAAATAATTATTAAAAGCAGACAAAGAAGTACTTTTAACTTTTGTTTGTAATTATCAACTTTAAAATAAAAAAAATTACTGCACCAAGTATAGGCTTGATCTCAATGTTATTGAAACTGGGCTAGAGAAGGAAGTGTGTAATTTATAATTTGGGAGAAATAAAAAACAATCTAGTTTGAATTTTCAGGATTCATTTTTTAAAAATTATATTTTTTTATTTTTCATATTTTTTTTTGTTTTTATTGAATTTTTTAAAATTTTTTAAGTAATTTTTTTAATTTTTAGATACACTTAACATAAATACACTTAAAAAGTATAATATTTGTGAAAAAAAACTTTAGAAAATTACAAATCATGAAAAAGTTTGGCCTCTTTTGGTAATTGGCTTTTAGCCACGTTTGTGAGTTTATAGCAAAAGTCAAAAGTTAATTTTTTTTTTGTATTTAAAGACATTTGTAAAGTTGGTTTTCATCCATTGGTGAAATTACAATTCTACCCATCATAGGTCAAAATGTGCTACATGAGTAAAATTGTAAATATTTTAAATTCTATATCCCACTTAGATATTTTTGTCCAAAACAGTACACCCTTTATTTTTTGAACTTACTCTAACATTACATTTGCTAATAGTATTATATCAACTGAAACTGAATAAATACTGATCATATTATTATTGTTACATAACTGAACTTGTCTCGGATGAAGTTTGATTTGGAATTTTAAATTCCTTAATGAATATGGAGTTATAGTTTAGGATTTTGAAATATATGTTTGTGTTAGTTTATGATTTGATTTAAGATTTTGAATGATTTGTTTGTGTTACGAATTGATTTTGTTGTATTTTTAATGTTATAAGTTTTAATTCATTAATTATTAATGTTAGAACATTTTAGAAAATGGAGAGAAAATGGCCCAAAATAAATATTTACAAAATGGGAAAAAAATAAGGCTCAAAAATAAATTTTTGAAGAAAGAAGTCCAATCCGCAAACTACCCGCAACCGCCCGCACATCCGCGAACCCTATCCGCACAAACCGCAAACCGCACTGCGGGCGGTTGCAGGTTGTCTTTTCCCCAAACCGCATAGATGCGGGCGGGTCCAAACCGATCCGCAAACCGTCAAAATCCGAACCGTGAACACCCCTAATATAAACAAATATTAATCAGAAAAGTCAAAAATAACTTTTTACTAACTTTTCAAATCACTTATTTAAAAAAAAACTAAAAACTTGATTAAAAAAAAATATTTTTTACCCACTTTTCCAAACATCCTTTTAAGTTTTAATTATTAATATTTATCATAGATTTGTAAGAATATTTTGAAAATACCTCTGATGTGATGTTTGAAGAACTGAGCCCTATGCTATAGAGTTCGAATCCTCTCCAGCCATACCTTTTAGCCTTTCTTCCTGTCAAGGGCCAGGATTTGGCCACATCACCAGGGCCAAAACCGGCGGCTCAAATCAAGTTTGGTTTAAAAAAAAATAATAAAATTTTTGATTCAACACAGCAGCAGAACTTCTCTCCCTTTCACTTTTTCTCTCCTCCCTCTTCGAAGCTCAAATCAAGTTTGGTTTTAAAAAAAAAAAAATTTGAATTGTTTTTTATTCAACACATCAGCAGAACTTCTCTCTCCCTTCACTTTTTCTCTCCTCCCTCTTCGAAGCTCAAATCAAGTTTGGTTTTTTTTAAAAAAATTTGAATTTTTTTTCATTAAATACAGCATCAGAATCCTCCAACATTTAACTATATCCAATTTCATGAATAAAAAAACCATTTCAGACTATAAAGGGAGCAAATTTCAGACTACAAAGTGAGCCAATTTAATGAACAAGAAAACCATTTCAGACCAAATTTCATAGTTTTTTGTTTGCCTGGTGTCACTCTCTTCTCTGGGAGCAACTCTTACCAAATGATCTTGCAGAACCACATTATAGATTAGACTATATATATATATATATGCGTGTGTGTGTGTGTATATATATATGACATGGGAGCAACTCTTAGACAGAGGGAGAGATGCTCAAATCGTGGCTCAAATCTTCGGAGTAAGACAAAGGGAGAGAGGGAGAGACCCGTTGATGTTCGCCGCTGATCGTCGTTAGCCAAAGCTTCGAACCGATCGTCGTTCACCAAAGCTTCAAAGAGGGATGAGGGAAAAAGTGAAAGGGAGAGAAGTTCTGCTGCTGTGTTGAATAAAAAACAATTCAATTTTTTTTTTTAAAGCAAACTTGATCTGAGCCGCAGGTTTTGGCCCTGGTGACGTGGCCAAATCCTGGCTCTTGACAGAAGAAAAGGCTGGAGGGTATGGCTGGAGAGGATCCGGACTCCATGCTATAAATCTTGGGAACAATTACATCCTACTGGGAGGAAAAAATAAATTTTACACAAATATAGAGTAGTGCAAATCAAACTTGTATTCCACAATCATTACTTGTGCCTCATTACAAAATTATTTACACTTCACATATTTTTGTAATTCTTGTTATCTATCACACTGTGTTAAAACTCTCCCTAAATCTTTTTAGTAGAATGGTGGAGAAACAGTTTGATAGTATTTGGTAGAGTTTTAGAATTATGATTTGATAATAAAATTATATTTTAAATTTGTGAGTTTTGAAATTATGATTTGAGTGTGAAAATTTGTTTGGTTATGATTTTTGAAAAGAATTTTGAATTGAGTGATGCGATATATGATATTTGATTCAAAAACTTACAACTCATAACCAAATAGACAACCCAAAATTCTATTCAAAACTCATAAAAAAAAATTTAAAAATTCTGATTTTTTTAAATTTAAAATATAAAAATAATAGGTGCAAAAAAAAAAATTTGTTCCGATCAACCGGCTAGACGTCCGGGAGGATGACCGGATAAAGTGTTTTCAAAGGTGGGTGTGAAATTAATTTTTAAAAATTCTAAACAAACATCACACGCAAACCAAAAGGTGGAATTATGATTGAAACGCTGCACCAAACACGACCTTTATTTTTATTGTAGTGCGTGTTTTATGTGTATATAGATGAGTTCATGTTTAGTGCAAGTATTTTTTGTGTGCCAATTTTATTTGGTTTTGTTTGGAATTTGGTTATTTTAATTGATTTTTTTAGTTATTATAGTCTTATTAAAAAAGTTATGTTTTATAAGATAATTGAATTTTTTTTATAATTGATTTAATTGTTGTAAGAGAAAAAATAAAATAATTATGATTTAGATGTAACATTTTATCTTATTAGTTATTTTAATTTATTTTGTCTTTATTGATTATTTTAGCCTCTAATCCGCCTCCAAACAATGTAATTATTTTATGATGGTCTTAAGGTTCGTTTGGAAAATGGGTTGACTTTTTGACTTTTTTGCTTTTTGGTTATTTTAGCATGAGGTTAAAAAGCCTTATTTGGAAAGTATTTTTTGACTTTTTTGACTTTTTATGAGAGAAATAATGTCATGATTATGGATTAGATGTAATGTTTTATCTTATTAGGCTAAAATGCCTATTTTATTTTTTGTTTTTTTGGCTAAAATAATCTTAAATCCACCCAGTGGTGAAGCCACAAGGGGACTAGGGGGTCACGTGTCCCCCCTAGATTTTTCATTTTTTTTTATGTATATAAATAAAATTTTAAACAAAAATAATATTTAAAATAAAATATCAAGGGCATTTTTAAATTTATGAAAACAATAGTGATTGTTTTATTGAAAATGACGTGACCACAATGAATTATATATTTATGTATGAAAATTTTGTGAAAAAATCTCAATATAAAGGTAATATCCATCATTATTGATATGCAAATGTAATTAATCTCACTGTATATATGTAAAAATTATTAGAATGTTAGTTATATGAAAAATGCTTCAGAGCTCGAATTTTTTGTGCCTCGAGTGACCCGAATTCAAAACGACGTTGTTTTGGATTTTTTTTTCTTTTTTTTCCCCATTTTATATCTGAAACAAAGGAAGGAAGAAAGAGAGAGACAGAAAAGGAAGAGAGAAGGAGGAGGGAACAGAGAGGAAAAGAGAAGAAAAAAGAAGAGGATCGGCGCCCGCCATCCTCTGTGTATACATAGATCTGTATCACTCTTTCTCTCTGTGTATCTCTCTCTCTGTCTCTCTCTCTCTCTCTCTCTCTCTCTCTTTGAAGTCTCTGTGTGATGATGATGATGTGTTGGTTATTGATGATGATGATGATGATGATGTGTTGATGATGATTTGAATCTCTCATATTCTCTTCTTTCTTCTTCTTCTTATTTCTTCGTTCCTCGTTCTTCTATCTTCTTCCTTCTTCTATGAGTTACGGAAAGGATGAAGAAAATGAGAAAAAAAGAAAGAAAGACCAGAACGACGTCGTTTTGAGATTTCAGACCACTTGAGCTACGGAAAATTCGAGTTACATAGCGGGATTATAGTTATATTTGCATGTGGAATTCATCTTTCATATGTTTCTTTACTATTGGCTGATAATATCATGTGTCAATAATAACGTGATATCTTTATCATATGAATTTTTTACTCAAATTTTATAAAAATTTGATTTATTTTACCATTATATAATTTATTTTACGACTTAAATATATGACTTTTTTACATTGTCTATAATACACTAGTTATACGCAATACTTTTTTTTCAATTTTACTCGAAATTAATTGTAAAATTTTATGTGAAATACTTTTGTAACAATTTATTTAATTTTTTGTACTTAATATTAATTCAAAAATTATTATTATCTTCTTATTGTTGATTATGAAAAAAAAACTATAATCCATAAGTATCTCTCTTAATTTAATTTTCTAACTCTGCCATTGAATCTATTCAACCCATTCTTCCTTAAGGAAGCCTCATTTATTTGTAATTTCTCCAATAAAAAAACATATTTTATTTCTCTAATATAGGGGTAAGATTCTCTACGTAATTTTTTATTCGGTACGTGCATTTGCTATGTGCATTTTTGTGTGTCCGTGTCAAAACTTCCAGCCTGACAACGAGATTGTGTTATATTTTTAATTTTTAATTTATTAGGCACACGAGTTCCTGACCGTCTGAAACATGCACATTTTTATTAGGTTCATTCAAGTAGATGACAATCGTTCCAAAAAAACAAAATTCAAGTAGATGACAAAAAGCAAAGGTACATTTTAAATTAAAAAAACAACGGTATATTTAAAAAAAAATAAGGAAGAATTATAAGCAGGCAGAAGAAAGAGTAAGTGACACTTAGGGGTTGTTTGGGATGACCTAAATAAGTATATTTTTTTATCTTTTTACGAAAAGATGTACAGAAAAGTAGAGAGGTGATGTGATGAAAAAAATATAAAAAGATAGATTATTTTGCAATTGCCAAACTTGGCCTTACATTTTCACAATTTTTTATTTGTATCCATCACAAATATACTTGCACCCTTTGGTCATGTTTGATTCATAAAACTAATAGTGAAGTATTAATAATTCTATTAAATTAGTGTGCTATTCACTATCCAATTGGATTAATATCTATTGGATTAATAATCTCACCCCTACCCCATTACTGATAATCCTACAAATTTGTTGGATTAATAATCCTAAACCAAAATGTTAAAACAAACATAGGATAATTGGGCCCACGGATTAATAATCACAATCCCATACTCTAATCCACCAAATCAAACATGTCCTTTATGTGTTGTAGTTTTTTTTTCTCTTTTCTTACCTGCATGTAATTCCCTACAAAAACAAAGGTACATTTTAATTAAAAAATATATTTTATTTATCAATTTTTAAAATTCTTTTCAAAATTAAATTTTCTCTCTCCTATTTTATTTATTTTTTAATTAATAAACCAATCAATCGCTTTTTCTCTTTTCTCTTTTCTATATCCTCTCTTATTCTCTCATATTCTAAACCTCAATCAATTAAATTTCTCTTATCTATCTATTCAATTAAAAAAAAAAAAAAAACTACAAATCATTTCAAAATTATTTTTAACATTCATAAACTAAACAAGTTTTTAATTTTTAAAATTCTTTTTAACAACTTATATTTTAAAATACAATTTAAAACTTAACACCCTTTTCAAAAATTAAACAAGAGGAAACCAAAATCTTCTTGACACATGTTTTTTGAGAGCAGTGCCTTATACCCCCAGTGGGGGTCGCACCCCCAGTGAGGTGGCGCACCCCCACTGGCTGACAGTCCAAAAAAAAAAAAAAACAGTTTTTTTCGCCCAATCACGGGCCTCCACCTCACTGGGGGTCGACCCCCAGTGGGGGTATAATGCATTTTCGGTTTTTTGAAGGAAAAATGCCTCATACAACCACTAGGGGTCGACCCCCAGTGAGGTGGCACTCTATAATTGGATAAAAAAAAAAACTATTTTTTTTTTTTTTTGGATTTCAGCCAGTGGGGGCGCGACACCTCACTGGGGGTGCGACCCCCACTGGGGGTATGCAGCAGTGTTGTTTTTGAAGTGATGTTAAAAATAGGGGCATGATTCCCTTTGTTTAGGGTTGTTCGACATATATTAAAAAAAAAGTATACTTTATGATTTTTTTTAAATCTTTTTTTTATCATATAATCTCTTTATTTTTTTCACATATTTTCATTAAAAAAATAAAAAATATAATTATTTAGCACTTTTTAAAGAAAAATACTATAGACTCCAAATAAATTATCAATTTTTTTACTAAACCTTTCGCATGAATATAAGACCCACACAAATCACATGTGTGTGGGTCTTACACCCATATGAAAAGTTTGATAAAAAAAATTTGATAATTTATTTAAAATCCCTAACATAACTCCTTTCCAAATAATCTCTTAGATTTGGATTGGACAATACTATCTAAGCTCGCAAGCGTATTATAAATTCTATTTTCAAAACTTTAGACTTCGTTTGGTTTAATTTTGAAATTACGATTTGAATGTAGAGTTGTGATTTAATTATGGAATTATGAGTTAAGTTTTGAATAGAGAAAAATTGTTTGGTTATAAGTTTTGAGAAGAGTTTTGAAAAGAGTTTTTTAATTTTGAATTTTGGAAAAAGTTTTTAGTTGTATTTTGAGTTTTGAGTTTCTGAATTTTGAATTGTCTTTTGAAATTTTTTGGATTTATTGTTTTAAAATATTTAAAAATGTTTAAGAAAATTTTATTTATTTTTATTTTAAAGACTTTATTTTATTTTGTTAATATTTTAAACTCAAATCATAACCAAACACATAATTCAAAACTCAATCCAAAAACTATTTTCAAAACTAATGACCAAACACATAACTCAAAACTTATAACCAAACTTTTTTCAAATTCTATTAAAAAAAAAATTCAACAAAATATTTTTTATTTTGTCCTTTAAATTTTTTTATTTTATATTTTTTGAGAAAGATTATTTTTCAAAAAAGATTTTTTTTTTATTTTTTTAAAAATAGTTTTTTTATTTTTTATTTTTTCATAAGACAATTTTTGTTATTTTTTTAAGTATTGCCAAATAATTGTTATGATTTAGATATATATGGCAATCCAATTTTTTTTTTTAATTTAAAAAATTAAATATTTGGAAAAAATAAATTAAAATATTTATAAAATAAAATAAAGTATTTAAAATAAAAATAAAAATTTTATAAATTTTAAAATATTTTTAAAATATATATTTTTTTAAAATACAACACACAAATGTATGAAATACAATGCATATTAAAATAAATAAATAAATATTTAAAACATAAAGTGTTTAACCTAAGAGAATTTTTAAATATTTTTAAAAAATAAATTCAAAAAATTTCAAAATACAAATCAAAACTTTTTTTAAACTTATAACTAAATAAATTTTCTCTTTTCAACATTTAATTCAAAACTCATAACTCAAAATACGACTCTACACTCAAATCATGATTGTAAAAATAAATTTAAAAAATAAAATAAAAAATATTTTTTGGATTTTTTTTAAAATAGAGTTTTAAAAAGAGTTTGATTTTGAGTTTTGAAATGAGTTTTTAGTTATGAGTTTGGTTATGAGTTTTGAAAATAATTTTTGAATTAAGCTTTGAATTATGCGTTAGATTATGAGTTTTGAAATTTTTTTATTGAAATCACAATTTCAAAATTAAACCAAACACAAGCTTAATCATTTATTTTGTAAAATTTTCGTACAAGTCATAAAAAATTTGTGCCCATTCAATAATCGTTACATGTTTGATTTAACTCACCTATCACAAGAAAATAGATGATTTATTTTCAAAGTTACACTTATCATTTTTTTAAGATAAATATGATAAATTAAATATATTACAGTTATTAAATCAACTTAATCTTTTATATAAATAAATGCACACAAAATTTATAAAACAAACGATTCAAATAATCAAAATAGATCTTATGGCAACATTATTTTTTAGTTTAAAAGTCAAAAAGTCATTAAAAAAATTAAAAAGTCAATAACTTATACAAAAAAATTAAAGATTCATTTTTCTCTCTATTTTTTACACATATTTTTATAAAAAAAAACTAAAAAATCATTCAAACATACTAATTTTTTTACATCATATTTTAACTAAAAAGCTAAAAATTACAAAAAAAAAAAAAAAAAAAAAACTGTTTCTAAACAATTTTAAATGTACTAATTTTTTTTACATTATATTTTAACTAAAAAATTAAAAAATTATAAAAAAAAAATCTATTCCCAAACTATGACCGAAACAATACCCTCGACCCCAAATCATGAAGTAGAGGGAAGCCTTCGCGCTAGAGTACAGTACGTGTTGGGATTGATTTCTTTTAGTAATTTGTTTTTATTAATTTTTTATTTTAGTGAATTTTAAAAATATTACACTTTTAATTATATTCAGCTAAATAGCCTGGTAAATAACAATAAAAAAAAATACTTATAAACCCCATATTAAAAAATAATGATTTGTTTAGTTTTTATTTTTATTTTATAGATCAATTAATTTTGAAAAGATAGATTTAATATATTATTTAGAAATTAGATTTACGGTTATATTTTATTTTATTTTTTGTACTAGAAATGTAAGATACATAATTTATAAGAATCAAATTTAAAATTAATTTTTATATAAGAATTTTTTTATTTGGAATAACTTGAAATATGAGATTTTTTAAACATTTCAAAAGAAGTACGAAAATTACTTAAAATATAGAATTCTTTAAACATTTCAAAAAAATGTAGGATTCTTCAAATATTTCAAAAGGGATACAAAAATTCCTTAGTAAATTTTGGATAAATGTATAATTTCAAATTGTAACACACCAATGTAACACTCACACATAATACTCCAATGTAACATTCCAAAAAAACTCTATAATGTATTTTTTTCAAACATAACATTCCAATATAACTTTTTAGTGTAGCACTCTATTATAACATATAAAAAAACTCCTTAATATACTTTTTTTTAAATGTAATACTCCAATATAACACTCTAAAAAAATGATGTGGGATTCTTCAAAACATTCCAAAATGGTGTGGGATTCTTCAAATTATTCCAAAAGAAGTACAAAAATTACTTAGTAAATTTTGGATAAATGTATAATTTTAAACTGTAAGTGTTACGTTTGAAAAAAGTATATTAAGAAATTTTTTAATGTTTTTGTGTGTTTTACATTAGATTGTTACGTCACTGGATTGTTATATTTGGGATTACATTAATTGAAATGTTAAGTTTGGAATTACATTAATTAGATTGTTACGTTTAAAAAAATAAACTACGGAGTTTTTTTAGAGTGTTGCATTATTACGTTTGTAAAGTGTACTAAAGAGTTTTTTAGTGTGTTATATTTGAGTATTACATTAGAATGTTATGTTTTTGTTCGCAATGTGAGATTTGTTCAAAGAGGAGGGAAAATTCAAAATCTCTACAATACAGATTGCCCAAATGTATAATTTCACATTTGGAGAAATCCACTTTTATTCCTAAAAAATTAAACCTAAACATGTCAGTGACTATTATTTTGTTTAATTTTTACTTTAATAAAATTTTTGAGTTCATAAGAAAAAATAATGGATTAAACAGTTCACAATATCACATTTTAAGATTTATTGATATCTTATCCTAAAAAAATTCATTATTTTATTTTTAGTGAATTTTTAATTTTCTTTTATATATATATATTTTAATTTTTTAGATCGTTTGACATTAGTTGGACCTAAAAAGAAATTAAAAAAAATTTAAAAATCACTAATATTTTGGTAATATTTGGGCACTTCTTAACAAGTTACTTAAAAATAAGGAAAATGCTATGGCTCCGTTTGGAAAGAGCTAAACCAAGTTTTTTTTGGCTATTTTAGGCGATAAAAGACAAAAATAAGTTATTTTAGTCACAAAAAATAAAACATCACATCCAACCTATAATCATTACATTATTTTCTAATAAAAAAATTAAAAAAACTAAAAAGCCAAAAAACTCTTCCTAAACCAAATTTTTTAACCCAAGCTAAAAAATCAAAAAATCAAAAACTAACCCACTTCCCAAACCACACCTATATAAAAATAGATTTGTTACGAGACTTTTTGATCACTGGATACGAAGTAGTACGTAGATTTTAGTGCAATTTTGTAAGTTAATAATCGTGTAGTAAGAGTCAAAATCACTCATCTCCTCCCCTTTTTAAATAATTAATTTTCAAAATTATTTTTATCTAATAAATTATAAATAGTGCAAATTCTCACAGTAATTTTTTTATATATTGATAATACTGTGTGTCGTTGTGTATGGACTGGACCGATCCAAGCTCCTCAGGTCCACTCAAATACCTGCAAGCAAGTTCAATCGGGAGACGGGGTAGTCCCCCGGCGAACCCTCCGGTGTGTGAATTAGAAAGGGTGATAGACAAAACGTAGAGAGAGAGAGAGAGAGAGAGGTAGAAAACTTAACCTTCTTTTCCCCTTTTTTCTTGCTTATATCCTTTGGTAATCATTTTGTTACCTCTGCTATTCTGGGCTTTTCCCCGCCGAAAGCTTGTGTCGTGATTTGCCTTGTTCAGGGTGAGGAGGTGCCGTGCCGGCTGAGAAGTGTTGTCGCAATAAATGTTCTGATGGATTGCATTAATGGTGATGTGCTGTGGCAATAACTCTGCAGATCTTTGTCTGCTGACGTGGCCTATCCTGCATCCGCCGCGTGTCCGAATGTCATTGGTTTTCCCTGTCCAGTTGGCTTCCAGTGATGCTGGGTTTTACCACCCGGGTTGTGCAATGGGGTTTAATTGGTGGGCTTGGGTTTACTCATGGTGGGCCGTGGTCCCTGTGGGCCTATCCCTGTCATATATAAATAACTCAGATAATTTGAATAAAACAATATCAATGAGTCTTACTTATATTTATTAAATAATTAAATAAATAATAATAATAAATTAAAATGATAGAAATACAAGACTTATAATCTAATACATATATCACTTATATTTCCATCACTATAGAATTATTTTTGATTTGTTTACCTTTTTGATATTCACTCTATTTTTATTAATGTGAAATTTTTTGTGTCAAATCAAATAATAAAGCAATTTAAAAAAATTCATGCAAAGAATAATAGATAAAAAATCAGGAATAGACACGCCACCCTCCATTTCTACCGACTGCCACTCTCATATTTTATTGTCTGGAAGTCTCCATCCCCGGAGACAGCTCTGTCTCTCTCTCTCTCTCTCTCTCTCTCTCTCTCTCCCTCCCTCTCCGCCTCTCTCTCTCTAACCTATCTTTGATTTCAAGCTGAATCAACCCTCTTCAAGCCCCTTTATAGTTTCCCATATTCTCCCCTTAACCAATCTTGCAACAACCATGGTTGTTATTCCAGTGTATTTAGTGCTTTTCTTGGCCATGACTAGTCATTCAAGTAAGTTTCTTGATCACTTTTTTTTCTTAGATTTCTTCTTCTATTTTTAATGAACCTCTCTCATGTGTTTTTTATTTGAGTTTTCAATGAAATTTTTTTCATCATATTTCTCCCTATTTTGTCCCCTGTAGTTCTGCAAAAATAAATGTAATGGAAAATTTTCAATTTTTTTAGTCTTTTTATTTAGTGATTTTCTTGGGCCATTCAAGTAAAGTTTCTTGATTACTGTGTTTAATTTCTTAGACTTTCTCTTCTATTTTTAATCAATCTCAGTTGTAATTGGCTTGTTCTGATCACATCTCTTGTGTTTGATTTGTGTTTTTGAAGAAAAAATTTCTTCATATTTCTCACTATTTTGTCTCCTGTTGCTCTCTCTGCATCTGGTGGTACTGCAAAAATAAATGTAACAGAAAATTTTTGGACTTTTTATTTAGTGCTTTTCTTGGCTATGACTGATCATTTAAGTAATAAGTTTCTTGATCAGTGTATATAATTTCTTTGATTTCCTCTTCTGTTTTCAATCAATGTCGGTTGTTATTGGCTTGTTCTCATCACATCTCGTGTGTTTGATTTGGGTTCTTAATGATAATTTTTCATCATATTTACTGCAAAAATAAATGTGATGGAATTTTTTTTTTTCAAGTAGTCTTTTATTTATTGCTTTCCTTGGCCATGATTCAAGTAAGTCTCTTGATCAGTGTGTTTAATTTCTTAGATTTCCTCCTCTATTTTTAATCAACCTTAGTTGTAATTGGCTTGTTCTTATTATATCTCGTGTGTTTGATTTGGGTTCTCAATAAAAAAAATTCATCATATTTCCCCCTAATTTGTCTCCTGTTACAGTGCTGCAAAAATAAATGTAACGAATTTTTTTTCAATTTTTTAGTCTTTTTTTTAGTAGGTGTTTGATCTTTCGTTTCTTTTGGTTTCATTTCCTGGTCTAGTTGTTTCTCTACTAATGAAATATCTAAAAACAAAATGAAATATCTAGAAGCAAAATGAAATATCTAAAAGCAATAAGCCCTTTATTCTTCATCTATTTCTTGTCTTTGTTTGATTTGGGTTTTCAATGAAAACAGTTTCCCCCTTTTTGTCCACCAAGGATTCTAGAGCGTTTTTTTCCTAATGTTTTCTAGAGTGGTGTATTGTGTGGCTGAGATTTAATGCTGAAAAATTGATGTGACTTGTCATTAAATCTCAACCACACAATGCACCACTCTAGGAAACTTTAAGAAAAAAAAACTCTAGAAGATCCTTTCTCCTATTTGTCCCCCTGTTTCTCTCTCTGTATCCGGTAGTACTGCAAAAATAAATGTAATGGAAAATGTTCAAATTTTCAGTCTTTTTCTTCCGTGAGTGTTCGATCTTTTCCTTTCATTTCATTTTCTGCTTTAAATGTTTACTCTATCAAATGAAATCTTTCAAAGCAATAAACCCTTTATTTAATTTCCTTTTTTAACATACCCTTTTTGAATTCAAGGAAGACTTGGATTTAAATGAGCTGATCATTGATTATTTGTTTGGAACTTTTTTTTCCTTTTGTAGGTGCTACTTACTGCATATGTAAAGACGGAGTGGGTGACGCAGACCTTCAGAAGGACATAGATTATGCCTGTGGAGCTGGAGCTGACTGCACTCCAATCATTCAAAACGGTGCTTGTTACAATCCCAACACTGTGAAAGATCATTGCAACTATGCTGTCAACAGCTACTTTCAGAGGAAAGGTCAAGCTGTTGGGACCTGTGATTTTTCAGGCACTGCCACCACTAGCCAAACTCTCAATAGTAAGTCCTAATGATCTCATATATATATATATCAAATCTTATGATTAATTTCGAATACACCCAGTCACTAGCAAATCTCAGTTACGCCCCCCAAATGTTTTTGCGACAGTGGGAGTCTAACACGAGACCTTGGAGAATTGTACAACCCCTTTTATGGCAAACTAATTTATGTTTTCTTTTTGTTTTGTCTTTCTTGTGATTTTCAGGCACAAATTCTGCATGTGTTTATCCTGCAAGTCCCAGGTTTGCTTCTTTTCTCCTTCTGCCTTTCTTTCTAGAATAGATTTGTTTATTCTCATCTTCAAATGATACTTTTTCCCGTAGCTTTGGAGTTATTTGGCATCTCTTTTTTCATCTTTTTTTTGTCTTCCCAATTTTTCCCTGCTTTTGATGATTGTGAATGAAAAGGGTAGTCATTGAGTGACTGCAATTTTCTCCCATTACCTTTTAATTGTATTATATAATCTACAAACTAATAAAATAGTTTCAAGGGATAAGAATATGATTCCATCTTTTTCTATGTGATTTTTTATGAACTAAGTACGTGTTTAGATTAAAAAAAAATTGACAGAGGATTTGTGTAGTAAAAGAGAAAAAATGAATGAAATATAAGCTTAACTTTTCAACTTTTCCTCTCCTTTTTCCTTATCTTTTTGCAAATTCCTACTCAAATTTTTTGGGGGGTAATGATTCTTTACTTTAGCACCACTGTTTTGGTTTTAGGTTTAGTGTTGGGTGATGATTCTTTGCTTTAGCATCAATGTTTTGGTTGGGTTTGGTTAGGGTTTTGAGTTGGCGTGAGTGTGACCTCTCAATTCCTTCCTTGTAAATACAATATTAGTATCATCAATAGATATGAACTTTTGTCTATTTGGTTAACTTTTCAGGTTGGAGTCAAGGTTTTTTAGGAAGTGATTATGGAAAGTAGATGTAGAAACCCATTTTAATATGTGTTTTATATTGCAACTTGCAAGTCAGACCTGTTTCATCACTTCAGCTTTGAGCTGTCATGATTTGAAATTTCATATGTTGGTTTGTCCATTTTTCTCCATACCCAAGATATTGAAGTTTTTTTAACTGACCCATGTGTTTTCAAAATATATTTCTCAAACTCAAGTATTTTTTTGAATTATTTCCCAAACACATGGTTTTACAAAGCAAAACACGACTTTAATGAACTTATAAAATATTTTGAAGTTGTGCTTTGAAAACTTATTTCGAAAAGCAACGTGGATGTGAAAAATAAGTTTAGAATAGTTTGCATTTGAGAAATACTTTTTAAAAAAACTGAAGTTTGGTAAATAACTCCAGGTATTGATTCCAGATGTCAGCTTCACATTTGTTCATGTTATTGTATTTTCATCAAGTTAGGTCCTAGTCCTTATTCAGAAATGATACTTATCCCAAAAAGTTGCCTGAAAAAGTTATCCCGAAAAGCACCCTCAATGTGAAATCTATAGCATAATTTTGAACTTGTGGCGTCAAAATCAGAATGAATCTTGTTCAGATTCGGGGTATTTTTCTGGGTGGCTAAGCATTGCCTGGTTCCAATTTGCTTTCATCATCATAATATGATTGTTGTTTAAACCAACGGGGTTAGCTCTTTGGTTAGAGCTCTTGCACTTCATTAATAAGAGGTCAAGAGTTTGATTATCCCCACTTACACCTAGGTTTATTCCTTTCTTTATTTTGGGGTCTTGTCCCCCAATTCATTCAAATTTCACTCTAGTCCCTCATTATCTAATTACAACACTCAAGTTCTCAAACTTCAACCCTTGTTTCAGTGTAGTCCTCCCTTCCGTCACTTGTCAGCAAAAAAATTGATAGGAAGTTCTGACATGATGGCTACATAAGCACATTTTAAGAGCATTAAAGGAATAAAATAATGGGAAAAATGCACTTTTCACCCTCCCAACTTTCACTCAAATTTCATTTAGGTCCTTCATGTTTAACTTTTACTCAAATTTTAAATGCTCGGGTTAAAATACAAGGATTTAATTGTTGCAATTAGAAGATGAAGAACCAAAGTGAAATTCAGATGAAAGTTTTGGTGTGGGGGGGGGGGGTTGGAACATGCAATCTATGCTAAAAAAATAATAATATGATTGCTATTTTGTTTTGTTTATTTATTTAATTTTATGCACTTGGTATTATGTTAGTGGATTAACAAGTTAGGTACACACAATCAATTGTTCAAGGCTTCTTTATAAGTTTGAACCTCAAAACTTACCCTAAAAAAATTTAGTGATGCAAGGGCTTGAATTACACTGAAAGTCCTATTGGTTTAGGGTTGAGACACTGATATTGTTGTCATATATTATCTGTGCAGCACTGCAGGAAATAGCTCAACCACGACCCCATCGACAAGCACATCTCCAACATCCTCAACCACACCCTCAACAAGCACAACTCCTACAGTTTTTGGACTGGCCCCTACAGGAAGTGGCACAACCAGCATAAACAGCAAGGCCAGTGTGACTCTCCACCAAAACACACACTTGTTTTGGCCTCTCACACTAACCCTTTCGTTTTCAGGCCCCATGTTTTTAAGGGTTTGAAGATAATGATAGAAGATATATACAGTTGAAAGAGAGGGATGATGTTGTGGATGATATTTTGCCACAACAGCTTGGGTGAAGGATGTGATTCTTCTACAGAGGTGTGCAGCAGGGAATCATTTGGACAGAACCTCCCACTAGGTTTTTTTCGTCTTTTCTTTACTTTTCTTTTCCTTTCCTGGGAGTGGTAAATATTTGGAAGAATTGAAAGTGATTGTTAAAACATGGAGATGCAAGTGTGGACTCTCTGTGCTTTGGAGTCGGTAAGACCACAATTTTTACCTGGACAACAAAACATAGACTCACTTGCATCTCCGTATTTTTGCAGTTACTTTCATTTCTTTTCAATGATTTGTAATTCTAAAAAAAAAAAAAAAACAGAACTGGAATTTAATTCCATTTGAATGGTGATGTGGCTTACTACTTGGGGTAGAAACTGATCTCTTTCTTTTTTTATTTTCCCAATTAGTTTGTATATCTAGAGAGGCATTAATTTTTGTATTTTAATGATAATTAGCTACCCCCATCTCCCTGGTTTTAGATTGATCTGTGTTACATTACTGTTGATGTGAATGGTTTTGTTGATTCAATGTAAAGATCAGAAGTGTTATTGCAACTTATTATGGTCGAAGAGACATGGCAAATCGGCTGAAACTTCTACATTAAACAAGTTAAAAGGCTAGGATATTAATAAAAGGAAAGTGCAATAGACTAGGAAATTAATTGATTAGAATTCGAGAAACAAGGCTAGAACACAATACCTTGGCACTTGCAATGGAAATTATGAAGAAAAATGTAGTTTACGTGTTAGGTATTTGCTTGGCAACGTTTTACTTTTTGTATCAAGACTTATCTTGAGGGAGGAGGAAGGGTCTTGATTGTGACAAAACTCGAAACATACCTCATATGTGCAAATTGAACAATCCCTTGGGTTATCTTTACCAAATGAGGTCAGAATATGATTAATCTAAATTTGTGATTTGCTCATCAAAAAAATTAATGGTGAAGGAAAATTTAGTATGGAATCAAAATTTTTGACTTTGTTAATTGAGAGATCGAAATAAATCATTTGCTATTGTTTAATTTTGTTGATTTGATGTAGATGAAGGATTTAAGTGATATTTTAAAAAGTTCGATAAAGACTTATGGAATCCATTGGAGAATAAAGTGAACAAAAAAAAAAACATAAAAAGCCACTCTAAAAAATGCATCTCTTCTTAATTTTTATTACAAAATATGTATTATTATTAATCTTCTAATACTGTTTGTACTAAATTGACATCCCAATGATTGGGTGCCACGTGTGCATGTAACAAAAAATGTGTAATTTTAGCAGAATCTTGGTGACAAATTTTGGAAAGAAACAATGATGGAATTCTAATTTGACCAAATGCCAAGGGCTTAGGGACAAGAGCACGTGTCTCATTCTCTTTCCTTTAATGATATATGCAGATATATATATATATATTAATATTAATATTGATATTGATATGTAATATATATATACACAAAAGGACACATGACTTTGATCTAATGGTCACCATATCCACTACCAGTAGCAGTCTGAGGGCTTCATTTCAAATGTTTAAACAGCTTTTATAAATGAGGTGCGTGTCGACTAAGTCAAAACAGGTGGCAGCAATTCGTACAAATTGATCGAATCGAATCGATTTATTGTATTTTGAATGGATGTGTGCTGATGAACGGACAGTTATAGATTAATTTTTTTTAATTCGCCTAATTTTGGATGAATAGCGGATTTGAGGTTGCTTTGGCTCCCACCAAACTGCCAAAATACGAGCATCCCTAGTAATTTATAAGATTTTGTGTTTTCAATTTGTTTACATATTGTATTTGTATTTTTAATTGAAAAAGAGTTTAAATATTCTGTTGAATTGAATATATTCAATTGAAAAAGAGTTTTCAACTTGAATATATTTTTTAAATTGAAAAAAATAAATGTATTATTTATTTATATTTTTTTGTTTTTAAATCTAACTCTAAAAATAATAAATAAAAAAGATGATATATGACGGTTGATTTTTGTTTTCAAAAACATATATAAATGTAACAATATAGAGGCATACAATATCTACTACTGCTCTGTTCATGATTTTAGTTGTTTTTATATTTTAAGAATTACAAATTGTAATACTTTATGTGGATGAGACATGCTGTGATTATAATATGTGGATAAGGCACGCTGTGATTGTTTTTTTCTTTGAAGGAAGCATGCAGTGATTGTAATACTTTTTAAAGTTAATGACTGTAATACTTTTTTTTTCTTTTTTTTTTGAGGAAGTGCGTAAGTTGAATTATATTGAAAATTTAAAATTTTAAACTGTCAAATCGATTCGCATCCATCCGCTAATTCGTTAGATTGGCGGACGAATGACGAATTGGAGGTTCTGTTACCGTAACCGACCCGCGCCCACCCTTAGTGGCAGCCATCTAAGACCTCTACCCACCATCAAACAACTCATGTTTTCAGGAGAATCTGGTCAGCCCTATCTTTGAGGAACAAATTAACCACTCGCTAAGAATGAGGAAGTTAGGGCAAGTGTCATTTCAGGAGGCTATCCATCACCCCGCTTTCAGAATTTTATGGAGATTTTCAGAAAGCTGTAGATGATTTCTAAGAGGTATTTCATGATTTTTAAGAGGTTTCAACATTTATAAATACAAAAAATGAAGATGGAGCAAACCCCAATCAATTCAACATTCGACACAACTTAGTCATAATCCAATACTATTTATCCTTAGTTTAGTTCTAGTTCAATTTAGAAGTAGACTTGAGGCCCCGTTTGTTTTGAGGTATAATGGATGGGAGGGGATTATGATAGAGGTGGGGTTATTTAGTGTCATGTTTGTTTGTAGAGTTGGGGAAGTGATTAGGATGGAGGAGGGGATTAAGATGGAGGTTGGAAGGGGGATTGAAATGGATGAGGTGGTATTAGAAAAATAGTTAGGGGATTAGAAATTTTTTTTATTTTTTACATATTGGGAATTTTTTTTTAAACATTAATGTTTAATTTTTTATATTTTTTTATTTGTTTTATTATTTTATGTAAAAATAATTTAATAATTCCTACACTAACAACTATCATCAAAACAAACACAATTTTTCCTAATCCCCTCACTATGAATCCCCTTACTATGAATCCCCTTACTATGAATCCCCTCAATTCTATCTCTGAAAACAAACGAGGTCTGAAAGACATCTTTATCATATATTTAGCTTTAGTTTTTGTGACGTCTGTGTCAAATTAATGATTTTTGGCGCATTGTTTTAAGATTTAAATTGTGTTTACATTCATTTTGTAATTCAATTTTATGTTTTCAAACTTATTTTCATATTTTTATTTGTGCAATCCAATGAATTCAAGAAAAAAATATTTTTTGGGTGCTTATTTCCCCTTATTTACCTCTATTTTTAACATTAAAAACTCTATGCATGTTTTAAGTCTTCTTAATTAAGGCAAAACAAAAATCATAAGATCTTTTATCCTTTTGAGTCTCACACAACCTCCTGTTTTTATAAGTTAGATTTTTTCAAGTATATTTTCATTAATTTAGACACTATTAACTTGTCACGTCCGCAAATTATCCAAACTTTCTAGTTTTAGCCAAAACTAGTGTTTTAATTAAAGATACAATTTTTATATTTTTTATATGAACAAATACTCAAAATTTAAAATAAAAAAATATTTAAATATAACATTTTAATCAGCTCAATTTGTAATAGTGCAAAAATTTTCAAAATTGAAACATATTGAATTTTATTAAAAACAAACTCGTGGTCTGTTCAATTCCATTAATTGTTTTTTTACACTCTTATAATATATATATATATATATATTTTTTTTTTCAGCCAGTTTAAAATTACTAATCAAAATTTATATTTCATTGATACATTTTGATGGCTTGGGAATAAAATCAACCTTTTTTCGGAAGGCTTCGAACATTCGTTGCTTCAAACACCAGCAAAGGTTTTCAAGGCATAATATTAATGGGTCCACTCTAATGCTACGTGTGCTCTCCACGTGAACAATTATTCACTACCGACGGTGACGATTTTGTAGAGCTTTTATTTATTTATTTATTATTATTTTTTTTTAAGGACTGCTATTAATGTCTATCTAATTTATTTAGATCCTCCACTTTTTTGAACTATACCCAATTAAATGTGTCATTTCTATTTTTTATTTCAACACTCACCTTAATTTCAATTATATCCTCTCTTCTTTTTAACCCGAACAATCCCTCAAACCCTAACTTTGGGCTGTGTTTGGTTTGATTCTCAAACCATGATTCCACACTAATAATCAACCCTCTATTTGATTACAGTTTTCAAATCATGATTTTAAATTAATTTCGAAACACATTTTGAAAACATATTTTATAAACTAGAGAGTTTTTGAATTTTTAATCTATCCGGTCGTATCCCCAGACATCCTTTGGATGTCCGGCTGGTTGACCAGAATAGTTTATTTTTTTAATTTTTTATAGCAATTGGCACCTGTTATCTAAAAAAAAAAAAAATTATATTTTTTTTGATATTTTTTTGAGACCAAAATGACACATTATTTGGACATTTATTTATAATTAACAAAAAAATAAAAAATAATTTGTCACAGTAATTTTTAAAAATTAAAAAAACATTTTTCAACAAAACAATTTAAAAAAAATTCCTACCAAATATACAATCAAAAGTAATTTTAAAACACTACCTGAATATTTTTGTTAAAAAATAATTATATATTTTTTAATATTTTAAATAAAAAATATTTTAGGATTTTTTAAATAAAAAATAATTATTTTGAATAATTATTTTTTGTGAATTGAATTTTAAAGAGAGCTTGGTTATGAACTTTAAATAGAATTTTCAATAGAGTTTTGAGTTATGTGTTTAATTATGAGTTATAAGTTTTGAAAACTCTTTTCAAAATTCATAATCAAATAACTTTTCACAAACTCAACACTCATTTCAAAAATTCAACACTTAATTCAAAACTCTTTTCAAAACTGATAACCAAACAAATTTTTTTTTTCAAATCATAATTCCAAAACTCACAAACTCAAAATAAAACTCCACACTCGATTCATAATTCTAAATACAAACCAAACGCTACATTAATTTTTAATCCATCCACCTTTTCACCACCAGCAACCACCACCTTAACTTCCATTTTCGATGACTTCAGCTTCCATCTTCGACGATCTCGCTACCTTCGGCTAGCCCATTCTCTTCCACTAACGACTCTCTTTCTAACAACAACGACCCAGCCGTCCCTCATGAACTAGTTTTTTCCCCCACCTTGCCATCGTGACTCAGCTTTGCTATTCGCAGCCCCATCGCAAACAGCCTTGTCGCTGCTCACCCTCGTAATCACGATGTAACCCTTTATTCTTCGTTCATTTTTCCAGATTTCTCTCTCACTTCTTCTTCTTCCAAATCTATAGAAATCTAGGCCAGAGATCTGTCAATGTTCCTCAATATCGTCGAATATAGCGCCAAAATTGTTTTGATTGCTTTTCATCGGTAACTCTCACTCTCTCTGTTTTACTGAGTCTTTGTTTGTTTGGGCCTTATGGGTCATACATGCTCTGTTGGTGATGGGTTGTGGGTTTGAAAACCCTAGGTCTAGGGTTACGATTTTGGGAGAGGTGGAAGAAGATGAACGGCCGGTGATGGAGGTGACGGGAAGGTTAAAGGATGGTCGAAAGTGAACGGCTAGCCGAGAGAGACAAAAAAGATTGCCGGAGGTCATGGAGATGACCAGTAGAATTAGGGTTAGGGTTTGGGACTGTGACAACTGCCTCTTTAATTGAGTAAATTAATTAAGTTAATTATGTGATTAATGTTGATCATGTGATTATGTGTTAATTGTGAATTATGTACCATGTATTATATGCATCGTATTGATTTGTGCCATGTGTTATTGTGAACAGATACGTAGAGGTGTGAATTAAACATGTCTGATTCGTTACTTTTAACAAGTTAGAATTAAATAATATGATAGGAATTAGAGCCTAATTCACATGAATTTATTTAAATTTAGTGTAATTGAGATTATATTGTGATAATGATTAATTTAATTTAATTAGCAATGATTTATTAGCCTTAGTTAAATTAATTTAAATATTAATAGAAACTTATAATCCTACTCATCTATTCATCCATTTAAATGGTATAAGGGAAAATAGTGGGTCTTGTTGAGTCATACATTACATATACACGTAGGGAGAGAGAGAGAGAGAGAGAGAGAGAGAGAGAGTGAGTGAGTGCTCTAGAGAAAGAATTCAGCAAGAAAGAAATGGAGAGGAGAAGAACTTAGGAAGAAGGTAGAGGGTTGTCTTGAATTCTCACAAATCAGCAAGCAAGGTAAGTATTTTCTCTCTACTTTCTTGAAATTGAGACTTGCACATTCATCATCTTCTAAGATTTAAGATTAAATTAGGATGAATTCATGATCACTTAGAGGTTTTGCTAATATTACTAAGAGTTAAGACATGCAAGTATATATAGAGAAGTAAATAACGAATTAACTATTAATTCCACCATACATGGCAAAATTTTTGAACTTCATGATCATACATTGAGCTTCTTGAATGAGTTTTGAAAATTGAGGAGGTAAACTCCATGAAAATCCAAGATTGGAGCTAATGCTTGCATAGATAATGATTTTATTTTAGTTCTAAAAGTTTGAACTTTTTGCATGGATATGAGCCTCAAATTGAGGTTATGAATTTGGTTTAAAGCTTAATATGTTAAATGTAATGTGTTCTTGAATGTTTTTGAGGCTTGAATTGCTTGGAAACAAAGTTTGAGGTTGCCAAATGTAGCTCCAAAACTGAAGCAGATTTCGGACAGCAAAGTGAACACAGATGGCACGTGCGGCCTGGAGACCCGCACGTGCGGAAGAGCCTTCTCTGTTTTCGTACAGCTACTAAAATAATCGCACCTGCGGGGCGAACATGCAGTGGAGGTCTCGTACGTGTGGCTAGAGTCCCCGCACATACGGCCCTTTGGGCAGACTCGGATTTGTTTTTCGCTCTATTTTCCACCTCTCGGGCCTTCGTTGGCATGGTTTTAAAGTGTTTTTCATGTGCATTTGCATCTCATGAGTGCATTAGAATGAACAAATGAAACATTAGAACCGATTGATTAATGATGTATGGTAATTGACTAAGTAAACAACCAAATCAAATAGAATTGGCGAAAGATACGAATGTAATTGAATCGTTGTGCTTAAATTTGTTTGGTTAGGTCGAACGCTGCTTCTTTAGTGCCTTATAGCACGTGTTTCAAGGAGCCCACTGTGAGTAACAATGTTGTAAAGTTATGTTCAATCATAATTATTTTCTGAATGATTAACTGTATTGCTTTCTGAAATGATATTGTTTACTGAATGAATGTCTGTCCTATTTTATGACCTGTACTCGTGGCATCCATAACAACTGACTGTTACTGATACTGCTACTGTTACAGAGATCTTTGTCAGCTCCAATCTTTTGAACTACTGTTACTATATTGATGGCCATCAACTAACTATTCGGTCTGTAAGACCTACTGTACTGTTCTGCTATGAGATGTACCACGCATGACTGCAATGATTACTATATAACAAATATGACATGAAATATGAGACATTGATTGAATAAATGATCTACTGTGCAAATGACTATTTAAATACTAGAAGAACATTCATTCTTAACCCCTTTACATATTTGTTATTCACTGGGTTTTAGCTCGCAGTTTATTGTATATATGTAGGTGGCTAGGTACTGGAGCACAGTTAGTGGCGTCGACCAGAATCTGTTTTGTCAAGCCAACCTATTGTACATCACCGCGAGGTTCCAAACTATTTTTGTCAAGGCTTTTTGGGGTGATCTAATTATATCCTTTTTGAATGTTATATGAAGTCAAGTGAATGTTTTCTAATTTGTTTTGGCTTGAGATTTATTTTTCTAACATGTCTTTTATTTTGTACTTAGATGTGTTTTGGACTTAAGTGTTGATGTATATATTTGGACTTGGATTTGGACTTATGTGTGTATCAGTAAATATATATATAAGTTGTTTGTTCATTTAAATTCTCATAACTCTTTGGACATTATGTTTTAATATTTACAGGCTTCCACTGGCCCCTCTTATTGTATAATTGTTATTACTGTTAAGCAGCCCTTTGGCAATCACGGATTACTGGCCGGTTACGACGCTAAACCCTTAGGGGCGGGTTTGGGTCGTGATAGAGACATTAGGGTTAGAAGGTTAGAGATAAAGGTAGAAATGAAATTTAATATTTGGATAAAACTAGAATTAAAAAAATAAAAGAGTGGTGGGGTCTAAAAAAATAAGGTAAGTGTAAATAGCAATCCTCTTTTTTTAAGGGGGTAAATTACAAATACACCTCTTGGGGTTACATAAAATACGAATTGCTTCCTATGGTTTGAAAATTTTCAAATATCCCTTTGTAAGAATTTTTTTATTTAAGAGAATTAATTGAAAAAATAAAATTTTTACCGTTCTCATATGCAATAATAAAGTTAGCTAAATTATTAATTGAAATGACATCATTAAAAATTGTTAATTGACTTGAAAATTTATTGATAAAGAAAATCATTTGTTATGAAATTATAAATTTCAAGAGGCAGGATTTAATTTTGAGAACTACAAGTTGCAACTTACATTTTAAACAAATCTCAGAGAGTGTTTTTGTAATTTACCCCTATAATTTTTTTTATAATTTTAATTATTAATATTTTATACTGACGTCTCAATGTAATTTCCTATTTTTTTGAAAGTAAAATTTTAGAGTCATTTTTCGTATGATTAATATCTATTTTTATAAAAAAATAATTATTAATAATATTGTATCTTTAATTTTTGTAAAATATAATTCTAGTCATATAAAAAATCATTCTAAGATTATTCTAGAAAAATCACTTAAAAAAATCCGGATTCATGGGGGTGTTTGGTGGAGCTTTTTTAAGCCAACTTATGGCTTCTGGCTTTTAAAAAGTTATTTTGGACTGTTTGGTTAAACTTATTTCAAACAGCTTTTGATTTTAACAACTTATTTTAAGTCAAAAAAGCTGATTCTGAGAAGCTGCTCACCCCTTGCTTCTGATTATCAGCTTCTGCTGTGGACATGTTAATTCACGGTTATACTCTTAAATTTTTTTATTTTTTATTTTTTTAAAAATAGAAAAAGACCCAAATAGACTATAAAATACTATTATTATTTTTTATGAGAAATGTAGACAAATAGTGAATAATAAAAATTAAAAATTAATTGAAAAAGCTATTTCACAGCTTATTTAACAAAAACTACTCAGCAACTTAAATCTATAATCCAACAGCTATACCAAACAGATTAATAGCTTCTGATTAAAGTCATAATCTATAATCTGTTAAGCTATAATCTGTTAAGCTATAATCTATAATCTGTTTTAACAGCTACACCAAACAGCACCATAATATGCAGTTGCGTCTTATTCAATTTAAACGTAACTACGGAGTGACAGTGTGGTTAGAGCCAATAACCTATTATGACTCTTCTTTGATAATCTAATTAACTTGATTTAATTATATTTATTTAAAAAAATAAAAAATAAAAAAATAAAATTATAACTTGTAATTATTAAATCAATTTATATTTTTTAGATGATGTACACATTGATATTTAATAAATCATCACAATTAGATTTGTGATGGGTTCGAATGTCTGAGCTGAACTAGTCCAATTCAATCTAGTATAGTCATATTTATTTGGACAGACATAATTTTAGAATTGAATTAATAATCGAATAAAATACAAACTTTTATATTTGAGTAAAAAAATTGTAATTTGAACTAATAGTTTTTAGCCTTATTGTGGACTATTGAATCTCAATATAGGTAAAATACAAAATTAGTGGCTATCAACATCTTCAATCATTCATTAAAATTTTTATCTAATTCAATTTTAAATTTGAATAAAATGTTTGATTTGAAAAATTGCTCTAACCCTTCTATCAAAATATTTAATTTTTGTTTCTTCTTATCTCAAATATATTTTTCATTAAATTTGATAAAAAAAAAAATCATTTCCAATGCTTAATTTTTTCAAATTTTCATCAAATTCTAAATTAATAAAAAATATTGGTTCTTAATTTGATGAATGGATTGAATATGATTTTTTAAAACTTTTTTATCAAAAGAAAAGAGATTAAAATTAGAGATGCTCTAATAAAGTTTAAAGTAATTGTTTAAAGGGTAAATTACACCATTGCTACTTTTAATTTGAGTGAAATTGTATTTCGGCTTCATAATTTTAATTTGAATAATTTCATCATTGCACTTTTAATTTTATTTCAATATGATCCTTCCGTTATGCATAGTTAACATTTAAAAAAAAAAAATTCAAAAGTAAAGAGATCAAAATCAAATTTGAAACAAACTAGACGGACCATTTCCTCTAATTTGTTTTGAATTTCATTTGATCTCTATAATTTTAAATACAATAATGACTTGGATCCTCTTGTTTTTCTACCCCCTTGACCCCTTCTTCACCCCCCTCTTCACGTGATTGGCTACTTTTTTTTTTTTTTTTTTCTTCTCTTCCAATCATCATCGGCCACGTGTAGGGGGTGGTGATTGGAGGGAGTCTCAATCATCACCCTTTTAAATATTGCCTTTTTTTATTTCAAGTCTTTAACAGTAATGGACTACATTATAATAAAATTAAAATTGCAAGGATAAAATTCTTCAAATAAAACTACAGGCTAAAGTGATAAATTCCTTAAAGGAGAGGATTCTTTTCAGTTAGGAAATTCAATAGGATGGTGTTGTTAGGGCTACGTGGACCTAACATGAAAGGAAAATGTTTTGTGGCACTAAATTGGGGGATACTAATGGCCCTAATTTCTATTCTGGGTAACTGTTTTGTTTTGTTTTTTTTTTTTTTTTGCCTTATATGAAAATTAGGGACATTAGTGCCCCCAATTTAGTACCACAAATCAAAACCCAACATGAAATTCACATCTTAATCATTCAATATGTAAGGTTGATTATTATGTTAATTAATAAGAGGGCACAAAAGCCCAATAATGCCCTTCAATCGGATTTGTGCTGATGGAGGGAACCCTAGGCCTCGCTAAAATCTCACTTGTAACCGTGGTGTCCCAATCCAGTCCTACTCGGAGACGAACTCATTGTTACAAACCATGGACGCACATCAGCAACAGAGGGCGGCGAGTCCACCACCACTTCCTCCTCCTCATCCTCCTCCTCCTCCTCCTCCACAGCAAGGCGGCGGCGGAGGAGGAGGTTTCTCCGCGATTTTCACAGTGTTCTTGTCCTTCATCATCATATCCTGTTTGGTATTTTCTTATCACCATTTCGATCCTTATATATATATATATCTTACACACACAGGCACATAAATATAATTCTATATGTTATCTTGTCCCCAATATTACTCTAAAATTTAATTCAATACTGGCTTGTTCTTCCTACTCGCATTGTAGGGTTTAAAGTGTTGTGCTTCCAATATGTTTACTCTATTTTACATGACTCTCTTCAAAATTAATCAAATATCCGTGTTAGACACTCGACACTCAACACTAGGACAAGGGTGTCGATATGTTGCATCGGATATTTCTTATATATTTGTATTTAATACTATCTTATATGTATCTATTGTTATATAATTGCTATAAAAACGTCTTTTTGACACTGTATGTTAGATATACATCATCTTGTATCACATAAGATCATCTCCAACTCTTGATCAATTTTTTCATCTAATTTGATGTGAACTGCTCCAATGTTTTCATCAAAATCTTTTTTAAAATTCTCTTCTTATCCCAAATTTCCTTTTTCATTAAATTTGATGAAAAAAAATCATCTCCAATGCTTCATCTTCTTAAATTTTTCTCAATTGGATAAAAAAATGACTCTTCCTTGATTTGATGAACATTTGATGAAAGCATTGGAGATGATTTTTGAGTACTTTTTTGTCAAAATTAAATTTGATGAAAGAAAAAGTGAAGGATTTGAAGATGATCTAATAGATTAAAAATATAAAAAATGACTTTTTTTTGTTGTGTATGATTAAATTTGAGACTTGATGGGTCTGACCTCTAGATACACACTTGTACCGTACCGGACACCTATACCCGAGTCCATGTAACATAGTTATACTAGAGGGTTGTCATGGGCATTCACATGATGGATACTCTATGGATTAGAGAGATGGTATGAAGAAGTTTTGGGAGAGAAAGGTAGAGATTTGGTTAAAATTTAATTAATTGTGGCAAGTTGCTAGAAGTTATTCCAAAGAATTAAAGTGGAATAGTTTTTTGTGAATAAAATTTCTTTCTTCTATCCTCGTAACTTTCAACTCCTCACTAATCACTTAAATCAATTTCTAATTTGTATATGCAATAAAATAGGAGTTTTAATTTATCTGGAAAAAAGTTTAGGGGATTGCAAAATCCCTAGAAAACCCTTTTATAGAAGCAATTATCCAAATTGTTTATTTCAAATCAATGTTTTTTTGGGAAACACTGAAATTTGACAAGCTTCAAATAAGGGAATAACAAAGTTTAATGATTGTCTTATGAAAGCAGTGGTGGCGTTTTGTTAGTTTTAGGAGTTAGCACTAGCACATGTTAATTTTATAACTACCTAAGTTGCACCTTAGACAAAACACATTGCACAAAACCCTAGAACCTTGGAAGCTTGACGTGATATGAAAGAGTTTTGTCGCACCAAGATTGTTTTGGACAAGGCTAAGACTGGGAATGCTTTGAAGAGGTACTGTCCATTTGGTCATCTTGGTCGACCAACTTTGGCGGTAGGTAGTCTTGTAACTGGTAATCACCCACATAGGTTGATCGACCAAATAGGGTCTAGTTTTGGACTATATATCAAACCCACCTGTGGGCTTACCAAAATTCACTAGTGGGCCCACCCAAATGGAAATCTGGAGAATCAAAGTTTAGTAGAGATACATGGCGCCTCAAAGATGAAGTTTCAAAATTTAAGTCCCTTATGTGAGCCTACCACAACTATGGTGTGGGTTATGGTCCATGGTAAGGCAGTTTGAGAAAACTAGTTGTTAGAAGAAAGTCATTGGGACTTTGTAGCTTCCATGATGCAACCCCCCTGAGGTTTGAATCATCAGATGCAACAAATGCCTTTACCACTACTCGGTCAATTTAAGGAGAACTTGTTACGTATCTATATGTGGCTTGGGCTCCAATACTCCGGGAATTTATAAAAGGTTATCCATGCATGTAGTGAAACACACAACACAAGCATAACTTAACACAACAATTACAACTCAACCGTCTAAGGTCTCTCACTACCACCCTCTCTATCTCTAAGGGTGCCTTGGTTTTCTTCTCCTCCGGTGATCTTGGTCATTGAAGTGCTCGCCATCTTCCCAGAAGTTAACAACTGACCACCTCTCATACCTAACACCTACAGCTATTTACTTTGTGGAACTTATCAACTCCTACTAAATTGAATTTACCTTGATCATATTCGTGCAACTTTAATTTTTTTTTTTGGGGGGGGTGGGAATTGATACTAGAAATTTTAGATGAATATTTTGCTTGACTCTTCAAGCATGCCTGAATTCACCAAACTCGAGTAGTTATCCATATGATGCCCTGTTAACAACTGTTCTATTCAATAATTTGATTGTAATGATAATTGCATTGCATACTCGTGATGTGCAAGTTCTAGGATGGACATGTTAAGTGTGCTTCAATGCGAATTTCATTTGGTTTTCAATGTATTGTTCCTTGGGTTTTGATTTATGTTTTTTTGTTGAATTCATATGTTGTATATGACCTTGTGGCTTCTCTCCATCTATTTGTTTGTTTATTTTATCTCTGAAGTGAAAGAATCTGAGCATTACATGGCCTATTAGATTATTTTTTATTTTTCCTATAAATCAAAATAACATGAGCATTATTAGAACTAGAAGATTGCATGTAAAACTGTACCCTGAAAATCCAACTACAGCTTCAAATTTTTATAGGACAAAAATATCAAGTAAAAGTTGTAAGATGGTGCTTTGTTAATATGGTTAATTTTTCTATATGCTTATTTTTTGATAGCTACTTTGATTTTTAGATACTCTTATACTAGAAATATAATATGTGTCACTAATCATTCAACTTGAGAGGAGTTCATGACTTGCCATGGTAAAATTTACAGGCTCTGGTTCCGTCATCGTCAGCATTAAAAAATAGCTTATCTGTTGTACACCAAGTTCCAGAAGGCCATGTTGGGGTTTACTGGAGAGGAGGTGCCCTTCTGAAAACAATTACAGATCCAGGTTTGGTCCTTATTAATATTATATTATATTAGCATTTGAAAATTGAATTTTAGAGTTGTTTGAATGTTAATTTTGGGCTGCTTGCTTCCACTGATTTGGTTTTTTTTAGGTTTTCATCTGAAAATGCCTTTGATAACCCACTTTGAGCCCATTCAAGTGACCCTTCAAACAGATCTGGTTATTCTTTTCCCGTGATGATTAAGGGTGCCCTGTTTCCATTTTAATTTTTGAACTTTGAATCATAGTTTTCGTGGATAATTGCTCAAACCTGTGTTGATATATGTAATGTAGGTGAGGGATATCCCGTGTGGTACAAAAGGTGGTGTCATGATCAACTTTGAGAAAATAGAGGCAAGCCTTTGCGATTTTGTGCTCTCTAACAATATAGTTGGTTATTGTTGCAAGGGTTCATTTGTTATATGTAAATGTTTTATTTGAATGCACCTGCAGGTTGTTAACCGCCTTCGTAAAAGCTTTGTTTATGAAACACTGCGTGATTATGGTGTACAGTATGATAACACATGGATATATGACAAGATTCATCATGAGATCAATCAGTTCTGCAGTGCTCATTCCCTTCAGCAAGTTTATATCGATATGTTTGACCAGGTAAGAAACTAAGAACGCAATATCACATTTAGAGCCCTCACAGATAGATGACATCATGTTAATTTATTGAAGGTCCCACAACGATCTATTTCCATGTTCAAAATCCTGTGGGAGGATTGTGAGTCTCACTGTAACCTGATCGTAAAGTGTTATATGCTTATGTTGTGGTTTCCATAACAAATGAGCATTTTATAGTTCTTACCTGAATGTAATCTTGAGATTTGAAAATTATTTCTTGGTACTTCATCTCCTTTTCTATCCTCTGTTTGCTTAATGATACAGAATACACACGTGAAAATTGTAAACTATGGGACTCATCATTAAATGCACTAGTAATTTAAATACTATTTAAGGTACCCTCAGCTTATCCATTGGGATTTTTTTTTTCTTAGATATATTTTATTTTTTCAGATTGATGAAAAAATGAAAGATGATCTTCAGTCTGATTGTACACGGTATGCTCCAGGTATTGAAATTATCAGTGTCCGTGTCACAAAACCTACCATTCCTGAAAGTATAAGACGGAATTTTGAACAGATGGAAGAGGAACGCACCAAGGTAATATCATCCCTTTCCATTCATTCCTTTTTCACTGAACAATGATAGGTTAAGTTAGGGATGTAAGAAAAATCGAAAAAACTGATCAAACCGGTTGAACCGAACCAAACCAGCTATATTTGGTTGGTTTTTTAATATTAATCGGTCTGTGCAGTTTTTAAAATTAATTTTTTTTGGTTTTCGGTTCGGTACAGACTTAGACACCTTGTGCACCGAATTAAACCGAAATTGATTGAAAGTTTCGCATATTAAAAATAATATATATTAAATATATAATGAAGTTGGTTGTGTACAAAGTTCAGTTGATTCACTTAATTGTTTATTTTTTCTTAAACATTCTAGGTTTGACAATAGATATTGGCAATATGATAAGTTGTTAGTTTGCTACTCATACGTGCTTGAGTCAAGTTTTGCTACTACTATGCTTATATAGTTATATCAGATGTTTATGTTATTTTCAGTTTTTGATTTTAATTCTACTTGATAAATTTATGATTTAGTCTTATGGGATAATGGATTTAAACTTTGGTTTTGCTTTGGGGTCAAGATTTTGGTTTTTAGATTATGTTTTGTTTCTAATTCTACTTCAGTAAAAGCTTAAACACTTTGTGTTTATTAATTCTTTTGTTTGTATTTTTGTGAATGGTTGGATTGGATATTGAAGTAATGTATAAATCGTTAATTCAATATTTTTATATAAATTATTTATTATACTACAAATTTAAGAAGTCACTCAAATTTGAAAGGTCGTAAACCGAAAATCACACTGAGCCGAATCGTTTGAATTGGTGCGGTTTGGTGAAAAATTTGGTCGGTTATCGGTTCTTAATATAATAGAACCGACATTATCGGTTTGGTGTAAAATTTCACCTAAACACCGACCATCCCAAACCGATTACATCCCTAGGTTAAGGAAAAGATAAAATGCTACTCCGAACTTTAGAAGCAAAATGTGTGACTGATTGGGTCTTGTATGAGGTTAGTAAGAATTGAAGACATTTGTTTATGAGAACAATGATATCTAAATCAATGGGCAAATTACACGGACCTCCCCTGAGCTTTTTGACAATTAAAGTTTTTAAAGGCGAATACATAACGTGAGATGTTTTACCCCTCATGAGGCGATGCGTAAGTCTTGAGGCGTTGAGGTGTAAGCATTTCAAATTCTGAATTTTTATATTTAGTAAATAATTTAAATATTTTAAAACAATAAATAAATAAATCAAAATTAAATATAAAGGTGTAAATACTTTTCTTCTCAAGGTTCATTGCAGAGAAGGAAGCTTTGCTTTATTAAAAGAAAAAAGATTGGGAGCTCTAAATTAAGAGCTCTAATTGGTGTGTGGGTCTCATATGATGTGATGTTTTGGCCTTGGTTTTTATTTTATTTTTTATTTTTGATTTTTCACGTCATTAGTGCCTTTTAGAACTCCCAAATTAGAGGGATGCATCATTTCTATTATTAAGATTGAAATTGGTATTCTTAGCTTTATTGATAGAGTTTCTCATTGAGCATAACTTTGTGGGTGTTTGGAAAGTTGCTATTTTAGTAGACTATTTTAGTTTTTGACTATTTTAGTAGGCTAAAATTTGTGTGTTTGGGAAGATGATTGGATTTTTTTGTAGTTGGATGCGATTTTGTGAGAGAAAAGGTGAAATGATTATGGGTTTGATGTGACATTTTGTTTTATTGGCTATTTTAGTCCCCTTTTTTTTTTTTTTTTTGATTTTAGCCTAAATTAGGCTAAAATTTCACTTTCCAAAAACCCCCTTTGTTTTTTTTTCTTGATTGGTTATTTAATTTATTTTTCATATAGAATATAGTTGCAAAAAGGGTTCCTTTTTATTTTTTGCTTTTTTATGCTTAAATCATCTACTAGACTAAGTTTAACAAGAACCTAAGACAAACTCTTCATATGCGCATTCCTCACATGCTTATGCATAAATGGCATACAAAACGCACCTAAGGCGCATGTCTCTGACTGTGTGTGCAAGCCTTTGGGGAGTAAAGCCTCAAAATCAAAGCCTTGGGTCGTTTTGCCTTAGCCTTGCCTTGAGGCAAGCATCAAGGCAAGCCTCACTAAAACCTTTTAAAACTTTGCTGATAATTATGGGGACCTCTTTTGAGATCTTTGAAATCACACTATCATCTTGATGTAGGACAAGGTGAACAAACAAGAGCAATGAAGAAAAATGAAACATAAGAATAAAATAAACCCTACAACTCAAAATACTTAAAAATCAGACTCTCAATTTTTATTCATTCGAAGCTGAGGAAACCTCCTACATAATGACTTATAAATATGCAAACCAAAAACCCTAAACTAAAAGTTTCCAAATTAAAAACTTCCTAACCAAACTATTTAAATACTAAATAAAATAAAAACTTCCTAATTTAAATACTAATGAAAATAATAAAATCCTTTTAATACCAAATAAGAAAATACAAGAAAATCCTCATCCAATTCCTTTTCTGTCCCCATCACATTTCTTTTTTGTGAAAATATACACATTCCTCCCCTCTGTTAAGTCACTATTAGAGCTATTGACGGAATTTTATGATATTATCAAATTTGTAAATACTAAAAGCTATGTTACATGGACTTGTGTATGAGGATCGGGTATAGGTGTGTGTCCACTTAAATCTTAATATATTGGGATATGATCCAAAATAGAATACGGGTACGGAGACTTGTTATGGACTCGCATATACATTACGTAATATATAATATTCTTAGATAAGATATTGTAAAATGTACTTGAAATTGAATGAGATTTATAAAAAATGTGGAACTTTTATCTCTCATTTGTGTTAGAGGTTACAAATGTTTCTTTTCTAGTAAATGTGAGTTTCTTATTCTTCAATTTGTAATTCTTTCTTTATAAATACAAAACTTTAGTACTCCCCATGAAATTAATTTGTACTACTTGGATGTACATTTTTGAAATTTTTTCTCTATCCCAAAATAATGATTGGATTCTCTGACTATATGGACTAGTTATTTTTTTGTGTTGTGGTGCTGGATTTTTTGGTGCATTGTAAGTTTGTTTGCATTAATTTATATTGGCGAGGAATGTCTTTGTGTAGGTTTTGATTGCAATAGAGAGACAGAGAGTAGTTGAGAAAGAGGCTGAGACAAAAAAGAAGATAGCTATAAGTGAAGCTGAGAAGAATGCACAAGTTAGCTTGATCCAGATGGAACAGAAATTGATGGAGAAAGAGAGCGCGAGGAGGCAAGAGGAAATTTCAAATGAAATGTACAAAGCTCGTGAGAAGAGCTTGGCTGATGCTGATTTCTATAGGTGAATATTAATCTACCCTATCTTGTATACACATAATTATATATTCTTTTTCTCTAAAGTGGAGTTCTCGAGCCCCGTTTGTTTTCAGAGGTAGAATGGAGGGGATTGATAGTGAGGGGATTAAGTAAAATTATGTTTGCTGTCATGATAGTTGTTAGTGTAAGAATTGTTAAAATATTTTTATATAAAATAATAAAACAAATAAAAAAATATAAAAAATTAAACATTAATATTTAAAAAAAATTCTCAATATGTAAAAAATAAAAAAATATATAAAAAATTCTAATCCTCTCACTATTTTTCTAATACCACCTCCACCTCTTCCATCCCAATCCCCCTTCCAACCTCCATCTATATAACCCATTCTCCATCCTAATCCCCTCCCTAACTCTATAAACAAACACAACACTACATAACCCTACCTCCATCCTAATCCCCTCCCATTCATTACACCCCAAAACAAACGGGGCCTTGTAATTCATTAATGAGGGTAACTAGGGCTATAAAAAAAAACCGATAAAACTAAACCAACCGTCTGAAACCAGCTGAAATTTGGGTTTTCAACGTATTGTCTGTTTTGGTTTTGAAAAAATTTAAAACTGATATGAACCAAACCGACTGAAATATTATATTTTAATAATTTTTATATTCTATTTTTTTTTAAAATATTAGAAGATAAATAACCAATTGTACACATTTTGCAATAAAAGTTAGGAAGGGAGATATTTATAGAGCTTCTCCATCCATCTCTTTTCATTTATTCCCAATGTAGGATTCCATAGATTTTTATAAGGTTCTTAAAGTTGGCTTGAATCCGTCATTTACACTAAACCAACTAACTGATAAAACCAAACCATAGTATGTCATCGGTTTTGGTTCCTCAATTAACAAAACCAAAGGGTTGGGTTGGGTTCAGTTTAGTGCTAAATTTTCCTTCAACGTTGACTGAAATCGAACCACTTAAACCCCCAAGGCCCCGAGGATAACTTAAGAAGTTGCATGGTATACATTTTCAGAGCATTGAAAGAAGCAGAGGCAAACATGTTGAAGCTTACTCCCCAATATTTGGAGCTCAAATTCATTGAAGCAATTTCTAACAACACAAAAATTTTCTTTGGAAACAAGGTCAGATGCTTTACTCTCTCTCTCTCTCTGTGTGTGTGTGTGCGCATGCTGTGGTGCTTATAAGTCCTGGTTTTGTTGCAGGTACCCAATATGATTTTTGATCAGAAGCTGCTTGGAAATTTTGTTCAAGATATAGCCAGAAAGACCAACATGGAAGCTTAAATCAGATCATTTCATCCATGTGATGCAATGAAACAGTTGTTTTTATCTTGATACACAATGTTTTTTGTGTGGCTACCCTTTTTTGTTGGTCATGATGACTTAAGTGTGGTAAAAAGTGAGATTCTATTTTCAATATAAAGGAAAATAAGAAAATATATTTATATATATATAGTTTATGTTTTGACTACATGTGTCATACTTTTATTGTGTTCTTCCTATTTAACCAAAATATTATAAACAAAGTATCTGCATTCTGTGGTAAGCTTGAATTGGGGATTGGTTCTGTGGTACACCTGTTTTGTTGAGCTGCATTTTTATGCAAGTCTTGTAGGAAGCTAGAGATTTGCCATGGTTTGTACTTGTTTACAAACCAAATGATCAATTGCATGCTCTATGTGCTCTGGTGCTTGAATTGGTTAGTTCAACCGTTGTTATATTGACCCTGTTTGGTGAAGTTTACTAGGGATGCTTGTAACCCTTTTTTTGTTTCTAGGTTTTTTTTGTTGTTGTAACCCTATGTCTAGGTGTTTGGTACAAATTTTACTTTAAATATTCACAGCTTATGAGACTAATACAAATAATCTAACTAATGGATATTTACTTAGGGCAAGTTTGGGATCTTTCAAAAAAGATAAAAAGATAAAAAGTTACTCAAAAAGTTAAAAAGTTAACATTATTCACCAAAAGTCAACAATTACGGTTGTACAACTCCCAATTCAAAATTTTTTCTACAAATCAATTTTTACAATTTTTTATTGCACATTTTTCTGTAAAAAGTTAAAAAGTTAACCCAAACATCCATATTTTTAACCTCAATTTTTTAGTTTAAAAAGACAAAAAGTACACTTATTTAGGACACTTCAAACAACCCCTTAGTATGTCCTATTGATTGGACTTATTTACTCGTAAGTCATGGGTAATTTTTTTTTCTTCTAATGTATGTGATTCTTATTTGGATAATGAGAGCATTTTGCGATTTTTTGGATGTTTTATGTTTGTGGAATGTTCATTTGGAACTAATAATGACACCAAAAAATTTATTGAAGTGACAAATGGTTGGTATATTTTGATTTTTAGTTGATAGTTTTGATTAATTGTTATTTTATATGTTAGTTTGTATTGAAATATGATGTGAAAGTATAAGCAGTTGAATTGTATTTTAAAAAAATATTTTTATAGTGATAAATTTATCACTAAAAATTAAAGTAAGACTTTTTAATAAATAAATGATCCATAGGACCAGTTTGGAACTGTCCCAATGCTAATTACTAATGCTTATTTTGGCAATTAGGAAAAAGGTCAGTTTATTTGGGTTACATCATCTCTCTAGGTTTTTTTACATATTTTTTTTAAAAAGTCAAAAAATTAACTTCTTTTTTTCTTTTTTTTGTTTTTTTTTTGTTTTCAATTTTTCAAAATAGACTTGATGTTTGGGTTGGGCCAAGAAGCTGAAATGATCACATAGACTTGATGTTTGGGTTGGGTTAAGTTTGGACTGACACAAATTATTTAATTAGGTGGTGCAAGCCCAACCGACTAATGTCCACCCTGGAGATATATTAGCCATTTTTTTTTGAAAAGTAATATTGTATTTGTTGGCAATAAATTTAACTTTTTGGTGAATTCTTAATTTTTTAAGAAAATGTGTTGAAAATAAATAAATAAAAAATTTTCTAATAGTAATTTTTTAGCTAAAATTAGAACTTCCCAAAATTAACAATTAATAGAGACAAAAACTACTCATGATAAACTACAACTATTAAGTCGATTGGGATTGTCAAATTATATTTTCTGTCCAAACTTCTGCCCCACTTTTTATTCTTGTCATTAAAATTTAAATTAGAAAAAATATTTTTAAAAGTTCAATAATTATTACAAAATAAATAAATTGCATTAAATTTTAATAATGACAACGTGATGGTAATAAAAATATAAAACTTCACAAGCTTGACTTGTGAGTGAAAAACAATGGAAGAAAAATATTCACATGAATGGGTCCTGTGTGTGACGGGGACTCACAAACCATGAGATTATTTTAAATGTTATTTTTTATTTAATTTAATTTTGACATGAATTTCTTCCTTCTTAAATTGTATTCATTTTTAGAATTTTATGTTCTCTTATCTTAATATGTTTATTATTATTAAATTATAAATAATTTAGTTAAGTAATTAAAAGTACATTAAAACATGAAACAAATAAATTTAAAACATAGCATGCTTTAGTCATTTTTGTTTAGTTTTATAGGGGATGAGATTAGATTAGTAATGTTGTAGGTTCTATGTAAATTATGTTTAGCTGGTAAAATGAAATTACTCTAATTCATAGAACTATATATCCCGGTGAGAGGAGCATCTATTTACACACACCCTTTCCACATGCTTCTCACTACACACATCTAAAAAATTAGTTCCAAATTATTTTGCTCACTGCACACACCTTTTATTCCACATCTACCCTCATACACACATACATACATCCAGACCCCCAAACCCATCTCTCCAAACGGTGCAAAAACACACCCATTCCACTGTCAGCCCCGTCTCTTACACATGTCCATCTCTCACAGTCTACCTTTTGCCCCCAAAAGCTGCATCCATCCATTGAAGACATCTTATTGAACCATTGAAGACATCTCATTGAACCATTGAAGGAATTCTTCACATTTGGAGAACTTAGGTTAGTTTACTTATTTCAATCCTCATTCCTATTTCATTTAATGTAGGGTTTGTTTTGACCATTTTCAAAACGAACGAACACATAGCCCACCGAAATGAGCAATCTGTTCCTCATTCGGAACTGGTTTTTCGAAAATAAACAACTTGTTTGGAAGTAACATTCTGAAAATTATCATTTATTTCAACAGTAGAATTTCGAAATTTTTTCATTCTTTCGACATTCAACTTCCGAATATGTTTAATTCGGACAACATTCAACTTCTGAAATGAATTTGGTTTGTCGATTTTCAACTTCCGAACAAAATAGATATTTGCGGTTTTCAACTTCCGAACGGTTTTGTTTTGTTTTGTTTTTCCACCCCTTTTTTGTATATTCTTTTTACAATTGTATACTTATTAAATATATTGATTTTTGCAGATAATATGGATTCTGAATGTCAACAACGTGTTCCCCCTATTGCTTCAAATAGACGATGTCGTGAATTGGATGTTGACCATGAATGGGGATGAGGGCGTGAGCGAGGACGAGGTCGAGGTTGGGGTTGTGGTCGAAGTCGTGATCCAGATTCAGTAGAATATGATATGCCCAGTGCCAGTCAAAGTCAGAGCCGAAGCCGAAAATGAGTTAAAAGTGATGATATGCCTGATATTGCCGTAGAGGATGCCCCCTTACCCGATTCTCCTACTGTTCAGGAAAAGGACCTTACTCGTGCTTTTCCAGGTGGGTCGATTGATCCATAATACTGCGGAGTTTCAATAGTCATGTTGCTGCAGCTGTTTGGCAAGGAGAGCTAAACATTCCTGAGTAGAAATGAAATCATTTGTATATGATTTTTTTGTGTGTTATATGGTAGTTTGTAATGAGATGTTCATTTGTTTTTATAAGAACGAGGGCCCCTAAAGTGTCATAATCACTCTTCGAAGATCTTTGTATGGCCATAGTGGTCAGTGGACAACAACACCAGATTCAAAGCCATTATTGAGCGGTCTGGGCTGTTACAATTAGCTCGTTGCACTTATCGGTTCGTCAGCAAGCTTCTAATCTCCAGCTTTGTTGAGAGATGGCAACCTGAGACGAACACATTCATACGATAGTTGGTGAGATGATCTTGACCTTGGATGATGTTGGCACTATTCTTAGCCTTCCCATTGTAGGCGGATCAGTCAGCGTATCAAATGTGACGGATCTTCATGGAGTTACACTACTAGTTTCTGGCTTGGGGATTATTGAACGTGTATCACATGACGAGGTTTCTACTGCTGGTGGGAATTCAGTCAGGCTTGAGTGGTTGCGAAGTCAGTTTGCTAGTGTCACAGATTCAGACCCAGAGGACGCTATATAATGCGCTGTTAGAGCTTATTTGTTGTTTTTGTTGGGATGTATGCTTTTCAGTGACAAGAGTGGCGACAGGGTTTTTGTTGTTTACCTTGGCTTATTGATGGATTTGGGATCCATTCATATTTACGCCTGAGGTGCTGTTGCATTAGCATTTTTATACAGATAGTTGGGGTATGCTAGCCGGTTCGGTGTTAAGCAGATGGGTAGTTATATGAATTTTCTGGAGGCGTGGATTTATAAGCACTTCCGAGCATTCTGACCTCACTAGAATATGGGCTACAATGAAAACATGCGACATGTGTACCATTGGACATCTAAGAGAGAAGCGGGTTCCTCCATTGATCATTTGAAATATTTTCGAGCGGAGCTTGACAGTTTGGTAGCGACTGATGTAAGTTTACTCGTCCGGAGATAATTTTAACACTTCCCATTTATCTTACCCTTTATATACTTTAATTCAAAACCATTTTACGTTTACAGGTTATTTGGAATCCATACCACAGTTGTAGAGACCGACATCCATGTAACCCGATTATGTTCTACCATGGATGCTTGAAGTGCTTAGATATGGTCGAACCCTATCATCCAGATAGAGTTCTAAGGCAGTTTGACAGGGTTCAAACCATCCCAGATGCATCGCTGGCTCCCACTCGTGGTGCTCAAGGCAACATATCTGCACGATATACAGTCATGTATAGATATTTGGATAGGATCTGGGAGGCTTGGGATAACCACGTGTTATCTGAGCAGCGGAGGAGCACACCAGTTCGTCAGCCTTGGGAATGTGTACCAGGTTACATGGATTGGTATAAGAATATCACACATCTATATGTTGAGCGCACTAATGGACCATGTGTGCATGAACATCAGGATTTCAGCCAACATGCTGATGTAATATATTATCCTCTTTTATGTATTTGTAACTTACTTTTTCTTTTATGATATGTTCTCTAAAATGTGATATTCTTTTCAAATGCAGCGTACTACATATGCACTGAGAATTGCACATCCTATCATTCAAGCTGATTATGAGAACGGGATTCGACATCCTCATTGACTTTACCAGTCTATCGAGGCTATGGCGCATGTCTTTAAAAGTCAGCACATTGACGAAGTTGGATCTAATTCTGTTGGACCTAGTTGTATTGGAGGTCACTTTTCATCTCCGACATTGACATATAGCCGTAGGCCTAGTCGTAGGCATACAAATGATTCGTGACATGTTATTTGTCAGTTGATGAATTTTTTGTGGTGTTTTTGTAAGCTGATATTGTTGTACACATCTTTTAATGACATTATAAAAGATATTTTGTTATTAGAATGGAATGGTAACAATGGTCGATGACATTGTGAATGATATTTTGTTATTAGAATGGAATGGTAACAATAGTCGATGACATTATAAATGATATTTTCTTATTAGAATGTAGTGGTAACAATTGTCGATAACATTCAATCTATGCCACAGAACACATCAACATCAAAAAACATATCCATTAATTTCTTCCATAGTTTTAACATTGTCAAATGCATACATGTGTCATTCGATATCAACAACATCAAATGTCTCTCGAGTAGCTACAGTATCATGAATGATGTCTTTGAAATGCTGAATGTAGCGCACATATGCATCATTCCGGTCGACAACGCAAGGGTGACGGTATTTTCACCAATTAGTGGCTATAGGAGGAACTGGATGGCTTGGCTGCAAAAAAACCTGCACCAAATGTCAATTGAGTTAGTGCTAATACCTCATAACTTCCTGTACATGCACAAAATGATAAGTTTCTCTTATACCTGGACGAAAGGATTTCCGTTGACAAATCCAATGACAATCTCAAGTCTATCAAGTTGAGGTACTAGCACTGTTCTAAGAGGTAAAAAGGTGAGACATTGCTGTAATGACAAATGGTATAACACAAGATTGTAGCACGATGCAACAAGATGCTCCATGTCTGGCATAGTCATCCAATGTGAGTAACTAGGGCTGTCTTCAAAGTATGACAGTATGCTTGTCAATTTTTCAAACCTTTCGTAGGACCCATAGGGTGTAATGTATTCCTCTTTGTGTGTGCAACTCACCCAAAAGATCCCGCCTAACTTGAGCCCAATCATCTTCTGTATGACCAATTGAAGCAGCTATAGCCTTGAAACCACAATTCCCATCTGCAGCTACATCTTTGGCAAACTTAATGTATGGTTTCAATCCAGAAGGGAAAGCATCAACATATACACTAGGTTTTACTGTTTTGGTAATGTACACCTTCCCCTTCCCATTCATCTTCTCATTTCCCTTAACAGGTCGCTTTTTCTTGGTTTCCGGAGTAGAAGCTAATGTAGTGATTTGAGTGTTCCTAGGTGAGAAGGAATCATGTCTAGATTGCACTAACTCAAATGCACACGGGTCATGACGAGTAGAAACATTGATCTTCTTATGACCCTAAGGACGTGTTTTGGGCTTCACCTTCGGCTCAACAAGAAAAGTGCTTCCTGGACATATATCTCTTTTAACTTCTCCAAAAGCTCTAATCGCATGGTTCTATCACTTTCATTGAATTTTTTCACAGACAACTATACTTCTGCATGACAAGTCACCTCCGTTTCCTCTTCTTTGTTGCATATGAAGATTTTTCAGTTGCCTCCACTGTGAGTGTATGGCGGCAAGTGGTATAGGACAATCTTGTCTGATGTAATCAGCAATCTCATGGGCACAAGGTAAACCATGAGTGTGGCGAAGGACTATCCACAAGCTTCAGTATCAATACCAATGGAATTGGCTCTCTTACTCTCTACAAGCAAATACTCTAATGCAGAAATAGACACATTATCTCGTAGCTCCCTAAACTGAAAAGGCTTGAATTGATGTTGCACAACAGTTAGACTTTTCTCAAACGAAGCCTTGATATCAGTGTGTTACAAATCAAGCAAATTGTGTATTTTCTCAAATGATGCCTCAAATGAGACTTGACATGCACCCAATTGTCTTTTAAGTTTTGTATGTGCACTCTCAACCCTATTTAATTCAATGTAAGTCAAATAAAAATCAAGTACATAGCACTTATTAATAACTTATTGAACAAAAGTAATCTTATTGGTTGGTTGTAACATTGCCACAATGCATACACGTGTCTGTCCATGTCACTACAAATTTCTCCTTGTAAGGAACCAGCCAAGTATCTATGACGTAGTTCACTGCATTGGGATAACTACTGAATTCCTTAAGTAATGATCTAACATGCTCATCGTATTGAATTTCAGAAGATGAATACACTAAAGAGTTCCACTTATGGTTGAACTTCTCCAATTTCTGCTTTATCTCAAACATTTTCTTGCATTTGGTCAATACATTCTTACTGATATGCCAACGACATAATAAATGTCTACCACTCGGGAATATCTTCTGTATGACATTTATCAAGGCTAGCTCTCTGTCAGTGACAATAATTGCTGGCAAAACAAAACCATCCATGACATCACGCAATGTAGCTAACACCCATGCATAGTTATCGGTCCTCTCAGACTGTAAGTATGCGAAAGTTACTGAGAAAGTCATTTCAGTTGATGTCACTCCCCATAATTTCAAGAAGAGGAAGATGATATCTGTTGGTTTTGTATGTGTAATCCATAATCAATATATGTAGGAAAGACCAAAATAAGTCCAAACTGATAGGATGTGCCCAAAACAAGTCAGTCGCAGTCATTGTGGACTCTTCACATTGATGGCGCTTAATGTAATTATACTTGGCCAATTCACCCAATAAGTGTTGCATCTGTGATCTTCCAACTCTCTGTACCACCCTGTTTCGATGGCGTACATTGCAAATGGTTTTAAGTGTGCTTACATTGAGGGCTTACTAGGATCTCTTTTGGCCTAACCATGCTCTTTGACATATCCATTAATAATGCTTTCTCATCTTTTGACAGCCTCCCTGCATATGAATGTCCCTCAATGTGCTCCGTAAGTGGATGCTTATGCAATTCGCATACTATGGTCAATGTCCATTTATCATTTGTGGTATACCTGTGAGCCCTCATATCAAAAGGACAACCACACTTCTTTGTACCGGTTATTCTTGATGTGTTGTTGCCATTATGTTTTAACTTCTTTGTCGCTCTATATTGGCTACTCCTCTGACAAGCAAGATATATCCTGAGTCTTTTTTTCCCTCCACCATAGTCTAATGTTTTGATTACAATGACCAAACCATTTCTTTTTCCAACTTTACGTACCCAGTTGAGCAATTCATACTTACTTTTGAATACCTGCAAAGTCAAATAAATATTATAAAATATTTACATTTGTTGAGCAATTCAAAACACAATCATTAAAATTTCGTAGAGTGAACCTATTTAGTTGTGAATTGAGTAGTGTAATTTAACACACTATCCGTGCAAACCTGACTTCTTTGAGTTGAGACATATTCTTGCATATTTTGTATAACATTACAAATTTGAAATGACATTATAAAGACAAATTTGCAATTTGAAATTGCAAATTTAGTATGCAATTTACGAATTTGGAATATAAAATGGAAAAAAAAAAAAATTACTTCATTCAGAAGTACAATGTTGAAAAAAATGATAATGTTCGAATGTAGTTGTCCAAATTATTTTTATCGGTTCGGAAGTTGAATGTCGAAAAATTTAAATTATTTTGGACGACAACTTCTGAAATTACATAATTTTTTCAGTAGTAGACTACCGAATAAATTGATATATTTCAACCATGGTTATCTGAAAGACGTTGGAAAAAAAAAAAGAAGAAGACTTTCACATAGCAAAACTCACATTTCTTTGGCTATCTTTCTCATAAACATTTATCTCCTTATGAAAATCTGAATTTTCAAAAGGAAAATCTTCCATGCAATGATGAATGAGGATAAGATTTAGTGTGTAACCTAATTAAAAGCTAAGAATCAAGAATGAGGGTGTTTAGTGTGTGTAAACTAATGAATGGAAGCTAACAATGAAAGGTTTGAAAGGATGAGGATGGAATGTGGAGGTTTAACAAACTGAGCATGGAAGTGAGTTTCAGCAGCTTCAACATGGAAGTGGAAATGGATGTGGATGTGCGATAAGAATGTGTGTTTATTTGAATTTTGTGTGATGTCCATAATAGTAATTTCACTTAGGGATAAAATTGTAATAAAAATAAATATCATTAAATGTGTGCAAAGAGTGGAAAGGGTGTGTGTAAATAGAAGCTCCCCCCGGTGAGGATATCATTAGCAGTGAAAATACTAATTCAATCCCATAGAGGTGAAAATATCATTTTGTTTTAATTTTATAAAAGAGAGCAGTTATTCCCACTTCATTTTATTCCAAATACATTCATTTCTTTAATATTATTATACGTAACTTTATCATTTTGTTTTAATTTTATAAAAGAGAGCAGTTATTCCCACTTCATTTTATTCCAAATACATTCATTTCTTTAATATTATTATACGTAGTTACCGTTTTTACTACACTTTACTCTAAATAGACTCATTTCTATATATGATACGGACAGAGTAAGGAGTCTATTTGAAGCAAAATGGAGTGAGAGTAGTGACTCCTTAAAAAAAAAAAAAAAAAACTTTTTATATACTTTTAAAAATTTAATCTCAAAACATGACAAAAGCTGAAGAATCCTAGTATTGTAGTAACATTGAAAAGTGGAATCTGTTTTGTTTTGAATTTTTTTAAATAGTTTCTAAATTTTTAATTTATTTTTGTTTAATTTAATCATATATTTATTTTTTATTTTTTAGATACACTTAATCTAATTATATTTTTAAAAAATAAAATATTTGTTAGTTTTTTAAAAATTTAATAAATACAAAAATATATTGAATTTTGGATTGAGTAATTCTAAAAAATAATAATAATAAATATATTTTAATTTTTTTTTTAAAAAAAAAACTAACTAAAAAAATTAAATTAAAATTTTAAAAACTGTTTTTGAGTTAACAAATGGGATTCACATATTCTCTCTCTAAGCAATTAAAGGGGATACTAACTTGTATAGAAAAATGGTAGTTGTAGACGTCCCCGAACGTCCCGGGAGGGAATCCCGTTTTGTTCATTGGGCTCACTACAGTTTCGACTCAATGTCACGGTCCTGTATCTAATCTCGCAGAGTGCAATGCAAGACCGATGAATCATCAAAGAGTCCAAATTCGGCAAATCGTTTTTGAGAAACTGATTTTTAGAAAGAAGTGCCAAACATGGACTGCTTTTCCAGATACAGAGTCGCCACCTAAATATTTTATTTTGGGGGAATTTAGGAAACCCTGACTCGCTGCCTAAGGCCACGTGTCCGTCATCACCAAAGTTGCCTCGGCTCGGGAACTTGGGTACGATTGGGGAAGGTTACTTCGTGAGCACCCCCGCTCGCTCGATCAAAGATCGGCCTCTACTAACCATGATATTGAGTTTTGAAAACATTATGTGTACTTATTCTGGTTTTATTAGCCTAGAATTACTATGTGATGCGCGCAACATACAAGTATAGACTGGATCGCCTGAATTGGAACAAAACATTTCATGTTTGTTTTTTAAAGCGGTTTGCTACTCGCAAGTAGGTTAAATGCTGATTTTGCTACCCTCAAGTGGGCTTAGAAAACATGGTGATTTGCCACTCTCAAGTGGGCTTTAAAACTCGCAATCAATGAATTGTTTCAATTCAGATAATCCAACCTCCACCCATAGGCATTTAGGCAGTTGTATCATATAAGCACTTAGCCTCATGGTAAGCATGCTATCATGGCAGTCACTCACACACATGCAAGGATGCTAAAGCATAAACACTTACCGAGTACTCCGAGCCAAAACAGAAGCTAGTTAGTAATCAAATGCATGATCCTAACTATGCTGAAATGCCTAATGCAATACATACAGGAATGTAACTAAGATAGGCTCGGCTATTCTTAGATGGCAGGTGAAATGCAACAGATAACATGTACTCAACTCGGAATTGAAATACAATGCAGTTAGTATGATGCGCCGAGCCCGGTGCGTGCAAGATAGAATGAATGCAAACATGCGAGTATAAGTATGCTAATTGAAACGTGCCTTAAACTAACCATCATAAGCTGGTAAATAAAAGGGAGAAAGACGTGGGGTTGGAAGACATACATCACACGTACGCACACTTATTACAAAATTGCTCTCCTCGGAGGGTCCGAATAAATAATACAGACCAAATAAATAATTAACTACTCTAGCTAATTAAATATTACAAAACCCTAATTAATTAACAAATTAACTAAGAAACGAAATAAACTAGTATACAGATCAATGGACCGCCTCAGCTCTGTTCCGAATGATGAAAGATGCATGCATGCTCGAGTCGCCTTGTCAGGAAATTCCTTGCGATGCCTCGATTTGCCTCTGTTTGCAACTGGTCCCGGAATACTGTACAAAGCTCCAGAAGGCTGCTGACCAGTTTTTGCCGCTGGTTTCCGGTTTGCTGCAACTGAGAGCAAGAAAGGGGCATGGCAAAGTATTTTCAACATATGTATGCATGTCCACTCTCCCCGTCATTGCATAAGCTCTAGGGAGTGTAGTCCTCGATCCTCGTGCCACTAATCACGCATCCCGATGCATGATGGCCGAGGAGTCAAATTGCACGACTCAATATGAAATGGATGCACACATAAACACAACAAGGCCTAAACTCCATCATGGGTAATCCGGAGTGTCGGCAACCGAGAATCGAGGCACGTTTCGTCACTTGGAGTACGAAACGTCCCTCGTTTCCCGTGTTTGGACTAAACCCTATTCAAAACACAATGCAATATACATGGCATGCACGATGCGACTCGGACTATGCAACCTAAATGCAATGCGACTAAATGATGCAAACATGCAGAAAATGACATGCAAACATGCTACTAGCATACTCAATACTATGAACTACATGGCATAGTCGATGCAAGACACCTTATGCAGAAATATGACAACATATGATTGACATACACAATGCGAATATCAAATGGCATACTCGATGCAACGAACTACATGGCATACGCAATGCCATGACTAGAATGACATACACAATGTAAGATGGACTTAAACCAAGACGGGTAAGCCTTAGCCACACCCAAATCAGTGGCCAAACATGATGGAATGAAAGGTAGGAACACTCGTGCAAACATGCCCAATGCAAGGGACCGAACCTAAGGCATCGAATACCACTATACCAAAGCATGGCAAGGGATGACACATGGCATACAATGACACAAATTCCAGCTCTAAAATAGCATACAAGATGGTCCCGAAACATGCAAACACCTCACCCGATGCATGCTAGATGACCCGAATACCGACGCTAGTGGAATGGATTACACTATAGGTATGCAAAACAATGCTCAAATGATGAAACCAACCCCAAACAGTCCCTATGCACACCAAAATCAGTGGCTATATGTGTTGGGATGGTGGCTCGGAATGCATTCAAATGAAGCTCATGCAATGGCCGGTAAATAAGGCATTCAAGCGTAACTCTCAAACGCATTTAAAGAGTGAAAATCATGGGAATATGGCATACATGTAAGCTCTGAAATATGATGTGCAATGGCCCCAAAACATGAAAACACCTCAGTATATGCATGTGATGGGCCTCAAAACTCAAAGTTAAGCATGGATATTGTACTACAAGCATGCAAAAAAAGTATCATTCGACTATGAGACCCAAAAACAGAGCTAAGGCAGTCCAAAACATGCACGAAATCAGTTTAAGGCAAGGCCAAAATATGCTAGGAAAGGCGGCCAAAACATCATACAAAACAAGCTAGTGAACCATGACTTACGCTACAACTATATGAAGCATGTGAGGGACTACCAAACCAACCAAAAACAGAAACATGGCAGGCCAAAATATGACCAAAAAAACCACTGGAACTCAGTCAACACATGCTAGAATGAGGTGCTCCTTTGAAAGGCTATGCAAGGGGTTACTCTACACGTGCAAGATAGACATCAAAAATGGCAAAACCACCTCTGGACAGAGGTTATGAGGGTCCTAAAACTCATCAAAAAGGGCCTGAAAGGGGGCTATGAAGCATGCAAGTGAAGGCTCCTTTGAAAGGCCATGAAGAGGGTTAGTCTACACATGCAAGATGGACACTTAATATGGCAAAACCACCTCTGGACAGAGGTCATGCAGGTCATAAAACCCACAAATAATAGCCTGAAACATGGCTTAAAAACATGCAAATAGGGACTCATTTGTAAGGCCAAGAAAGCTAGTAAACAAGACAAGGGGTGAGAGGATCACCCCTCTCTGATTTTGATGCTCAAAAACACATAATAACCACTGAAAATCCGTTGGATTTCAGTGGTCAAAAGGGCCAACAAAGCTCAACACAAAAACCCTAATGCATGGCTCAAAACAAAGAGAAATGAAGCATGCAAAGAGGGTAGATGACCCCCAACAGAAAAGAGGTCTTAAACAAACATGTTAAGAAGCTTAAAAAAAGACTTTTTTCAGTTTATGACAACGCCCAAATATGCTTACAAATGGAGCAAAGATGTGAAGTAAAATAATGCTTAAAAAGGGGAAATGAGTGTTACCTTTGTAGAGAAGACCTCCAGCAGCTTCTGGACCAAAGTAGCAAACCTTCAACCTCTGAAAACCAGCTCCAAGGTGCTTGGATGGATGGTGGAAGGGTTAAGCTAAGGGTTGGTGTGCAAAGGGCCAAGAACTATGGAGTATTTGAGCACAAAAGAGAGAGATATAGAGGGGTGTATATTGTATGCCTTAGAAGCAAAGTCTGAACCATTGCAATGGAAGATGACCTCTTCCTTTATAGAGGAGAGGGGCTAAAAATTCCTCAAGAAGCTTAAAACCAAGCTTAAAGATCCTCCATACACACATGTATGGAGGATCAATTCTGAGGCTTCCAGCTGACACAATTGGCTAACACTCAGTGAGACAAAAAAGCAGAAAGCTGGCCGACCAGTTCAGGTGGTCGGCCAGCCACTCCCCCTTGGTCGGTCGACTAGGGTCAAAAGGTTCAAGTGGTTGGCCTGCTCCTAGGGTGGTCTCCAAGCTGAAAGCAATCAAGTGATGTAGTGGGAGACCTGCAAAAGTGGCCCAAAAGCCAAGGAGACCAGCTTCCTGACAAGAAAATCGATCGGCGGGAGAAGAGGTGGTCTCCAAGAGAAAAGGTGGTCTCCCACCCCTGTACCACCTTCCAAATAATGAAAATAGGGTCCACACCAAAAATGAACCAAGACGGATGCAAAACGAGGGTTCGGGAGCCAAAGCGCGCAGCCGGGTGCCCCGAAAACTGACTGTTAAGCATCGAAAGTGGCGTGCGACCACGAAAGTGGTCTCCCGGGCCATAGTGTCCCTCTAGAGAGAGGAAACAAGGTGTGTGCCAAAAACCGGAGCAAACGGAGAAAGTTAAGCGGTCCCGAATCGAGGCGCACGGCGGACGGCTCCGAAAACCGGAAACTGGTCTCCAAACGGGAACAGTGGTCTACGACCACGAAAAGTAGCCTACGGCCACTGAGAGATGATCTACGAGACCTCTCCCTCCATTCGGGAAAAGAAAATAGAACTTGGTTCACAAATCGAGGCAAAACACAAAAGAGTCCCGAAGTCCGGAGGCAAGGCTCTCAGCCGAGACTTCGTAACCTCAGAACGAGCACAATATGCGCAATCACCGAGCGCTCAATCGATGACGTCTGAGTCTTAAGGTCGGTCAAAAATGGGGTGTCTACAGTTGCCCCTCTTTGATAGAACTCGGAAGTCATATGTGACGGGAGTGAGTGTCAAAGCCTAGAGACGACCCATTTTTGATAAGGCCAAAGACTCAGACAAACAGGCAAGATAAACAAGAGATGGGCCCGCAGGCGTGCCCGCAGGCAAGGGCAAAATGCAAAACGACATGCACAAAGCCGGACATAACTTATGATCATGCAAAGAAAGTTGTAACGAGGCATATCATGCAACAGTTTTAAGCAAACATATAAATCTAACTACATCACATGCAAAAAGGATGTAAGAGAATTATTCAATTCTCGCTACGTCTCACGCGGAGAATACAATACCTGTCCGGTTCGTCTGGTCGCGCCAGCCTCAAATGAACCGTACATACAACATCGTGCTTACAAAAGAAAGAAACTCAATAGGTATAATATTGTTAGAAACATGCATAGCAATGCAAGTAAAAAGTGCGTGACAACGTAAGCGGAGGGATGCATGACAATGCAATCTAAGTATGACGCATAACAATGCGGAAGGGATGCAAAACAAATCAATGCACTAACAAGTGCAGATAAGGTGCGCAAGATAGCGCAAATGATGCAGTGCACAAAACAGTGCGATGCGCAAGATGACGCGATGTGCAAAATAGCGCGAATGATATGCAATGCACAAGACAGTGCGATGCGCAAGATAGTGCGATACGCCAAATAGCGCGAATGATATGCAATATTAGGAAACAATGTAATAATATACAATGTAACGAAACAATGCAAATGATATGCAATGTATGTGAGATGATCAAACCACAAACAGTACAAAACCACACAAATATTATAAAGGGATGGTGATGTAAAATCAAACTACTTTTAACACAGAAAAGGCAGTGGGCACGAGCCGAATAACGCCTAACACAAGCTAAGTGCCTACATCCTAGTACTGGCCACAACTTAGCATGGATGCTTACACATAACAGAACCGTGTTTCAACGTGGAAGGGGTGCGAGCACATGCAAAACTATGTGTTTCGCAGAGAGACCACAAATTACAAGTAATTGGGTGGCATGATATAAGTGGGGAATGATCTGCTGAGGAAAGATCGTGATTCTAAATGCTGAATGTAACAGACTAAAATACGATGAAATGGATGCAATGGATGAATTGAATAAAGCGCGTGGCCAAACCACATTTTGCCTAGAAAAGGCATGGACACAAACAAATCACGTCTAACACAGAAATGGTGCCGTCACCCTCAACACTAGGCGCGTACACATAATCACATAACCATGCTTTAACGTGAAAAGTATGGGCATATGCCAGACTAAGCTTAACATGGAAAGGCGCAAGTGATACAATGGATATACAGTAAATGCATGCAATATATTCTATATGCAATGCAATAGACATACTAGATGATGTAGCAGTTAGGAAGCGAAGGTACCTTACAGGGGCAATTGACAATGACCTACCTCGTGCTGCTGGGGACCTTCCCCTTCTACTCGGTTGAACCGCAGGTATTACTTTTCTCCCTGACTGTGGTCGCAGCTTTCTCTATTCTCCAACAAGGTGACAGATTAGGTTGGTTCAGTATCTAGAATTGAGGCGCATACATATGCTATCTCAATCTATGGGGTTGCCATACAGATTTCAAGCCGAGGATATACCCCTGGGTATTTAAACCAGACTTTAGTCTCAGAAATCCCGAACCTTTGCGTTCTAGGCATGAGCCATTCGAACTTTAGTTTCCACCGTCTCAGTTGGTCTCCTAGGAACTCACCGCAAACACAGGCATGTGGCTATACCAGACCACCGGAAGTTGTTCGGGCACGACAAACACCAAAGGAATTGCACCTTTAGAGGATTTAAGGTCTCCTAGACCAGGGAGTGCACAAGACAGTGCGAATGATACAAAAATACAATGTGTACAAGACAGTGCGATGCAGAGAATAGCGTGATAAAATGCATGCACAAAGTGAGTTGGGTGCACAAAATAGCGCGATGTGCAAAATAGCGCGATAAAATGCATGCACCATGCAAGACTTGGCACACAGTTTACGACATAGCATTCCATTCATTTGGCACACAGCTTACTTCATAACACTTTGTTTGTTTGATACGCGGCTCACAACACAATGTTCTGTTCATTCGGCACGCAGCTCGAAACACAGCACTCTGTTTATCTGGGCACACAACTCTTTTGGGCACATAGCTCATTTCGGGCACACAGCTCATTTTTCAGGCACACGGCTCATTTTTCGGGCACACGGCTCATAACACTGCTCAATCTGAACACATGGTCCATAACACAGCATTCTTTTAATTTGCACACAGCTTATAACACTGCTCAATCATAATACAACATTCTTTTAATTTGCACACAGCTTATAACACTGCTCATTCTAAACACACGGTCCATAACACAGCATTCTGTTTTGATCGGCACACCGCTCATAACACAGTACACTTTTGCATTTTGAACACACGGTTCAAACTTTTGAATTTCTGAACATGCAGCTCATACTTTTGTTGTGAACAAGCAGCTCACATTTTTGAAATTTGAACACACAGCTCAAACTTTGGTGGTGAACACGCAGCTCACATTTTTGAAATTTGAACACGCAGCTCAAACTTTTGTGGTGAACATGCAGCTCACATTTTTTTGAAATCTGAACACACAGCCCAAACTCTTGATTATGAACACACAGCCCATAGTTTTTGAAAGTTGAACACGCAGCCCAAACTCTTGAGGTGAACACATAGCCCACAATTTTTGAAATCTGAACACGCAGCTCAAACTCTTGAGGTGAACACACAGCCCAAACTCTTGAGGTGAACACACAGCCCACTGTTTTTGAAATCTGAACACGCAGCTCAAACTCTTGAGGTGAACACACAGCCCACAGTTTTGAAATTTGAACACGCAGCTCAAACTCTTGAGGTGAACACACAGCCCACTGTTTTTGAAATCTGAACACGCAGCTCAAACTCTTGAGGTGAACACACAGCCCACTGTTTTATTTGCACGCAACGCATATTGAACACACAGTTCTTACATTTCACTTTTGAACTCACAGCTCATTCATTTCATTTGCACGCAACTCATGCATTTGATTCTGAACACGCAGCTCATACATTTTCATTTGCACGCAGCTCATTCTTAATTCTGAACACGCAGCTCATAAATTTTCATTTCTGAACACACAGCTCATTCACTTCATTTTGAACACGCAGCTCACATATTTCAATTCTGAACACGTAGCTCATATATTTTCATTTGCACGCAGCTCATTCTTAATTCTAAACACGCAGCTTATAAATTTTCATTTCTGAACACACAGCTCATTGACTTCATTTTGAACACGCAACTCACATATTTCAATTTTTGAACACGCAGCTCATGACACGACACTGCTCGATCTGAACACGCGGCTCATAACACAGTATTCTTTTAATTTTGAACACACAGCTCATTCTGAACATACAGGATGCGATGACGGAACTTGCAGAGGTTGAAACAAACTCAGATGCCTGACATTTTTCCTTTTTTCTTTTGCTTCGAAGTCTGGAACCTATATAGCTTCAGATAGGTCCTGGTTTTACTGTTCCCACATGACCCGGGTTGAACCCTGTGGTTTTTGAAAGAACAAAATCTTGTTTTTCACAAATGTGGAAAACGACACGGCACTCTGAGCACAAAACAATTTTTTGAAATTGAGAGTGAGAATAAGTTCTCGACTGGGTATTGAGCCTACGACTGAACACAGCACACCACGACTCAACAACAAAGAGAAAGACAAGGTAAGACAACCTAAACACATCTACAGACACCCGAAACAACTCAAAATAAGAATCGAGACAAACAAAACGACTGACACGACACACAGACGTGTTCCAATGGCAAGAGACCTCTTAGTGCACGAGGAGCCAGTTTCTCTGGGTATTATTCCCCACCCTTTCTTATTTGTGATTCTCACATCACTCGGCCCTCAAGATCGGTTTTTCTCTCAAAACCCTTTTCTCGCTTTTCCTCTCAGTGCACATCTCTCTATTCTTTAATCTCTCATTTTTCATCCCTTCCCTGGGTGGTTGATGGATAAACAAGAAGTTGCGGGCTCTTGCCCCTAGCATACTGCTAGATTCTCTTTCTTCCGCTTACAGCCGATGAGTTCCTCCCATAGAGGGGTTGCGCTAACACTGGGTGTGTAGCAAATCTGTAGCTGACATCGGTTGACGATGCTCTGCCGGGGAGTTTGGACGTGATCAGATCTGTCCAGATGAGGGAGTGGAATATCTTGATCCATTCTAGCTCATGCTTCACACTTGGCTCGATACCTCGCTGCTTAGACGATGAGAGAGCTTTTCGGCCCTTTTGCTGTTAACTTCAGTCGTGCCCTTCTTGGCGAATAGGGTGCCCTTTCCGGCAAGTATGGTGCTCTTTCTGGCAAATGCATTGACAACGGGGGAAAGACAGGAAGCCTGACTCAACTGTGCCCCTAGTTCATTATTTTGACCATTTTTTTTGTTTTTGGCTTCTGCTTAAAATAATTTTAACCAAAATGAGAGTTAGATTAACATGCTTGTTCAATTTTCTGATTTGAAATCATGCAAGTCAGGTTATGAGCACTGAAAATTTCCTTTCTTGGGTCCAAGAGAAAGGTCCAGTTTTGGAAAAATGGAATAATTTTCGAGAAAATTAGTCAATCTTAGTAAAAATTCTCAAAAACTGTTTTTACAAACGGCTACTACTCGACCAACATGGAACTTACTCTTGAGATGCACAACCTCATATCCAAAAGAAAGGAAAAATCGCCCCTTGTCTAAGTGGCACTACATGGCAACGGAAAGTTGCCCCTTGTCTGAATAGCACCGCAACACATTGTATGGCAATCGAAAGTTGCCCTTTGTATGAATGGCACCGCAGCGCATTGTAATCAGTCCTCAGAGCGACGATCCCAATCGAACTCTCGGATGCAGAGAAGGCAAAGATGATCAAAACCATCACATGGACACAGTCAAATTTGAAGTGTTTTACGGCTGGACTTCAGAATGAAGTTGCCTACGTATCCCAAAGATGGGAATCAAGCCTTACGTAGTTCGGGTAAGGTACACTCGGGTATTTAACCTCTCCTTTTACGCTCTAACTTTTGCCAAGGTCGCCCTTCTAGGTTTTCAACCTTGCGAGCTTTGTTCTTCTTTTCTTTTCAATTCTTTTCATTTCTTTTCTTCTTTTTTCTTTTTCATCTTTTCTTTTCATTTTCTTCATTTTTTTTTTTTTTTTTTTTTTCATTCTTTGCATTTTTCATTCTTTTGTTCTTTTTTCTTCTTTTTCTTGCTCTAACTTTTGCCCGGGTCGCCCTTCTGGGTTTTCGGCCCAGCGAGCCTCTCAAGGGTAAAAGTGTAGCTTTGTCCATGTCAAATGGTTTCGAGATCCTGAAGTCATTTGAATCCAGGAGAATGGCTGCTGTTCGCTGACGATGCAGGAGTCCATCCAATGGGGGCTGAATTGCCTCTAGTGTTGTGGATAGGAACTCAGTTGTTCTTCAGCAATACTTTCTTCTTTCTTCCCTTCTGGGATTTGGCATTCTTGCCAGTCTTCATTGATTTGCAGAATGATCCATCTTCGGCTCTTCGAGCACATCTGACATTTTTCTGTCCCTAGTTCCAGGGGTGCTTCTGATCTAACTTTGCAAGCTTCTTTTGACGATGGCTGGCCTTCTCGACCTGACTTTATTGCCGTTAACGTATAGGTTGCTTCGAATCTGGCCACACAGGCCTCACATTTGCGGTTGACTGTTGAACACTCTAAATTAAGGTCCGAGGTTTTAAAGTAAGGGGTCGAGTCTCGAGGCTGAGAGCGATCTTAAGCTGCACAATCTCAAAAGCGATTCCACATAGGTCTTCGCAGGACTGCACAAAATATTTTTTGAAATCTTTTAAGAAAGCGACTAATCGTTCGCGCTGAAGACAGTGTAGAACCAATCTGGATCAAGCCAGGATCCTTCTCAGTACTCACACTAACAAGCATGATCTCATTCATTAAGGGCTTAGCGTGCCTTTCTTTCTCTCAATTGATCAAATTTTCATAAATCCCGAGGAATTCCTTCATCTTCGTTTTCATCACAATGTTCAAATGTTTTGAAAAACTTAGGTCAAATGCAATGATTTCAAGGCACAGAAGAGCAGGTGAAAGGTACTGCCGTTTCACTCTAAACTTGCTGGCACAACAGGCTCAAAGTAGTAATAAGTACAAAAACATGACAGCCACAGCTGTTTCGTTCAGATTTCCTGGTTGTAACTGGCTTCACAGCAGAGACAGACTCAAAAGAAAGCAAAAAAACAATCACAAAACAAAATAATGATGTCCGAGGTGACACCCTTGGGATCATCCGACTTCTGTACAACAGGACTGACTCGATACAACAAGACAGACCTTAATCAAAAAGACTGACCCAAAACAAAGAGACAGACTCGAAATAAAACCACAGAACTGACTCAACACCCAAGTCAGAAACTACAAAAACCCAGCATTCGCAAATGCTCAAAACAGTGCGTGCTACACGCCATATCTGAAGCAAACTGAGCACCGCCCGCAGGTGGTCCAACCCCTGATCACATACTTGGATTATCCTCGAAATCCAATAATTCAGTGGTGACAGACTTTGCTGAGCTAGGCGGGAGGATGACCTCATTGTCGATCAAATCTTGCACTTCGTGGCGAAGACGAAAGCAATTGTCGGTGGTGTGACCGGTCTGTTAATGGTTTGCATAGTACTGGGTACCATCATGCTTCGCTGGAAGGGGATTCAGGAGGGGGCGAGGCTCAAGAGATCTGAGGTGGCCTTTCTTAACAAGGATCTAAAGGGCCTTAGACAAAGGCCTTAAAAGGGCATGGAATACCTTGTGACCTCGGGGCGGATACTTTGAGTTTTGCGCATTTTTACCGGATGCACTAGCCAAAGGATCGGCAGGTACAGGCTTAGCTTGCTGATTTTTCCCAGGTGCACGGTTAGGACGGGAAGGAACTGTTCGGATATGACGGTCCCTATCCCGATTTTCCCTTTGGCTTGTACTACTCCCGGTTTGAACGGGGAAAATGTCATCCACGGTCTTAGTTACAACTGCTAGTACTTGTTGCTTATTCAACCCCCCGGCTTTCAGAGCCTCGATGGCTTGCTGGAGTTGTGCATAGGGATCTGTGTCTGCCTTCATCTTGTTCTTTCCACTAGCCTCAGCTTGGTGGACGGTTTGGGTTGCTACTTCAGCGCGAAGCCCCGTCATCGTCGACGTGTCATTGCCGGAGCTCAAGATAGCTTCAGGTTAGCTGAGCTCAATTACAATTCGCCTCAGTAGCGGGGGCTCCTGCAACATGAAATTCCTGGCATACGATGCAGTTGGTGGCGGGGCTGACATTCCATAGGCCAGATCAGCCACAGATCTCTGGAGGTCGCCAATCATTCCCATCAACTCAAATGTGGTGGGCTCACGAGCTTGAAACAATTGGGGTTCCCAGATCGGGCGCGCGGCAGGCGACCTGGGCGGGTGTGGTACCTCCACATCGGTCTCACCCTGCCAAATGACTCATTGGTTTAGTGCGGCTGCCATAACCATAATTTCCTCCGAATTCTGGGTCGTCATAAGGCATCGAATACCACTCTACCAAAGCATCGAGTACCACTCTACCAAAGCATGGCAAGGGATGACACATGGCATACAATGACACAAATTCCAGCTCTAAAATAGCATACAAGATGGTCCCGAAACATGCAAACACCTCATCCGATGCATGCTAGATGACCCGAATACCGAAACTAGTGGAATGGATTACACTATAGGTATGCAAAACAATGCTCAAATAATGAAACCAACCCCAAACAGTCCCTATGTAGACCAAAATCAGTGGCTAAATGTGTTGGGATGGTGGCTCGGAATGCATTCAAATAAAGCTCATGCAATGGTCGGTAAATGAGGCATTCAAGCGTAACTCTCAAACGCATTTAAAGAGTGAAAATCATGGGAATATGGCATACATGTAAGCTCTGAAATATGATGTGCAATGGCCCCAAAACATGAAAACACCTCAGTATATGCATGTGATGGGCCTTAAAACTCAAAGTTAAGCATGGATATTGTACTATAAGCATGCAAAAAAAGCATCATTCGACCATGAGACCCAAAAATAGAGCTAAGGCAGTCCAAAACATGCACGAAATCAGTTTAAGGCAAGGCCAAAATATGCTAGGAAAGGCGGCCAAAACATCATACAAAACAAGCTAGTGAACCATGACTTACACTACAACTATATGAAGCATGTGAGGGACTACCAAACCAGCCAAAAACAGAAACATGGCAGGCCAAAATATGACCAAAAAAACCACTGGAACTCAGTCAACACATGCTAGAATGAGGTGCTCCTTTGAAAGGCTATGTAAGGGGTTACTCTACACGTGCAAGATAGACATCAAAAATGGAAAAACCACCTCTGGACAGAGGTTACGAGGGCCCTAAAACTCATCAAAAAGGGCCTGAAAGGGGGCTAGGAAGCATGCAAGTGAAGGCTCCTTTGAAAGGCCATGAAGAGGGTTAGTCTACACATGCAAGATGGACACTTAACATGGCAAAACCACCTCTGGACAGAGGTCATGCAGGTCATAAAACTCACAAATAATAGCCTGAAACATAGCTTAAAAACATGCAAATAGAGGCTCCTTTGTAAGGCCAAGAAAGCTAGTAAACAAGACAAGGGGTGAGAGGATCACCCCTCTCTGATTTTGATGCTCAAAAACACATAATAACCACTGAAAATCCGCTAGATTTCAGTGGTCAAAAGGGCCAACAAAGCTCAACACAAAAGCCCTAATGCATGGCTCAAAACAAAGAGAAATGAAGCATGCAAAGGGAGTAGATGACCCCCAACAGAAAAGAGGTCTTAAACAAACATGTTAAGAAGCTTAAAACAAGACTTTTTTCAGTTTATGACAACGCCCAAATATGCTTGCAAATGGAGCTAAGATGTGAAGCAAAATAATGCTTAAAAGGGGGAAATGAGTGTTACCTTTGTAGAGAAGACCTCCAGTAGCTTCTGGACCAAAGTAGCAAACCTTTAACCTCTGAAAACCAGCTCCAAGGTGCTTGGATGGATGGTGGAAGGGCTAAGCTAAGGGTTGGTGTGCAAAGGTCCAAGAACTATGGAGTATTTGAGCATAAAAGAGAGATATAGAGGGGTGTATATTGTATGTCTCAGAAGCAAAGTCTGAACCCTTGCAATGGAAGATGACCTTTTCCTTTATAGAGGAGAGGGGCTAAAGCTTCCTCAAGAAGCTTAAAACCAAGCTTAAAGATCCTCCATATACGTGTATGGAGGATCAATTCTGAGGCTTCTAGCTGGCACAGCTGGCCAACACTCAGTGAGACAAAAAAGCAAAAAGCTGGCCGACCAGTTCAGGTGGTCGGCCGGCCAATCCCCTTGGTCGGCCGACCAGGGTCAAAAGGTTCAGGTGGTCGGCTTGCTCCTAGGGTGGTCTCCAAGCTGAAAGCAATCAAGTGGTGTAGTGGAAGACCTGCAAAAGTGGCTCAAAAACCAAGGAGACCAGCTTCCTGACAAGAAAACCGGCCGGCGGGAGAAGAGGTGGTCTCCAAAAGAAAAGGTGGTCTCCCACCCTTGTACCACTTTCCAAATAATGAAAATAGGGTCCACACCAAAAATGAACCAAGACGAATGCAAAACGAGAGTTCGGGAGCCAAAACGTGCAGCCGGGTGCCCCGAAAACTGACTGTTAAGCATTGAAAGTGGCGTGTGATCACGAAGGTGGTCTCCCGGGCCACAGTGTCCCTCTAGAGAGAGGAAACAAGGTGTGTACCAAAAATCGGAGTAAATGGAGAAAGTTAAGCGGTCCCGAACCGAAGCGCACGACCAACGGCTCCGAAAATCGAAAACTGGTCTCCAAACGGGAACAGTGGTCTACGACCACGAAAAGTAGCCTACGGCCACTGAGAGATGATCTACGAGACCTCTCCCTCCCTTCGGGTAGAGAAAACAGAACCTGGTTCGCAAACCGAGGCAAAGCACAAAAGAGTCCCGAAGTCCGAAGGCAAGGCTATCAGCCGAGACTTCGTAACCTCAGAACGAGCACAATATGCGCAATCACCGAGCACTCAATCGATGACGTCTGAGTTTTAAGGTCGGTCAAAAATGGGGTGTCTACAGTAGTCAGTTAGAGCATCCGTATCAGCTTCAACAAATTTTGAGTCAAATTATAATTCAAAACTCATTTTTGTATTTTAGCTAGCCTCTTTTTTATGTACACACTCCATCAAACTCTCTATTCTCAAATTCTATTTCATTTAAATATTATGAATAAACAAGCATAAACAAGGCCCAAGATAGAAACAAATCAACATCAGAGTAACAGTAGAGTAGCAGCAACACAGGAGGGCCGAACCCACTGAGGGGCGGTCGACCGGTCAGGCCAAATTTGAGCATTTTTCTTCTTTGTTATAGGGCACTTACAGGACATCCGGGAGGACATTCGGGCGAACGACCGACCATGGCTTTTTGGCCTAGTTTTGCTCCAGAAAATATAATAAAAAACATATTACCGTATGAACAGTGCCTCAACAAATCAAGTGAAACACTGTAGCAAAGTCAAAATGAATGAAGGCTATAAAGAGTCTGATGAAGTTGATATTTACAGTTTTTGCTCTCTACAATGGCTTTAAACCAATATAACAACACACCTCAAAGCCATCCTTTTCACTGAACTAAGAATTAAAATTTATAACTTCCCTATTTACATGTCCTTAAAATCTTGTACTCAATTCCAAGTTCTACAAACATGATGACAATTACAATAGAAGAACCCCATGGGTATACAAGACAACAACAAAAGAAGTCTAATAGCCCTATTACAAAACTCTAAGTCTTTACAGTAAAATATTCTCAACTGTCAATCCCAAAACCGCTTACTTCAAGTCACCATTGTAGTTGTACAACATTATTTCTTGAAAAATAGAATAGGGGTGAGATATATGCCCAGTAGGAATATATTTAACCAAGTATTTAATCATTCGAATAAATTTATGGCACCCTTGAGACAAAACATAATAAGTAATTATGAACACATGTAATCTTCATTGATTATGTAAATACATAACGATTAAGCATGGACCATTACATTTCACACCTTTATAACACAACAATTAAACAATCACATCAATGGAAAACAAATCATGAGTCCCATGTAAGAGTCCAACACAAGTTGCTTTAGTTTCAAAGACCATCCCCCACATTTCCCGGCTATTATACGGCAGGAAGTGAGCATCCAAGAAAACCATCCGTTCTTTCACTTTCGTTGGCTATTATATGGCAGGACTGTGTGGACACCAAAAAACATTTTCCCTACATTCGTCCAGCGATAAGCCTAGATAGGGTATTTGGGCACCTTTTAAACTCCCCGCGCGGGTACCAACACAACACCATATTTTCCAAAAATCGACTCTTACCCGGACTCATGCACAATTAACAATTTCATCACATTTTAATTCGATAAACAAACGTCCATCATCACAATAGATGAAACACCACATAATATTCAAAGAATAATAACATTCAAGTCACAATTCCTTTACTATATCAACATCCACATCTTTCATCTCTTGATTGCTCATAATATTCCATGAATCAAAGGAAATTCCACTCAATTTAGTGTTTTCTATTTAAATTGAAAAGTTCGGGTTTAACCAAATTTGGGGGTTTCTCTCCTTCATCATAAATATAAGTTTTAACAACATTTATATATATGTTTTTAGCAAAAGAGTTAAGAAATTTTAAGCAAAAGTCAAGCAAAATGATTTATTTATGCCATTTTAAAGAGGCTGATGCAGATGTTCTTAGACAAAAGGAAAAGAACTGTCAATCCTCCAGGGCCCAAATAACACTTTAGTTCGTCTAGGGGAGGCCTGCCAATGCCCGCTCCGAATGGAGTAAATTTTACCTGACTCAATACTTATATGGGATGAGGATGGACTAAATTTTGGTCATCCTTAGCGACGGCAGGGCCGAGATATGTATCGCCTCTCTTGATTTAAACTTGACCTGATATAATTAATAATATATATGTATATATAATATAATGGATAATGTAACGCCCTCAAAATAATACATAATCAATCCTATAATTAATAAAAGAAACCTTTTAATTACATTTATCAGAGTGTTCCTTACAAAAGATGTTATATGTTAACAACAAAAGTAGATGCCCTACGGGCTTACAACTTTCCAATTTAACACTTGGTTACAACAAAAGAGGGTCAAAAGCCCTTTACAAATTAAGCCCTCGGCTTGGAAATAAAGACATATAAACATAAAAGTAAAGCAACAAAACAGAGACTTCAGCCCCGAAACCTCCTAAGCTATGACCTTGGAGGAGACATGTCGCTTGTACCTGAAAATGGTGTCCCAAATAGGGTGAGCTAATGCCCAGTAGAGATATACTAAACCAAATATGAGAAATAACTAAAACATTAGCATCTGATAAATATTCAACACATGCACATTGATTAACATCATTTCTATAACCCATCAACATTGATATTCATCTTTCAACCCGGTTTCGTTTCTATTTCCAATTCACTTTATTAACATGGCTCATTTATCTGAGTAATTCGAATGAGACTACAACTCATAGAGACAACACTTCAATTCATCGACCATCCAAAATGAGACTATAACTCATAAGAATAACTACACTTCAATTCATTGACAATTCAAAGTGAGACTACAACTCATGTTATCAACACTTCAATCATCAACGTTATTCAAACATATACAAGATTTCGGGACTTTCACCCTGAACACTCCGGCCAACTTAATTATCAATGGAGTCTATCCTCTATCTCCTCCCAAACAGTGGAGTACATCCCCTATCTGCTCTCATACAATGGAGTACATCCCCTTTATCTTCCCAAACAAATATACATATGCAATATATTTAAACACTTCATCATATACAATGATCAATTAATGCACATATTCAATGTGTCATTCCAACGGTCATATTCGATGTGTCATTCCAACGGTCATATTCAATGACATAATTCAATTGATTGGTTTTAGTTTACCTAATCATCATGCAGTGTCTACAACAATCAAGACTATCTTCCACCGATAGCCCAAAGCAGTTATTTCTAAACAGATAAATAAATTTATCAAACAAATAAATTATCACATTTTCCATAGGTGAGTGATTTATCAAACCGACTACACCATTACATCACAAATTTTCCCAATTTCATAATTATCAAACCAATTTCATATTTCTACGAAATAATATATTTAGTTCCAATTAGGGTAATTCTTCCCTTTTTCTCTAATAATGCCCGTAAGGCCAAAATTCGTCCATTATTCAGTTAACCCATTATCAAGGTCCTAAGGACACATAGAGCTCTAAAAATATAAAACTCCTCTTTTATAATTTCAAACCAAACCCTAGCTTTGCCTAAAACTCCCAAACACCACCATCTATACAAGATGACCAACATTTATGTTAAAACTCATAATAAAGAGTAGTTTATCCCTACCTTGAAGTTAGGAGCTCAAAGGAGAAGAAGGATGAAACTCAAGATGCTTCAAAACAACACTTTTCCGGATCAAAACGTAGCCCACGCAAAGCTCAAGCTTTTTAACAAAAGGAGTAGGGTAGAAACCCTCTAGATCAAGTGTACTGGTAGAGAGAAAAAGTGTATAGAGAGAGAGAGTGTGTGGGATCTAAGGTTTGAGATGAAAAAGTGATGTATAAACCCGCTGCTGCGATCTGATATATGCGAGGCTCACTCGAGCGAACAAGTGGTCGCTCGAGCGACCAGACACAACAAACACCTCGCTCGAGCACAAGAAGCCTCGCTTGAGTGCACAATTCAAAGCTTCAGGTCTGCAACTCAGACGCACGCTCGAGCGCAAGAGTTCTCGCTCGAGTGAAGGAACACAAAACATAGAGCTCGCTCACTCGAGCGACAAAAGCCTTGCTCGAGCGAAGAATACCAACCTTCAATTTTTTCCAAGACGCAGACGTACGCTCAAGTGCAAGAATGCTCGCTCGAGCGAAGAGACACACCATACAAATCTCGCTCGAGTGAAGGAACCCTGGCTCGAGCGAAGGAATTAAAACCCAAAGTTCGCTCGAGCGACAAAAGCCTCGCTCGAGCGAAGAAACCAAAATCTAGACAGCAACCATTTATTTCAATACCCAACCAACTTGTTTCAAACTCACCCAACACATCCCACAACTCAAATACAAAGAATTTAAAGGACGAGAATAAGATATAGACAACAACAACCATCTACGGAACCGAGTCCGAAATACAATACGTGACAGGAAAAATCGGGATCGTTATAGATAAATTACAAATACACCTCTTCAGGTTTACTTAAAATATAGATTGCCTCCTGTGATTTAAGAAATTACAAATATCCCTTGTCAATTTTTTTATTTAACAGAATTAACTAAAAAATACAATTCATAATTGTTTTTCTATATAATAATAAAATTACTTAAATTATTAATTGAAATATATTTCTAATATCATTAAAAACTGTTAATTGACTTGATGATTTATTAATAAAATAGACGATTTGTTATAAAATTAAAAATCTCAGAAAGTGGAATGTAATTTTCAGAACTACAGAGGGCAATTCGTATTTTAGTTAAATCTTAGGTGATATATTTGTAATTTATTCTAATATAATTAGATATAAAAAAGGAATATTAAAAGTCTAGGACTTTATTTAAATATAAATAAATAAGAATCCAAACTGTCATCTTCTTATTTTGTTATTGAAAATTATTAGTGTGTTAAGAATTTAAATAATTTTTAATTTGTTAACAATTTAAAATGTAATCAGGTATCGGCGAGTATTGGGTATATGCAAAAGCAAGAATAAGATTGAAAATTTTCACTCATAATAGAATTGAAACAAGTTAGAGTCAGGGTTAGAATTTGAAAGCGGAAAATAACAAATCTGTCCCACACCCGTCCGGTGACTATTCCTACAAATAACTCAATTTTATCCGATAAAATATTTGTGTCCATGGATTAGTTCGATCCAAAATTTAAGGAAAGTCATTGACTCATCCACCATTCACAGTTTCAACAACACAACCCATCTTTCTTCGACCACAACACCTCTCTCCCTTTCTCTCTCTGCAAATTAAGCTCTTGATGTCAAGTTTGTTTGGATGTGCTATATATGAGTATATTTTTTCATCATATTATTTCTTTATTTTTTTATATTTTTTTCATAAAAAATTAAAAAATATATTTATTTAAATCTTTTTAAACAACAATGAGTCTCTTTTTTTAACGGAGTTGCTGCAGAGTTTTAATTAGAACCGTTGTAGTACAGTTCTAATGAGCTCTCCATGAATAAAAAAAAAAAAAATGAAATAAAAGACAAAAAAAAGAAGAAAAAAGACAAATTAAAACTCTATTAAAACTCCTTTTTTTTTTTTTTATAGAAATCTAAATCATTTTTCCTCCTTTTAAATATCTGATCCAAAAATATAGGATTTACACCTCGTAATGTTTACAAGATTTTTCATGTGGTCTGCGATTGTGATGTGTGTTGTTTGATGGTTCTCAGGCGGGTTGTGGGCCCAAATGGGGTCTCCTCCCCGAATGACTGTTTCAGAAACATCTCTTGATGGGTTGGTGAACTCTCTCTCTCTCTCTCTCTCTCTCTCTCTTTCTAAGACACACCCAAATAAGAATAGAGTCATACAATTGGCTTCATTGAATGATAAAACATTAGTACTAGTTGTCTTCTCTATTCTTACTTTGTATTAGAACCCGTACTTTGTATTCTAGAATTTCTCTGGAATGGTAAGTGATTGATGCTAATACATACCCATATTTGTGATTCAATCATTGGGTGTTGGTTGTGTATGGCTTTATGGGTTTGATTTATTGGCTCTCTTAGCTTCCTTGTCTTTCTTTCTTTCTTTCTTTCTTTTTATCTTTTATTTATTTATTCCCCACCACCATTGTTTTGATTCATAGAACTCTTGTATCACCAATTTTTTTGATTCTTGATTTTTTCTTTTTGGGAGTCTCCTTGCTCTTTAATCATATATGTGAACTTTGATTCAAGTTGGTTATAGTGACTGATGACAGGTATGGTTTTCAAATAAACCAATTAGACCTTTTCACATTTTAGTGGTTTTTCTTTAGTCAGAAAGATAATCACTACCCTATACTATTTTAGTTTTCCAACTACTGTTTGGCCACTTTAAATCAGTGGATCTGCTCAATTTAGGCTTGTGTGTGATCAAAGATTCAAGTAGGAATTTGTAGATGAAAAGGAAAAATAGAAGGGAAAAATGAATGGAACAGAGGCGAAATTTGTCTCACCTTTTCCTTTCCCTCCAGGAATCCCCTCTCAATCTTCGATCCAAACACAGTCTTAGTAAATTGAAAAAGAGTCTGATTCAAATTGGTTCTTTCTTTTGTCAGGACCTTTCTGGTATTCCTTCCCTGATTGCTCTTCCAACTGAGAGTGTTTTGGCTATTGGGTTGAACATGTATCTGGTTGAAAGCAAAGGAGGTGCTATAGCTTGTATGTTGCTTGCCCTCTTCTTCTTGGGCACATGGCCTGCTATTTTGACCCTTTTGGAAAGGCGAGGCCGTCTTCCTCAGCACACTTACCTTGATTACACAATGACGAATCTCTTGGCTGCCGTGATCATTGCTTTCACATTCGGTGAGATTGGCACGAGCACCGCTGAGGAGCCAAATTTTTTGACTCAACTTTCTCAGGCAAGTGTCTTTCATGGTTAATTAAGGAGGTGTTTGGACTTAGAAATAGGAGTTAAACATGCTTGCTTTACAAAATAGATGCATTTCAAATGCTTATGAATTGAACGATCTAACTTCATATATGCAATGTATGAGTTTATTTATTTATTTATTTTTGGTAGTGTAAGATTTTATAACCAAGAAAAAAGTGGAAAACTATCAATCATCATGACAGACATTTTAAGCAACACCTTATAAAGATCTAATATTAGAAATGCCAACCTTTACCCTTTTAGCTCGTCATGCCTACTTTTACAGTACACTTCAATTTCCCGATCAAGGAACACATTTCTAGCTTTAGAATTTAGGTAAGTATCCCTAATATTTTTTAATCTTGCAAACCTCCTCATATTGCAGATAATATCCCCCATTAAAGAGCCCTTGTCATGTTGAGCCAACATTTTGTACGAAATTGAGTTTTATGTATACACTGTTCAAGTTGTGCCTAGGTTTTGAACTGTCAAGGATATTTGATACAGGACAATTGGCCTTCTGTTTTGTTTGCAATGGCCGGTGGGGTTGTCCTAAGCCTTGGAAACCTGGCCACGCAATATTCCTTGGCCTTTGTTGGCTTATCCGTGACTGAGGTGATCACTGCAAGCATAACTGTTGTTATAGGTAATTTTTTTCCGTTTATATTTATGTTTTAAGAACTTTATTTTGTCAGCAAAATTACTTTCATAAATCGATTTCACTGCATGATATAAAAATTTTACATAGTCTTTTGTCTTGATTGTAACAGGCACAACCATAAACTACTTCTTGGATGAAAAAATCAATAATGCTGCGATTCTTTTCCCTGGTGTTGGATGCTTCTTGATTGCAGTTTGTCTTGGCTCTGCTGTTCACACATCTAATGCGGCTGATAATAAAGCAAAGCTTAGTATTATTTCAAACGACGACAAAACTCAGTCTGGGTATATTCTTTTCTTAGCTAATTGTAGTTTTTAAGCAAACCATGGTTAGTTTGAGTGATTTATTTATTATGAATTCTTGTTTCATAGTTTTATCTTTTATGTTGGTCAACAACTTAGTTTCACCCTCGTTCAATCCAAGTCGATTAATTTTGTTTATCTGCAATTTCTTGACTGTGAATATTATAATTTATTCTGCTGATATCCTTGTTGTTGGAGTTCTTGCCTATAACAGCACCCAAAGAATAAAAAGAACTTGAACCTTCTTTGTGTTAGGAATCCATGATACAGGATCAATGAAACATGAAACACAAAAAGGAACAAACGCACAAGAAAGATAATTCATGTGGACATAGAAAAAACACAAGATTTACATAGTTCACCTCAAACTAGGGCTACGTCTACGGCAGTTGCAGCTTTCACTATGATCATTATAAGAGATTATAAAGATAACTGCCTCCCCTCTACTATAAATACATAGAAAATTAGGGCAATAGGTCATAAGCACTTTTGAATGGCTAGTGTCTAGTACTTACCACGATCCATGCTACCCCAACACTTTGGTCATCCGGATAAATTATCAAGTCTGTATTTTGAAAAGTATCAACTTTTTTGTGCAGTAGACACTTCAGTGTATTTTTTTGGGGGACTTACATATAGATCCTAATAGGTGGACTTATTGTCCAATAGGTTCTATGAGAATTAGTGGTGTTTTTCATCAAATACTGTTAAAAAAGTCACTAATTGTTAATTTTCAGCAATAATTTGAAAATTATCACAAAAAAATGTCACTAATGATAAGTTTTAGCAACAGTTTAAAAAAATCATTACAAAAAGTCACCAATTTTCAACTTTCAACGACAGTTTGAAAAATTCATCACAGAAAAATGTCAGTAATTGTAAGTTTTAGTGACACTTTATAAAAACGGTGATAAAAAAAAAAGTCATTAATTGTCAATTTTTAGTGACGTGCAAAAAATCGTCACAAAAAATTATTTTTAGTGATGATTTTACTAGGACTTATTTTCATTAGGATTTGATAGGAATTAAGTCCAACTATTAGGATCCATTGGTAGTTTACCCTACTTATTTTTTTTTTGAAGACCTGTTTTATGGATATGCTTTTTTCAGCCACCAAACACTGCCTCCATTCATCCAAATGTTATATGTTCAATAGTTTTGAGTGGCATCAAATTTTGTAAAATATTCAGCTAGCGTTGACACTTTTTAGTTGTTATACACCGTGAATCATAAAGCACTGACGTCACTCCAAAAATGAACACTTGGCAGGGCTACAGATGTTTTAGTGTCTAAAGAAACACATCCGATCATAGGTAAGAGACTCTAGGATCTGAATTATGTATCTCATCGCTCATTTCATTCAACAAATTGGCATCTTATATTTTCTCTTCGTCTAATATTGAACATCTATAGTTGAAACAAAGGATCCAGAGAATGGAAGTAGTACTGCAGAGAAGGCAAAATTTGGGAGTGCTGGCTTTCTTATAGAGCTTGAGAACAGAAGAGCAATTAAGGTTGATAATGCAGTTTATGATTAATTAGTTTTTTGTATTATTTTCCTTTTCGACTTTTCTTATCTAAAGCAATACTCAATAGGCCAACTTCTCTAGGCTATTTTTGGATGATACAAATTTTGATGGGAATAGTAATTTCAAACGTTTGGTTTCATTCGGAAATTTCTATGGGAAAATGATAAAATTTATAAAAAAATGTGGATCCAATTATTTTCTACTTATTCTTAAATGGGTGACATTCCTCTAGAAATGTGAGATTCTCATGTGGAAATGAGGGGAACTAGATTCCTATTTAGTTGGGGAACGTAATTCCTACTGGAATAGGTAATCAGGAATCACTTTCCTATACCATTCCGTTCCAAACGCTAAACATAGCCTTAGTGAAACTCTGATTTTATCAATTTGAGTCATTACTTCTCTCTTTTTTCTCTTTTTTGGACAAAGCAACACCATTGTGCTACTATACCTTTGGACTTGTTTGATTGGTTAATATGATTTGTCTATAAAAATCAGTCAATATGAACATAATTTTCTACAAATCTAGGGTTCACCCAAATAAGACATTGGCATACATAGTGTCAATAAATAGAACTCACAAAAATGCACTTTTTGAGTTTTATGCATATCATATGTTCTACAAGCAAATTTAATGCTTCAACAATTCCAAGCATAATTATTGCATATGCATTTCTCTCTAATATACCAACAGTTGATATGATTCTGCTTGCAGCTGTTTGGAAAGAGCACTATGATTGGATTGGGCATAGCTTTCTTTGCCGGAATCTGCTTCTCTCTCTTCTCGCCGGCATTCAACTTGGCAACAAATGATCAGTGGCACACCTTGAAAGATGGCGTCGCTCACTTAACCGTCTACACTGCTTTTTTCTACTTTTCCGTCTCTTGTTTCGTGATTGCAATTGTTCTAAATATCAACTTCCTCTATCATCCGGTGCTGAACTTACCTAGATCGTCACTAAGGGCTTATTTGACAGATTGGAATGGTAGAGGTTGGGCCTTTTTGGCTGGACTTCTTTGTGGGTTTGGGAATGGTCTTCAGTTCGTGGGAGGTCAAGCTGCAGGGTATGCTGCTGCTGATGCTGTTCAGGTTGGTTCGAAAAATTTGCATACATAGATGATAGATCCAAAGTTTTTGAAGGCGAATGAGTAATGCGATTCGTTTTACCTCTCATAAGGTGAGGCATAAACATTTCGAATTTTGAGTTTTCTTATATTTAGTAATAAATAAAATATTTTAAAATAGTAAAAAAAAAAAATTAAATAGAAAAATACTTTTCTCCTTGAGTTTTCAAGGTTGAGCCTTAATTAGCTTTGCATCTTTTTCTTGGTTGGTCATTGATTTGTTTTTTCCCATGGAATATAGTTACAAAAGAGGTTCTTATTTTTTATGTTTAAATCATTTATTAGACTAACCTTAACAACAGTCCCAACAAGTTCTCCATACACATACTCCTTATATGCTTATCCGTAAAAAGTGTGCAAGGAGCGTGACTCAAACTATGACATGCAAGCCTTTGGAGAATGTTGCCTAAAATCAAAGTTTTGATATGTTTTGGATTAAAATTGTTACCCATGTTCAACCCTTTTAAACCCAATTTTAATTAGGTTTGGATGGTTTTAAATGGGTGTAATTGGACAGTTCACCTTTTTAGGTTGAGTTTGAGATGTAGGATGCACTAGAGAGGAGAGAAGAAGAGGACCATAGCCCTAACACACGGTCACCGCCTTAACACTATATTAATCCAAGCTAAATAATGCAATGCAAACCGTAGTATTTATAAGGAAAAAAAGAAAAAGAAAAAAAAAACTAATCAAAATAAGAAACCGGATCTTACTATTATTTGGAACCTTAATTGTAATAAAATAACAAACTAATGTAAGTTTTTGGGAATGATCTATATATTCAACTTGTATTCGTTTACAAAGAGGTCATCAGTTATATAGCCCTAATCTATGTCTGAAAAAGGAAATACAAAGATTCCTATTTACACCATTCCTAATACTAAGGCCTAATTCCCAATATACATAATCATGCCATATATACACAAACATGCCATATATACAATATATTCTCACACCCCCGCTCAAACTCAAGGTGTTTTAGCAGAAAATACTGAGAGTTTGCCAAGAAATTGAAACCGAGCGGTAGTGTGAGTCTTAGTAAAGAAGTTTGCAAGTTGCAAAGTCGAGGAGACGAAAGGAAGCGAAATAGAGCCAGACTGTAGATGTTGTCGGACAAAGTGACAATCAATCTCAATGTGTTTTGTCCGTTCATGGAAGACAGTATTGTAGGCAATCTGAATAGTACTGCGGTTGTCATAATAGAGAGGTCGGAGAAGAGTGAGGTACACCCAAATCAGAGAGAAGACAACGAAGCCAAACAAGCTTAGCAGTAGCATGAGCCATAGCACGGTACTCAGTTTCGGCAGTAGAGCGAGCAATAACAGTTTGTTTCTTGCTTTTCCAAAAGATCAAGGAATCGCCAAGAAACATACAGAAACTAGAGGTGGACTTGCGATCAGTAACATCACCAACGCAATCAGAATCAGCATAGGCCACCAAGTCTAAAAAGGAAGTAGAGGACAACAGTATGCCTTGAAAAATGGTACCCCGAAGATAGCAAAGAATGCGAACCAAAGCAGCCCAATGGGTAGAGTGTGGAGTAGAAATGAACTGACTAACCACATAAATAGCATAAGCAAGATCAAGGCGAGTGACAGTCAAATAAACTAAACAACTCACAAGCTCGCGATAGAAAATGGGATCATCCAGAGGGACACTATCAGTAGAGTTGAGTTTCACATTAAGCTCAATAGGTGTATCAGAAACCTTAGTATCAGTCAAATTGGCATGGTAAATAACCTCATTAGCATACTTGGCCTGAGACAGAAAATAACCCTTTGGAGAAGAGGCAATCTTAATACTAAACAAATACCGCAATGGACCCAGATCCTTCATTTCGAAGGTGCAGAAGAGATGTTGCTTGACCTCAGAGATAACAGAAGAGTCAGAGCCAGTGATGATCATATTATCCATATGGAGTAGAAGAGCAACAAAACCAGCTGAGGTATGTCTCAGAAACAAAGCAGAGTCGGAAGTAGAAGGATGAAACCCAAGCTCGGTAACAGCAGTCTGAAAGCAATCATACCAAACACGAGGAGATTACTTCAAACCATACAAAGCACGCCGAAGATGACAAACCTGCCCAGAAGAGTGGAGAAGGCCAAGGGGAGGACGCATGTAGACCTCTTCAGTGAGATGACCGTTAAGAAAAGCATTCTTAACGTCCATCTGATAGAGAGGCCAATGTCGAACAGCAGCAACAAAAATCAAGGTACAGACAGTTGTCATCTTGGCAACAGCGGTAAATGTCTCCTCGTAATCAATACCATACTCCTGCGAGAAACCCTTAGCAACCAAACGAGCTTTGCATCGCTCGAGAAAACCATCAGAATGAGTCTTGACTTTATAGACCCATTTGCAACCAACCAGATTCTTGCTAGCAGGCAAAGGAACCAACTCCCAAGTGTTAGTCTTTTGTAAGGCAAACAACTTATCTTCCATAACTTGAACCCAATTAGGATCATGACAGGCCTTTGTGTAAGACTGAGGTTCTGAAAAAGAATGAATAACAGATAAAAAAAGTATGATAGGAAGCAGAAAAACATGTATTAGATCAACCCAACTTGTTTGGAGGACGACGCTCACGAGGAGGATATCGGTGTACAGAAGGATCAGAGTCGTCAGAATCAGAAGGAGCAGCAACAGGAGTAGAGACAACTGGTGGTGGGGGAACCTTGCGACGAAAATAAACTAACAACAGAGGGGAAAAAGAAGCCGAAGGAGAAGAAGGAGCCATATGTGACGTAGACGGAGAAGTATAATAATAACTAACAAGTGGGCCAAACAGGAAATCAGATTTTCTTTCTTTTTTAAAAACCAAATAAGAGTACTGAACCAAACACAGAGATAGAGAGAAAGAACCAGAGTCAGAGATGAACCAGACGAAGCCGACGAGAGTCGCGATGAACCGAGATGAACAGAGAGAGTTGCGATGACCAGAGGTAGCCAACGAGTTGCGATAAAGCCGACGAGAACCAAGAGAGACGCAGCAGATAGGGTGCGACAGGGAGTCGCGATTGAACGGAGACCGAGAGGCAGAGGGTTCTGGGTCGGGGTCAGAGATGAACTAGATGAAGCAAATCCACTATGGCTAGGGTTTCGATTCTGAAAGCTAGGGTTTCAAACCAAGCTCTGATACCATGTAAGTTTTTCTGAATGATCTATATATTCAACTTGTATTCGTTTACAAAGAGGTCATCAGTTATATAGCCCTAATCTATGAGTCTATGACTGAAAAAGGAAATACAAAGATTCCTATTTACGCCATTCCTAATGCTAAGGCCTAATTCCCAATATACACAATCATGCCATATATACACAAACATGCCATATATACAATATATTCTCACAACTAAATCTTCCAACATCCTAATTAAACTATAAATAAATAAACTATTAAAAACATAAATAAAATTTTAAAGCCTTCAAGAGTATCCATGAAAGTTTTACATAGTTTGCCACCTTTAATTGTGATGGAAGTGGATTGTCATTGTGTTTGTGTTTGTTTTTATTTTTCTTCTCTGGGTACAGTCAATTGCTGATGCATATGAATTTTGAATGGCACAATCTACAGGCACTTCCACTTGTGAGCACCTTTTGGGGTATACTTCTATTTGGAGAGTACCGGAAATCATCACGAAGAACTTACATATTGCTTGCAAGCATGTTGTTCATGTTTATTGTAGCTGTTGCTGTGCTGATGGCGTCTGCAGGGAGTCGGGAGTGAATGAGCAGCTCTATGATCCCGGTCATGTTGTGTTATATAAAAAAGCATATACATATCAAATTGTAAAGTAATTCAAAACTCAGTAAAGAGCAAGCAAATGACGCATACCACTGGGGGTTTGGAAGCTATTCAGTGGACAGTAAAAGAAGAAGAACAACAAGAATAAAAGGGTTTTTTTTTCCTCTTTCAAATCAGTAAGAAGGGATTGTAAAGGAAAATAGAGGTGAATCTGGCTGATGACATTTTTCTCAGAATCAAGTGAACCTGTTCTATTTCTGGAAGTCCTATTTGATATCTTTTTCTGTTGCAACTATGTCTACAGATCATGCATTCTCCTACTTTCTCTTGTTTCTTCTTAATTAAACCGTGCCTAATGTATTGGCTGTTTGGTTGATGGGAAAGATGAAGGAAAAGTAAAGAAAATTGGGAAGGAAATTATGAATGGGAGATGCTTACTAGTTTTCTTTCATGTTGGAGTTAGCTATTGAACTTGCTAAAGATAAGAATTATTCTTTTTTTGCGTCTTTGTAGCCTTGTGCTTAATTAGGGTGATTTGAAAATTATGGCAATAAACTATTAAGTCATTTATTTACCCCAAAAAACTATATAAGCCATTTATTTATTTGGCATACACAGGAAACGTAAAAAAAAAAGAGAAAACTTAATTTAGTCAAAATTTTACAAAACCCAAAATGATATATATGCGTGAAACTGACTTATTTTAACCTTAACTAGTTGGTTTATGTTGCAAGCAAAGAAGCCCTAAAAGTGTTTCAACTCTTTTGTCGATTCACATAAAAACTACAAATTTAAATTTATGGGTTAATTGGTAAAAAGTCTATACTTATGGAGTCATATGTTATTTGGTCCAAGATTTAATTTCTTTTGTGATAAAGATATGCGTTGAAAAGTTACCGAAAAAGTTATGACCGACAAAGATGAACATATATGTAACATGGAATATACAAGTGACACGTGCATGAAAAAAGTGACATTTAGACAGATACCCACATTTTTAAACATATAATTTATAGATATGTGGCATTTTTACGTATTTGTAAATTTTTGGACAGATAATGTTCTGTTGGCCCAAAAACATTTAAGCTTGCGCTTGAGTGCCTTAAATTTATTTTAAAAAGAATAAAATAAAATAAATGTTTATTTAAAGAAAAAAATATATATATAAAAAATAAAACAGCGCTAGAAGGAGGGCTCGAACCTCCGACCTTGTGGTTAACAGCCACACGCTCTAGCCAACTGAGCTATTCCAGCTTGTTGTTGTATGTTTTCCTTCCAAAACCATTTCAACTGTATATCACTGCCACTCTCTTCTGCCTTCAATTTGCTCCTGAAACGAGCGAGAGAGAGAGAGAGAACCAGGGAAAAAATGTGGAGAAGAGCTTTGAATCTGCTACCACACAGACACTTCTCTTCTGAAACTGAAATCCCAACCCTCTACTCTTTCCTCCAACCCTCAATCTTTGCCTTGAAGAAAGACCCACCTCCACAACCCTCTAAAAACCCTCCAAAACCCCCCAAAACCCTAACCCTAGAACACCAATCCACCTTAGAGAACACCCTCCAAACCTCCCTCAACAAGAACAACACTGATGAAGCTTGGAAGTCCTTCAAGGCTCTCACCAACAGCTCTTCTTTCCCAAGTAAGCCTCTCACCAATTCTCTCATTACCCACTTGTCTTCACTCAATGATTCCCACAATCTCAAGAGGGCTTTTGCTTCTGTGGTTTTTTTGTTGGAGAAAAACCCAGATTTGTTAGAGTTTGAAACTGTTGAGACCCTTTTGAATTCGATGAAAATTGCCAACACTGCTGCCCCTGCTTTTGCATTGGTGAAGAGCATGTTCAAGAATCGGTATTTTTTGCCGTTTGGTATCTGGGGCAATGTTCTTGTAGAAATTAGTAGGAAAAATGGTAGTTTTGTCGCCTTTTTGCGGGTTTTTAATGAGAATTGTAGGGTTGTTTTGGATGAGAAGTTGGGTTTTATGAAACCCGACTTGGCTGCGTGTAATGCCGCTTTGGAGGGTTGTTGTCGTGTTCTCGAATCTATCGGTGATGCTGAGAGTGTGGTGGAGACAATGTCGGTTTTGGGTGTTAGGCCTGATGAATCAAGTTTTGGATTTATTGCTTATTTGTATGCATTGAAGGGGCTTGGAGAAAAGATAATTGAGTTAGAGAGTTTGATGAGTGGGTTTGGTTTTGTTAACAAGAGGATATTTCTTAGTAATTTGATTAGTGGGTATGTGAAGGCGGGTAGCTTAGAGTCTGTCTCAGTGACTATTTTGAGTAATTTGAGAGGACATGGAGAGGAATCAAATTTTAGTGAAGAAACTTATTGTGAAGTAGTAAATGGATTTCTTCAAAATGGAAGTATCAGGGATTTAGCGAGTTTGATAATTGAAGCTCAAAAGTTGGAGGGTCCATCAGTCGTAGTTGAACAATCAGTTGGTTATGGCATCATCAGTGCTTGTGTTTATCTCGGCTTATTAGACAAGGCACACAACATTCTTGATGAAATGAATGCTCGGGGATGTTCTCCTGGGCTTGGGGTCTATGTGCCAATCTTGAAAGCTTATTGCAAAGAGCGCAGGACAGCTGAAGCAACTCAATTGGTTACAGAGATCAGTGATTCAGGGTTCCTATTGGATGTTGGTTTATATGATGCTCTAATAGAAGCATCAATGTCAAGCCAAGATTTTCAATCAGCGTTCTCTCTGTTCAGAGACATGAGGGAATCAAGAATACCTGACTTGAAGGGAAGTTATTTGACTATAATGACAAGTTTAACTGAGAATCACCGACCTGAGCTTATGGCAGCCTTTTTAGATGAGGTTGTTGAGGATCCTCGAGTTGTAGTAGGTACCCATGACTGGAATTCGATTATTCATGCCTTCTGCAAAGCAGGGCGGTTAGAAGATGCGAGGAGGACTTTCAGAAGGATGATCTTCCTTCAGTTTGAACCAAATGAGCAGACATACCTGTCCCTTATTAATGGGTATGCAACCACAGAGAAATACTTCAGTGTTTTGATGCTGTGGAATGAGGCTAAGAGAAGGGTTTCTATCGATGGAGACAAGAGGTTCAAACTAGACCACAATTTGGTTGATGCTTTCCTTTATGCTCTGGTTAAGGGAGGTTTCTTTGATGCTGTGATGCAAGTCGTGGAGAAATCTCAAGAGATGAAGATCTTTGTCGATAAGTGGAGGTACAAGCAAGCTTTCATGGAGAACCATAAGAAACTCAAAGTGGCAAAGTTGAGAAAGAGAAACACGAGGAAAATGGAAGCACTTATTGCTTTCAAGAATTGGGCCGGTCTGAGTGCATGAATGAACATCACATCTGTCTGTTGCTTATTTTGTATACTCGTGGTTTTTCACAGTGAAAAACCAATTGGTGTATGAGTGGCAAGAAAGAGGAATTTGGGAGAACAAATGGCATATTGTTTTTAGATAATCATGCCTGCCCAAATGCATCAGCTTCACAAACAGCCGAGTCTTCCATATGGACCAGAGCTTAATGGCTACAGAGCAGCATTACAAATGGAACTTGAAAAAGATATCAGGAAAAGGGAACTGCTCAGAGGTTTCCGAGCACTGGGCTGATCAAGATGCGAGTACTTCATGAGCTTCCAATTCTAACTTTTGTATTAGTGGTTCTGCTCCCAAAAAGGGGGCTTAGTATTTTTTTTCTCCCTCTAGTTATCTGATAGGGACACAAGGGATAGAGGTCTAGGAAAGTGAATCACCTATGGCTTTGAAGATTCTGGGATAAATGTTAATGCATAACATTCACTATATATTCTTTTTCATTTGGTTTTTTGCTTGCAAGAATCACTCGGCATGTAGTTGGGCTAGGTGTTTTTGTCAACTTATGAAATTTACAGTTCAGTGTGGGAAATACTGACTTTGGCAGTTCTGTATGAAAATTGAAAAGGAAAACTCCTTTGATGGCATTGTTTATCATTGCAGCCATTACCAGTTTTTGGATGTGTGTGTGTATGGATTAAAAGTAATTTTAGAAGAGGATTTTTTTTTTTGAATATTAGAAGTTCATGACAGGTAGTCTATACAGAATGGGCAGTAGTTTAATGTAGGGAAACCACAGCATGACACCTCTTTTCCCCACTCTTTAGAGGGTGCATTGTCTTGTGTTTGAGAATGGTGATATTGTTGCAAGACATCAAAATTCAAGTATTGACCATTTTGATAACTCGACATCTGGTCCTAAGGACCGACTAATCCAAGTGAGGTGATTCTTGCTGATGTGGTCAACCGTCAACTGCAAGAGTGGAGCTCAACACAAAGAAACGAGATGTGCATCTAAATTTCTTTTGGGAAGTTGCAAATATTTATTTTCTGCTTTGTTCCTATGTGTTTATTATTTATGCCATAAATTAATCAATTGATTTCACGCAAAAAAATAGAAGTAAAAATTATTCTCTACGGTCCTTAAAACTCATGTTGGCCCTTTAATTTCTAACTTGCCTCTTCCTTCTTAGGGCCTTGAAAAGACCTTCCTTGGTAACATCATTTTTTAGTCTAAAAGTAAAAAAATTATTAAAAAATCAAAAAGTCAACAACATATATTAAAAAGTCAAAGATTTCATTTTCTTTTTATTTTTTGCACATATTTTCGTAAAAATAAAAAATTCATTCTAAACATATATATATTTTTTACATTATATTTTAGTCAAAAATCAAAAAGTTACTAAAAAAGTTTGTTCCCACACAAGGCCTTAGAGCATCCTCATCAAACTCGGTAAAATTATTTTTTAACTAATAAACTTCAAAAAAATCAAGTTTATCAAACTTGCTTACAGTTCGTCAAAATTTATGATTACTACAATATCTTACTGCAATAAACGAGGTACTGTTCATCGCTACTGGATGTCCGTCCGGAAGTCTGGTCAACTGGTCAACAGCATTTTTTATTTTTATTTTTTTAAGAGTTGTTTGACCGATAACTTATCAATTTAATAAAAAAAGAAAGACTAACAAATATAATAAGAAAATAATATTTTAATAAGATTAAATTAGAATAGAGAATTTGATACGATAGATACTGACATGCTCTAAGAGGTGACTAGCTAAAATAACAAAAATAACTTTAATTTAACTAAAAATTTAAAGAAGTTAGTGTCGATGGTCTTAGTGCTTGTTAGCTAGAACCCATGATATGGGTAGGCTCTACTTTTTAGGAATGTTGACAATAAAATCACCTCCACCGAAAAGAACATTCCCTCCTTTTTCAATTAACAGTTTGCTCATGTGAAAGGTAAATTCCTGTATTAATTTCCTTCATATCTCGTGTCTATCAATCTCTACCTCTTAAAAAACCTCCTTCAATGTCATCTTCCCCAAATCCATGGCTGCTTATACACATTTTGCTCTTTCTCCCCCTAACTCATCCCCTCTCTGCTGCCCATGTCAACCCAATAAACGGTACGTGCCACGATAAATGTGGCACTCTCCCTGTAAGGTTTCCCTTTGGTACAGGGTCCGGATGCGGACACCCTGACTTTGCTAGATACATAAGATGTAGCTCAGGGACACTTCAATTCTCCACCGGCACTGGCGTTTACACTGTTTCCTCAATTGACTACCCAAGCAACACTTTAATCGTCACAGACCCCCTAATGTCGAATTGTTCTTCAATGCAGAATTCTGGAAGCTTTAACTTAGATCGTGCCAGCCCATTCAGCATTGTGGCCGAAGATATCTTTGTTTTGCTTGGTTGCTCCACTACCTCTCCAGTCTTTGATCAAAACGAAGAGTTATGTGATACAGGGTCTGGTTTGAATTTCTGCAGAGGTTTGTATTCTTGCAAAGGGGTCGCTGGAATTGGACTCGCACCCAATGCACCAATTTCTACTTGTTGTGTGTACGAGCCACAGATTGTGCTTGGGTCGGGTTTTATGTTGGATCTTCCTAAGCTTCAGTGTGCATCGTATGCATCGATTTATGGGTATGGAGGAGATGAAGGGGACCCGATGAAATGGGAGTTTGGGATTTCTTTGCAATACAATGGCTCGTATGAGAATGAAGCGTGCAAGAATTGTGAAGACAGTGGAGGATTGTGTGGTTTTGCTGGATTGGCCGAGTCCTTCGCTTGCATTTGCCGCAATGGGGTTAACACCACCAACAATTGCTATGGGCGAGGTTAGTTCCTTCTTTATTTCTTTTTTTTTTTTTTTAATTTCAATTTTCTGTAGTTTTTTTGATTCATATGTTTGATTTTTGTGTTTTGATGTGATTAGGATATGCTTGGAGTGGGACATGTAGACACAAAATTCAAACCAAGATGAGTGTTGGAGGTACACAAAAGCCAATGCCTTTAATTTTTATTTATTTTTTGACTTTATGTCCCTCACCTTTCAACAAATCCTTTCGCTAAAGACACTTTCTATTAGTGTCATGCTCTTCACTACTTTTTTACTTTTTTCCTAAATACAGTGCTGTATTCTTTCACATAACAGTTTTCAAATGAAATTCTAAATAATAAAATAAAGTTCTGAAAGTACATTTTGAATAAAGAACAATATGGCAACAAAATGCTTGCTATTGGGGTATTCAGAAAAGCATGTGCAATTACAACGAAACTTTTTGGAGTTGACAATACTATCCCAAAAGTAATCGGAAAATGAAATGTGTGGTCCAGATTTATATGAATCTATACCATACATTTCATTTTCTAGACACGTTACTACTTGTTCTGGGTTTATAGTTTTTTTTTGTTTTGGAGTAAGGACGATTCAAGTAAGAGAAATCTCTATGCCTTGAAGTGTTGATTGATCTTAATATGAGAAATTTTGTGAGAAAACTTGAGAGAAAAAAAAAATTAAATCATATATGTTCCTTCCCGGTGATAATATATTTCACAGAGCCTGTTTTATTGTTTTTTGATTTCATTAGAGAGTTGAGAAAGGAGTTACTTGTGCAATCAAACGTGCAAACTAATTGTAGTTTCTTGCTGGAATCTTTCTAGGGTTTTTTCTTGCTTGGTTGTGGATCATGTTGTTCATGTGAAGCATAAATGAACTAGCAAAGTTTTGGTTGAACAAGATGAATATTGAAGAGCTTCGAAGTCGCAGCAAAGCTTGTCCGACGTACACTTGGTCACAGTAGTGACATTCTCATTTCTGAGTTTCTCATATGTTGAAAAAATTTTATTCTCCAATTTCTCGGTTTCTAATTGAGGGTTATTGTGAATCTATAACATTTTATGAACTATTTTGTTAGACCATTGAGATAGATTGTTGTGTTTTTAATTTAAATTTTTTTTTTTTTAATGAAGCTTTGTCAACCTTCAGTGGTGGTTAGTAGAAGATTTTAATGAACCATTTTGTCAACTCACCAAGATGTTTTTAATATCAAAATTATCACCCAGGCATCTTTCTAGTGAAAGATTTTGTATGAAAATTCTGAAAAATTAACATTTTTTCTTCAAAATAAAACACGCTCTTAAAATTTCGAGTAAAATAGAAATGACAGATGTGAAGTGAACAATTTCAATTGAATTTTTTGATTTTGAGAGCCTCATGCGGTTCAGTTCAGTTTAGAATTATGATTTTTAAAAATATTGTCACCATTCACAATATAAGAATTACTTAGGTAATTGTTTAGAATTAGTTTTTTGACTAAATAAAAATAGATTTGCAAGAGTCAAATGCTACAACTTATGTATAAATATATTTGATACTAATAAGATATTTGCTTGTTCATAGTAGATAACAAATTCTATAAATATTTAAATGATTCGGCTTGATTTTAAATTGGATTAATAATTATAAAATCACGAACGGAACTATTTATTAAGAAAATCAAATTAATTATTGAAATTTGTTTCAAATCGGACTGGATTTCAATTATTTTCTCAGAGAAATTACAAATCAGTTGAAAAACTAAAAAATAATTGTAAAATCATAAAAAAAAAATTATCACTTTAATTATTAATTTACTACTAATTTATAATTATGTTTTAGTCCTTCCACTTAATTGCAATTTCTCTTTTTTCTCAGTCCTAGCCACATGTAATGCCTAGAAGCAGATAATAAAGGAAAGTGCGGCAGCGCTTGTATTGGGTCCCCAACCCAAATATCTGGTGGTGGTGGGTGGATCTGAAATGTCGTCGCCACTCTCAAACATTGTACCAAACGAGTCCTTTTCAAACTAAACCGGTTTTTACTATGCCTTCTCTTATGCCTTTCCTATCAATTTCGACTACGGCTCTGAATGTTGAACAGTTTTCAGAGCAGATCTTTTCTTTCCATTCATGGGTTTTGCAGTGCTCGAGTTTTCCTCAATTGGGTTCTGTTTGATTTTTCATTATCTTCCTCTTACTATGATTTGATTGTACAGAGCACATGAAAGTTTGTTTCTTGTTCTTTAATATGCTCTTTTCATCTACATATTATTAGTTTCAATCCTACATATTTGACCTGTTATTCTTTTTGTTGTTTTTCTTTCTTTCTTTTATTTATTTATTTATAACTTGATTTTTGCCTCTGGGTTTTGAGTTCAAGCCCTCGTCATTTGTTCTGAATTTATAATTGTTTTTACTTCAAGATTTTGATCAATTGTAACTGAAGGAAAATTCAAGTTTTGTTCTGGAATTTTTGAGAGAGAAGAAGGGGGGGGGGGGGGGGAAGGGGAATGGATTTATGGGTTGTTGCAGCAGCAGCTGGAGCTGGGTATTTAGCCAAGTATTGGCAAAACTTGTCTGGGGAAAATGGGTTATCAGATGGGAATTCAATTCGCAGGCAATCCAAATCCCAATATTTGCTTCAGCAGATGCAGGACCAAAATAGTCCATTCTGCGGATCGGTGCAAAAAGGATTGGGAGGCGATGTTTCTTTAGGGGGAGAACATTATGAATCAGTTTCAGATTGGACGTTTCATGAATTGGACCGACATGGTGGTAGTTTGGCCGCTGGAAATGCATCTACAAGTGACAGTGATGCTAAAGTTTTGGCAAATGTAGGGAATTATGAGAATTACAATGTGCTTATGACGAAGAATTTTCCCCCAGGATTCCAAGGAAAAGAAATTTTTCAGGGCAATGCGATTGGAATTGGTGAAAAGAATGAGGGTTTTGACAATTTTGGTGATGCTTTACTGGGATTTGAGACCTATGGATTAGCAAAGAGCAAGCCTCTTAGAAGTAGAAGGTCTCGCGAGTTTTCTGTTAAACCATTGAACCCTTTAGAAAGTTACCTCACTGCTCAGCTGTATAGAGAGCAGGCTCAAAAGGATGAGTTTGAGTATAGTTCAGTTCCATCACCACTTACACCAACAGTGAGGCCATTGCTGGTAACTGATGGGAACCGAATAATTAGCAGAGATTTTAGTGATTCATTTGGTTATAAGCTTAAGAACAAAGGTGGGATTTCCTTAGAAGAGGATAGTAATACATTGTTGGGAACCAATTCATCTCAAGTAATTGGATTGGTGGAGCTCCCGAGGAAACCGGAACAAAGGCGAGGAAAGAGGCAGTTGAGCAGTTCCAACACAGGGTTACCTGGTGGACCATTTCATTCACAAGGTTCTACTCCCTTTACATGCTTTGACGAACTTGATTTTGCACTTTTAACATTCCATGCCTTTTAAGTTGTATTATATTATTTGAAGAATTTTGTTAGTGTTTGCCCTTAGGCACATATTAAGAAACTTAAAAAAGATTGTACATTTTGCATAACAATGTGTGCAATAAAGGATCTACAATCTTTTTAAGTTTTCTTAACCTGTGGCCTAAGGTCACACATTAACAAGATCCTTGTTTGAATGCTTCCCTGGAGGCTGACTTAGATTTTTCTCTCTTTTTTGGATGTATGATTAATCTAGAAATTAACCTGCAAGGTGTTGACTATGCCTCTATTTTAGCCATAACAGATTTCGGTGTTGTTTGGGAAGAGAATAAAATAGCCAAGAAGTCACAAAAAAGTCAACAAGCCAAAATGCCGTATAAAAAAATCAAAGATTCCTTCCCCTCTCTCTACGTTTTGCATGTTTTTTCATAAAATCCAAAAAGCCATTCCCCAACACTTTCTATACTTTCACCTCATATTTTAGTCAAAAAGCCACTTCCCAAACCAATCCTTCACTTATAATTTGCGTTGCTTGATAGAAGATGAATACGATAGTGAACTTGTTGGCATAAGAAGGCTAGCATCTGACAAAGAATTTAACTGTTTCACATAATTTCCTGATTTTTTTTTAATAGTTTTTATGCATAATTATTTTATCAAAAGAAATTAGTATCGAGATAGGAGGCATTTTTTTGAGATGTCATATGACACAAAAGTTTATCAAGGCAAGCCAGATGCTTTTATATGAAGAGTTTCCAAGAAAGGAGTCTTCTCAGTTCGCTCCTTCTACTGGGAGATGTGTGGGGGACTTTGTTGTTTGGAGAGGAATTTGGAAGAACAAGACTCATCGTCAGGTTGTGTTCTTTGTCTAGGTAGCACCCATAAGGCTCAGCTTACAATTTCACAACCTTAGGAAGAGATGAAAGGTGTTGATTGATTGTTGTTGTATGTGCAAGAAATTAGGGGAAAGCATCAACTTCTTCTCCTACATTGTTACATGGCTAGATGTTTATGAATCCTTATTTATTTTGTCTTTGGTGTTGCTTAGGTGATGCCTTTATTTTATTTTATTTTTGTGAAAGGGCTTCTTGGGGCTTATGCTGCACCAGAGTTTGGCCTTGTTTGGTTTGTGTTTGAGATATTATTTTAAAAATAATTTTCTGGAGAGAGTTTAGAAAATTTGAAAATTTGTTTGGTTGTATATTTTGAAAATGGTTTTGAAATTTGGGATGATTTGATATTTTTTTTGTACTTGAATAAATGGGTGTGAGAGAAAAAGTGATTGAGAATGAGAGGGGAGAGAGAAAAAAAATGATTGATTGATGTGTAGTAGCGAGGAAAGTGATTTTGAAATTTTTAAAAAAAAAATTTAAATCAAACATGTTTCTAGAATTTTTTCTCGAAGAACATGTTTTGAGAGACAAACCAAACATGCCCTTTGTCTTTGGCCTTTTTAGTTTAACGCCGCTTGAGGAGATTTTAATGAAGCAATAGACTTGATTAAATGGTAATGCTGATACTTTTGTTACAAGAAACTAAATTGATTATGTAACAATTTGAGTTTGTAGTGACTGAAAGTATTGAGAATGGATAGGATAGCTGTAATTTTGGGGAATAGGATAGTTGTAATTTCAGATGATAGTTGCAGGCATATGGAGTAAGGATTTAACTCATTTTTGCATTAAGAGATTATTGTTGAACTTTGCATTCATGTGCAGTTAAAAACACTGCAAGGGAAGAGATCCCAGCAATATACTAATTGTTTAAGCCAGAGAAGTCTCCTTGATTTTTCATTCATATTTATAAGACATTACGGCTATATCCATCACCTAATGCTCTTGTATCCACTAGACAGCTTCAACTTTAAGATTTGTCAAAAATAATAATTACAATTCAAGTTCCAAAATGTTCTGTTTACATAGCATGTGACATTACCTTCAGTACACCATATAGACCGGTTGGTTAATCAGTCTCTGTCCTAGTTCGGTATCTGACATCTTGTTTTACTAATTGCTTCACAGTGTCTTTGCCTTTTCAATACCATACATCCTTTTAAGACTCTATTTTCATGCGGTTTTCAGGGTCACCCAATGGAATGCTTCTGTTCTTCATTGGGATCACTATTGGCATAATGTCTGCGGTTGTAGCAAATAAAAGAGAAGTGGACAACCTAAATGAACTGTTGAAGCAGACTGAGAATTTGGTTCGAGATTTGCATGAGGAGATTGAGATGAAAGATATGCTAACTGTGAAGGAGCTTGCTAGTGAAGATATTCAATTCCAATTCCAGGAAACAATTGATTGCTCCCGCAATCAGGAACCAATTTCATCTTCCTCTAAAGAGGAATTCACAACACACAAAAGCAAAGAGCCAGATGATCGGAAAGTAGAGAACCATGAGTTAATGAGTGAAATTGAGGCGGAGCTTGAAGCTGAACTGGAGAGGTTAGAACTAAACATGAAAGCATCTACTTCGGAGAGGATATCTGATTTTGTTGAGGTAAGCATATGTGTAAATATTAAAATTAAAATGCACTTTTTTTACTTTGTTACTGACAGGTTATGTTCATTTCTTCGGGATTTTTATTTTGGAAACCATTAGTTTAGGCCCTTTTGTTTAGTACAACTAGGCTGCTCCAAGGAATTCTCTTTTTCAAATTTCCCTTATATACTTTTTTGCTGCCTCTGCTGTACAATATTCCGTTAGAAGTGATTAATTCTAGAGCAAATTACACCAACCTCCCCTGAGGTTTGGGAAAAATACTTTGAGCCCCACAAGTTTGGTATAATTACATTATGTTCCCTTAAGGTTTTAATTCACTTAACGCTTGTCCTTTCTCAATTATTCGTTAGTCAAACTTTTCTGACATGAACTGGTTTTTGAATTGTCATAAATGCACATAACCACCAATTAACCATCTATTGGATGCTCCCACAATTCATAATTCAATGCTGCTGATTTTAAAGAAATTAATAATTTTTTTTCAGTGTAATATGAGCATGAGCACAAGCACACAGCTTCTTGAGTGTGAGGTAGCTAAAATGCTTTTATATCAACATCTCACAGACTATGTACCATATGAATATGAATCAGCTTCTTCCATTATTTTGAATATCTTTCTTCCCTCTGCCAAGTTTAGGAGCAAATGATTATGATGGATATTCCCCAAAGACAGAAATTAGTGCATTGTTCTTTCGAATATTTGGTCCCTTTTTTTTTTCTTTTTTTCTTTTTTTCTTTTTTTTCAAGTGGATAATGCTTTAGTGTAACTGCCCTCTCAAACACATTGAATGGTTGCTTTTGAACTACACGACACATTTTTTACGTCCTTGTTACAATCAATGCCCTTCCTCAGCTCACTCCCTCCAACTTGAGCCGTATTAGTCATATCTGAGGTAGTCATTACTCTTCCTTGCACTTGATCAAATTGACTAAAACATGAAAAAAGTTCACTAAAGACAAACAAACACAGAAAACAAAGAACTCAAAAACAGTTTTTGAGTTTGAAAACCAAACAAGGTTGCTTCTTGAATGTCTACATTGTCATCTTCGTCATTGCTTTTCAAAGATGAATGCTTTCTTCACTTGGATGACCGAAGCAAAGATCAATTTCTGTCATGTATGATGCGATCTATCCAACTTTCTTTCACAGAAATTTATAGTTCTGAATTATTTTGTTGCAGCTCGATCCAGACTTTGAAGCAGATGTGGTTCGCGGAGACTTGAAAGTATATGCGATGCAACCACGCGGTGGCCAACCTGAATCAGACTCCGATTCAAGTGGGACCTCCACTGATCACCCTCATACTGCAAACTATGCAGTTTCACCTCGGGAGCTGAGCTTGCACCTTCACGAGCTAATTGAATCAAGGCTCGAAGCACGCATCAAGGAGCTCGAGTCAGCACTTCAAAACAGCCAAAAGAGAGTGAATTCTCTTGAATGGCAACACAAAGCTTCTCAGAGAGGTTTGGCCTATGGCGAATTAGGATCTTCATCTACCCCAGAAAGTCCGACCCTTGTAAATGAAGTCAATGGCATGTACAACGAGGCTTATGGGGAGATAATCAGGGTGACAGATACTGATCAAGATACCCCAGAAGTGGTATGTGACAATAACCGTGTTGAGAGAGATATGTCTTGGTCTGATAGAAGACTTTTTGAGGATCAAAGTAGAGAAAGATGGTCAAGAAGGTTGGTTCACGGGAAAACATGGGCGTGGGATGAGCGGATTGAAAGAAGTCGTGGATTGTTTGAGGTTGTTGAGAGTGAAGATGAAGATGATGATGAGTTTTTGATCAGACAAATTGTGGAGAAAACCAGGCAAGGTTCTTCTTTTTAGTTTTGAACGTTCATCTGATGATGTACTCTATGGATGAAAGTGACAAAAGAAATATATGAATGAAGAAGATAGAAAATATAGAAAGTAAAATAGAAAGAATATCTTGTACAGAGATTCATTAGAAAATGCAATGATTGGTAGATAGAAAGATGGATATGTTTGTAAGTACTCGGAATTCACTATGCAAAATGTGCCTAAAGAAGGTAATTTCATTTTTGTCCCTTAAATTTTGTTTTTTCTATTTCATCTTTAAACTATTAATTTCATCTATTTAATCCTTAAAATTTCTAATTTTAAATAATGTGATCTAATTAGAGACGGTTGATTATTCAAATCAATAACCCTCAAATCTTAATTTAATGGACAAAATTCATTTTAAAATTTGAACAACAAAAATCATAAATTAAACTTTTATTCACTATTTTGATTTTAAATAAAGGGTGAAGAAGAATATATATTTAATTGTAGGCTGTAAGAAGCCTAAAATAATGTGAATGAGAAAATGGATAAAATAATGTGAATGAAAAAGTGAATATTTAGTTGTATGATTTAAATTGTTCAAATTATAAAGTTATTTTTTACCTACTAGTTTAGGTTTTACCATTATTGATTTCGACAGACCATCTTCAATTGAATCATTATTGAAGTCACAAAATTTAGAGATCAAATAAATAAAATAATAGTTTAAGAATGAAATAGAAAAAAAATATATATATATAGTTTAAAGGATAAAAATAAAATAAACCAAAATTTAAATATATAAAAAAAAATTAAAAAAAAAAAACTGAAAATTATTTGAGATGCATCAAACCAATACATTGGCAATAAAAAGCAAAAATGTCTATGTTGAAGGAGCCTTGTATTTCATCCCAGAATGCTGGGAAAAAAGTACAGAACATCTATACAATTTACAAAGGAAAAACTTTCTTGTGCCTAAAATAAATTATGAAACAAACATATAACATGCCACAAAATCCTCCAGATATAACTAGAACCCAGTTGAATGCATTTGGGTAATCGAATATTGTGGCCGCAAAGTTCATCCCAAAGATCCCGGTCACAACAGCGAATATCGTTGCCACGAAGGTTGCTGCTGTCAAAAGCAACTCGAATTGTATCAGCTGGTTCTGAACATTGCCCTGTTTACGTACATTGAAATTATTAAAACGATGTCTCTTTTTTCAAATGTTGTGTATAATAGCTCAGAAAAATATATGGAAAAGCTGCTAATGTAACTGAAGTTATTATGACAGTTACCAGTTTGATATTGATCAAATCCTCCGTATCATCAATGTATTCTTTAAGCTGCGTCACAAAAAGAGGAGAAAAAGAAAAAGCTTATCAATGCATTCTTACACTGACCAACCTCTTTTCCAACTAAGCTTTTAAACCTTTTGTTTATAAACTTCTAATATTCATAGACCACAAACATGCTCAATTATTTAATTCTTGAGAATATATTAACATTTAATATAGGTTCATTTATTTTATATTATATTTCTAAAATGTTTCTGTAATATTTTCAAAATGTTTCCGTTTCCGTTTCCAAACTAACCGAAACAACATGCCACAATGAAATTTTGATCATTGTAGAAAGAAAAGGCAACATTAATGTTTTCTAAAAAGTTCAAGATGTCTTACCGATAACAACTTGTGGAGAGTGTTGTCGATGAAAACAAAATAAGCTTCAAGCAACATTTCAAGTTGATCAATGTTTTCCCCACCGTTAGATGAAACAGATAAGCTTCCATGTTTGCTCGAACTCATGCTGCTGAAAGCCCTTTGCAACTTCTGGGCTCCACTATTAGACCCCACTGGTGAAACAGGTGCAGATTTCGACACCATTCTGACCCCACTAAACACATTAGTTTGAAAATTCAAATCACTGACAGAGTAAGCCTCTCTTCTCTGTTTCTTCTCTGTTAGATACATCTCAGCCATGTCACCATCATCGTCCATAAGATGTTCGATTTCATCACAGACCTGAAAATTCAATCCAAAAGCTAATATGCAGTGGAAAAGAGTGTAACCCAAATACAACTGGAATGACTTGATCTGGTTACTTTCACCTCAATAGAAAAGAAAGCCTACAATTTATACCATGAATTTTTCCCAAAAAGGGGATTTGTGGTACAGATTCAGTTCTTGTATGGTGGGTCCTACACTGAGAATGAATCTGAGCCACACATTTGATTTTTCTGGGTAAAATTATGATAAAAATTCTGGGTATGTGACATTGCTGTTTTTACCTTCTGAACTCGCTGAGTCAAGGCAAGAAGGTGGCCTTTGAATCTACGGACACGTTCCAAATTAAAAGTGCTGATAGATGATGCCAGTTCATCAAGCACTGGATATATCTCCATTTCCAATTCTTTTACCTGTTAAATTCATAAACTTCTCAATGTGATGCTTTAGGGTAACAAGGTGTCAAATTTCATGGGATAGTAACTCTATCAATGATTTCTAATACAAAATATACGTCATACTAATGAATGGTCACTAAGGTGTGTATGTTTCAAACCAATAATTATGCTCATTAGAATTAAATTTGGTTTCATAGCTTAAACTCTGTAGATGGAAAACAAAAGCAAATCAAGATTTCAGCGAATTGGGGGACTAGTTTGGGTTTAGACAAATTGCATACCATATAGAGTTCAGGCATAATCATTACAACCCCAAGTATAAGCTCCTGTAATCAGGACAGGCTTGACCCAGACAAAACACAGGTTGTGTTTGGCAATCTCTAAAATGCAGCTTTTTGGCTAAAAAAGTCAAAAGAAAAAAACTTCTCCACCAAAAAAAAAAGGGAAATTTGGCTATAAACCCCCTTTACCTTCCTTTCATTGTTAAAAGGACTAAGAAAAAAATTATATTTTCTAAACCCCTTCATAATTATAAAATTTTGCATAAAGGACAAAATTTATTATTTACATATTTTTTTAGACTATTATACCCTCAACTAAATCTTCCCACCTTCTCCACCCACTCTCTCTCCACCTTCTTGGTCTCTATGACTCTGGCCAGCCAAAATCGAGTTCATCTAAGCCTACGATTCATTCAATCTTTGACCTAGAACACTGACCTGGTTCAAGCAATCACAATCTGACCTGTGTATTTGAATTGAATCTTAGTTTGAAGCTTTAATCTAACTTGCGTCTGTCAAGAAACCAAGGACTTCATCGCGAAACTGATCCGATTCGACAATCAACCCGAATTCAAGCTTTTGGGACTCGCGATTACGAACTGGAGTCCTTCGCGATCTGACCTTGGGTTCTCTCTTGTGACTCGTTGTTCTTTGAGTCAACTTTGATGAGAACTTTGGATTTCGAGTTCTAATTGGAATTGCGATTTCAGTTTGCATCTGGCTTGAAGGTTGCAAACTCTAAGTTCGAACGACTTGCAGATCGACTTCGCTAACTGAATCGAAATCAAACTTGTGTTTGCTATCTTGAAGCGAAATTAGACTCGATTTGAAGCTTCTATTGCAATTTGAAGATCCATCGAGTTCGCAATGACCACGTGGTGAAGAGTGCTGGTGGAGTTGTTTGGTTATACATATTTTTTTAAACACAGATTTGAGTTTTGAATATATGTATATATATATATATATTTGTGTGTATGAGTGTTGTTGAACACATGTATTCTTTTCATTGAGATTTGTGATTGTTGATCGAGTTTTAAAAGTTTTTCTTCTCAATTAGATATGTTGATTTGTTGATTAATTTGTTTTTTTTTTTTTTTTTGTTTGTTTTTTTTTTTTTTTTTGATTTATTTTTGTTGTTTTTGATCTAATTTCATTTGACAGAACCAGAGTAAAATTTTACTCTGGTTCTATTGCTCTGTTTTTTGTTTCAGATAATGAGAGTAAAATTTTACTCTGATTCTATTGCTCTGTTTTTGTTTGAGAGAATTAGAGTAAAATTTTACTCTGGTGTAGAGTCTAACATTTTACTAGTTTTTCAGAGTAAAATTTTACTTTTATACAGAATAAAATTTTACTTTTAACTTCAGAGTCTCACAGTTTACTCGTTTTTCAGAGTAAAATTTTACTTTTATACAGAGTAAAATTTTACTTTTGTGTAGAGTCTAACATTTAACTAGTTTTTCAGAGTAAAATTTTACTTTTATACAAAGTAAAATTTTACTTTTAGTTTCAGAGTGTAACATTTTACTTTTATTCAGAGTAAAATTTTACTTCTATACAGAGTAAAATTTTACTCTGAAATACACAGTGAAGATGGCTTAATAGGAGAGCTGATAGATATGAGGGTAATATAGTAAAAGAAACAAGTTTTAAAATATTAGGGGATTTGAAAGTACTTATATAATTCTTGTCCTTTTGAAAGACAAATTAGATAGTGAGGGGGCTATCACCAAATCCCCCCCCCCCCAAAAAAAAAAAAAAAAAAAAAACTTATTTTGAGAATGTCAACATAATTGTTAAAGATGATTTTTCCCTCCATACTTTGAGAAATTCCACTATGTCCCTTTGATTATGTAAACAAGGACTTCACAAAAAAACAAAGTTTGAAAAGACTCGCAAAACTTTCTCCGTGACAAAAAGCAATTTTTTAGCAATTACCAAATGCATTTTTTTGGATTATTAAAAAGCAAAAAAGTTACTAAAAAAGCAATTGCCAAGCCCTAGCTAATTGGGTGGAACTACACCCGACTGTAATGAATCTAAACCGAACGACGGCCACTTAGTCATCTTCTACAACCCTACAAAATCAGATATCCTTCAAACATATTATCATTGAAGGCATTCCTAACCCTACACAACGGGTTCCTTTCATGGTTCTACAAAGGCTTCCCCATATTGGAACACAGATTGACCACTAATCCTCTCCTGAATATGACTTTGATTTGAGAAAGGGACTTGACAAGTTTACAAATATAGAAAAGGAGACAATAATGCATACCTGAGCATCAAGAGACATGCATGTTAGTTCCAAAACAAGCTCCAGTGCCCTGAATTCGAAAGGCAGATCATCTGAGCCCAATCAGCACACAAGTGAGCAACTCATGCAGCATTTACATTTGGAAATCAAGAATATTATTTAACACATCAACTAGGTATTATAATAGCATTCATTAAAATTTGTTTAGGCTAAAAGATGCCTTCAACCAAATTTGTATAACACAAAAATGGACATGGTCACATAACCATTCCATCTCATTCCAATGAACCAAATAGAGCATAGTACTTACCAGATTGATCTTTATTTGTGTGCAGGCGTTTGCACAATTCCGACTTGTACTGAACAACACTTGCATCTAAAGAACTCATCAATAATACCTCATCAGCTGTGATTATACATCTGATCTGCTCCAGACTAACCACAATAGCATTCTCTCGACCTAATATTGTGGAAGGATAAATGAACAATGGATCCAAGAGGCGGAGATCTCTGGCTGGTAAAGAACAATGCCTCATTACAGCCGCCTTGTCAAGCTCCAACATCTTTGAATTCCCGCTCTGATCAATCTTTATCCAAGAACGACTTCCATGTGCGTGACCTCTCTTTTTCAAGCCAGGGAATCCAAATCCTTGAATGTGATTAGTTTCGTATCCATATAAATTCACCCTTGTAGAGTTCTGAGAAATGGAAAATCCAGGAAGACCAGAACGAAGAGATGGAGATCCTGATTCTTCCATTAGACGTTAGTTTTTTTTCCCTTTGAAGATTAGCTCCAAAACTTGTGTGGTGAAATGATGACTGCATCAGTATAAAGTAAATGGGATTGAAATTCAACCTAGTGACAACTGCTACCTCACTAGCACAATCTGAGAATCATTTACTCTAACTCACTGCTTTTGAGTTCATGTTACCCTTGGACTTTCTACATTTCTGAAGTGAAACCTAAAAAAGGGACAGTATAAATTAGGAACTCCAATCAAAGAATGAATTAATCAATGTTGATAATACTGAATTTCAGATCTCAGAATCAAATCAAAGGGCTTAAGAGTAAACCACAGCGCTACAAGACAATCGGTTAAAAATAAAATGCAATTGATCTCGCTTGACAAATGCATCTACAGAATACTTAAGGCCACATTTGGTTGGATTGGATTTCAACTTGACATTTCATTTCATTTGAAATATAAGGATATTGCTTTAACACAGAACCCTTTTGTTTTTTCAGATTTTAAGTCTACAGGAAAACAATTGAAAATCATAACCCACTGTATGGAAAATGAAAGAATTATATGTCCACGTCCGTGCTTCTTAGTTGCCCAAGTTGAAATGTCTGTTTGCATAGTTTGTAACATAACCTTCAGTAAACCATATAGACTAGTTGGTGGTGAATCAGTCTTTGTCCCTGTTCGGTATCTGAAATCAGTTTTACTAATTGCTTCATGGTGTCTATGCCTTTCAAAACCATACATCTTTTAACGATCTTGCTACGGAACCCTTTTTTGACTCTTTTTATTTTTATTTTTATTTTTTATTTTAAAGATCTGTACTCTACAGGAAAACAATTGAAAATCATAATCCACTGTATGTAAATTGAAAGAATCATATATGTATTAGGCAAACCCAACAGTGTTTTTGATGTATATTCTCTGAACTAGTAGAGCATAATAAAACAAACATATTAAATTTCTGATCACCCAAATGAATGAATTACAAGTTGAGAAAGTATCAATTTTCAAAACCCAGAAACCTAAATTCGAATTGAAAAGGCCCCAATGAACCATCAATTCGATGTACCGTGATTCCATGAATTTGAATAGAAACAGAGCATAACAAGAAAAACCCATAAATATTTTCAACAATTATGCGCTAATAACAAAAACCCAATAGTGATAAATACATATATATGTGGGAACCCAGATTGTGTAAAGAAAAGAGAACACACAAACCTTTTTCAAAAAAACGAAGTTGAAATTATGAGAGCTGAGAAGAGGGTGTATGGTCCATGATTGAAACTGGAGATTTGCATTAGTTTCTTCACTGTAACAATGAGGGAAGCCCGTGAACTTCAGGTACCAACAATGTACCATCACGTCATAGACGCATCATTGAGGGGAAAATTACTAGTTTGGCCTAAAATTTATTTTTGTTCTTGTATTTTTAAATTATATGATTTGATTTATAATGTAGAGACACAATTTAGATATTTAAATTTACTAATGATATAGCAAGAGATGTAAGTCTTACACAATTGACTATATGACAAATTAAAAATTGACATATATATCTTATTACATTATTGTGGATCAAATTACAAGGATATAGCAAGAGATATAGGCCCTATACAATTGATTATATAACAAATCAAAAGTTGACATATATCTTATTACATTATTGTTGTGGATCAAATTGCAAGAAATTTTTATGAGTGTTAAACATTTTTCATTTTGAATCTGTTTTAATTTGATGTTTTTGTTTAAGTTGACGGTTGAATTAAATTAATGATTTTATGACAATTGTTAACCTGTTGAGATGTATATGTAGAAAATATTAGCACAATTTAGACGGAGTGATTAATTGAAACTGAATTTAAAATATACAAACTAAATTATTTAAATTAAAATTATAGAAATTAAAGTAAAATTTAACCCAAATTATAAGATTGAAAAATATAATTTACTCCATTTTAACTATCAAAAAGAGGGTAAAAAGGACACGGAAATTATCATGAATTTATGTATGCGTTTGAGATTTAATTGGCTTGTTATAGAATCGAATGAATTTGGATTACATATTAATATTTTTGAATAATATATTGTATATATTTTTAAAATTTGCAATCTTATAAAGAAGGACATGTTTCTCTCCCCTCCACTAATTTGGTTGTTAGTGTATGGGATAGTCTAATTTTGCTTATTTAAAAAATTAAGCATAGATTATTTAAGTAAAAAATTAAATTGATCTGATAATTGTAAATACATGAAATTATCATATTTATCTTCAAAATAATAGATGACAAATATAATTTAAAAATAGACTACTTATTTTATTGAATATTAAGATAATAACATTAAGTAGATATAATTATCATATTAATATGATTTTTTATATGAATTATCTACCGATAATTACCTTAAAAAAAAAGAACAAAATGAATCGTGACAACGAGATTTGTGACCGGCCCAACAATGTAAACTGGACCGTAATGTGTACCACAGAGGCATTTAATTTGAACTCAAAAAATATCTCAGTACGCCTAATTTAAATTTATAAATTTTAATTCCTATTATATTCTAATGTGAATTTACCAATAAAGGCAACACATATTAAACCCTAAAATAATTTTTCTTCCCCTTTATGGTACACCCTAATCCATTATTCCTATTCAAATTTCTAGATCTTTTTTCCCAAGAGATCAAAATTATTTTGTCTTCTTCTTCTTGTTCTTCTTCTTTTTCTTCTTTCTCACTCCAAAACTCTAATACACCCAATCAAAACTCACTATTATCATTAATATAATTGTTTTTTAATTATTTTAAAACGCTAAACCCTAGAAGAAAGTTTGAACAATCAAATAATGAATGAAACTGATAATCAAGATAATTTTTTGAAGCAATCCATCAAAAAGGAGATAAGTATTCATATAAAAATTAAAATAATATTATTAATTTCTATATTTTTTTCACATGTCCTATTATGATATTAAATCTATCAATTTTCAGAATCATATAAATAGTATTACAGCTTTTAATAAAAAATTCTTTGAGATAATCTTTGAACTCAATGATTATATTAGTATCCTTCACACAAAAAACGAGCTATATCCTGCGGCACTTTTTTAATAAAAAAAAAAAAATTTCTGTCCTTTTACTCTTTCTTTCTATTAAACTTTATGTTTGTTTTGAAAAAAAAAATATAATAATTATCGTTTCTATTATTTTCTTCTTATGTTCTTTTTTTTATGCACATGCATTTAAATTGTGAAAAAATATAGAAACAAATTCAATAAAAGAGGTAAGCCAAGCAAGGTAGTAGAGTGTTTTCCCATTCAAGCATTTTATCAAACACATAGTAATCAACAAATTGTTATAGCAAAATAGCAAGAGAAGAAAGAGATAAAAAAAAAATAGAGGCAAGGAGATGAAGCTTGTCAATGGGGACTCTCTCCTTTGTCGGTGTCTCATGTGTATCAGTTTGAAAGGTTTTTCAATTTTTTTTTTAATTTGATTATTTTTTATTATTTGGGTTTATTAAGTGTAACTTAGGAAAAATTTTAGGGTGTACTCAGAGTAATATAAAATTTTAAATAATTAAAAAAGGTATATTTAGAAATAGGGAGTACTTAATGATTTTTTGGAAGTAAATAGAATCTCTTGTACCAGAGAAAAACTAATATCTAAAAAAAAGGTTTTGAGCATGGAAATAAAATTTAAAATAGTTGTATATCCTATATTTATAAAATTAATATAATCATTTTAAATTTGTTAACAAAATTCTTAAAAAGATAATAAAAAAAATTAAAAATACCCATTTGTGCTTAATTTGTGGGATATGAATCATGGGTAATGTTATGTTACACACTCTTAATAGGATATATATCATATCAAAGTTATCATTTGTGAGTTGATTATCATAAATGACATTACTTAATATTATAGGAGTCATAATTATAATAATAATAAAAAATGAATCATAACAAAACACCACATAAGGTAAAACAAAAAATCATTAGATCATGGGAGGGTAAGTTATGTGAAAATTGGGCCGAGCTAAGTATAACTATTGAAAAGGACCGAGCTAGATGTGACCTCCTAGATGTTGGGCTGTACTACGGGCCGAGGTAAAAAAGGTCGGTCCTTTATCCCGACAGTTCGGTCAGAGGCGAGCTATCAGTGGCTTGGTCTGGTTGTCCTGAACCGAGGTATTGTTGGCGAGATGACCGACGTATATGACAGCTCTGCTGGGGGTCATCTAAACAGTAAAGACTTGTGGAGTAACCTACAGTAGCGTCGAGCTATGTGAGCATGGCCTGGCATACGTCGTAGCCATGCTAGTTCGGTTGATCTATTGCTAAACCGAGGTAAGGAGGTTTTTAAGCCGTCTCACTTAGTTGGTAGTGAGTAGGATGTTATAAGGATAGGTTTCATCCTTGGGAGTGTGATTCCTAGGAGGACTCTTATAAGGAGAGTTCGAGTTCTACTAGGATTGTGCCAGATAGAATCTATAAAAGCTCATGACTGGACCTATGTACAAGTATCACAACTTTTCCTCTAAAAAACGCAGAGCTTTTTGTCTATTGTCTATTTGCTGACTTAGGCATCGGAGAGGTATTCGGCACACACCCGCCGGCTAGCTCACGTTTGTGTTTTCAGGAAGTAAAGCGACGTCGTTTGGAGGAGTGCAAACTTGATCAACAGGATTATACGAGAGGATTATTTCGTGCTCGTACAATTAGCGCCGTCTGTGGGAATTAACAAAGAACAAGACCTTTTGATCAAATTTTCCTCATTAGTTGAAATCAATGGCGCACAATGAAGATCTGTCGCAATCTGCTATTGATAGGCAAACCCCGGAGGGGGGCGAAAGGCACAAAGGTTTACCTTCTATCCCACCCATGGCAGAATTAGACCCCCAGCGATGGAACTCCCGGAGGGACACACTGGAGAGACGGGGCACCAGTCCTCGTCGCTCTCAAAATCCTGAAAAGCAGAGGCGAAAGTTGGATACTTAGGGTCTGGAGGATCGCGTGAGGGAGCAAGACGAAATAATATGGAGGATGGCGGCAGACATGGAGACTATGAAGCGTCAGATAAAGGGGTGGCGACGGAAGAACGGCGCAAAGGCAACACGCTCTCTTACCATTCGGAAGATCGTGACAGACAAGTCACACCGTCACAAGCTTAAAGTAGGAGCCTCAGAACAGGCGACACTCAATCAAGGACTTCCAGGACTCGTTACTCCAGGCCTGAGAGAACGAGGACTGAAAGGTCGTATACGGAAGGAAGCAGCTATCAGCCCTCGCACACGCACTAAACGACATCTAGGCACACGGAGTTGCCTAGGTCAGCAGACCTACGAACAGTGCTAGAGGAGAGGGCCCGATGGTAGGAGGACACCAGGGCTCGCGACCTTCGTAGGGTTTCAACCCTACAGCGATTGGCCCTTAGGACACATAGGAGTGTCGAGGTAGGGATGCCAATGCCGTGCCTTATGTGCAGATAAAGTGTTAGCAAGGTTAAAAAGCTCGTCGTTCGTTCCGGCAATTGAGAACGCACCACTACCTTTAGGCTTCCACCAGCCCAAATTCACTACTTATGAGGGGAAATCAAACCTCTACATGCACTTAAGCCACTTTCGCCAGGTTATGGCAGTATACCGGCGAAACGAGGCTCTAATGTGTATCCTGTTTCCTTTCAGCCTTGGTGACCTGGGTCTAACATGGTTCGAAAGGCTATCAGAAGGCAGCATAGCCTCATAGGCGTAGTTGGTAGAGGCGTTTGTGACTAGATTCAGAACGAATACCAAGGCACCAGTGGAGATTGACCAGCTACTCTCCATTACATGGGCGAGAAGGAAACATTGAGGTCTTACAACAGTCGATATTGGGAGACTTTCAACCAGATTGGAGATTGCTCTATAAACCTCGCCATCACACAGTACAAACGGGGTTTAACGGTCAATAACAAGTTGAGGGATTCAATGACGATGATGCCACCCCTCACGATAGAGGCCCTAATGGAGATAGTGCATCAACATATCCAGGTAGAAGAAGATAGCGCTCGCGCTAAAGCAAAATCTGACACAACAGTAATACTGGATAAAAAGACTGCAGCAAAAGTCAATACGGTAAAACAACCAAGCAAGAATGGGCGAAGCAGACGAGCCAACAGAGAGAACCCCCAAACAAGGAAGTTAAGAGTCCGTATTACCATTACCACAGTATTTAACAAACCTATCTACTGGATTCTTAGCAAGATACGCGATGAACCCTTCATTCAGCGGGCAGCCAAGTTGGGAGAAGCACAAAGAGGTTACGATGAGAGGTACCGTTGCACCTTTCATGATGAAAAGGGGCATCAAACTGAAAATTACACACCATTGAGGCAATATCTAGAGGAGTTGGTGGCCGTTGGACACTTAGACCAGTATATAGAAGGGGGAGCACAGCCAGCCTCCTAGGACCATAGCAGGCCGAGCGAGATGTCGGTCAACGGCCCACCTCAAGGCATAATCAACATTATTCATGGGATCGTCGAACCTAAGCGGGTATGTGAGCTTAAAGGGATGATCAAAAAGGCTGAGCACTTGAGGGAGGTGCTAAGTGCAAAACCCACTGTCAAGAGGTGAAAAATGAAGGCAACGAAAGTCATCTCCTTCTCTGATAGGGATCTAACAAGGCTACATTATCCTCACAATGGCGCACTAGTGGTCACTTTACGTGTCAATAATTTCGACATCAAACGGATTCTGATTGACCAAGAAAGCTCATGCGAGATAATGTATTAAGAGACCTTCAAGCAGCTAAAATTGGAGGACAAAAACTTGGCACCTGCGACATCTCCCCTAGTCGGTTTCAACTCGATACCAGAATGGCCAGTGGGCAAGATAATTCTTAGGAGACCAAATCATGTCAAAATAGTGCTTCGTCGCGGTAAACGGCAGTCGTGCTACAAAAGGGTTTGTACAAATGGTGGAGGAGCCAGAAAGCAACGAACTGTGTGCAGATGTCGGCAAAATAGCAGAACAGAAGACAGTAAAAGACTTAGCTGAGGTAAGGATAGATGAAAAGAACCCAGAAAAGTTCTTTTTGTTCGGCTCGTCTTTGTCCAACACTGAGAGAGTAGAGGTCATGGAATTTTTAACCTCTAATATCGAAGTGTTTGCCTGGACACCGTACGACATGTCTGGCATTGACCCTAATTTCATCTGCCATCAACTTAATGTCCATCCAACTGCCAGACCAATTATACAACGCACTCGCCGATCGGCACTCCACTACGCAAAGATACTGGCGGAGGAAGTGGGAAACTTGCTAGAGACATGAGCCATAAGAGAAGTACACTATCCCAAGTGGATCTCCAACACTGTAGTAGTGCCAAAGAAGAACAGCAAATGGCGCGTTTGCGTGGACTACAAAACAATCAACAAAGCATGCCTAAAAGACAGTTTTCCCCTACCACAGATAGACCAATTAGTGGACCTGACAGCAGGGCATAGCCAACTTAGCTTCCTTGATGCGTATCGGGATTACCATCATATCGCTATGTACGAATCGGACCAGGAGGTCACATCATTTACAACTCCCAGAGGACTATACTGTTACAAGGTCATGCCCCTTGGCCTAAAAAACGCAAGGGCTACATTCCAACGGATGGTAACCAAAATGTTTGAACCGTTGTTAGGAAGAACAATGGAGGCTTACATAGATGACATGGTGGTCAAAAACAGAGATGAGAAGGACCATCTCAGGGACCTGGATGAAATGTTTCAAATTTTAAAGTCCCACTAATTGCGTCTAAACGCATCCAAGTGTGCATTCGGCGAAGAGTCAGGCAAATTCCTGGGCTTTCTAGTGACCAACCAGGGTATAGAAGCTGATCTCTCTCAGATCAAAGCCATCCAAGATCTTGAGACGCCCAACATAGTCAAAGAAGTACAGCACCTCACTGGCCTAGCAGCCACACTCAACCGGTTCATAAGTCGGTCGTCAGACCGGTGTCGACCATTCTTCCAGGCACTAAAAGCCAAATTTGAGTGGGATGATGATTGTGACTGCACCCTAGAAAGCTTGAAAGACTACATGACATTTCCTCTGTTGTTAGTAACCCCGATACCAGAAGAAGAGCTCTTTTTGTACTTAACAGTTTCACAGCATGTAGTCAGCGCAGTGTTGGTCAGAGCAAAGGGAATCCAACACTTGCCTATCTTTTATGTTAGCAAGACCTTGGTGGGTGCGGAAACAAGGTACCTACTGTTGAAAAAGCTGGCCTTAGCTTTGATGATGGCCTCAAGAAAGTTGTCACACTATTTCTATTCCCATATCGTGATTGTCCTAACTGTCTTCCCCTTAAAGGCCTTGTTTGAGAGGGCGAATTTTTCTGGACGAATCTTGAAATGGGCAATGGAGTTGGGGCAGTTGGATATCAAGTTTCAACCAAGAACAGCAATAAAAGCCCAAGCTTTGGTAGACTTTGTGGCCGAGTTCATGCCAAGAAGTCATCATGTCTGTCCGATCGATTTGACCGGGGCAACCGAAAGAAGGGGGAAAAGTGCCGCGGGAACTGCGCAGCCCCAAAGCAGGACGCCCAGCTGCATAGCAAGCCATACAGGTTTGAGGATAAGGAAGAAGGAATAGACCATGATATTCCTAGTAGGGACTCACTAAAAAGTAAAGACTTAAGGCAATCAGACAGTAAAGATCAAACCCCGACAGCGGACATCGACCTGGAAGAAAACATCAGCAACACCCTTGATCCCAAGATATCATCCGATCCCTTTACTTGCTGGAAGCTATTCGTCAAAGAGATGTGGAAACTCTTCGTGGATGGAGCATCCAACAGGCACGGTGTAGGACTTGGCATAATCCTCATCTCACCGGATGGCCTAACAATTGAACAGGCAGTCAACCTTGGCTTCCCAACATCCAACAACGAGGCAGAGTATGAAGCATTGCTAGCAGGCTTAAAATCAGCACTTTACATGAAGGCCATCGAGCTGATGGTGTACATTGACTCCCAGCTTGTAGTCAACCAGATTTCAAGCGACTATGAGGTAAAAGATGATATGATGGCTAAGTACCAAAAGTTGGTCAGAAAGGAGATCATGAAGTTTGAAGTAGTCCGGATAGAACAAATCGGTCGAAAGGAAAATAGTAGAGCAGAAGAGCTGGCCGATTTTGCTTCAATGGCAGATACATCTACCCCACACCCATTACTGATTGACTTCCTACCTAGACTAAGTATTGAAGAACCCGAAGCCGAGGCACGTTGTGCTGAAGTAGGCCCATCTTCGATAGATCCCATCATAGTATTTTTAAAAGATGGCATATTGCTTGAAGAAAAGAAAGAAGCTAACAAAATTAGAGCAAAATCACAGTGATTTTGGCTCTTTTCATCACTAGCATTGTACAAAAAATCCTTCACAAGATCTTACCTGAAATGTGTCAATCCGAATAAGGTCGAGGCATTTTTGTTCGAAATACACGAAGGCGTCTACGGAAGCCACCAAGGGGGAAAATCATTGGCTTACAGAGCAATTTCACAAGGATATTGGTAGCCATACATGCAAGCAGATTTAGAGAAATATGTTAAGAAGTGCGAGAAATGTCAAAAGTTCGCACACCAAATACATCAACCAGCTAGAGAGCTTGAACCATTGACTAGCCCGTGGCCCTTCGCAACATAGGGCCTGGAGATAGTGGGACCACTTCCAACTGTGCCCGGCAATAGAAAGTTCTTTCTCGCAGCAACAGACTATTTCACAAAGTGGGTGGAGGCAGAAGCACTCACATCTATAAAAGAGAAAGACGTTAAGAAATTCATCTGGCAGAACATCATCACTCGATTCGGCATATCCAAGGCTCTAATATTCGACAACGGCACTCAATTCGATGGCAAAATCTTCAAGGGCTTTTTCGAAGAGTACAAGATAGAATTCTACAACTCTACACCGACATACCCTCAAGGAAATGGCCTGGCTGAAGCTTCCAACAAAGTCGTCCTAGACGGTTTGAAGAAAAGGTTGAAGAGAGCAAAAGACAAGTGGGCTGAGGAGCTTCCTCATGCTTTATGGGCTTACCGTACCACACCTCAGCGATCAACTGGAGAAATGCCTTTTTCCCTGGCCAATGGCATGGAGGCAGTAATCCCGCTGGAAGTAGGCCTCCCCACTATTAGAAGTGAAAATTTTGACCCAAACTTGAATGGTGAAGCCATAACCTTGGAACTCGACCTTACGGAAGAAAGAAGAGAAAGAGCACTAGTTCACATTGCCTCATACCAGCAAGAGTTATCTAGAAAATATAACAAAACAGTGCAACCGAGGCAATTTAAGATTGGAGATTGGGTACTGCACAAAGTAATGGGCAACACTTTGGTACCTGAATGTAATAACCCTCACCACTGTTTACCGATAAACTACTGATTACTGCTCAATTGAGACTGATCAAGACAAGTAATTGAATCAACTGAAATACTGAACAGACTGACTGAAATCTGGAACTGATTGATTAAGTATATCTGTTTGAATTGATTCTATCTGTTTGACTGTTTGATTATCTGTTCATGTTTTTATGTTTAAACTGCTAATTAAAGGCCTTATCGGCGGCCGAACCAGAAATTGATTAGTGTTTTATGATCAGTAGAATTTATGTGATTTAATGGTGTATTTATCTGAAAAGTGATTTGGAATAATTAAATTAGATTAAATGGTGTCAAATTGCACTAATTGGCTTTATTTACAATGGTGCCACTTAGTGGCCCACTACTTGGACCATTCTTGAACCTTATTATACTTCATTCAAACATCTCCTCAGCTCATTTTGAGAGCATAGCCGACTGAGAGTAAGAGAGGTAGAAAAAGCTCGGTTCTATCTTGGTTTTGCTTAGAAACTTGAAGGAATTGAAGTATAGATTGCATATTGAGCCTGTGTATCTTACATTGAAGACCTAAGGTAGATCATTGACCTTCTTTATTGTGTATTTGAATTTATTTTTGCATGTTTCATGAGCCTCTAGTGATCTAAGTCAAGAGTTAGTTTACTAATGTTGAATTGTAGCTCTCATCTTGCATGCATGTGTACATTGAAGAGTTTTGAGTTTGATTTCATGGAAATCTTGCATGCATGCTCATATTTATGTTTAAGTCCATGATTTCATCTTGATTTTGTAAGAATTGGCTCATTTGAGCAAGTAATTGGGGCCTTGATTTGGTTTAAATTCATGCATGTTTGCATGTCCTTCATGTTCTTGAGTTTTGATCTAAATTTGAGTTGAATTGAACTTCCTTTGGGGCTTTGATTTTACAATTGAGCTTTAAATCATGTTAAACTAAGAGTTTTGAAGAGTTTTCTGGAAAATTGGCCCAAGAGGATCGAAATTTGTGCATTTGAACTTGGTTTTGAGCTTGAGGTTCAAATCTGGAATTTCCAGAATTTGGACTCACGCTCGAGCGGGGTTACTGGCGCTCGAGCGTGAAATTCGTGCTCCCAGCACTTTACTCTGTTTTGATGTTCGCTCGAGCGGGGTAATTGGCGCTCGAGCAGGACCTTGTGTCTCACGCTCGAGCGCCCATCGAGCGTGATTTTCACTCATCCAGTACTTTTGCCCTGTTTTGCAGAACGCTCGAGTGGGAAAGTCTACGCTCGAGCGGATGCCTTTGTCTGCATGTCCGCTCGAGCGGGGAAACCTACGCTCGAGCGGGACCTCTGTTTTTCTAAAATTCTGAAAATGTTTTTTGAATGCATCTTTGCATCCTCATCCCATCCTAGTTTAAGGCATCTTAATGAAGATATAGATATAGAACCACACCGAGGCAAATTAGGGATTAAGTTATTATTTTCCCAACTGTGTAGCTTAGTGTGTGTTCAATCTGTAACTGTGTAGGGCTGGCATCGGGAGACGCGCTCTAGCTTATCTATAGCCCAGAACTCTGTGAGTAACAACTGTGTAAAGATATGTTCAAAAATGATTATCTTCTGAACAATTGAACTGTATTGTTTTTGAATTGTTATTGTTAACTGAATGAATGTATGTCTTCTATTCTGAACTGTATTGTGGCATCCATAGCAACTACTGTTTACTGTTACTGCTACTGTTACAGAGATCTCTGTCGATTTCTATGTTGGAACCACTACTATTTACTGATATGATGGCCATCATTTACTGTTCGGTCTTTTAAGACCTACTGTTTACTGTATTACTATGCTAACGGATGCACCACATATGACTGTTATGACTGAATGACTGATATACTGAATCAACTGACTGTTTTCAATACTGAAGGGACATTCATTCTTAACCTCTTTACACATTGTGTTATTCACTGGGCTTTAGCTCACTGTTTGTATATATATGTAGGTGTTCAGGCACCAAACCGGAGCTAGGAGCGTGGGTTAGACTCCCCTTTTGTCAAGCCAACTACTGTGCCTCACTGCGAGATTCCAAGCCTGCCAAGCCATGGTTTAGAGGTGTTTTAATTTCCCCGTCTGCCTCTGTATCTGTTTTATATAACTGTATAGACTGAATGTTTTTGTACCGTACTGTGTAATAGGGTTTAGGTCCCTGTTCTGATCGACTGTAAATATTGTACATACTGTTCTGTACTGTTCATATACATATGTATGAAAAATCTTTTTTGCATACAGACTCACAGCTCATTGGACATTGTTTAATTACTGTTTTGGCTTCCGCTATGCCCCTGTACTCTGTATTATTGTCTGACTGTTAAGCAAGCCTTCGGTAATCTCGGATTACTGGTCGGTTACGGTGCTAAACCCATAGGGGTGGGTTTGGGTCGTGACAGAGTGGTATCAGAGCGATACTTACCACGAGTTATACCGCACACACGTGTCCAAATGAGCTATAGGATGTACTACAAAAGTGATTAGGGCATTACATGAGCATGATAAGCGCGTGTAGCTATGACATGACTGAATATATGCTAACGTGTTAATATGTTTAAAGTATGCAACTTCCTATGTTTATTATTATCATGTTGCATATAGTGAAAGTGAAATGGATAATGCAAGCACTGCAAATGAACCTGAATCATCTGAAGCCAGAATGGCAAGACTTGAAAGAACTGTTGAACTATTAACTGAAGTCTTAAGGCAACAGCAGCAACAAAACCAACAGCCCCCACCTCCTTCTTCGGTACAGCCAGAACAGAATGTCAATGATGGGGATATAATTGCTCTCACCCAGAAGTTCAGCAAAATGAAACCGCCATCCTTTCAGGGAGGCCTTGAGCCGCTAAAGGCTGAAGCTTGGGTTCTTGAGACAGAAAAATTGTTCGAAGTGTTTCCGTGCTCTGAGGCACATAAAGTATTGTTGGCTACCTTTACCTTGCAAGAAAAGGCTAGAAGGTGGTGGATGCTAGTCCGTGACACCGACACCGTTATGACTTGGGCTCAATTTAAAGGAGCCTTCTTCGAAAAGTATTTCCCTCAGTGTGTCAGGGATAGAAAAGTAACTGAATTTGAACAGCTGAGATAGGATACTATGTCTGTTACTGAATATGAAACAAAGTTCATCGAACTTGCTAGATATGCACCACACATGGTGGACACTGACTACAAGAAGGCCAGAAAGTTTGAAGGCGGCCTTAATGTTGCAATACTGGACCGAATAAATGTTTTAAAACTACCGAACTATGTAAATGTTCTTGACCGAGCATTAATGGCTGAGTCGAACATCGAGGCACTGAAACAAACTAAAACACCAGCGTCTGAATGGCGTGGTAAAAGGCAGGGTTTTAAATTTAAGAAAGGCAAAAACAACCTGTTGAATAAGAAGCAAAATACAAGGTCAACGACTACTTCTAGTCAAGGGAACCATTCTATACCGCCCTGTTCTGAATGTGGTAAGAACCATAAGGGAGTTTGTTATAAAATTTCAGGTGCTTGTTACAGGTGTGGCAAAGTGGGCCATATGGTCAAAGATTGCCTTTCCACTCCTCAGGGCAATAGCAAAGCTGCACCAAGCGTAGCAGTATCAACTGTTACACCAAAACCTAACCCTAAAGCTACTGGGAAAGAGCCTATGAGGCAGGGCCGAGTGTTCACCCTAGTATCGGGAGATGTACAGAATACCGAGACCGCGGTGTCAGGTATCCTCTCTGTTTGTACTCAAAATGCATATGTTCTGATTGATTCGAGGTCTACACATTCATATATATCGCATGCTTTTTCGCGAAAACTGAATAGGCCATTAGAACCCATGAATTATCTGTTAGCTGTATCTTCACCTGTTGGGGGATCTGTAACTTGTGCTTATATGTACCCTGCATGTGAAATTATTGTTGGGGATATGCATCTGTATATTGACTTACTGCCTCTGAACATAGATCATTTCGATGTTATACTGGGGATGGACTGGTTAACGAAATATCATACTACCATAGACTGTGTAACGAAACAAGTAGTTTTCCGTCCACCGGGTTTACCTGAATTTGTGCTTAATGGGGTTGGAGTAGTACCTCCTCCATATCTGATTTCCTCCATGAAAGCCTTTAAATTGATTAAGAAGGAGTGTAAGGGATATTTGTGTTCTGTATTAACTGTGCCTACTGATGTTAAAACTGATGTGAACAGTATTCCTATTGTCAGAGAATTCCCAGATGTTTTTCCAGATGATCTGCCAGGGGATTTGATTGATAGGGAGATTGAGTTCACCGTCGACGTGATTCCGAGTACACAGCCGGTGTCTAAAGCTCCTTACAGAATGGCTCCAACTGAACTGAAAGAATTGAAAGTGCAACTGCAAGAACTGTTAGACAAAAAGTTCATCAGGCCTAGTACTTCACCGTGGGGCGCACCTGTCTTGTTTGTGAAAAAGAAAGACGGCTCACTGAGACTTTGCATTGATTACCGTGAACTGAATAAGATAACTGTGAAAAATAAATACCCATTACCGCGTATTGATGACTTATTTGATCAGTTATAGGGTGCTCAAGTCTTTTCTAAGATTGATCTCAGATCCGGATATCACCAGCTGAAAGTTAAACCAGAGGACATTGACAAAACTGCTTTTCGAACGAGGTATGGACATTACGAATTTTTGGTTATGCCTTTCGGAGTTACCAATGCACCTGCGGCATTTATGGACCTCATGAACAGAATCTTTAAACCGTACCTTGATGACTTTATTGTTGTATTCATAGATGACATACTGATTTACTCCAAAAGTATAGAAGAACATGAACATCATCTGAGACTTGCCCTACAGACCCTAAGAGAACAGAAACTTTTTGCTAAACTGTCTAAATGTGAATTTTGGCTTGATCATGTTATGTTTTTGGGACATGTTATTAGTGAGGATGGAATTTCAGTTGATCCACAGAAAATCGAAGCAGTAGTGAACTGGCCTAGACCAACAAATGTTACAGAAATCCGAAGCTTTTTGGGATTAGCTGGATATTACAGAAGATTTGTCAGAGATTTCTCCAAAATTGCCTTACCGTTGACTCAACTAACTCAGAAGGGGATATCTTTTGACTGGACTGACCAAAGGGAATCAGCTTTCCAAAAGTTGAAAACTCGACTAGTGACTGCACCTGTTCTTACCCTACCTTCAGGTACGGATGGTTTTACCATTTTTAGTGATGCTTCTCATAAGGGTTTGGGGTGTGTTTTAATGCAGAATTGGAGAGTTATTGCCTATGCTTCCCGACAATTGAGACCGCACGAAAAGAACTACCCGACCCATGATCTGGAACTTGCTGCAGTGGTATTTGCCTTAAAAATCCGGCGTCACTACCTTTATGGGGCGACATGTGAAGTATATACCGACCATAAAAGTTTGAAGTACTTCTTCACACAGAAAGAACTGAATATGAGACAGCAGAGATGGCTAGAATTGATTAAAGACTATGACCTACAGATATTGTACCATCCGGGAAAAGCCAACACCGTTGCCGATGCATTAAGCCGAAAATCGATTGGAAACTTAGCATGTTTGCTCACCGGACAGAAAGAGTTGCTTTGTGACCTTGAAAAATCTGAAATTGAAATTGTTTTGCGAGAGCAAGGTGGAACAATAGCTGCTATTTCTGCTCAACCGACACTGATTGAAGAAATTAAAGAGAAACAGCAATTGGATGACTTCTTGAAGAAGATCATCGAAGAAAGGGAATCTAAACCGAGACCGGGTTTCAAACTTGAAAATAATGTACTGAAATTTCAGGGAAGACTGTGTGTACCGAATGATACTGAACTAAGAAGAAGAGTTCTGCAAGAGGGCCACAACTCGAAACTGTCTATCTATCCAGGGAATACAAAAATGTACCAAGACTTGAAATTGAATTTTTGGTGGCCGGGAATGAAGAAAGAAATTGCTGATTTTGTATCAAAATATCTTCATTGCCAACAAGTCAAGGCCGAACATCAACGACCCGCAGGCTTATTGCAGCCCTTACCAATACCGGAGTGGAAATGGGAACATATTACTATGGATTTTATCGTGGGATTGCCTCGCTCCAGTAAAGGTATGGACTCAATTTGGGTTATTGTTGATAGACTGACTAAATCTGCTCACTTTTTACCTGTCAAAACAATTTATAATGCGGACAAATTGGCTGTGATTTATATTGATGAAATTGTTAGACTGCATGGAGTGCCTGTGTCCATTGTTTCTGACAGAGACTCGAAGTTTACATCGAGATTTTCGCAAAGCCTACAGACTGCATTGGGTACTGAACTGAGACTGAGTAGTGCCTATCATCCTCAGACAGATGGTCAATCAGAAAGGACCATCCAGACTCTGGAAGATTTACTGAGAATGTGTGTCCTTGATTTTTAGGGAAACTGGGAAAGCCATTTGCCATTGTCTGAATTCGCCTACAACAACAGCTTCCATTCAAGTATTGAAATGGCGCTTTTCGAGGCATTGTATGGCAGAAAATGTAGATCTCCGATTTGCTGGGCAGAAGTTGGAGATGGGCCTTTGCTTGGGCCCGAGATTGTATATGAAACAACTGAGAAGGTAAAACTGATACAACAAAGACTGAAAACTGCACAGAGCAGACAGAAAAGTTATTCTGATATCAGAAGACGGGACAGAGAGTATGAAGTGGGTGATCACGTTTTCGTGAAAGTGACACCGATGAAAGGCCAGACTCATTTTGGAGTCAAAGGCAAGTTAGCGCCGAGATATGTCGGACCGTATGAGATTATTGAGAAAATCAATCCGGTGGCGTATCAAGTTGCGCTTCCTCCTGAAATGGAGCATATGCACAACGTCTTCCACATTTCTATGTTGAGGGATTACCTCCGGGATCCTTTCCATGTGATAGAGCCTACTCGTGTAGTGCTGAGTGATGACTACACTTACAAGGAACGGCCTGTTCAGATTGTAAACAGACGAATCAAGAAGTTGAGAAACAAAGAGATCCCGTTAGTGAAAGTTAACTGGCAAAATCATGGTGGCGTGTATGCCACTTGGGAAAGGGAAGATGACATGGCTAAAAGATATCCTGAACTGTTCTCTCTAAATCCTGTTTTCTTCCAGAATGAAGGTAACTCGAGTTTAGAGGACTAAACTCTTTTTAAGGAGGGGAGACTGTAATAACCCTCACCACTGTTTACCGATAAACTGCTGATTACTGCTCAATTGAGACTGATCATGATAAGTAATTGAATCAACTGAAATACTGAACAGACTGACTGAAATCTGGAACTGATTGATTAAGTATATCTGTTTGAATTGCATTCTATCTGTTTGACTGTTTGATTATCTGTTCATGTTTTTATGTTTAAACTGCTAATTGAAGGCCTTATCGGCAGCCGAACCAGAAATTAATTAGTGTTTTATTATCAGTTGAATTTATGTGATTTAATGGTGTATTTATCTGAAAAGTGATTTGGAATGATTAAATTAGATTAAATGGTGTCAAATTGCACTAATTGGCTTTATTTACAATGGTGCCACTTAGTGGCCCACTACTTGGACCATTCTTGAACCTTATTATACTTCATTCAAACATCTCCTCAGCTCATTTTGAGAGCATAGCCGACTGAGAGTAAGAGATGTAGAAAAAGCTCGGTTCTATCTTGGTTTTGCTTAGAAACTTGAAGGAATTGAAGTATAGATTGCATATTGAGCCTGTGTATCTTACATTGAAGACCTAAGGTAGATCATTGACCTTCTTTATTGTGTATTTGAATTTATTTTTGCATGTTTCATGAGCCTCTAGTGATCTAAGTCAAGAGTTAGTTTACTAATGTTGAATTGTAGCTCTCATCTTGCATGCATGTGTACATTGAAGAGTTTTGAGTTTGATTTCATGGAAATCTTGCATGCATGCTCATATTTATGTTTAAGTCCATGATTTCATCTTGATTTTGTAAGAATTGGCTCATTTGAGCAAGTAATTGGGGCCTTGATTTGGTTTAAATTCATGCATGTTTGCATGTCCTTCATGTTCTTGAGTTTTGATCTAAATTTGAGTTGAATTGAACTTCCTTTGGGGCTTTGATTTTACAATTGAGCTTTAAATCATGTTAAACTAAGAGTTTTGAAGAGTTTTCTGGAAAATTGGCCCAAGAGGATCGAAATTTGTGCATTTGAACTTGGTTTTGAGCTTGAGGTTCAAATCTGGAATTTCCAGAATTTGGACTCACGCTCGAGCGGGGTTACTGGCGCTCGAGCGTGAAATTCGTGCTCCCAGCACTTTACTCTGTTTTGATGTTCGCTCGAGCGGGGTGATTGGCGCTCGAGCGGGACCTGGTGTCTCACGCTCGAGCGCCCATCGAACGTGATTTTCACTCATCCAGTACTTTTGCCCTATTTTGCAGAACGCTCGAGCGGGAAAGTCTACGCTCAAGCGGATGCCTTTGTCTGCATGTCCGCTCGAGCGGGGAAACCTATGCTCGAGCGGGACCTCTGTTTTTCTGAAATTCTGAAAATATTTTCTGAATACATCTTTGCATTTCTCATCCCATCCTAGGCATTCTTAGGCCTAATTTAAGGCATCTTAATGAAGATATAGATGTAGAACCACACCGAGGCAAATTAGGGATTAAGTTATTATTTTCCCAACTGTGTAGCTTAGTGTGTGTTCAATTTGTAACTATGTAGGGTTAGCATCGGGAGACGCGCTCTAGCTTATCTATAGCCCAGAACTCTGTGAGTAACAACTGTGTAAAGATATGTTCAAAAATGATTATCTTCTGAACAATTGAACTGTACTGTTTCTGAATTGTTACTGTTAACTGAATGAATGTATGTCCTCTATTCTGAACTGTATTGTGGCATCCATAGTAACTACTGTTTACTGTTACTGCTACTGTTACAGAGATCTCTGTCGGTGCCCATGTTGGAACCACTACTGTTTACTGATATGATGGCCATCATTTACTGTTCAGTCTTTTAAGACCTACTGTTTACTGTACTGCTATGCCAACGGATGTACCACATATGACTGTTATGACTGAATGACTGATATACTGAATCAACTGACTATTTTCAATACTGAAGGGACATTCATTCTTAACCTCTTTACGCATTGTGTTATTTACTGGGCTTTAGCTCACTGTTTATATATATATATGTAGGTGTTCAGGCACCAGACCGGAGCCAGGAGCGTGGGTTAGACTCCCCTTTTGTCGAGCCAACTACTGTGCCTCACTGCGAGGTTCCAAGCCTGCCAAGCCATGGCTTAGAGGTGTTTTAATTTCCCCGTCTGCCTCTGTATCTGTTTTGTATAACTGTATAGACTGAATGTTTTTGTACCGTACTGTGTAATAGGGTTTAGGTCCCTGTTCTGATCGACTGTAAATATTGTACATACTGTTCTGTACTGTTCATATACATATGTATGAAAAATCTTTTTTGCATACAGACTCACAGCTCATTGGACATTGTTTAATTACTGTTTTGGCTTCCGCCATGCCCCTGTACTCTGTATTATTGTCTGACTGTTAAGCAGGCCTTCGGTAATCTCGGATTACTGGCCGGTTACGGTGCTAAACCCATAGGGGCGGGTTTGGGTCGTGACACTGAAGATGGCAAGTTAGGACCTAACTGGAAAGGACCATACAAAATGATTGGTTTAGCAAGAAAAAGGGCATATCACTTGGAAGATATGGACAGCAAAGCTATTCCCAAGCCATGGAACACGCCAATTTCAAACTATTTTATTTTTAGCTTTTCCTTAAAATACTTGTAATTGTTCTTTTTTCAAATAAAGCAAGTAGTTTTTTTCAGCACAATTCTTTCTACTATAAAAGTTGTTCTTAGTTATTGCTAGCTAGGGGAAATCAACAAAGTTGGTAGGTATGACCAACACTTTTTCCTTCTTCAGCCAAGATAATGATCTAGGCTAAAGAAGGTTCGCAAGTTTGACCAAACATTCAGTTCTCTTCTTCAGCCGAGATAAGGATCTGGGCTGAAGAAGGTTGGCAGGTATGACCAACACTTTTTTCTTCCTCATTCGAGATAAGGATTTAGGCTGAAGAAAGTTAGCAGGTATGACTAATACTTTTTTCTTCTTCAGCCGAGATAAGGATCTAGGCTGATGAAGGTTAGCAGATGTGACTAACACTTTTTCTTTCTCAACCGAGATAAGGATCTAGGTTGAAGAAGGTTGGCAGGCATGGCCAACACTTTTTTCTTCTTCAGCTGAGATACAGATCTAGGCTGAAGAAGGTTGGCAGGTATGACCAACACTTTTTTCTTCTTCAGCCGAGATAAGGATCTAGGCTGAAGAAGGTTGGCAGGTATGACCAACACTTTTTTCTTCTTCAGCCGAGATAAGGATCTAGACTGAAGAAGGTTAGCAGGTATGACCAACACTTTTTTTTTTTCTTCAGCCGAGATAAGGATCTAGGCTGAAAAAGGTTGGTAGGTTTAAATAAACACTTTTTCTTCTTCAGCCGAGATAAGGGTCTAGAATGAAAAATGTGGGCAAGTTTAACCGACTAGATTTTTTGAACTCTTGGGCCGAGATACTATCTCGGCCAAAGAAGGTTGACAAGGTTAGGTAAGGCCAAGCTAATTAGATCGGCTTGGCATAGTGCAAAACATTAACCGAGCAAAGAGATCAAACTTTGTCCATTAATTGGAAGATAATTACAAAAGGTAGGATGTGAACTGAACAAAAGGATGTAAAAAAGGAAAATTTCTTTCATTTCATTGGGAAGTAAATACAAGAGGAGGGGCTTGCAGCCTGGCTACATTTTCATTAAAGAAAAAAACAGAAACAAGAATTCAAGTAAAGAGGTCATCCAGCTCGGCATCAAAATCAACCCTGACTTCGCCTATTTCGCCCTCACGTGTTTGATCGGTCAGGACCGCTTCGTCAAGATTCAACACGGCTTGGTTGGGAACTTCAGACCAGGTAGGCGTCGAAGACTGGCCACCGGTGTCAGTGTTAGTAGGAGGAATATGGGCTGGGTCTAGGACCTCTTCCTCCTCCTCAGCTTCCACTTGAAGGAATTTGTGTTGGATGGCATACGCATAGTCCGTCATGTACACCAGAATGAAATGTGTAGGAGGATTGAGAAACACTTCAAAGTTGTGCAACTGACTGACCCTTTCGCCCGCACTTAAAAATAATGTCTTTTGCAGCCGCACACTACTGGACATAGGCTTCTTCGCCTTCCTTGTAGCCCCGGTCCTTCGCACCCTCTATCTTTTTTTGCAGCGCCTTTATTTTGGCGTCTTTCTTCTTCTCGAGCTTAGCAAGCTCGCACAGGTACCTATCCTTTTTCTCGGCTAGGGCCTTCTGTTTGTCAGCCTCAGCCGTGTTGACTTGCTCAGTGAGTTTTTCATTCAAAATGCTTAGTTCGGCCACGGAAGCCTTCAATGTTTTTAGCTCGGCCTCTTTTGTCTTGACCACAGCAACAGCCGCCTTAGCCGTCTTTCGCAGTTCGATCACACGCTGGTGGGCAGTATGATTTTTCTAGATGGCCTGAAAGTGTACAAAAGGGTAAGTTATAAAACCGTGCAAAGAGATGACTAAAGACAACAATTTTTCTGAGGAGACTAGAATTTACCAGGACCATTGACTTCGTGGCAGACCGACTCACCTTCAGCTCGATCAAACTTTCGTGCCTTTCCATATCAGCTGGAAGGCATAGACTTTTGGATAGGCTGAAGGTGAGCAGGTGATTTTTTTCGGCCATAACAGAGTCAGCCGCGGTAACTACGCGGCCTTTGAAAGTCACGGCCGGCGCCCACTCCGAAGACGAGCTAGCACGGTCGGCCGTGTCAGCCCCTTGCTTCGGTTAGGTTATGGTTGGCTCGGTTTCTGGTGGTTCAGTGTCCTCTTCATCTATCAGCTGTTGTGGTTCATAGGTCGAGGTACACGGCCTCTTGTTGGGCTGAGATGAGGTAGCTCAGGAGAAGGGCAATGCAACGACCATTCCAAGGGTTTGACCGGTTGTGGTCTACTCGGTCTAGACCTCGGTGTTTACTGGGGATGCCTGCTCTGTGATCAAAGCCCGCACGGCTCTCTTCTTGGCCATCTCTTGCTCTTCAATCAAAGGGATAAGGTTGATCTAAGGCAAGGTGGGGTCCGGTTCGGGTGATGATTCAAGAAAAAAATCAATGACCCTTGTTTTTCTCTTTCGACTATACCGGTAGGTCGGCTCGAAGTTTAGGAGCTCGGCCCAATCTCAATGGCGGTATCGGAAGGCGGCGCGAAGGGCATCTTGATTGGCGTAGGCATAATGTGTTTTAAGTTGGATTAAATCTGCAGAAGAGAAAGACAATGAACGTAGTGGGTTAGCACGGTGACTAATTGAGAATAGCAAAGAAAAGTTTAGCTGAAATGTTCTTACCAGCAGTCCCTTTATCCTAGTTTATGTTATAGCCCGGTATCTAGGCTACCTCTTCTTCAAAATTACCAGAGATCCAGAAAAAATCGTCGTCGTTCAAGTCTTTGTTCGGTGTGTTTTTTATTATTTTTTCTCGGCCTCTCCTTACTCTGAGATAGTACACCCAACCGTCGTCATTTTGGCCAAACGAATATTGATGAAATAGCTCGGCCAATCCGAGGTTGAGACCGAGCCGGCGGTTTAGCTCGGCGATGCTATTTATTATCCTATAAGTATTTGTGGAGAGTTGGGTTAGGCACAATCTTGTTTGCTTAAGGAATTCACATATGAGTAGTTGAATGGGAAACCGAAGGTCGACTTCTACAATTGATATCACGGTAAAAAGAACGAAGCCAGGTTTTCCCTAAGGTGTAGTTTCTAGTTCGGCTAGGGAAAGGTGGACGTCGTCAGGAATTTGGTAGTCCCTTTGGAATTCAGCTATGGCCCCAGGGGAGTCCACTAGAAACCGATATTTACCCATGTTAACTTAAAAATTGTTAATGTGTTCACAGTGGCCTAGCACAGTGCGGCTGAGGCTTTGGTTGGCTCGGTTGAGCAAAGCCATCTAAGGACAGGGTGCAAAGGTGTGCCTAGCCAACCTAGTCAAGTCTGCAAAGTGAAATAAAAAGTGTTCTGCCCAGACAACTGGACCGGGCTAAGTAAATAGGCAATTTAAAGAAAAATAGAAAAAGCTTAGCTCGGCTACAACTAGGCTACAGGCAGTTCTCAGTTTGGTCGTGAAGAAGGGCCAACTCAAGGTCTCTAGTACGGTTGGTGGTTAGTGCGCAAGGTTATAACCCGTTTTTAGTCCGGTCGTGTACAATCTTAAAAGTCGCAAAAAAGTTTCTAGTTTGGTTTCAGCACGATTTGGGATCAAATATCGTATTTTTCAAAATCGAGTGGGTATGCCTTTGAGCTTGAGTGTAAGGTTTGGGGTTTATGGTATTTTCTCAACACTTTAGTGTATAGACGTGTATATATGGAGATCTGAAAGTACAGAAATAAACAAAACAAGAACATCAGAGAAAAGCATTAGCAACTTACGAGTGTGAAGACGTGGAAACAAAGTCCAAACAGCAAGAAGACCAAAAGAACATACAGTGGCTACGTGGTTACCTGGTTAGGGGTTGAAGCTCAAGAGGTGTGGATATGGAGCCCAGAATGCAGAAATTCTCTATAGAACAAAGATGAACAGTAAAATGGTGGCTGTTTGAAATGAAGGGGTCGTATTTATGTGAAAGACAAAACGGCGAGCCTTTTTCAAAAAATTTTAAGTAATGTGAAACGGCTGGCATGGTATGAATAAGCTATCAATGTGTGACACGTGTCCTGTTAGGGATGTGTTGACAGGCTTTTTGAAGCGACAGGTCGTGCGACCGATGCAAGTTCAAGGAGCTGAAACAGACTCTAGTCCGGCAAAAATCATTGTTTTATCTCGGCTGAAATCATTGTTTTTACAAGATGGGACTTAGGTAGCTCGGCTAGGAGTTCATAATCCCAAACATGCTTTGCAGATGAAATTAAAAGGCAATTGAGAGGGTAATTTATGTGAAAATTAGGCTGAGCTAAGTATAACTATTAAAAAGGACCGAGCTAGATGCGATCTCCTGGATATTGGGCTGTACTGCGGGCCAAGGTAAAAAAATATCGGTCCTTTATCCAGACAGTTCGGTCAGAGGCAAGCTATTAGTGGCCTGGTCTGGTCGTCCTGAACCGAGGTATTGTTGGCGAGACGACCGACGTATATGACAGCTCTGCTGGACGTCATCTAAACAGTAAAGACTTATGGAGTAACCTGCAGTAGCGCCGAGCTATGTAAGCATGGCCTGGCATAGGCCGCGGCCATGCTAGTTCGGTTGATTTGTTGCTAAACCGAGGTAAGGAGGTTTTTAAGCCATCTCACTTGGTTGGTAGTGAGTAGGGTGTTATAAAGATAGGTTTCATCCTTAGGAGTGTGATTCCTAAAAGGACTCTTATTAGGAGAGTTGGAGTCATACTAGGATTGTGCCAAATGGAATCTATAAAAGCTCATGACAGAAACTATGTACAGGTATCACAACTTTTACTCTAAAAAACACAGAGCTTTTTGTCTATTGTCTATTTGCTGACTTAGGCATCGGAGAGGTATCTGGCACACACCCGCCGGCTAGCTCACGTTTATGTTTTCAGGAAGTAAAGCGACTGTGGTAACCCTGTTCTGTTTTATGTTAATTGGTCCTTATTATAAATGTGATTATGTGATTGAGATGATTTTGTGTGCCATTATGTGAAAATATGTGGTTTTGAATTTCTATCTGTTCACCGTAGGAATATCTGTTTGATTATCTGCTTTGGAAATTAAATTGAAGGCCTTATCGGCTACAGAAACCAAAATTTACTGCGCCATTACAATCGGCATAATTTTTAGAGCCTACGGTGAAATTTAATTGAAAATTGATTCGGATCAGATTAAATTGATTAAATTGATGAATTAGTGTCCAATTACTTTATTATTATTATATTGGAATTAGTGGAATTGGTTGTAATAGAGCACTATACCCTCAATTCTCTCTTTAGCTTCATTTGACTGATTTTGAACTCAAAGAAGAGAGAGAGCCGGCTATAGAGAGAGAGAGGGAGAGAATTGTGTAATCTTGGCTCATGGTTTGGGGAATTTGAAGATTAAACTCAAGAATTTGCTATAGTTTGGAAGATTGAGCTCCTAAGTAAGGGAATTCATGAGTTTAATGTTGTAATTTGTGAATTCAAGTTCGATTAATGGTCAAGAACATGAGTAGATTGATTATGATGAAATTGAGTTGGTTTTGTTGAATTTGAAGCCTTAGAACACATACATGTAAGAAATTGCCATAAATTTCCATGTTTGAGCATAAAGTATGTAATCCATGTTGAGTTTTGATTAATGACCATGTATTTGATCATCTCTTCACCAATTAAGTTGAGGATATTGTGTATATTTCACATGCAAGTGCAAATCATGGGAGTTTGAGTCTTGCATGTTTGAATCTAGTGAGTTGGTGATGAGTTTGAGTTAATTTGAGACATGCAGGTGATTAAATTGTGAAATTGAGCTTCATTGTGTTGTAATTTGGTGTTTATACCATGTTAGAATATGTATATGTGAAGTTTGAGCCAAAATCATGCATTTGGAACCTTTGAACATCAAATTGGAGCTCAAGAACATGTTCTGGAAAACCCAGAAAATTTGATGTCCGCTTGAGCGGGGAGACCGCCGCTCGAGCGTGAATTTCGTGTTCCCAGTATTTTTGCAGACTTGGATGTCTGCTCGAGCGGGTAAGTTCACGCTCGAACGGGGAACTATGTAGACAGACCTTTAGCTCGAGTGCCAGACTTCACGCTCAAGCGTAATTTTGATGCATCCAGCACTTTTGCAGACCTCATGGGTCCGCTCGAGCGGGGAAGTCCACGCTCGAGCGGGAACCCTGTTTCTGAAAATTTAAAAAAAGCATTATGTGTTTCGTTTTCTGGTCTCTTTCACTTCTAAGTACTCTTAGGCATACGTTGAGCATTGTAATTGAGTTAAAGAGATAAAAATGAAGCCTAAAGAGGAATATGTTAATTAAAGAACGGGTTGAATTATTTGTGACCTATATGTGTTATGTGATGTGTAGGGTCAAGCTCCAGGACAAACCAACCAACCAATCACAGTGAGTAATATCTTAACAAAGATATTTGAAATATGTTGTTGTCCAAATTACTTACTTCTACATAAGTTTTATAAGTTCGTTGATTTGATTGGTGGACATGGCTATGCCAAATAAATGAATGGGCCAGAGGCCAATTTGATCTGAATGATAGAGTAAATGGGCCAGAGGCCGTTTTGACAAGAATGAATGAATGGGCCAGAGGCCGTTTTGACACGAATGAATGAATAGGCCAGAGGCCGTTTCGACATGAATAAATGAATGGGCCAAAGGCCAGTTTAACATAAATGAGAATATGAATTGGGCCCAAGGCCGTTTGAAGCATGTTGTTCTACATACCGTTGTATAACTCCTTTATTTGATATTATTCACTGGGCTTTTGCTTACACTCATTCATGTGTTTATAGGTGAGCCAAGAGAAGTCCAAACCCAGCCCCAGTGAAGTCTGTGAGGAACAACAAAAGTTTTGAAGAGTCAGCCCTTGCGTCTCACGCACGAGACCCGTCTTCGCCTTTTTGTCATTCTGTTTTATTTTGTCATGTGGGCGAAGTCTTTGAATATGTTGTGTATAGTTTTCTTGGGTTGACTTAGACTTATATGATCCTGTATGTACAGAACCTTGTGTGGTACATAGTTTGTTGTGAGTTATTAATATACATATGTATGGTTGTTATGATGTGCCATGTAAGCACAGCTCTATGGACAAAGTTTTAAACTGCTTCTGTTTGGCCCCCATTAACTCTGTTAACATACATTTAGTTTGGTTTGAGGCCGTAGGTAATCTCATGATTACTGGCTGGTTATGTCCTCAACCCACGGGGGCGGGTTCAAGTCATGACAGAGTGGTATCAGAGCACGAGTTAATAACTCACACACTTGTCCAAAAGAGCAATAAGCGTCTAGAAAAGATCTAGGATACATACATGTGATAAGTATGAATTTGATAGCATCAAGAATGCATCTAAATATTTCAATGTGAACAACTATGTGATATAAGTTTGTGATTTACTTGCATTGCAAATTATTTGAATATGTATGCTCTTTGTTATATGCATACTTGTGAATCTTTCGTATAAAGTATAATGCAAGTTTAATCAGATGGTGAGAACAAGAGGTGATGAAATAGAAGAGTCCTCTACTGCCAGAATGGATAGAATGGAAAGGTTGATCCAGGAAATGGCAAAGACATTAAGGCAACAACAAGAGTGGCAACAACAGTGGCAGCAACCACATCCTCCACCACCACCTCCGACACCTCCTGTGCCAGATAATCAGAATGATGATCGGATAATAGCTCTCACCAAAGAGTTCAAGAAAATGAAACCACCACAGTTTCATGGTGGATTAGATCCATTGAAAGCCGAAGCATGGGTTCTTGGCATTGAGAAACTGTTTGAAGTATTCCGTGTTCAAAGACACAGAAAGTACTTCTAGCCACTTTCATGCTAGAAGACGAGGCAAGAAGATGGTGGATGTTAATGCGAGAAAATCATAAAGATGTTGACTGGGTGAAATTTCTGGAGATCTTCTATGACAAGTACTTCCCACAGTGTGTTCGGGATAGGAAAGTGTCAGAGTTCATGGAACTTAGGCAAGACAGCATGACTGTAGCCGAGTATGAGGCCAAATTCACCGAATTGGCCAGGTTTGCACCACACGTGATTGACACTGACTATAAGAAGGCGAGACATTTTGAAGGTGGGCTTCGAAGTGACATTTTGGAAAGAGTGAATGTCTTGAAACTAGAAACCTACATTGGGGTGCTAGACAGGGCCATCATATCAGAGGCTAACATAGCTAGACAGATTAAGTCAACAACTGACTGGAAAAGTAACAAAAGGCAAGGCTTCTTCTCAAAGAAGAAATTTTTGAAAAAGTAAAATACGGGCTCCTCAAATACTTCAAATTCTTCCCGAGACACAGCTCCCATGTGCAATATTTGTAGCAGAAGGCACCGTGGAGTTTGTTACCGTGTGTCAGGAGCCTCTTTAAAATGTGGAAAACAAGGGCATATGGCCCGAGATTGTAATCAGAACAGTGGAAAGCTAGCAGCTAGCTCAACTACATCAACCCCGAATCCGGGAAATACTATGAGACCTGCTATCACCAAGGATACCGTGAGACAAGGGAGAGTTTTTGCGCTTGTTCCGGGCGATACACGGAATGCCAACGCAGTTGTCTCAAGTACTATTTCTATATGTAATCAGGATGCTTTTGTGTTAATTGACTCCGGATCCACACACTCTTTTGTGACATGTACATTTGCATCTAGACTGAGTAGACCTCTAGAATTACTGCTATATCTGCTATGTGTGTCTGCTCCTTCTGGGGAATCTGTATTGTGTGAATCCATATACCGGTTTTGTGACATGCGTATTGAGGATGCTATCCTATATGTAGATTTGTTGCCCTTGAACTTTAGGCATTTTGATGTAATTTTGGGCATGGATTGGTTAACCAAATATTGTGCCACCATTGATTGTGTGACAAAACGGGTTGTGTTTAAACCACCAGAACATAAGGAAATTGTGTTTGTGGGTAATGGGGTAGTACCTCCACCTTATTTGATATCTGCAATGAAAACATGTAAACTGATCAGGAAAGGGTGCCAAGGTTATTTGTGTTATGTGTTGTCCGAACAATCTGTGAATGTTGAATTGAACAATATCCCTATTATTAGAGAATTTCCAGATGTGTTTCCAAATGAATTACCAGGGGAATTGGTAGACAGGGAGATAGAGTTCACTATTGAAACCGTGCCAGGCACCCAGCCCATTTCTAAAACTCCTTACAGAATGGCTACTGTTGAAATGAAAGAATTGAAAGAACAGTTGCAAGACCTGCTTGATAAAGGGTTTATTCAACCTAGCACTTCGCCTTAGGGTGCACCAGTATTATTTGTGAAAAAGAATGATGGAACCCTACGCCTGTGTATCGATTATCGGGAATTGAACAAGATAACAATAAAGAACAAATATCCTCTACCCCGTATTGATGACTTATTTAACCAATTGTAGGGATCACAGGTGTTTTCTAAGATTGATTTGAGGTCCGGGTATCATCAGTTGAAAGTTAAGGCAGAAGATGTTGAGAAAATCGCGTTCAGAACGAGGTATGGACATTTTGAGTTTCTTGTTATGCCATTTGGAGTGACTAATGCTCCGGCAGCATTTATGGACTTAATGAACCGAATTTTTAAAACCTACATTGACGAATTTGTTGTGGTTTTTATTGATGACATTTTGATATATTTTAAAGATAGACTTGAACATGAACATCATTTGAGAACTGTCCTACAAATACTTCGGGAAAGGAAATTATTTGCTAAGCTAAAGAAATGTGAGTTTTGGTTGGATGAAGTTATTTTCTTAGGGCATGTGATCAACAAGGAAGGAACTTCAGTGGACCCGCAAAAAATAGAGGCAATTGTGAATTGGCCTACACTGACTAATGTGACAGAAGTCCGCAGTTTCATGGGCTTAGCTGGGTACTACAGGAGATTTGTGAAGGATTTCTCAAAAATAGCTGTGCCTCTTATCCAACTGTCACGCAAGGGGCAACCGTTTGAATGGAATGACGAAAGAGAATCTGCCTTTCATGAACTGAAAACGAGACTGACCACTGCACCAGTATTGACATTGCCCACAAGTATGGAAAATTTTGTGATTTACAGTGATGCATCTTATAAAGGTTTGGGTTCTGTATTAATGCAGAACGGAAAGGTTATTGCTTACACCTCCCGACAGTTGAGACCGCATGAGAAAAATTACCCAACACACGATTTAGAATTGGCCGCAGTTGTTTTTGCTTTGAAAATCTGGCGGCATTATTTGTATAGGGCAAAGTGTGAAGTCTACACGGATCACAAAAGTCTGAAATACTTCTTTACACAGAAGGGGTTGAACATGCGACAGAGGAGATGGCTCGAACTGATAAAAGACTATGATCTTGAGATTCAATATCACCCCGGGAAAGCTAACACAGTTGCTGATGCCTTGAGCAGAAAATCAACGAGGAGCATGGCTTGTTTGCTTACTGAACAGAAAGAGATCTTGCAAGATTTTGAGAAGTCTGAAATTGAAGTGGTAATGTATGAACAGGGCAGATTGATAGCCGCTATTACAGCCGAGCCGGCAATCATTGATGAAATCAAACAGAAACAAAAAGATGATGAATTCCTCAAGAAGGTGATAGATGAATTTGAGACAAGTCCAAAGGCAGAGTTTGGCATTGAAAATGAAGTGTTAAGGTTTCGAAACCGAATGTGCGTCCCAGACATTCCGGAACTAAAGAAGAGGGTTTTAGATGAAGCCCACAAATCAGTGTTTGCTGCATCCGAGTAACAACAAAATGTATCGGGACTTGAAACAAACCTATTGGTGGCCTAAAATGAAGAAAGAGATTGCGGAATATGTGTCCAAGTGTCTTCAATGTCAGCAAGTTAAAGCTGAACATCAGAAACCAGGCAGTCTACTTCAACCTCTCCCTATTCCTGAATGGAAGTGGGAGCATGTGACTATGGATTTTGTTGTTGGCCTACCTCAGACTCCTCAAGGTATGGATTCTATTTGGGTTGTAGTTGATAGACTGACTAAATCTGCATATTTTATACCAGTTAGAACTATGTTTAATGCTTATAGATTGGCTACCATATATGTTGATGAGATTGTCCGTTTACACGGAGTCCCGATATCTATTGTGTCGGATAGAGATCCGAAATTTGTTTCAAGATTGTGGAAGAGTTTGCAGGAAGCTATGGGAACAGAACTAAGGTTCAATACTACATTCCATCCACAGACAGATGGCCAATCAGAATGAATAATACAGACTTTGGAAGATATGCTTCGGATGTGTGCCTTGGATTTTCAGGGGAGTTGGGAAGACTATTTGCCACTTACGGAATTTGCTTATAATAACAGCTTCCACTCCAGCATCGGTATGGAACCATACGAGGCTTTGTATGGTAGAAGGTGTTGATCACCAAATTGTTGAACAGATGTCGGGGATAGAGCTTTACTTGGGCTTGAAATTGTGGAAGACACTTCTGAGAAAATCAAAACTATTCGGCAAAGGCTCAAAACAGCTCAGGACCGACAAAAGAACTATGCAGACGTTCGAAGAAGACCGATTGTGTATGAGGTCGGTGACCACGTGTTTATCCGTGTGTCCCCAATGAAAGGCCAAGTCAGGTTTGGAAAGAATGGCAAGTTGTCGTCCCGTTACATTGGGCCGTTTCAAATTTTGAAAAGGCTTGGCCCAGTTGCCTATAGAGTTACTTTGCCACCGGGATTTGAACAAATCCATAATGTGTTTCATGTGTCGATGTTAAGGGGTTACCTCTGAGACCCGTTTCATGTGATTGATTATCACCGGGTAGCTATTGATGAAAATATGGAATACGCCGAATGATCGGAACGAATTGTTGACTGGCAAGTGAAGCAACTGAGGAACAAGTCCATCCCAATGGTGAAAGTTGAATGGAAAGAACACTATGGGACGGATGCCACGTGGGAAAAAGAGGAGGAAATGCGACTACGCTATCCACATTTGTTTCCCGATGAAGGTAAAATAAGTTTAGAGGACCAAACTTCCTAAAGGGGGGAAGACTGTGGTAACCCTGTTCTGTTTTATGTTAATTGGTCCTTATTATAAATGTGATTATGTGATTGAGATGATTTTGTGTGCCATTATGTGAAAATATGTAGTTTTGAATTTCTATCTGTTCACCGTAGGAATATCTGTTTGATTATCTACTTTGGAAATTAAATTAAAGGCCTTATCGGCTACAGAAACCAAAATTTACTACGCCATTGCGATTGGCTAATTTTTAGAGCCTACGGTGAAATTTAATTGAAAATTAATTCGGATCAAATTAAATTGATTGAATTGATGAATTAGTGTCCAATTACTTTATTATTATTATATTGGAATTAGTGGAATTGGTTGTAATAAAGCACTACATCCTCAATTCTCTCTTTAGCTTCATTTGGCTGATTTTGAACTCAAAGAAGAGAGAGAGTTGGCTATAGAGAGAGAGGGAGAGAATTGTGTAATCTTGGCTCAAGGTTTGGGGAATTTGAAGATTAAACTCAAGAATTTGCTATAGTTTGGAAGATTGAGCTCCTATGTAAGGGAATTCATGAGTTTAATGTTGTAATTTGTGAATTCAAGTTCGATTAATGGTCAAGAACATAAGTAGATTGATTATGATGAAATTGAGTTGGTTTTGTTGAATTTGAAGTCTTAGAACACATGCATGTAAGAAATTGCCATAAATTTCCATGTTTGAGCATAAAGTATGTAATCCATGTTGAGTTTTGATCAATGACCATGTATTTGATCATCTCTTCACCAATTAAGTTGAGGATATTATGTATATTTCACATGCAAGTGCAAATCATGGGAGTTTGAGTCTTACATGTTTGAATCTAGTGAGTTGGTGATGAGTTTGAGTTAATTTGAGACATGCAGGTGATTAAATTGTGAAATTGAGCTTCATTGTGTTGTAATTTGGTGTTTATACCATGTTAGAATATGTATATGTGAAGTTTGAGCCAAAATCATGCATTTGGAACCTTTGAACATCAAATTGGAGCTCAAGAACATATTCTGGAAAACCCAGAAAATTTGATGTCCGCTCGAGCGGGGAGACCGCCGCTCGAGCGTGAATTTCGTGCTCCCAGTATTTTTGCAGACTTGGATGTTCGCTCGAGCGGGTAAGTTCACGCTCGAGCGGGGAGCTATGTAGATAGACCTTCAACTCGAGCGCCAGACTTCACGCTCGAGCGTAATTTTGATGCATCCAGCACTTTTGCAAACCTCATGGGTCCGCTCGAGCGAGGACCCTGTTTTTGAAAATTTTAAAAAGGCATTATGTGTTTCGTTTTCTGTTCTCTTTCACTTCTAAGTACTCTTAGGTATACATTGAGCATTGTAATTGAGTTAAAGAAATAATAATGAAGCCTAAAGAGGAATATGTGAATTAAGGAACGGATTGAATTATTTATGACCCATATGTGTTATGTGATTTGTAGGGTCAAGCTCCAGGGCAAACCAACCAACCGATCACAGTGAGTAATATCTTAACAAAGATATCTGAAATATGTTGTTGTCCAAATTACTTACTTCTACGTAAGTTTTATAAGTTCGTTGATTTGATTGGTGGACAATGTGGCTATGCCAAATAAATGAATGGGCCAGAGGCCAGTTTGATCTGAATGATAGAGTGAATGGGCCAGAGGCCATTTTGACAAGAATGAATGAATGGGCCAGAGGCCGTTTTGACACGAATGAATGAATGGGTCAGAGGTCGTTTCGACATGAATAAATGAATAGGCCAAAGGCCAGTTTGACATAAATGAGAATATGAATTAGGCCCAAGGCCGTTTGAAGCATGTTGTTCTACATACCGTTGTATAACTCCTTTATTTGATATTATTCACTGGGCTTTCGCTCACACTCATTCATGTGTTTGTAGGTAAGCCAAGAGAAGTCCAAACACAGCCCCAGTGAAGTCTGTAAGGAACAACAAAAGTTTTGAAGAGTCAGCCTTTGCGTCTCACGCACGAAACCCATCTTTGCCTTTTTGTTATTCTGTTTTATTTTGTCATGTGGGCGAAGTCTTTGAATATGTTGTATATAGTTTTCTTGGGTTGACTTAGACTTATATGATCTTGTATGTACAGAACCTTGTGTGGTACATAGTTTGTTGTGAGTTATTAATATACATATGTATGGTTGTTATGATGTGCCATGTAAGCACAGCTCTATGGACAAAGTTTTAAACTGCTTCCGTTTGGCCCCCATTAACTCTGTTAACATACATTTGGTTTGGTTTGAGGCCGTAAGTAATCTTTTGATTACTGGCCGGTTATGTCCTCAACCCACGGGGGCGGGTTCGGGTCCTGACAGAGCGACGATGTTTGGAGGAATGCAAACTTGATCAACATGATTATACGAGAGGATTATTTCGTGCTCGTACAGATCATAATCAAAATAATGTCATAACTAACATTATAGTGAATCATAACATAATAGAACATAACCAAATATACAAAAATTATAATTAGAAATGCATATGGTACACCCCAAAGAGGGTATGTACCATAAAATTTCCCACGTATAACATTGTAGTGAGAAAGGAAACTAGTAAGGATAATATGATCATTTTCATCTAGTATTGAAGGATAATGTGATAATTTTCACTATTCTTGTTAAACTCGTCACAAGTAATTCTAGGGAGCTTCTATTTTCACACACCATTTGCTCTCTTTCCACACACTTAATGAATTTTTTTTATTATATTTTTGTCCTAAAATGAAACTACCAAAATACCCCTTTCTTCTTCAATCAAAACCCTAACCCTCAACCTCAACCAAAAACCTAACCCTAACCCTAACCCTAACCATCAACCACCACCATCCTCTATGGTTGCCGCCTCTTTTTTCCTCCATCTCCGCCGTTACCTCTTCACATACCACTATAACTCCCTTTCATCTGCGAACTCATTGCCTTCCCGTCGTCTCTTCCCTCAAATTGTTTTTTTTTTTCTCAGCGTTGTTCGTTAAACCAAGGTCAAAAATAACACATTGGTTCGACCATCAACATCCAAACAAAACACATTGGTTTGACCTTCAACATTCGAACACATTAGTTCGACAGTGTACTTCCGAACAAATGTGTTTGGTTTGAAACTACACTTCTGAACCTTACATATTAGTTCGATACTATACTTCCAAATGAAACAAAAAAATGTATGTTTATTAATTTTTTGCAAGAAACAAAAAAAACTAGTGCAAATTTGAGCTGGAAGTCCTTTAATGGAAGTTTATTGGAATTTCAAAATCTGAAACACAATTTCAATGAAGGTTCAAATTTGGTGTGACTGCAATAGAGGTTGGAGCTGTAATGGAGGTTGGAGCTACAATCAATGATATTTATTAATTTTTATTATCATGTAAATTTGGTGTGACTGCAATGGTGTTAGCTGCAATGGTGGTCGTTAACTGACTGTAATGAGCTTTCTCTCTCTCAGGTGTAGAAGGTGTGTGGATTGAGAGTGTTGGAAAGTTGTTTGTGTATGCTTTAGATATGGGGGTATAATTGGACTAATAGTGTGTAATGAGTAAATGTTTTTTTTTTTTTTTTTTTTTTTTTTTTTTTTTTTTTAAGGTGTGTGAACTAAGAAGGCTGTACACAGAGAGGAATGGGTGTGTGCAAATAGAAGCTCCCGTAATTCTATTTGTACATCACAAAAAAATATTAATACATATCATTTGTGTGGTTCGAATATAATCTTTCGAATAAAAATCAGATATTTGAAAATAAACTTTCGAGCAAAAATTAATTATTCATATATATATATATATATATTATTAAATAGTTTATATTCAAACAATTATTTTTGTTTAAAATTTTATATTTGAATATTTAACTTTCACTCAAAAGTTTATATCCAAATAAAATAAATTATGTGTATTGAGATTTTTTATAATATGCGGATAAAATTTCTCCCTGATTAATTTATCAAATAAGATGGGGGAGGTCTTATCAGGAGAGTAATATTTTATGATAATTATCTAATAATTGAATATTTAATCAACGGAAGGGTCCATAGCTCAGTGGTAGAGCATTTGACTGCAGATCAAGAGGTCACCGGTTCGAACCCGGTTGGGCCCTTTTTTCTTGAAAGTTTCACTTTTCACTCACGGCTTGTTTTTGCCTCTTTCTTTTGTTTGCTTTTTTTCCCGTCGTCGATATAAAAATGACACTTTCAAAGTCAACAACGAAGCCAAGCTGTGAATACATAAATATCTTTATATGTTTCAATTACATAATTGAAAACCGTTTTAAGTACACATCCCCTTACAACAATTGAAAACCTTTCATGATTCATCACTTTCATTTTTGGCTTGTAAATTTCAGCATTATTGTCCATGCATGCATAGGCATACCATCATTGTCATCAATGTAATCACCTAACAATAATACTACGTGCCAAAAAAAGAAATCACAAAAAAAGATACATTGATAATTACATTGACTAGTTAGTACAAATTATTTGGGGGTATTTGTATTTTAAATACCTTTTGAAATTGTGTTTTTATTTTATTTTTGCAAGTGAATCTATAAGAAAGTTCAAAAAATATACATATACACAGAGGATATATATACAACAAAGACGAAAACCTCTTTAAATTTGGTGAAGATGAGAGTCATCCCAACTTTCCAAGCACAATAGAAACAACTAACAGTAACAATCACCTAATCATACTCCAACATTAATACTCAAAAACAACAATTAGAAAAAATCAAAAAAAAAAAAAATGGAAGCAATGCTATGGTGTTTCTTTTAACCATTTCGCTTCCAAACACAATCAGTTAATACATAAAAAGATCCCTTTAAAAAATGGAGCCAAAAAAAATAAAACTAAATAAAACTAAGCTATATTATTCTTTCCAATGTTATATTTCCGCCCTCGTTTCTGGTCCCCAGTTTTTTTAAAGAGGTGAACGACACGCACAACACCGTTACAAAAAGGGAGTCGAGGAAGGGTTAACGACTATATGCTTGAGTGGATTTGCCACATCAGTACCACCGGCATGTTTGACAAACTCGGCCGGAGAGAGAAAACTTCCGTGACATATGCACATTATCCTTACCTCCTCTCCCTTCCCATACTTGTATAGGATTCCCTCTATTCTTCTTCCGTTAGGACCGTGTCCTTGTGTGAAAACGCAAGGCATATCTTCCATTGACCCGCCTCGTTTTTCTACAGCCTCGGGTCTCTTTGATGAACTCTCAATCTCGGCATTGGACTCACACGCATTTTCCTTTCCCTTTGCAGAAGAACAACCAACAGCCTCTTGATTGCTTTGCTCGCCTCGCTCTTGCAATGACCGAATACTGGCAGGGCTTGCTTCACCGCAGCTGCTGGATCCTGTGATGCAAATAAAGAAATGTGAGAGCTCGGATCAAAGAAACTAACCTGGTTCTTTTTCTTCAATTAGTTTGTACTATTTTGCACAAATTCTAGTTAGTTATAAACTCAAAATCAAGGTTAAAATTGCAAGCTATAGTCAGGAAATGTAATACATGATGGCTATCCGATTAAACTACCAGGCATTAAGGTACGTTCCAAGCGAGGATGATTATCATAAGAGATTCCCAGCATATCACAAGATTCTCATTCTTGCAAATCCTCACTTTTCCAAACCCATAAAACAGATGGAAGATGATACTTCACCAAACTACATTAAAATCATTAAGCAATGTTCGTGTAACCCAATCGCATTTTCTCATGGAAATTTGCATACTCTTAAGCACCTCACACATATATTTGTACACTAATTGTTTCCTCTACGGTATATAGAGACATGAACCGAATTGGATCCATTTACAACAGCAGTGCCTGAGCAATTAAGTCGAACAGTTCTGTCCCATGATCATCATCAGCATAAAATTGTTCCAAGTGTAGGTTCAATGACAAGTAATTCACAAGGTAGTTTTTGAATTCCAGAAAACTATGTCATCAATTTCCTAAACAAACTATGTTATAGTCATTAACTTGTTTGCATATTTAAAAACAAAACTAAAGCAATGATAAGTATCTTAGATTTGTAATTCCGTCCCACGACTAGATAAAGAGAGAAAAGCTAAATTACTTTTGTCAATCGTTGTTGAGCACAACCGTGGTTTGTTATTCTATGATCCGGTTTATGTTACTTATATATGTACATTAATAAAAAGAAATTAAAATGATTTCATAAATGTGTGAAAGTGAATTTCCTTCTTCTCCAATCCATGGAAATCTACCATGAGGAATTTCTGAATAGCAATTACTAATGTCAGCAGGACAGATAGACCGCGTGGAAGAGCAATGAAAAAAAAAAAGAAATAAAAGAGTAGAAAAAACACTAACAATGACAATATTCTCAACTCAATTTTGTTATTAATATTAAAGGTGTCTTCTCATAACAGTAAGCCTAATATTTATAACCAACTAAAATAAAGTTTAAATGAAGAAAGAAACAATTATATTATATTTGGTTGAGAGATTTGGGAATAGATTTGGAAAAGGAAAGAGGAAAGATAAGTGAAATGTGAAGAAAATATACCTACATTTCATATAATTTCACACACTTTTTCATTTCCCTTTCTAAATCCCCTAACCAAACCCAGCGTGAAATTGCAAGATAAATAAATTTACATAATTATTATTGACTCTCGTAAAATTACGATATCATAATGCTGTATTTGGTTAGGAGATTTGAGAAGGAATTTAGAAAAGAAAATAAAGCATGTGTGTGAAACTAGGTGAAATGTAGGTATATTTTATTTACGTTTCACTTATCTTTTCTCTTTCACTTTCTAAATTCATTTTTAAATCTCCTCACCAAACAAAACGTAAATCAATTTCAATTCCTCCTGCCCCGTCTCAAGTAAGTGCGCTAAATGGTGATATACTTTTAAACACGTAGTTACAAGGAGAAGATGACTTAATAATTAAAGACAATCAAAATTTTACGATAGTATATTATTAAAGAGGTTCATCAAACCGTATCTCCAAGATGCAGAAAGTCTCGAAAGAGTTTGTCTCGCATTTCATACATCAATTGTAGTTCAATCTACCGTCAATATTCCACTCCTACCCTCACAAGAAAAATTACAATGCTAATGTTTATCATTAAATATATCTATATATATATAAAAGAAAGAAAAAGAAGAAAAAAAATCAAAAATAAGGGGATACAAGAAAATGAAGGACTACCAGGGCAATGATGATACTAAGCCGTAATGGAGGCTTCATTGTACCAAAATTTTGCTTCAATAATTGTCAATAGTATTTTTATTTCAAATGTCAATCAAACAATAAAATAATAAAAATAAAAACATTTTTTTGTGCTAATTAATTTACATGAAAAATGTTTTAATATAATCTAGTATGAAAAAAATTTCGTCAACACAAAAAGAGCTTACATGTAATGGTTTTCGCATTCTTACATTATGTTTTTTTTTTTTTTTTTTTTGAACAGATACATTATGCTGAGTTACCAACTTCCTCTTTACACCTCAACTAAAACATGGATAGCTCAATTTCGTTTGGAAAGTTAACTTGGCTTTTTAATTTTTTGATTTTTTTAGCCTCTACTAAAAAGTTCATTTAGATTGACTTTTTAATTAAAATGATTATGATTTGGATGTGACACTTTGAGACTGTTTGGCAAGTGGGTTTTGCGCTATTTTTTGGCTACAATTCACAAAAAAAAATAAAATAGACTAAAATAACTAATAAGACAAAATGTCACATCAAATCCATAATTATTTCACTTTTTCTTTCACAAACATTATATCCAAATATAAAAAAATTAAATCATCTTTCCAAATACAAAAATTTTAACCTACTAAAATAGCCTATTAAAATAGCAATTTCCCTGGCTTTTTAATTTTTTGGTTTTTTAGCCTCTACTAAAAAGTTCATTTAGATTGACTTTTTAATTAAAATGATTATGATTTGAATGTGACACTTTGGGACTGTTTGGCAAGTGGGTTTTGGGCCATTTTTTGGCGAAAATTCACAAAAAAAATAAAATAGACTAAAATAACTAATAAGACAAAATGTCACATCAAATCTATAATTATTTCACTTTTCCTTTCACAAACATCACATCCAAATATAAAAAAATTAAATCATCTTCCCAAATACAAAAATTTTAACCTACTAAAATAGCCTACTAAAATAGCAATTTCCCTGGGTGTTTGGGAAATTGCTATTTTAGTAAGCTATTTTAGTTTTTGAGTGTTTTAGGAGGCTAAAATTTTTGTTTTTGAGAAGATAGCTGAATTTTTTTGTAGTTGGACGTGATGTTTGTGAGAAAAAAATTGAAATAATTATGGGTTTGATATAACATTTTATCTTATTAACTATTTTAGTCTATTTTGTCTTTTAGTACTATTTTAACCAAAAAAACTAAAAAAGTTTCTTCCCAAACACCCTTTTATCTTATTAACTTTTTAATATATTTTATTTTTTTATAACTAATTTAATTAAAAAACCAAAAAAACTCACATCCCAAACAACACCCTAACGTGAAAGAATAGGTTTGGCATGAGTGCTCGAAAAATGATGAGATAAATATACTCATTTAATTCCATAAACTTAGATTATCACAATTTAACAAGTTTAAGTAATGCACCACCTCCTCACCCACCCAATCTTAAAGGCTATACACTGTCAATAAACATTATTATCAGTCCCTCGAATTTCTAGTTCAAAATTTCACCATGTTTGATAGTCAATGCTTTGAACGGACCCACCTTCATCCATCCTCATAACACACCCATTCCCTCCCTCCACCCCTTTTTTCTCTTGATAGTTTCATCAATGACAATCTTATCCAAAGAAAACATAACCAATTTTTTAACAGTTTAGGGAATAGGGACTCCCTCACAAAATCACACCAGGGCTTCAAAACGTCACAAGCAAAAATGGACGTATACCAAGGCTTTATTTGTCTTTCCTTAAAAAAATCAAAAAATCACTGTTCTATTTAAGTCACATCATCTTATTTAAATCACATCATTTCAAACTCAATCCATATTTTATAAAAAGTCAAAAAGTACACTTATTTAGAACATCTCAAACAAACCCCAAATGTATGAGTCTAAACAAGTCCAATAAGAAGTGTATCTAAGATAGGCATTGTATTAAAGCTAGGTTTGATTTTAACTTTTTGGTTAAGAAAGTACCCAAAAAAATAAAATTTGCTACATAAATCAATAAGATAAAATGTCGCATCTAAACTATAATTATTATACTTTTCTCTTACAAAAGTCAAAAAAATTTAAAAAAAAAATTTAAATGAGACTAAAAAATTCAGACTAAAATAATCAAAAAAAAAAATAAAAAATCAATCTATTTTAATTCTTTCCAAACGTATACTAAATGATGAGGGAATGGGAGATATTGACAATTAGCAAAAGTAAAATACAGTAAAATTTTAAACCGAATCCTTGGTTATATTCCAACGTGAATTCACCCAGAAGTTAATTAAATAAATTAAAAATAAATAGATTGATAATCTTAGAAAAACACAGCAAGAATATGTTGCAATTTTTTTTTTTTTTTGGTTATAGGAAAATTCTCCTCACTTGTCCGCGTCCAAGGTAGCACTCTTTGTAGAGATTACTAAAGTGTCCTGTTATTCAGTCTGAGTAAGGAGACTATAACCTGAGAACTTATCCTGACTTCTCAAGACAAACTCTGCTTAAGTTAAAACTCGCACAAAGACTATAACTTGGGAACGCCCCGATCTCTCAAGACAAACTCCGCTTAAGTCAGGACTCGTATAATGAGAGCTACCCACACCAAGTATGATGAAACTGCTTAAGACTAATCTCCTAATCAACTGTGTTACGCTCAGGATCAGGAGATTGGCTCAAAAATCTTTGAACCTGCGACCTGTGGCTGAAACTCCAACAAGACTTTGTCAAGTTGTCAACCACCCTTCGGTTAAAACATGAATGGTACAAAGATTATGGAAAACCCAATTCGAAACTGAAAGATAATGAAAAACCAATTGGAAACTCAAAAATGAAAATTTTAAAAATTAAAACATGAATGGTACTCAAATATAATCCTATTGCAAAAAAAATTAACACAATTCTAAACAATAAATCATTTCCCAAATTTCAAACAAAACAAGTTAGCAAAAAATAAAAAATAAATGTGATTACCTTGAAATAGCCTACTCTCTGATTCTGATATCCCTGAAGAACTTCCACCTTGTGATTCCACAGATCCTGATGGTTGCACAAACCCACCAGCACCACCTTCTCCTCCTCCTCCACCACCACCACCAACAGCAATATAGTTCCCTGTAGCCTGTCTAGCAGTAGCCCAAGTAGGCAACCCAAGCGGCGGAGCTACCGAACTCCGCCCCATACCCCCTCCACCGCCGCCGCCGCCATCTCTCTCACCCTTCAAATTCTTCTGTTTCTCCGACCGCCGCCGCTTCGCCTCCATCCTTCTCAACGTCTGCAACTCCTTCCTCTTCCTCCACTCCTCCCCTCCTGTCTCCGCCGGAAGCGAAGCCGACCTCAACAGTGTCGGATGCGAAACCGGCGGCGGCGGCGCTATCGCATCGCCGCCGTCTCTAACAATCGGAATCGAACTAGCAATCGACGAAGACCGAATCAACTTGCTATTACCACTCTTGTCTACCCCAAATCTTCCACCCAGTGACAACCCAAGATTCAATTCAATCTCTTCATCTTCGTTGCTCATATTTGTCAATTGGGTCGGATTACTAGCCATGAATCTCTGTAATAAATCTCTCGGAAATCTGTTTGTTTCCAGAGAAAGTTTTTCCATCCCACTAAGATTATTTTTTGCTTCACTCATCTCACCAAATCCACCAATATAATTAATTATACAACTTGAATATGCTATGTGTTTGCAGATTTGAACACTCTGTGCTCTGATTCAGACATACCCAGATGCCAAAACTTCAAGATTAACACCATATTTACTCAGGAATCCTCAAGATTAAAGTTTTATTAACAATTCAAGGCTTGAAAGGGTATACAAAATAGGATGAGAGAGTTTTGAAAGAATCAAAAAGAAATTTTTTTGGGCTGAAAGAAGAGAAAAAAACTTGGAAAAGTAGGAGACAACATAGGGTTCGTTTGGTTTGTGTTTCTGAAAAAAATTTTGGAAATTTTCTCTACAAATAAGTTTTCAAAAGTAATCAAACCAAACAAATTTTCCCAAAAAAATTTCCCAAAACACACAAACCAAACAAGTTTTTCAAACAAATCTCTCTCACACATACATCAAATCAATCACTTTTTCCAAAACTCTCTCTCAAAACAATTTTCCAAAACAAATTTCCCAAAAAACCAAACCAAACATGTTTTCGTACTTTTTATCTCTAAAACACATCTCTCAAACACAAACCAAACATACCCATAGTGTTTTCATTATTTGACACATATGTAGAGAGAGAGAGAGAGAGAGAGATTGGATTCAACTTTTGTGGGATTTTAAATTTTTTTTTTACTAGTTTTCTTTTTTTTTTAAATCTAAAATAAAAAAAACGAAGTTTTAAATTCAAAAGAAGAAGGACAACAAAAAGCATGAGAGAGAGACATTTGAATACATCTATTTACTTAATAAAATAATAAAATCAATAATTATTTCTTAGATTTTGTAATTTTTTCATTCATAAATATAAATTTACATGAGACAATGAATGAAAAAACATGAAAATTCGACAGCTAAATTTTTGTAAGTTTAATATATGTTACATTAAAAATACAGTTTTGCTAATAAGTGCCTCCCAAAAATCCAAATATATATATATAAATCACAAATTTCAAAAAATTTTTAAATCTTTTTGCCTATTTTAAAAAAATCTTTAATTTTTATGTCAATATTAAATAATGCTCAGGAACACTTGCTTGCTAGTATTTATCTTAAAATTAAAATTTTTTAACAAACCAAATAAAACCATTTCATATAGATTAGACTCACATATTTAAAGAGTTTCATTCCATATAAGAGGATTGTATCTAATTTTGTAAAATAATGTTACAATTATCATCTATTTTGAACATTTTAAAATATTATGACATAATTACAATCATGAATACAATAGATCTCATATCAACTACTTTAATACTCAATGATCATAATTATGGTACATAAACCCATATTTAAAATGAGATTAAAAGATACGTTTAACTTAGACTTTGTTTGGCATGCAGTTAAAAAAATACATTTTTTTATATAAAAAAAAAATTGTCTTTAGTAATTTTTTAAAATTTATGTCATTTTTTTTATTCTTCCAGCATAGAAGAATCTAAAAGTAAAAAATAATAATAATAATAAAATCCAAATAAGTTCATTAAAGACAAAAGGAGGCTAAAAAACAAACTTTTTTATTAGATTTTTAAAAAAAAAATTAGTATGTCTAATCGAGTAGAAATCAAAAGTCTAACAAAATTTACTAAAAATATTTAAAAAAACACTAAAAAAAATTCAAACACTCATTTAGCTTTTGTTTGAAATATGGGTTGATGTTTTGATTTTTTAGTTTTCTTGACTATTTTATTTTGGGATTAAAAAGTCTCATTTGGAATAGATTTTTTAATTTTTTTTACTTTTCTGAGAGAAAAAATAAAATAATTATGATTTAGATGTAACATTTTGTCCCATTTAACTAAAATAGCTAATTTTATCATATATAACTATTATAGCCCAAATTACTTTTGAGATCAAATTACGTTTATTTACTTTTTGTAAATCTGAAAAGTTTTTTTTTTTTTTTTTTTTGGGTGAATACAAATCTAAGAAGTTGCATAAAGCTGTCATCTGACTATTTGAGTAAAAAAGGAAGTACTGAAATTTTATGGGTTACTCTATAATTTTAATTTGTTTGATTTTAATTTTAAATTTTTATTTTATCTTAATTTAATCTAATTAATAATAAGGAAAATTTACTCATAAATCCTAGTTTCTGAAAAGTTGAACCATTTAGTCTTAAAAGTTTTCTTATGCTCCATTTAGTCCCATTTATACATCATCATGATGTTCCTGATGTAAATGAATCTGATGTTTCATTCTATAATTTTAAAATTTATTGAAATCTGATGAACATTAGATGTTTAAAATCTAATATTTGAAACATTCATCCTATAATTTCAAACATTATTAAAATCTGATAAACATTAGATGTTTAAAATCTAATGTTTGAAACATTAATCTGATGTTTGAAACATTGTAATGGGACCTTTCAGTCTATAAGAAAACTTTTAGGATTAAATAGTGTATAAGTTATTAATTTGGGATTTATTGATGCATCCCCCTAATAATAATTAGTAGCATTATTTTATGAAAAACATGCACATGAGTGGCTTGTGTCATTTTTTAAGAACAAAATTATGAATTTAACGATTTAGTGAGTTAATATCAATTAACTCAGTGAATATTTGTTATAAATATGCTTAATGATGTTGTTAATTAGATTAAATTAATATAAAATTTAAAATTAATGGTTAAAACTTACCAATTAAAAGTGTAAGAAATAAAATAAAATAAAAAGTAAAATATAAAAATTACTGATATATAATTTGTCTAAATATTTTTTTTATAGTAAAATGTGACAAAAATACCCTTCCGACCGGGGGAGGAGGAGGAGGAAGCTACAAGGAAAGGACAAGTGGCGGTTTTGGGGAGGGGGGCGTGGGAAGACACGTGGTGAGACTAGATTCCTTTTGTTTTTTATTTAATTTTTTGTTAGGAAAGAAAGAGCTGTAAGTCAACAAAAGGCAACCTGCTCTTTTAATTAGGTGAGGACGCGTGTCAGTGTCCTAAAGAGGACGCAATGACACGTGTCAGTGTCGCTTCGGATTCGCCACATGTCCGTTAAATCATCGGCCTCTCGTAAAGCTGCAACATTGTCGTTTGCTTTTTGTTTATGTATATGGTGTGGGGTGTGTTTGTGTTTCAATCATGTCTCGCACTCAGCTCTCGCTGTTGTGCTGTCCCAAAAATTTTAAAAAAATGTGGGACTCACGGGTGTTGGGTTTTTGACACGTGGAGGCTTACCATTGAAAACAGTGCTTTGAGATTATTATTTTTTTTAACTTTTTTTTATTGATTTTTTCGTTACTGTCTTTTTTTTTTTTTAATTAAAAATTTTGGATGTGTTTGTTTTGTGTTTTAAGATAAATTTTTAAAAAAAATTTGAAAAGAGAGTTTAGAATTTTTTTTAGATTGTTTGGTTGTATATTTTAAAAGAGTTCTGCTAGGTAGCGCGAATGACTTTTGGCCCGAATGGCTCAAGGTGCCAAAACGACGTCGTTTTGGCACCTCTTTTTTTTTTTTTTTCCTTGGTCTTCGTTCTTTCCTTCTCTTCTTCGTTCCCCCTATTGAAAAGTTAGAGAAAGAAGTTTAACAAAACCCTTCTCTTCTTCTTCAACAGCAGTTTAACAAAATCTAAATTTAAATCTAAATCTAAAATCACATCTAAAATCAAAACCAAACCCACAATTTAACAAAATCAAAATCAAAATCAAATTTAAAATCAAAACCAAATCAAATACCAAACCCACAGAATATTTTTTTTTTATTTTTTATACTTTTTTTTCCCTATTGGATCTCTGAAACAGAGGCAAAGAAGAGAGAAGAAGAGAAAGCATAGAAGAGAGAGGAACAGAGAGAGAAAGAGAGAGAAGAGAGAGGAAGTTCTTTTGTGATCCCAATTTCTTTTCAGATCTTGAGCTTTTTCTCATTTCCATTACTTTCCAGTCCCAATTTCACTCTTTGCATTCTATTCATGTATGTATGAGTATAGTTGAATGAAACAGAGGAGATAAGAGAGGAGAAGAGAGGAGAAGAGAGGAGAGGAAACATAGATAGAGATAGAGAGGAGAGAAGAGAAGAGGAAACTGATAGAGAGGTATTTTCGGGCCATTCAAGCTCATTTCTTTCGAGCTACGAATCATTTTTTATTTTAAAAATAGTTTTGGAATTTGAAAGTTTGGAATAATTTGATATTTTGTTATAGTTGAGTAGATATGTATGAAAGAAAAAGTGATTGAGAATGAGAGAGGAGAGAAAAAGTGATTGATTGATGTGTATTAGAGAAAAAAGTAATTTTGGATTTTTTTTGGAAAAATTTGTAATCAAACATGTTTTTGGAAATTTTCTTCTAAAAACATGTTTCAAAACACAAACCAAACACACCCTTTATTTTTTTAAGTTCTATTTAACTAGACTGAGAGTGTTACATGCATCAATTGATATATCAATTAGTGTATTAACATATATTATGATATTATTACTGATTTATAAATATCCAAAATTTTTAAAATTATGTAATATCATCTGTTAATACACTAATTAGTATATTAATTGGTGCATATAACATTATTCTAACTAGACAGATAAGAAAAGTGATGTTCTAAATAAGTGTAGTTTTTAATTTTTAACAAAAGAATGTGTAAAAAATAGAAATGTGATATGATCTAAAAAAGATTTTAAAAAATAAAAAATAAAAAATAAAATAAAATAAAAATGTGCTAATATAGATCATACCAAACAAGTTCTAAAATTAAAATAAATAAATAAAAAAATCTACTAAGAGCCAAAAAAAAAAAATGTGTATTTTTTTTAAATTGGGATTTTTTTATTTCTTTTTTGATTTTTTTTCAAATTCTTTTACTTTTTAAATTCTTCTACAATAGGCAAATCATAAATACATATATATACAAAAAAAAATTAATATATACAAATTTATAAAAAAATCACTAAAGACCCCAAAAAAAAAAAAAAAGGGTAAATCTCAAGCTAGATCTAAAATAACACTTTCAAATTTACTTATAATGATGTGGGGGTGGATTGAGTTTTAATCGATTAATTTTTAAATATATCAATAACTTGAATGTAGTTGTTCATGTTATTAATACTTTATCCGTTCCAAAATATTAATATCTTATTTTATTTTTTATTGTTCCAAAATATTAGTTTATTTTCAAAAATCAATTACTAAAAAAATATAAATTTCATATTTTACCCTTTTTTAAAATTCATTAACAATACAAAAAGTACAACTATAACATTTGATATTCTCAAAAAAAAGTATACTATCAAAGGGTAATTTTGAAAAATTGCTATTTTTAAAATGTAATAATTGTACTATCAAAAAAAATTAAATTCTCTAAAATGGACTATTATTTTGGAACCGAGGAAATAATAAATTTGAGACATATTTTAACGTGTTGTTTATTTTTTCTATTTTTTTTTTTTTCTTATCCCCCCAAAAAAACACTTGGTAGGAAAACTTACAAACAATTACATTAAATATGGAAATTACTAAACAAATACAAATGGTTGTAAATATTTTATAAAATGACAAATTTACCCTTTCTCTTTCTCCTCTCTCTTTACATACCTCTATCCTCGTCAGCCAACTCCTTTTTCTTGACTTCAAAAGTCCTCTCACATTTCTTGCCAACGTCAGTTCCTCTCCTACCCTTCTCCAGTCTCTCTGACTCTTTTCTGACCCTCCAGGCTCCAACCACACACTCAGGCCTAGTTTGGAAAGGAATTGAGAAAATAATTAATAAAATAAAATATTATATTTAATTTATAATTATTTTTTTTATTTTTTTTTATCATTATCAAATTAATTATAAAAAAAAAATTTAATTTTTCAAATATAATTTTTTTAATCAAACTAAAATAATAAAAATAATAATAACCAATTAAAATAGTTAACTCACCCAAACAAACCCTTTCCTCTACTCAATGGTTCACATAATATTATTCTTTCAATTACATAAATAGTTTTATTTTTATATATGTCTTAAGCTATATTCAGCCAATAATATTGTAACACTTCGCAAGTGAAGCCAACAACGTAGACATGTGGGGCTGAAGGAATAAAGAGTCATAACTTTTGGAATTTTAAAGGGAGTTCTAGTGATATGATAAGGATGAGTTCTAAAAGGAGTTTTAGTGATGTGGTAAAGAATAAGGTCGACATGTGATGTGATATGTGTGTCTATATATATATATTCTTATCACATCACTAAAGTTCTTTTTAAAATTTTAAAATTAAAATCCTTTGTCATTGTTGAGGTCGAAGTGAGGCCCAGTCAACTAAGTTGCAATATTCCAAAAGCATAGTCATTTTTTTAAAGATAAACTATAAATACACTCCCTGAGATTTGTTTAAAATACAGATTATTACAAATACCCTCTTATAAATTTTTTTATTTAATAGAATTAATTAAAAAAAGAAAATTCATAATTACTCTCTTATACAATAATAAAATGACTTAAATTATTAATTGAAACATATTTATAATATCATTAAAAATTGTTAATTGACTTAATGATTTATTAATAAAATTGACGATTTGTTAAGAAATTAAAAATCTCAGAAAATAGAATGTAATTTCTAAAATCAGAAAAGACGATTTATATTTTAGCCTATGTTTGGGAAGGGCTCAAAGGCTCTTTGAGCCACTAAATGCCAAAAAAGGCTCAAGAGTCACTACAAGACAAAACTACCAATCTTGCTTTGCAAGTTCCATCTCTAAGCTCATTTCACAAAACTACCCCTCATCTAATTTGGGGCATGCGGCAGCAGCCCAAAGAAAAAAAAAAAAAAAATCCAAAAAATCCAAAAAATACATTTTTCCAAAAAAAACAAAGAAAGTTGAAAAAAAAAATATTTTTTTGTTTTTTGTTAAAATATTTTATAAAAATAAATTCAAACTCTATTTTATAAAAATAGTTTTAAATATTTTAATTTTTTGTTATGTGTTTTGGTTATGATTTGAGTGTAGAGTTGTGAAAGTAGTATGGAGTTTCAAGTTATGTGTTTGGTTATGAGTTTTAAAAATAATTTATTACGTGAGTTTTATTTTATGTGTTTGGTTACGATTTGAGTGTAGAGTTGTGAAAGTAGTATGGAGTTTCAATTATGTGTTTGGTTATGAGTTTTAAAAATAATTTCTTACGTGAGTTTTATTTTATGTGTTTGGTTACGATTTGACTGTAGAGTTGTTTTTAAATTTAAAAGTCTAACATTTTAAACTATTTAAATTGTTTGAATATTTAAATTATTTAAATTTTTTTGTTAAAATAATTTTTTGAATATTTAAATTATTTAAATTTTTACGATTTAAATTTTTTGAATATTTATTTTAATTTTTTACTATTGAAAGAATTTTTAGATTATTTACATTATTTAAATACGTAAAATAAATATAAAATTTAAAACGCAAGTTAAAAAAAATAAAATTAAATATTTAAAATTAAATTAAAGTTAAATTATTTAAAATAAAAAAAACATAAATTAATAACATTAATAACATATTAAAATAATTTACAAATAAAAAAATAATAACATTTTAAATTAATAAAAACGGCAAAAAACGTAAATTACAAATAAAAAAACGACAAAACCGTAAATTAATAATTAATAAAAAAAATTACAAATAAAAAAAATTATTATAAAAAAAACGACAAAATCATAAAAAACGACAAAACCGTAGAAACGTAAATTAATAATTTTTTGAATATTTATTAGTAATTTTTGCTTATTAAATTATTTACATTATTTACATTATTTTAATACTTCAAATAAAATTAAAGAACAAGAACTAATTAAAGTATAAATAAAATAAAATAAACAAAAACATAAATTTTTTTTAAAAAAAAGTTAAGCAAAACACGCTAAATCCAAATCCAAAATAAAAATATATATATATTTTACCAAAATAAGCCAAAATAAAACCCAAAATAATAAAATAATAAATTTTTACAAAAAACGCCAAATCCGAAAAAAAATTTATTTTACCAAAATAAGCCAAAATAAAACCCAAAATAATAAAATAAAAAATAATAAAATTTCAACAAAATACAAAAAACGTAAATAGGCCAAATCAAATCCAAAATAAAAAAATTTTAAAAAAAAATTAAGCAAAAATCGCCGCATCCAAACCCAAAATTAAAATAAATAAATAAATAAATAAATTAAGCAAATTATGGGAAATCCAAACCCAAAATAAAAAACAAAAGCAAAAAAGGGCAGTTTGGTAATTTATCAGGGTGACACCTCACCAAAAAGCCAAAAAGCCAAAAAAGTCAAAAAAGTCAAAAAGTGCTTCCCAAACCAGGTTTTTGAGCCCAGGCTCATATAGCTAAAAAAGCCAAAAAACCAAAAAGCCAACCCACTTCCCAAACGGAGGCTTAATCAAACTTCAGATAATGTATTTACGATTGGTTACTTTTCTCACTGTGGAATTATTTGGTCGAGTTGCCACTTGTCAATTCATTATATATACCTTTGATGGGCGAGAGGTTCCCCACAAGTCTATTATGGTTGATTTAAGGGATATTTTGGAGAGACAGTTAAAAATTAGTTTTTGACTTTTAATCAAGTTTTTTTTGACTTTTTTAAAAGGTTATTTGGCAAGTTAATAAAAAAATACATTCTAATTTTTAATTTAATATTTATTTATATTACCACATCATAATCAAATGATCAAAATACCCCCACTCATTTTAAAAAACAACCACTTTCACTTATGTGGCTTATTTAAACAATACATAGGGTATAACTGTAATTTCACAAGTAACTTTTAGTTACCTTTTCATTTTGACTTTTTTAGCCAAAGCTGGAAAACGCAACTTTTTTTTCTTTTGCTCTAAAATGGCACCTATGGGAAGAGCTATTCCATGTTTTTTTGGCTATTTTAGTCACAAAAGACAAAATAGACTATTTTAGTCACAAAAAACAAAACATCACATCTAATCCATAATCGTTACACTCTTCTCTTACAAAAAAGAGTCAAAAAAGCCAAAAAGCCCTTCCCAAACCAAGCTTTTTAACCCAGGCTAAAATAGCCAAAAGGCCAACCCACTTCCCAAACGGAGGCTAATAATGTTACTAATGATGAATAATATATTGAGGGCTGTTTTGGCAACATGTCAAAAAGGTCAAAAGCTAATTTTTAATCTATTTTGAGTTAGATCATCTCTCACATGAAATAGCGAAAAAAACTAAAAAAATTAAAAAATCAACTTTTAACTATCCTTTCAAAACATCCCTAAGATGCGTATATTTTAAGACACTCGGACCAACCGTTCAAATACAAAATCAAATACAAAATTTTTGAACAATAATATTTTGAAATAACATATTATTATCTTTGCCTATCTATTTATTTACTACTTATAGTTCGAACAAAAGAGTGACTATACCCACAAGCTCAAGGTCCACACCACCGAGCTATCCCAATCAAAACTCGAACACAAGAATAACTACACCCGCAAGTTCAAGGTCCACACCACCGCGCTATCCCAGTAAAATACTCACACACAACCGCCGAGTTCAAAAAAAAAACCACCGAGTTGGGCTATCCCCATAAACTCGAGTTCTACACCACCGAGCTATCCCATAAGCTCACTCAAGTTGTGTGGCATTTCGTACACACAGAGTTGATCTCATAGACAAGATTTTTAACATATGTTGAAATCTACAAAGAAACAAGAATTATTGCAAAACAGTTGATTTAGCCATGTTAACATCAACATGAACATGAAAAGTAAAACAACAATGATAAAGAGCTATAATTTTGGAGCTTTAAAGAGAGCTCCAGTGATGTGGCAACAGAAAAACAAAAACAAAAACAAAAACATAGGCGCACACATCACATTAAATGCAAACTCCACTCTTTGTCACATCACTAGAGCTCTTTTCAGAGCTCCAAAATTACAGCCCTCAATCTTTATTCAAAGTAGAATTCTAAAGGACAGGAAGCAGAATACAATGCAGACTTTTAACTAGTTCAATCTAAATTAATCATTGAAGCTAATTTAAAGAGAAGCCTGAAAATACCCTTCATAATACTAGAAAGATGTTTTAACTACAAAGACAAATGGGATTTTTTTTTCCCCCACTGTGTTAATTTAATAAAAACGCCTTTCACTTCAGCATAAGCTCTATCCCAAACCTCACATAGCTAAGAAAATTCTGCTACATTTTAAAAGATGGAACATATTTCTAGCATGAAGTCGTCTTACTTTTTTTTGGTAGGTGTATGTATTACAGTCTATTTCACGCCACCACATGAGCAGCTGTTTTTCCACCCCCGTTCTGGTAGACCCCCCTCTGATGAGCTTCTCCATTGCCTCCTGGTGGGCCTCGAGTTTGTCCCCTCTGATGAGCTTCTCCATTGCCTCCTGGTGGGCCTCGAGTTTGTCCTGAAGCTTCACCACGGTTCCCATGCTGATATCGGCCATAGCTACAACCTTCAACAAAATTTTCCCTGTTCCGGTAATTGTCATTGCGATTTTTGTCGTTGCGGAACTCGCCCTTTCCTGATGAGGACCTCCCTCTGCCATTGCCAGCTGCAGAACCAATAACACAATTAGTCTCTAACAAGGTTTGACTTGTTAAACTACAATCAGCTGAAGCTTTTTGTCCAACCAAATTTGAAACATTATATTTAAACTATGCAACTATTAAATGTTTTTTTCTTCTGAATGCAAAACTACAGCATCCAAAGCATGAAGTAACAGTCATAAAATTAGTTGTTGCATTGATTAAATTATAAAATTAATAATATAAAGAAGTATATAGTTCCACTTGCCTTGATTGGGAGATCTTTTTTCAGTGATGTAGGCTTCTTTTGACCCAACCATGACAAAATGAGCCTGAAATAACACATAACTTCATTAGAAAGCAAAGTTAAGATATTGGAGAAGCACATGAAATAAACAGCATATATATTTGTTGAAAATTTCAAGAAAAGTTTGTCAACATTTTATTTTTTAAAAAGAACATTAGAAATACCAAGGTAGTGTTTGGTAGAGTTTTAGAATTATGATTTGAGAATAGAATTGTATTTTGAATTTGTGAGTTTTAGAATTATGATTTGAAAAGAGAAAATTTGTTTGGTTATGAGTTTTAAAAAGAGTTTTGAATTGAGTTTTGGAGGGAGTTTTGAGTTTTTGAAATTAAAAAAATTATTTGATTAAAAAACTTACAACTCATAACAAAACACACAACTTAAAATTCTATTCAAAGCTCATAAAAAATTTAAAAAATTTTCGAAAATATTTTTTATTTAAAATATATTAAAAAAAAATAACAAGTGCCAATTGCACCCAAAAAAAAAAACACGAATACTATTCCGGTCAACCGGCCGAACGTCTGGGGAATGATCGGGTAGACGTGTTTTCAAAAGTGAGTGTGGAATCAATTTTTCAAAACTCTAACCAAACACCACACTCAAACCAAGAGGTGGAATTGAGTTTTGAAATCTCCACCAAACACAGCCCAAAATTTTCATTCTGCAGATTCAGATACAACTTAAGGCTCACACAACCAAAAAAACCCAAGAATTTAAAATTCAAACACAAAATCTGGTTTCTCTTGCTCAAGCAATATATAAAGAATAAGGTTATTTTGTACAAATTTAAGATATATAAAGCATCCATTTGAATTTTGGTGTCCTTTGGAACAGGAACAAGTGGAATAAAAAGCAAGGATAGATTGACAATACTACTATCAGCTCACACAGACAGCAGTCTAGTGAATAAAAAGTGTGATGCTTTTGATTCTGGCATCGATCAATAGTGCTGAAAGAACACAAGTCAAAAAATTTCAAACAAGTACCTCAATTGCATTACGCGCAGAATTTGAGGATTCAAATTCCACAAATCCATAACAGAATTTATCCTGGTCAGAAGAATTTCACAGTAAACATGTTAGTGCAAGGGAAAAATGGGTTGAAAGGTAATATACGAAAGTCAACTGTGAAGCATACCTCGCAAATTATGGTATGAATGCCTCCCCTTTTAATAGGTCCAAATTTCTTGAAAATTGAATCAAGTTGTTCAACTGACACATCCGCAGGCAAATTCCCAATAAATATGCCTTTACCTGTGACCAAAAAAAATGAAGATATTCCAGGAGTAAATTCAGTATTATGAAAGAACATAATAGATATCACAAAACTCCAAGTATCAATCTATACAGTAAACAACATTAAGTACCTTCTGTATGAGTGCTACTATTTCGTGGGGCACTGTTACCACGAAGAGCTGGTGATTTTGGTGCTGCTGAGGCCCGTTGCTGTTGATGAGTGCTTGAAGATCCAATGATTGCAGGAGATGACTGGACTGGAGAAGTCACTGTAGTCTCCTTTGCCACCTATACACCACGACTCAAAACATTTATTAAAGTCCAATGTAAGTAAAAAACCACATCTGAGTTACTTGTATACATGATGTACATGTACTCACTACTGAAGCATAAGACATCTTTTGATCCTCCTGCTTATTTGAAGCCGAATCAGCAATTGTGTGTCCATCCTCCTTCTTGCTTGAACTAAGTGATTGTTCACTAGAAACCACTTCTTTAACTGGAACTTTGCTGTCAACCAAACCCTCTGTGTCTGATGAATCACAGACCTCACCACCATTACTTGTGACCTTCATGGTGGAAGATCCATCATTTTGTCTGGGATGATCAGGAACACGAGCAGACTCTAAAGACAGTGTAAAACCAGATCATGTAAATAACACAGAGAGAGAGAGAGAGAGAGAGAGAGAGAGAGAGACAACAAACAAAATTCTCTTGTTGTGCCCAACCAAGAAAATATATTGGGGAAAAAAAAAAAGGCTACTAGAAGAAAGGGAACAAACACACAAAAGCCTACCTTGATTTGGTGTTAGAGGAGGACTTGCAACATTCTCATTGGCATCATTAACAGCTGAAGAGGTTACTGCCTCGAGTACATCCAAGAACCTAAGAACATCATTCAAGACATAGTAGCCTTTTGAATGTCGAGCCAGAAAGAATGTTTGTGTGAAGCTTTTTTTCGCATTGTCCTTCCCAAACAAGCAACCTGTTACTAAAACTATCACCCCTTCCTTAAAAGAATCTTGAGCATCTACAGTGGTTATCTCCGCTGTATAGCCATTGTAGTCCAAGGAACAGATCTTCTCTTTAATACCCTGTTCCAAGATATATAGAAACACAAGTTACAATCATCGTAAAAGAGCAGCAAGATCAGCAATTAGGCACTTTATTTAATCATTAAGGCTCCGTTTATTTTGATGTAAAATAATATTTTACTCATTTTCCGTTGTTTGGTTGAACAAAAGTAAGGAAAACATTTTTTAAGGAAAACATTTTTGCATTATTTTCCCAAAAATGACTTACCTTAAAAAATTAGGTAAGCCAATTTTTACAAAGTTGAATCACTTACTACCTTTTCAACACATTTGTGGTTTGGAATGTTCTAAATAAGTGTATTTTTTAACTTTTTATAAAAAGATGTGTCGAATAGTAGAGAAAGTGGGTTAGAAATGTGGATAGAAAAGTAGAGAGGAGATGTTGATTGATATGACCCAAATAAGTGTATGTATGCAAAAAAAAGTGCACTTTTTTAGTGCATGCCAAACAAACACTTAGCCTTTTCTAAAAAGTCATAAATGACACATTATTGAATCAAAATTTCTCTTTTAGGCAATAAAATATTTTGTTTCAAGTGTCAACCAAACGCCAAAAAACAAAAAACAAAAACATTTCTTCTATGCAAAATATTTTACGTTGAAATAAACGGAGCCTAAGTATAGCCACAAAGTTCTTTTATAGAAAAAAGCTCATAAATGTGAAAGAGAAAAGGACAATAATATTGTTTATAAGAATTGCATTACAAAAAACGAAAATTAAAAAAACAAAGCAACAGGACAACAAAACTAAGAATTACATATAACCAACAACGAAACAGCAAGGAAAAAAATGAAAGAAATTCATGTCAAGAATTCAGAATTGCATTATAATGCAAATTTTCAACACCACAAAATTAATTTTAAGAAATGGTGAATTAGTGCATTGCCTAGGTGAGTTAAGCCACTGAAATTGCACTATCCTGATTACTGACTGGATGTATCCTGAAAATGTTAAATCCATTCAAAAGAGTTATCTTGTGTTGCCCAGATCATTGTCTTGCCTTCTATTCCCAGCAAACCTTCGTTAAGTGACATTCCATGTTCCTCAATTCTGTGTTCAGGTAGTGTCCAACAAATTAATGGTTAAGAAAGAGTCAAGTCAAACACTCCTAAGAGACAAATGATCCAAACCACACACACCACCTATAACAAAACCAACAGATTGTCCTGTTGTAACATTTCAAAGCCATCCACACGAATACTTCTCCCTGGTAACCATATATTTTCACCATATACAGAGGTTTAATAATTAGAACAAATCCAGAATGAGTATACCCACTAGGGAGTATAGATAGATGCAAAATAGGACAATCTTAAATTCCAAGAAAGACGCAAGCAAACACAGAACCGCAAATGGCTAACATTAATATGTGAAGTGGCCAAACACAAGAGCGCATGCAAGTCACTGATCAAGTAGTACATTAAGAATCCATTACGGCCTTTGTCCCAAAAAACTTACTTCTATGGTTTTCACTGATGTCATTTCTCCATTGGGGTCTGGCCAGCTTAGCATACTTGAATCCTCATAAAATTTGTAAAAAGATTCAGGTTCAGTAAGAAGCACTTTGTAATACCGCTCCACAAAGGCATTTGCTACAACTTGCGCCATGTGAGCAGGAGGAGAACCTACTGTCTGTATTGCCATCTCTGTTGAAATATAACATTGAAACATTATCATAATGACAATTTTTACAATTAAAATAAAAAAAAAACTGATTTCATCTTTTTTTTCTTTTTCCAGAAAACTAAACATTAACAGCACTATTCACTTCACTCTTAAAAACAAGAAAAACATAAAGATACAAATTATTATTGATACAATGTAAGATTAAGGAAATATGAGTAGAAATTATTGTACACAGATGTGCATATACATACATATATATAAATTGGGGAAAGTTGAGTTTTGACAAAATTGCTAACCGGGAAGCGAAAAAAAAAAAAGAAGGAAATCAATACAAAATGAAAATAAGTCTTGAAATTCAATAAAAAATTCAAACTCACGCATATATGCTCAGTGTGATTGGACAAACTGAACTATGCAACAAACCCTATCTCCTAGATCCTCACCCCACCTCCACAATCCCACTTATAGGCCCTGTTTGGTAGGGCTTATTTCAGCTTTTAGCTTAATTTAAACTATTTTGATGTGTTTGGTTCAGCTTAACAATACAGCTTATAACTTTTTGTAAGTCAAAAATCAACTTATTCTTTGAGTGGGGGAAGAGAAGCTTAATTTATAAGTCAAAAATCAGCTTATGTTCACAGCTATAAGTTATAAATTGTTAACCTATAAGTTATAATCACTTTCCCACAGCTCTACCAAACGGGGCCATAATATAAAAACCTGTGTATATATCCTAGTACAAAAAACAGATCACTATGAAATAATACCACATAATCAATTTGTGAAAAGAAAATAAAATCGAACTCCCAGATCAAACAGAAGAAAACCCAAAAAGGTATACATTAAACACTAATTTTTTAAAAAAAGAATAAAAATATTAGTTTCACTAGAATTTAAGCCTTTTCCTTATTAAAATCGAACTTAACCAAACACCAAAAAATTGAAAAAGCTATCTCTTAACCTCTGTTTTAAATTAAACAAACCAATCTGCGAAAATCAATAAACTAATCTAAAAGATAAAAACAGAGCAACATTATTTCAAAAAAGATTAAAAAAACCATCTTAAACCCTATTTTTAATTAACCTAATCAATCGAACAATGTAAAAGATAAAAACTGAGGCTATCTCTTAAACCCAATTTTCAATTAACCAAACTAATTTGAGATAACCAATCGACCAATCTACAAGATCAAAACCGAATCTTTTGCATATTAAATCTAATAAATAACAAAAAAATGGCAAAAACAAAATAAAATCAGATGCAACTAAGCATGCAATCAAAATGATCACGAAATCGATAAACATACACAGAAACAATGAATGTCGACAAGCACAATGAACAAAACATTTGTATAACACATAACCCAAAAAGCCAATACCTTAAACCTAGTTTTTTAAAATCCAACACGACCCAAAAATCGGGAAAAAAAAAAAAAAATCCTTTAAACCCTATTTTCAATTGAACAAATCAACCCGAGACAACCAATCTAGAAAATAAAAGACGAGTCATTTCCCGATTAAAATCTAACTCAACCCAACTAAGAATGCAATCAAAACGATCACAGAATCGATATACACGTACACAGATGAATCTAGCAAATACAACAGTGAGTGATCGACGAAGAACACAATAATCACATACATATATACACACATTTCCGTATATACATACATTCGATTGATATAATAGAATAGAATAGAATAGAATCATACCTCTACTGACGAATCGAACCAGAGAGAGAGAGAGAGAGAGAGAGGGTGTGAAGCGGAGAGAATGTTATGAATTTATATAATAAATAAATAGTAGTAGTAATCGAGTAGGTAGGTAGCGCACGGAGAGAGAGAGAGAGAGAGAGAGTGAGAGAATCTCAGGCAAATCAAAATGAGATTTGGTTTCACCTATACAAAAAAATATACCTACGAATATCAATGACTGTATTAATAGATAAGTCTCCATTTGGAAAGTGGGATGGTGTTTTAATTTTTTGATTTTTTTGATTATTTTAGTTTGGATTAAAAAGTTTAGTTTGGAAAAAAAAATTTGACTTTTAATTTTTTTGACTTTTTTTATGAAAAAAAAATGTAATGATTATAGATTAAATATGATATTTTATTTTTTGTGGTTAAAATAACAAAAAAATCCTGTTTAGCTCTTCCCAAACGAAGCCATTGTGATATAATTTTATAAATTTTAAATTTTTATAATTTATATAATAAGTGAAATTTATAATTTTAAAATTATAATATCATAATATATGTTATTATATTAATTGATATATCAAATATATTATATTAATTAATATATAACATATGATATAATATAATTTTAAATATTTATAATTTCTATAAGGAATGAGATTTTTAATTTTAAAATAATAATATTATATATTAATTAATATATCAATTATGCATATAATACCATTAGTTAATAAATTTTTATTTTTTAAAATAATTTTAAAATAATAATATTATAATATATATTAATATATTGATTGATATATCAACCATACTTATAATGGCATTGGTCAATAAAAATTCTTTTTTCTTCGAAATTGGACCATGTTTGGAGGGAATTTCTCGTTTTTGTGGTCCTTTTTCAAAGATGTTTCAAGGACCCAGTTGCTGTCATTGCGTGAAAACTAATCAGGGGTTGGGGTTTGACGGATGTGATTGAATGAGGTGCATTAGATGCTCTGTGCTGGCGTAACACGGGAATTTCTTTTTCGTGAATTGCTTGGAGCGCAAGCTGTGTCATTAATGGAGAAATTATTCAATGTTCGTGGAGGGTATTCTGAATGAAAAGTTATTGGTTTCAATTATGAGATTTATTATTTTATGTTAAAATTTTAAGCGATAAAGTATTAGAATAATGTTTGAGGGCCCGAAATCTGTGGCTCAAATCCGGCTCGAAGCCCAAAACGACGTCGTTTTGGGCTTCGAAATTTTTTTTTTTTTTTTCTTTTCTTCCTTTTCTTCCTCGTCGTTCTTCTTCTTCGTTGAGTAAACACAGAGGAGAGAGAGAGAGAAAACAGAGGCGAGAGAGAGAGAACACAGGTCGTCGTCGGCGTCGCAGCTCGTCGCTCGTCGGCCGATCGTCGCATCGCCGCCTCCGCCTCCGCCTCCGCCTCTGCCTCCGCCCGTCTCCGCTCTGCCCCCGCCCGCCTCTGCCGCCTCTGCCTCCGCCCGCCTCGCGTCCTCCTCCGGCGTCCTCCTCCTCCATTTTTTAGGCCCCCTCCAGTCCCCCCTCTCCCTCCCCCTCCCCCTCCTCCCCCCTCCCCCCTCCCCCCTCCTTCCCCCCTTCGTCTGCTGAAAAGGAAAAATTAAAAAAAAAAAAAATTGGGCCATTCGGGGCACCCGTTTTTCGGGCCCTGTAGCATTGTTGAAAGTATTAAATGTCAATTTATAAATAAAATAAAATATTATTTCAAAAGTATTGAATAATTTATTGTCATTTAATAAAAATGTTAAACGAAACCGGTGAAATTTGTAACGGCAAATTACAGCACGCCACACCAACTTGTCATTGAGGGCTCCTTTGGGGAGTTTTTTTTTATAAATATTCTTAAAAAAAATAATTTAGAGAATTGATTTAATTTTTAAATTATTTGAAAAACTAATCTATTTTTTAAATCACATTTTAAACATGCAATTTTAACTTAAAATCGCATGTTCAATATGTGATTTCAAGTCAACATGAATTACGGCGCGCTGATGTGCCAAGTTAAAATCGCATGTTGAAAATGCGATTTCAAGTTAACATGCCTTCTGTTGCGCTAATGTGGCAAGTTAAAATTACATTTCAACATGCAATTTCGATATAAACTCACATTTTGAAATGCGATTTTAAGTTACACAATTATAAAAACCCATCCTGAAAAAAACATTTGAAATTGAAATTAAACAATTACTTTGTAAATTGAAAGTCCTTTCATTTTAACATTTTTTAACATACATAGCCAAATTATTCATATTATTTTAATGCATATAAATTCTTATTCAAGTCAAATCATCACTCCTTGTGTGTCCTTTTTTTTTTTTTTTTTTTTTTTTAATTTCCCCTTCCTATATATTGAAGTAAATTTGAGAAAAAATAAGGACTCTCTTAATGTAATAGTGAACGCTATAATTTTAACACAATTATATTGAGTTCCCTTATATCATACTTAATTTTCATCAATAATTTTTTTAGTTATGTAATGACCCTCACCACTGTTTACCGAATAACCACTGATTACCGTTAAACTGGACTGATCGTGACTCATAATTGAACTGGATAGGATACTGAATTGACTGACTGAGATCTGAACTGAATTGATTGCCTGTATCTGGTTGAATTGCATCTTATCTATTTGACTGTTTAATTATCTGTTTAGTTTTTATGTTTAAACTACTAATTGAAGGCCTTATCGGCGGCCGAATCCAAAATTGATTGATATTCCATGATCAGTAGAATTTATGTGATTTTATGGTGTAATTATCTGAAAACTGATTTGGTATGATTAAATTAGATTAAAATAAGCTAAATTACATGATTTAGAGTTATTTACATTAATGCCATCTAGTGGCCCACTACATGGAACATTTGGGACTTGCATCCATTTCATTTTACACATTTTCATCAGCCTTGTTGAGTGTCCTAGCCGACTAGAGAGAGAGTGACAAGAGGGAGAGTTGATTTCATCTCACTTTTGCTTGATATTGCTTGGAAATTAAGAAGATTAAAGGAGTTCTTGTTTGTTTGAGCTCCCTCATTTCTAATTCTACACCTAAGGTAGATCATCCATCCTCTTGATTGTGTCTTTGAGCTAGTTTTTGCATGATTCATGCTTCATTGTAGAGCTAAGGCATGATTTGGTTCTAAATGTTGAATTATAGCTTAATTCATGCATGCATGGTTGAAATGTTGAATTTTGAGTTGAGTTCATGGCAAATTGTACATGCATGTTCATCATTGGGCTTAAGTCCATGTTTTCAACTTATTTTTGGAACAATTGGCTCATTAGAGCATCAAATTGAAGCTTTGAAATGGTTTGAAATCATGCATATCATGTTTGAGGATTGTTCTTGATAAATGCTTTGAAATTGGGTTTGGATTAAACACCATTGGGCTTTGATTTCTTAAATTGAGCTTTGAATCATGTTATTCTATGTGTTTACAAGTGTTTTTTCCAGAAATTAGCCCAAGAGGATCGAAAATTATGCTTTTAAACTTGATTTTGAGTTTGGGACTCAAATATGGAATTTCTAGATTTTGAGCCTACGCTCGAGCGAGGCATTCTACGCTCGAGCGTACACTCTGTGATCGTGCCTTCCGCTCGAGCGAGGAAAGTTACGCTCGAGCGTGAAATGCGCGCATCCAGTACTTTGCATGAGTTCACAGTCCGCTCGAGCGAGGAAACCTACGCTCGAGCGAGGACCTGTGTCTTACGCTCGAGCGAGGATCGAGTGTCCGTCGGGCGTAAAATCTGAGCATCCAGCATTTTTACTGTAGCACAGTCCGCTCGAGTGACGAAGTTCACGCTCGAGCGGAGACCCTTTATTTGCATGTCCGCTCGAGCGTAGAAAGCCACGTTCGAGCGAGGCCCCTGTTTTCTGAAAATTTTGTTAAGTGTTCAAAAGTGCATCTTTGCATCCTCTTTCCATCCTAGGCATTCCTATGGCATATTTAAGGCATCTTAAAGAGGATATAGATGTAGAACACACCAAGGCAAATTTAGGGATTAAGTATTATCTTTCCCAACTATGAAACTTAGTCTGTGTTCAATCTGTTAACTGTATAGGGTTGGCATTCCAAGAGGACGCTCTAGCCTACAGTAGCCCAGAACTCTGTGAGTAACAATTGTGTAAAGATATGTTCAAAATGATTATCTTCTGAACTGTACTGTTTTCTGAACTGCTTACTAATTACTGAATGAATGTATGTCCTATATTCCGAACTGTACTGTGGCATCCTTAGCAACTACTGTTTACTGTTACTCCTACCGTTTGAGAAATCTCTGCCATCGACGGTCTGTGAACGGATGGCTCCACCGACGGTCTATGAACGGGTGGGTTTGTCTAATCGATTCGGTTCCCATGTTGGAACCACTACTGTTTACTGATTGATGGCCATCATTACTGTTCGGTCTTTAAGACCTACTGTTTACTGCACTGTCATGCTAATGGATGTACTACATACGACCGTTTACTGTACTGGGCGACTAATATACTGATTGAAATGAACTGTTTTCATACTGTAAGGACATCCAATCTAAACCTCTTTACGCATCATGTTATTCACTAGGCTTTAGCTCACCGCTCATATATATATATGTAGGTGTACAGGCACCAGACCGCAGCTAGGAGCGTCGGGGTAAACTCCAGTTTTGTCAAGCCAACCACCGTGCCTCACCGTGAGGTTCCGAGCCTGCCAAGCTTTGGCTTAGGGGTGTTTTTATTTCCCCATCTGTCTTGGACTGCTTTTGTCACGACCCAAACCCGCCCCTATGGGTTTAGCACCGTAACCGGCCAGTAATCCGAGACTACCAAAGGCCTGCTGGACAGTAATACAGTAATACAGAGTACAGGGGCATGGCGGAAGCCAATACAGTAAATAAACAATGTCCAATGAGCTGACAGTCTGTATGCAAAAAGATTTTTCATACCTTTATACTTTCAGTACAGAATAGTATGCACAAAATATACAATCAGTCAGAACTGGCACTTAATCCCTACTAAACAGTACGGTACGGTGCTATCAGTCTATACAGTAAACAAAACAGTTACAGAGACAAACGGGGAAATAAAACACCCCTAAGCCCCTAAGCCATAGCTTGATAGGCTCGGAACCTCACAGTGAGGCACAGTGGTTGGCTTGACAGAATTAAAGCTTGCCTGACGCTCCTAGCTGCGGTCTGGTGCCTGTACACCTACATATATATATGAGCAGTGAGCTAAAGCCCAGTGAATAACATAATGCGTAAAGGGGGTTAAGAATAAATGTCCTTTCAGTATTGAAAACAGTCATTCCAGTCAGTTTATCAGTCATTCAGTTTGTGGCTCATATTTCAGGTCATAACAGTCATTCAGTTAAAGCAGTGATATGTGGTACATCCATTGGCATAACAGTACAGTAAACAGTAGGTCTTAAAAGACCGGGTCTTAACAGACCAAACAGTAAATGATGGCCATCAGTAGCAGTACAGTAACAGTAACAGTAACAGTACTATTCCAGAGAACAGTACAGTGCTTGTGGATTCAAAAGGTGTCTCGCACAGACTCTAGAGGTGGCTCACACTGTAGCACTTAGTTCCGTAGATTCTAGAGGTGGCTCACAGTGTAGCACTTAGTTCCGTACATCACTTTGTTCCATATCAGAAATACAGAATGGCCATCATAACAGTAAACAGTAGTGGTTCCAAACTTGGGAACCGACAAAGATCTCTCTGTCACAGTAACAGTAAACAGCAGGTGCCAAGAACGCCACAGTACAGTTCAGAATATAAGACATAGGTTCATTCAGTACACAGTATCAGTTCAGTGGACAGTTCAATTCCGTAAACAGTATCAGTTCAGTAAACAGTATCAATTCGGTAAACAGTTCAGTTCAGTAAACAGTTCAGTAAGCAGTTCAATTCAGTAAGCAGTTCAATTTAGTAAACATTTCAGTTCAGTGAACGGTTCAGTAAACAGTTCAATAAAGTAGACAGCTCAATAAGGTAAACAATTCAATAAAGTAAACAGTTCAGAAGATACTCATTTTTGAACATATCTTTACACAGTTGTTACTCACAGAGTTCTGGGCTACAGTAAGCTAGAGCGTCCCCTCGGTAAGCCAACCCTACACAGTATACAGGATGAACACTCACTAAGCTATACAGTTGGGGAAGATCAATAACTTAATCCCTAATTTGCCTCGGTGTGTTCTACATCTATATCCTCATTAAGATGTCTTAAACTAGGCCTAAGAATGCCTAGAATGGGATGAGGATACAAAGATACACTCAGAAAACATTTTACAAAACTTGCTTTGCAAAATCAAAGGGTTCGCTCGAGCGAGGAATCCTTCGCTCGAGCGGTCTGTAAAAATCGCAAAAGTACTGGATGTTGCAAATTTACGCTCGAGCCACCAATTCTTCGCTCGAGCGTGGCTCAGAGTAAAGGTTAGTCGCTCGAGCGAGGAATCCTTCGCTCGAGCGAAGAAGCCAAATCTGGAATTTCCAGATTTGCCTCCCAAGCTCAAACCAAGCATTCTCCCACTCTATACTCGACCTCTTGGGCCCAAATTCTGGAAAACACATTCAAACTCAATATACAACAAGTTTCAAAGCTCAATTTGTGAATTTAAAGTCCAAGGGTGAGTCAATTAAATCCAAATTCAAACCCATTTTCAAGAACAATCTTCAAACATGACATGCATGGGTCAAAACCATTTCAAAGCTTCAATTCTTGCTCTAATGAGCTCAATCCTTTCAAAACAAGATGAAAACATGGACTTATACATAAATGTAAACATGCATGCAACCTTTTGCCATGAAATCAACTCAAACTTCAACAATACCAACATGCATGCATGAATTAGACTTCATATTAACATTATTGAACCAATTCATGTCTTAATTCTACAATTTAACATGAATCATGCAATAAGCAACTTAAACACATCAATGAGAAGATGAAACACCCACCTTAAGTCTCTAACTCAAGAATATAAGCTCAATTTTGTAACCCTCCAACAATTCATCCAAATTCAAGCAAAAGTGGGATGAAATCAACTCTCTTAGTTCCTCTCTCTCTCTAGGTCGGCAAAGACAAGGAAAAGAGCTGATGAAAATGTTTGATCAAGTGTATAAACCAAGGCTCAAATATGGCATGAAGTGGGCCACTAAGTGGCAATTCCGTAAATAAGGCCAATTCTTTGATTTAGCTTATTTTATCTAATTTAATCATACCATTAGTTTACATAAATTCCAATGATCATAAAACATTGATCCATTTCCGGTTCGGCCGCCGATAAGGCCTTTAATTTGCAGTTTAATGCATAAGACGAGAACAGATAATTTGGCAGTCAAATAGATAGATTATGCATTTAAACAGTTGCAGTCAATCAATCAGTTCAGTACTTCAGTCAGTCAGTTCAGTATTTCAATCAGTTCAATTATCAATCATGTTCAGTCTCAGTTTAACAGTAAACAGTAGGTAATCAGTAAACAGTGACGAGGGTTGTTACAGCTTTTGTAATATTGTATAGTCTGTTACTGTACTGCTTAATGGGGATTAAGTCCCTGTACTGTATATTTGTAAATGAAGTGCATACTGTTCTGTACTGAGTATATGTATGTATATGAAAATCTTTTTGGCATCAGACTGTCACAGCTCATTGGACATTGTTTATTTACTGTATTGGCTTCCGCCAGGCCCTGTACTCTGTCTTACTGTATTACTGTTAAGCAGGCCTTCGGTAATCTCGGATTACTGGCCGGTTACGGTACTAAACCCATAGGGCCGGGTTTGGGTCGTGACAAAGTGGTATCAGAGCGATACTTAACCACGAGTTATACCGCACACACGTGTCCAAAGGAGCTATAGGGTGTCCTAGAAAAGCGATTAGGGCATTCATAGGCATGATAAGTGTGTGGTGACTGAATATATGTTGATGTGCTAATCTGTTTAAATGCATGACTGTTTATGTGATAAACTGTTTAAGTATGCAACTGCTTATGTTTATAACTGTCATAACTGCTTATAGTGATATGGTTAACGCAACTACAAATGAAACTGAATCCTCATCCACTGAGGCTAGAATCGCAAGAATGGAAAGAATGATGGAACTGATAACTGCTAGACTCGAGCAACAACAAAATCAACAGCCCCCACCTCCTCCTCCGGTATAGCCGGAACAGAATGTGAATATGAATGATGGGGACATAATTGCTCTTACCCAGAAGTTCAGCAAAATGAAACCGCCATCCTTTCAGGGAGGCCTGGAACCGTTGAAGGCTAAAGCATGGGTTTTGGAGACTGAAAAGCTATTTGAGGTGTTTCCGTGCTCGGAAGCAAATAAAGTATTGTTAGCTATCTTCACCTTGCAGGAAGAGGCTAGAAGGTGGTGGATGTTAATCCGTGGCACCAACACTGTAGTGACTTGGGCTCAGTTTAAGGAGTCCTTCTTTGAGAAGTATTTTCCCCAGTGTGTCAGGGACAGAAAAGTGACAGAATTTGAACAACTAAAACAGGGCACAATGTGTGTTGCAGAATATGAAACAAAGTTCACCGAACTTGCTAGATATGCACCACACATGGTGGACACCGACTATAAGAAGGCCAGAAAATTTGAGGGCGGCCTGAATGTTGCAATACTGGACAGAATTAATGTTCTGAAACTCCCGACCTATGTAGGTGTTCTCGACCGAGCATTGATGGCTGAGTCGAACATCGAAGCAGTGAAACAATCTGAATCACCAGCGTCTGAATGGCGTGGGAAAAGACAGGGTTTCAAATTTAAGAAAGACAAGCATAACCCATTGAACAAAAAGCAAAACACGGGGTCAACAACTAGCCCCAGCCAAGGGAATGGTTTCGTTCCAACTTGTTCTGAATGTGGCAGGAAGCACAAAGGGGTTTGTTACAAAATATCTTGAGCCTGTTATAGGTGTAGCAAGGTGGGCCACATAGTTAAAGACTGCCCCTCTGCTCCGCAAGCCGGTAGTAAAGCTGCACCAAGCGCAGCAGCATCAACAGTGGCACCAAAGCCTAACCCCAAAGCTACCGGGAAAGAGCCTATGAGGGAGGGTCGAGTGTTTGCCCTAGTACCGGGAGACGTACAAAATACTGAGACCGTAGTGTCAGGTATTCTTTCTATTTGTGCTCAAAATGCATATGTCTTTATTGATTCGGGGTCTACACACTCATATGTATCGCATGCTTTTTCACGAAAATTGAATAGACCCTTAGAACCCATGAACTATCTGTTAGCTGTATCATCACCCGTTAGGGGATCCATGACATGTGCATATATGTATCCTGCTTGTGAGATTATTGTTGGGGATATGCATTTGTTTATTGATTTACTGCCATTGAACATTGACCATTTTGATGTGATATTGGGGATAGACTGGTTGCAAAAATATCATGCTACTATTGACTGTGTGACAAAACAAGTTGTTTTCCGTTCACCTGGTTTACCTGAATTCGTGTTTAATGGGGTCGGAGTAGTACCTCCTCCGTATTTGATTTCTTCTGTGAAAGCTGTCAAACTGATTAGAAAGGGATGTAAGGGGTATCTGTGTTCTGTATTGACTGTACCTACTGATGACAATGCTAATGTGAACAGTATTCCCATAGTCAGAGAGTTCCCAGATGTTTTTCCAGATAATCTGCCAGGGGATTTGATTGACAGGGAAATTGAATTCACCATTGATGTGATTCCGGGGACACAGCCAGTGTCTAAAGCTCCTTACAGAATGGCTCCAACTGAACTGAAAGAATTGAAGGTACAACTGCAAGAACTGTTAGACAAAAGGTTCATCAGGCCTAGTACTTCACCGTGGGGCGCACCGGTTCTGTTTGTGAAAAAGATGGACCGCTCTCTGAGACTGTGCATTGATTATCGTGAACTGAACAAAGTAATTGTGAAAAATAAATACCCATTACCTCGTATTGATGACTTATTTGATCAGTTACAGGGTGCTCAAGTGTTTTCTAAGATTGACCTCAGATCCGGATACCATCAGTTGAAGGTTAAACCAGAAGACATTGATAAGACTGCTTTTAGAACAAGGTATGGACATTACGAATTTTTAGTTATGCCTTTTGGAGTTACCAACGCACCAGCAGCATTTATGGACCTCATGAATAGAATCTTTAAACCGTACCTTGATGACTTTATTGTTGTATTCATTGATGACATCCTGATTTATTCTAAGACTAGAGAAGAACATGAACATCACCTGAGACTTGCCCTACAGACCTTAAGAGAACAGAAACTGTATGCTAAACTGTCTAAATGTGAATTTTGGCTTGACCATGTTATGTTTTTGGGGCATGTTATTAGCAAAGATGGGATTTTAGTTGATCCACAGAAAATTGAAGCTGTAGTGAACTGGCCTAGGCCGACAAATGTGACAGAAGTCCGAAACTTTTTGGGATTGGCTGGATATTACAAAAGATTTGTCAAAGATTTCTCCAAAATTGCTTTACCGTTGACTCAACTGACACAGAAGGGGATATCATTTGACTAGACCGACCAAAGGGAATCAGCGTTCCAAGAGTTGAAAACTCGACTTGTGACTGTACCGATTCTTACCCTACCTTCAGGTACGGATGGTTATGCTGTATTTAGTGATGCTTCTCATAAGGGTTTGGGATGTGTTTTAATGCAGAATGGGAGAGTAATTGCCTATGCTTCCCGACAACTGAGGCCTCATGAAAAGAACTACCCAACCCATGACCTGGAACTTGCTGCAGTAGTTTTTGGACTGAAAATCTGGCGTCACTATCTGTATGGGGCAACGTGTGAAGTATATACTGATCACAAAAGTCTGAAGTACTTCTTCACTCAGAAAGAACTGAATATGAGACAGCGGAGATGGCTAGAACTGATTAAAGACTATGACCTATAGATTCTGTATCATCCAGGAAAAGCCAACACCGTTGCCGATGTATTGAGTCGGAAATCGATTGGGAACTTAGCTTGTTTGCTTACCGAGCAGAGAGAGCTACTGTGTGACCTTGAAAAATCTGAAATTGAAATTATTTTGCGAGAACAAAGTGGAACCTTAGCTGCTATTTCTGCTCAACCGGCTTTGATTGAAGAGATTAAAGAGAAGCAGCAACAGGATGACTTCTTGAGAAAGATCATCGAAGAAAGAGAATCTAAACCGAGACCGGGCTTCAAATTTGAAAATGATGTACTGAAATTTCAGGAAAGACTGTGTGTACCGAATGATTCCGAATTGAAAAGAAGAGTTCTGCAAGAGGGCCACAACTCAAAATTTTCTATCCATCCGGGGAATACGAAAATGTATCAAGATTTGAAATTGAATTTCTGGTGGCCGGGGATGAAGAAAGAAATTGCTGACTTTGTATTGAAATGCCTTCATTGCCAACAAGTTAAAGTCGAACATCAGCGACCCGCGGGCTTACTGCAACCCTTACCCATACCGGAGTGGAAATGGGAGCATATCACGATGGATTTTATCGTTGGATTGCCTCGCTCCAGAAAAGGTATGGATTCAATTTGGGTCATTGTTGATAGACTGACCAAATCTGCTCACTTCTTACCCGTCAAGACAATTTATAATGCCGACAAGTTGGCTGTAATTTATATTGATGAAATTGTTAGACTGCATGGAGTGCCTGTATCCATTGTTTCTGACAGGGATTCGAAGTTTACATCGAGGTTTTGGAAGAGCCTACAAACTGCATTGGGTACTGAATTGAGGCTGAGTAGTGCCTATCATCATCAGACAGATGGACAGTCAGAAAGGACCATCCAAACTCTAGAGGATTTATTGAGAATGTGTGTCCTTGATTTTCAGGGAAACTGGGAAAGCCATTTGCCCTTAGCTGAGTTCGCCTACAACAACAGCTATCATTTGAGTATCGGTATAGCGCCTTTCGAGGCATTGTATGGCAAGAAATGTAGATCTCCGATTTGTTGGGCAGAAGTTGGAGATGGGCCTTTGCTTGGGCCCGAGATTGTATATGAAATGACTGAGAAAGTGAAACTGATACAGCAGAGACTGAAAACCGCACAGAGTAGACAGAAAAGTTATGCAGATGTTAGAAGACGGGACAGAGAATATGAAGTAGGTGATCACGTCTTTGTGAAAGTGACACCGATGAAGGGCCAGACTCGTTTTGGAGTCAAGGGCAAGTTAGCACCCAGATATGTCGGACCGTATCAGATTATTGAGAAAATCAATCCGGTGGCGTATCAAGTTGCGCTCCCTCCTGAAATGGAGCATATGCACAACGTCTTCCACATTTCTATGTTGAGAGATTATCTCCGGGATCCATTCCATGTGATTGAGCCCACTCGAATAGTGTTGAGCGATGACTACACTTACGAGGAGCGGCCTATACAGATTGTAAACCGACGGATCAAGAAGTTAAGGAACAAGGAGATCCCGTTAGTGAAAGTCGGCTGGCAAAACCATGGTGGCGTGTATGCCACTTGGGAGAGAGAAGATGACATGGCAAAAAGATATCCAGATTTGTTCCCACTGGATCCTGTTTTCTTCTAGAATGAAGGTAACTCGAGTTTAGAGGACTAAACTCTTTTTAAGGAGGGGAGACTGTAATGACCCTCACCACTGTTTACCGTTAAACTGGACTGATCGTGACTGATAATTGAACTGGATAGGATACTGAATTGACTGACTGAGATCTGAACTGAATTGATTGCCTGTATCTGGTTGAATTGCATCTTATCTATTTGACTGTTTAATTATCTGTTTAGTTTTTATGTTTAAACTACTAATTGAAGGCCTTATCGGTGGCCGAATCCAAAATTGATTGATGTTCCATGATCAGTAGAATTTATGTGATTTTATAGTGTAATTATCTGAAAACTGATTTGGTATGATTAAATTAGATTAAAATAAGCTAAATTACATGAGTTAGAGTTATTTACATTAATGCCACCTAGTGGCCCACTACATGGAACATTTGGGACTTGCATCCATTTCATTTTACACATTTTCATCAGCCTTGTTGAGTGTCCTAGCCGACTAGAGAGAGAGTGACAAGAGGGAGAGTTGATTTCATCTCACTTTTGCTTGATATTGCTTGGAAATTAAGAAGATTAAAGGAGTTCTTGTTTGTTTGAGCTCCCTCATTTCTAATTCTACACCTAAGGTAGATCATCCATCCTCTTGATTGTGTCTTTGAGCTAGTTTTTGCATGATTCATGCTTCATTGTAGAGCTAAGGCATGATTTGGTTCTAAATGTTGAATTATAGCTTAATTCATGCATGCATGGTTGAAATGTTGAATTTTGAGTTGAGTTCATGGCAAATTGTACATGCATGTTCATCATTGGGCTTAAGTCCATGTTTTCAACTTGTTTTTGGAACAATTGGCTCATTAGAGCATCAAATTGAAGCTTTGAAATGGTTTGAAATCATGCATGTCATGTTTGAGGATTGTTCTTGATAAATGGTTTGAAATTAGGTTTGGATTAAACACCATTGGGCTTTGATTTCTTAAATTGAGCTTTGAATCATGTTATTCTATGTGTTTACAAGTGTTTTTCCAGAAATTAGCCCAAGAGGATCGAAAATTATGCTTTTAAACTTGATTTTGAGTTTGGGACTCAAATATGGAATTTCCAGATTTTGAGCCTACGCTCGAGCGAGGCATTCTACGCTCGAGCGTACACTCTGTGATCGTGCCTTCCGCTCGAGCGAGGAAAGTTACGCTCGAGCGTGAAATGCGCGCATCCAGTACTTTGCATGAGTTCACAGTCCGCTCGAGCGAGGAAACCTACGCTCGAGCGAGGACCTGTGTCTTACGCTCGAGCGAGGATCGAGCATCCGTCGGGCATAAAATCTGAGCATCCAGCATTTTTACTGTAGCACAGTCCGCTCGAGCGACGAAGTTCACGCTCGAGCGGAGACCCTTTGTCTGCATGTCCGCTCGAGCGTAGAAAGCCACGCTCGAGCGAGACCCCTATTTTCTGAAAATTTTGTTAAGTGTTCAAAAGTGCATCTTTGCATCCTCTTTCCATCATAGGCATTCCTAGGGCATATTTAAGGCATCTTAAAGAGGATATAGATGTAGAACACACCAAGACAAATTTAGGGATTAAGTATTATCTTTCCCAACTATGAAACTTAGTCTGTGTTCAATCTGTTAACTGTATAGGGTTGGCATTCCAAGAGGACGCTCTAGCCTACAGTAGCCCAGAACTCTGTGAGTAACAATTGTGTAAAGATATGTTCAAAATGATTATCTTCTGAACTGTACTGTTTTCTGAACTGCTTACTAATTACTGAATGAATGTATGTCCTATATTCCGAACTGTACTGTGGCATCCTTAGCAACTACTGTTTACTGTTACTACTACCGTTTGAGAAATCTCTGCCATCGACGGTCTGTGAACGGATGGCTCCACCGACGGTCTATGAACGGGTGGGTTTGTCTAATCGATTCGGTTCCCATGTTGGAACCACTACTGTTTACTGATTGATGGCCATCATTACTGTTCGGTCTTTAAGACCTACTGTTTACTGCACTGTCATGCTAATGGATGTACTACATACGACCGTTTACTGTACTGGGCGACTAATATACTGATTGAAATGAACTGTTTTCATACTGTAAGGACATCCAATCTAAACCTCTTTACGCATCATGTTATTCACTGGGCTTTAGCTCACTGCTCACATATATATGTAGGTGTACAGGCACCAGACCGCAGCTAGGAGCGTCGGGGTAAACTCCAGTTTTGTCAAGCCAACCACCGTGCCTCACCGTGAGGTTCCGAGCCTGCCAAGCTTTGGCTTAGGGGTGTTTTTATTTCCCCGTCTGTCTTGGACTGCTTTTGTAATATTGTATAGTCTGTTACTGTATTGCTTAATGTGGATTAAGTCCCTGTACTGTATATTTGTAAATGAAGTGCATACTGTTCTGTACTGAGTATATGTATGTATATGAAAATCTTTTTGGCATCAGACTGTCATAGCTCATTGGACATTGTTTATTTACTGTATTGGCTTCCGCCAGGCTCTGTACTCTGTCTTACTATATTACTGTTAAGCAGGCCTTCGGTAATCTCGGATTACTGGCCGGTTACGATACTAAACCCATAGGGCCGGGTTTGGGTCGTGACAAGTTATATAGATGAAAAAATAACATTGTCATACTTTTTAAACAAAATTGTATATTTTACTTTATTTATTTTGTGCTTACACAATATCTGCATTAATTTCCATCCATTTAACTTCACTAAAAAGGAGTTTAGCATAATTATATGAAAAATGTGAGACTTAATGTATTTGTTTTTAAATTTCATATCGTTTGTGACAACTATGTCAATTGACAACTCTCTGAATCAACTATTTATATAAAACTACAATTATGTCAATTGTAATTGATATCAATGGGCATCCAAGAAGGCCCAACCACGAGGGTCCAATGGACAACCACAAGAGCCCAATCCACGAATTAGGGCTCAATCCACATTCTTGCGGTCTAAGCCCAACAATATCAATATTAGGCCAGGACCAATAACATTAACACTTGCCAAACAGTGGCCTAGACACATAAGTAGACAAAGATCCTACAAAGTTTTTGTACCACACATCAGTCATTAATGAGGCTTTCACAGTATTAAATGCAACAATCTCCTCACGTCGGAATATACAGACTCACCATGAACAATGCAAGCTAGAACGTAGACTTTCGGCCAACACGAGAGGCTGAAATGGACAAGGAAATGATGAGCAAAGGGTATAAGGAAATTTCCGAGACACATCAAAGGTTAAATTTTTCATTTTTCCTCTTCCCTCTCTCTACACAGTCAATCTCTCCTATTCTAACTTGATCGTCAGAGTGTCTGTCCGGGGGATTATCTCCCCCATTGGACTTTTTTGCAGGGGTGCTCCACAAACTTCAGGACCAGTAGACCTGCTGGGAGCTTAGCTCAGCCCGATCCATCTCTTGTCAAAAAAAGAGCTGCATCAGTAATGTTTATCATTTACTGCATTTTACTCATAAAAATATAAATGTTATAATACATTTTTATATTAAGAAATATGATACGACACACAACATAACTTAAGATTGATAAAATTACATTGGAATCACTGTAACAAGTCTAACAATTGAAATCGCATTTACAATAAACAATTTTATTTTTCCACTATAGCAGTCCATGTCATCATAAAATTTCATTTTGAATATGCAATTTAAAGTTGAAAATGCAATTTTAAAAAACAGGTTAGTTCCCCAAATAATTTTAAAAAACGGTCAATTCTCTAAATTGTTTTTTTTTAGAATATTCAAAAAAAAAAAAAAAAACTCCCCGTTTGGGGCCACTATTTTATTTTATTTTATTTTTTTGGAAATAACATAACAGTGTATATTTTGAAGGAAAAAAAAAAAGAGTTAATTAATGATAAATTTTATAAATTTTAATTATTGAAAGTATAAACTTTTTTCATGTGTTAATAATTCTTTTTTAACACTGCAACTGATTTGTAATGTTATTTTTTCTTTTCCTTTTTTTGTTGGGGTCTTGTATTTTTTGTTGGAAAAACTTACTAAGGCTCTATTTGGGAATATACTATAATTATTTAATTTTTTTACAAAAATATTTATAAAAAAATAAAAAGAGTAATATGATGAGATATTTTATTTTATTAAATATTTTAACCTAGAATGGGCCTAAACACACAACCCCCCCCCCCCCCCCAGTGAAAAAGATCGCATTGCATAGAAGATAGTCAAGAAGACCGCTCTTCATTGGCGACTTGATTTGCGATATATGATAAGTTCTTTTGTTTTTTTCTAACCAATGTACAAGTCTCGTAGATGTTGCTGATATAAGTTTTCTCCGCTATTTATGGTCACAGTACGTGGGTTGTGTAATATTATTTTAATCTTTCGTTGTAATGTGATATGTACTCACTCCTGTACTTTTGTTAATATTATGATCCATCTTATGCTTTCCTAAAAAAATTTAAAAAAAAAAGAAAAAGGTGGAGCATCTTTTCCTAATTGGTAAGTAAAAATTAACTGCAAAATGAATATTAAGTTAAAAAATTACTAAAATAGTTTGTTTCCAAATGAGACTTTAGTGTGTCCTTAGTGGGCTCCTATGGATCCAATATTTTTGTGACTTTACATATAGAATTTTTTTTTACCTCAAACAAAGTGTGTAATGCTTGTCTCTATCACAAGACGGCTGAGAACAGCTGCTCAGTCCATTTGTAATATTGTAATATATAAAATATTTTTTTAATATTTTTTATTTGTAAATAGTAATGTTTTTTTTGCTTTTTGTGTAACTTTTTGAATTATTTTTGAGATGTCAAACGTGACCTTAATTTTGCATATCTTTTTTTTGCCCTTTCTTCTTCTCCCTTTTCTATTTCCCTATTTTCCCCATTGAAAAATGCCTCAGACCCCCAATGGGGGTCACTAGGGGTCGTGTGTGTAGCCCTCCTATTGGCCCAAAAAAAAAAGAAAAACGAGTTGGACGCCCTTTGACCCCCTCTCTCTCTGATTGGTCAGTTTTTCTTTTTTCTTTTTCTTTTTTTTTCTTCTCCTCCAATCACCACTTGCCACGTGTGTGTGGGGGGGTGGTGGGGGTGGTGATTAGAGGGGGTCTCAATCACTTCCAAAAAAAAAAACTGTTTTTTTTTTTTTTTTTTCAACCAACCCCAATGCGCCACGTCACTGGGGGTCTGAAGCACCGCCCTTTCCCCATTTTACTCTACCATCCCTTTACCACCATTCACGTGAGTTCTCATACATTTCCTCACTGTTACCAACCTTCATTTTCCATTGTTGTCACCGATCTCCAACTCTTTTTCCATACATTCATCTAACCTTATTTGTCATTGCTAACCTCGTATTCACAAATAATAGTGTCACGACCAAGGAGATACTAATCAACAGAGGGGAAAGGGGACTTTAGATGAGTAATGACAATGGAAAAAATGTTAAGCAATGATAGTAGGACAGTCGGCTTTTGATGGGTAACAACGGTAAAGAGAGGTGTAGAGGGTGGCGATGGAGGGTGAACAAAAGGTAAAAATGACAAAATATAATGGACATGACATGTGAAGGGTTTATTGACAACCATAGAGGGGTGGGGAAAGGGTGGCCATTGATGATGGCAGTAAAGGAGAAAGATTTTTTTTTTTTTTTTTTTTTTTAAGGAAAAAAGAATAACGAAGGGAGAGGGTAAAGGGCAAAAATTGAAATAAATGATTTGCAATTAACTCTGCATAAAGTAATTAAAAATAGTCACCATCCTTTTATAAGTTTTATACCAATTACTAGTTTTTTTTTTTTTTTTTGTGCGTGTGTAGATAGCCATACCTTTCTATCTTGAAATATGACCAAATTCTTATTTTCGATTCCACGTCTTTTAATTTTAATAATTAAAATTTTAAATTTTAACAGGTATTTTAATGTGATCATCCTGTAATTTGTCATTACAAATTTGGACATGAGTGGGCACGTGAGAGCCATACAAGCATATTTTAATGAAGTTATAAATAAGATATATCCTCTAATTTTACTAGGGTTATTTCAACTTTTGCTCGAATTTTAACTGCAGTCATGCTGGAGACCCCAGGTCTCCAAGCACCCCTACCACCCCCCACACACGGCACACACGTGGGAGTTGGTCATTGGATCAAAAAAATAAAAAATAAATAAATATAGACCAATCACACCCCACTGGGGGCCTGGGGTTATCTCCAGTGGGGGTCTAAAGCTTTTTCCTTTTAACTATTGAATGACATAAATGAATACATTAAAACATTAATTGAATTCCCATCTTTAAAATAAATATAAAAAAAACATTAATTGAATAGTGAGTACTTAATTATTGTAATTAGAAACAATGATCAAATTATAATCAAAGTAAAAAAAAAAGAGTCGTGTCACTTTAGTTCCTGATTTTTTAATTATGACATATTTGACATTGAATTTTGAATTTTGTTTTAAATAAGGACAATTGAAATTTTCATTGCTCAATTTCCAAGGGCAAAATTGTCAATTTGACGAAATATAAATTAATTTGATAAAAATAAATGTCAGAAAAATATTTTTGAATTTTTAAAAATTATTTCTACACACCAAAGATAAAATTATGTAAAATTGGTAAATTTTTTACATTTTTACTTTTTATTTTTTATCAAATCAATTTTTATTATGTGTTTGGATAATGATCATGAAACGGGTGGTTGTTAGGCTTTTAATGTGTAATCGATATATTCAATATATGAAATGTTTTTAGTTTTGGATTTTTGATTTGATGGATTAGTTTAATAATAATATCAAAGTTGTCGTCATATTTGACTTTTGAAAAAATATAAATTAATTTAATGAAAATAAAAACAACTACCCATTACACACGATCATTATCCAAATATATAATAAAAATTAATTTGGTAAAATAAATAAATAAATGTGTAAAAGATTTATTAATTTTATATAATTTTATTGTGAGTGGGTAGAAATAATTTTTAAAATTTTAAAATATTTTTTTGACATTTATTTTTGTCAAATTAGTTTATATTTTATAAAATTGACGACTTTGCCCTTGAAATTGAGTAATTGTATATTCAATTGTCCTTATTTGAAATAAAATTCAAAATTCAGTGTCAAATATATTATAATTGAAAAGTTAAGAATCAAAATAAAACAAATTTCAAATTATAAAGACGTTTAATATAATTCACCTTTTTTTTTTCTTTTTTTTTTTTTAACTCATAACGTGATGCATTTTGGTTTGCTTGTAAAATAGCTTTATGAGGTTAAGGTTCTGTTTGATTAGAGCATCTCTAACGGTTCAGTATTTTTTTCACCAAATTTGAGTAAAAAATAGCTTATTTTTTCAATCTGATATCAGTTGCTCCAACGGTGCATCAAAAAGAAGAATCATCTCGTGAGTCAACCGGGTGGTCGAACGGTCGGTCGACCGGTAAAGCAATTTTTTTTTTTTTTTTTACCTTTCTGAATTGTTTAAACCTATCAATTTTTGAACCATTTGCTGAAGCTGGTCAACCGGTTGGTCAACCGGGTGGTCGACCAGGGGTTCGACCAGGTGGACAACCAGGTGGTTGACCACCATGTGTAAAATTTTGACAAATTTCTGCTTTAACGGCTATGTGCAGTGTATTGGTGAAAGGAGCGACATGTTCTCACTTTGATAAATTATTTGCTGAATTCTCATTTTGATACTTGTTTGCTGAAACCATTAGAGCATCAAAAAGTGACTCTTTCATCAAAATTCAAATATGATGTCAAGTTTGATGAAGCATTGAAATAGTCTTACTACTAAAGAAGTCACTTTTAACAATTTAAATTTGTAAAAAAAAAAATATTTTAAAAAATCATGTTGGACAAGTGTCGATTTAGGTGAGAGAAAATTATAAAGTAACTTTTTTTTAAACAAAAGTCACCGTGGTTGATAAGTAAAAAATAAACATTTTTTTTTAAAATTGTGTATCAAAACCGGTAATTTCAACACAATTATGTGCAAGTTTGAACATCTCTCAAATTTAAATTTAAATTTAATCATTATGTTTGAACTAATGAAATCCATTACATATTTCATTTTAAAGACTTGAATAATTTATATTGTAAAGACTTTCATATATATCATTCATAAAAAAAAAAAAAAAAAAACTATTGTTCATTTATTTTAAAACAAACATGATAAAATGAGAATATTATAATTATCGGATTGGTCTAATTTTTTTATAGATAATATACACTGATCATCGAAATGATACCTGTAAATTCAAATTTAAACTTGAGATAAACACATTGACATTAACAATACTAAGGCTTCATTTGTTTGGAAAGAAAAATATGATAGAAAATGAAAATGGTAGAAAGTGAAGTGAAAAAAAGGAAAAATAAATAACAATTTATTTTCTTGCACGCATTTGGATAGATGAAAATTTTTGTAAGAAAATGATGGGAAAAAAAAAAATCCCTAAGAGTGGTGGAGAGAAACATGGATAAAAAAGAAAGATTTGTGGGAAAAAAATAAATTTAAAAAATTGTTAGCTTAACTAATAAGCTAATTTGAGTTGTATATGAAACTTTAGTTTCAATTATTTTCTAGGACTCTCTATCTAAACAAACATATACAAGATTATATTCTTATTTTTTCTTTTTCTTCCACTTTTCTGTATTATTTATCTAATCAAACTAAGCCTAAAGGAAAATTCATGCTATATATTTAGATTTCATGTGCTAAAATCTGACATGACCACACACGATCAATAAGATATTTTTCTCCTAGAAATCTGGGAATGAAATTGATCTTCTGCATGAATCCGCCGAGAATCTACAAGACAAATAATTATCACTACTTCATCCAGTCTTTACCAAACAGACACTCTGATGCGAAAGTTAACAACTTTCTTTCTTTAGAGAATACTCAATACCATAAATACTAAAAGCTATAATCAATTATTAAAATATGCATAATTTGTCATTTGTATCTCAGCTCGTGAGGGCGTACCCTTTATGTATGAGTGTCCTTCAGTTTCTTTTTCCATTTAATAAGTGCCTAACAATTATCCTTTATCTAACATTTATCTACCTAATTGGGTTGGGTTTATTCTTACTAAGAGTTCCATTCATATCCAACTTAAGATGCGAATTCATGTGATCCCACTAAAAAATACATATTCACAAGACTCATTCACACCATATAAAAAATAAAAAATAATAAATTGCAAATTACTTTCAATAGATTGATAGATTATCAACAAATAAAAATACTTGAATTATACAAAGATTAAATGATCAATTCATATAATGATACATTAAAATTACGATGAGTATGTATCCCATTAAACTACAAGGACTGTGCGGACCGATTTCCGCAATAGAGTAAGATGGAACTTTGTGGACGAACCCTGGTGCACCGATGGTGGAGGCCTGCACAAGGAACAAATAGTTAGGCTGCCCGACCAGGGGTTGGTCGGAAACCCCTCCGACGGTCGAGTCAGTACCGGAGTTTGGTAGAGACAAGATAGAGAAGACCAGTGTGTTTCTAGAGTTAAGAGCTCACCTCTTTCAAGGAGAGTAAGGTTACCTTTTATAAAGATCGTATGACTTATTCATCAAGCTCCCTCATTCTACGCCTGGTCTTCAGCCGTGATTGTAGCATATCCCTTAATAGAGGGGAGCAAGATCCGTCATTCGCGGACACCATGTGCGCTTTACTTTACAGGGTATTGATTGATCTGTTAGCACTCATGTTGTCGTTGAGTGGGAGCCTTGGATCCCATGTTATGGACTTACCCACTTCGGAGTGGGGAGTGGTGTTTAGGGCCAGGCCCATGGTCTTCCCCTCTTCGGAGTGGGGAGTGGGCCAAGACTAATCCGTTAACTCGGCCCATCATAGAGCGGAGAGAGAGAGAGAGCCCACTTCATAGTAGGGACCTTCGTCAGTACGGAGTAGGGACCTTTGTCCAGTCTAGTAGGGACCTTCGTCCAGTCTAGTAGGGACCTTCGTCCAATCCAACAAGGTTCCATACAAATAGGCTTGAGTATGGAGTAGGGACCTTCGTCCAGTCCAGTAGGGACCTTCGTCCAATCCAACAAGGTTCCATACAAATAGGCTTGAGTACGGAGTAGGGAACTTCATCCAGTCCAGTAGCGACCTTCGTCCAGTCTAGTAAGGACCTTCGTCCAATCCAACAAGGCTCCATACAAATAGGCTTGAATAATTGTGCCCCCTTCATTTGCCCCCTGGCTTGCACTAAAAATTATTGAGTGGAAGCCATTATTTGTATCTCAGTCCAATTTGCTCAAACTTTACGTCAGCCTTAGAAATGTCTAGTTGGATTCGGCCGAGTATTTCGTTGTTCGGCTTTTACTTGATTCGGTCAAGCTTAACTCATCGTAGAGCGTAACTCGGCTCTTCGTTGAGCGCGAGTTGTTACCATGGACCATGCTTTCAAGTAACGATACTTGGCACAAATTCCACCAAGCTATACCACTTGGCGCCTTACTCCAACCGAAGGGTCGAGTTTGTAGGCTAGGGTGTAGGTTAAGACCTGTAACCCGTTCTTGCTCAATTGTCGAGCGAAAATATGTACGACACATATGAAAAAGAACACAATTCATAGGGAAAAGGTAATTTCAATAATACTTAGAGAATTTCGATTACATTCAAAAGCTGCTTAGATCATTACATCACTGATAGTATTTCTTCAAGTTGGCAACATTCCAAGGACGAGGAATGGACTTGCCTGCTAGGTCAGTCAGGTAGTAAGCTCCGTTGCCTAAGGCAGAGGTAACTCTGTAAGGCCCTTCCCAGTTAGGGCCGAGCTTCCCTTCACCGTGTGGTCGTGGGTTCGTTTCCTACAGACGGCGCCAAATGTGCGGACCGATTTCCGCAATAGAGTAAGATGGAACTTTGTGGACGAACCCTGGTGCACCGATGGTGGAGGCCTGGACAAGGAACAAATAGTTAGGCTGCCCGACCGGGGGTTGGTCGGAAACCCCTCCGACGGTCGAGTCAGTACCGGAGTTTGGTAGAGACAAGATAGAGAAGACCAGTGTGTTTCTAGAGTTAAGAGCTCGCCACTTTCAAGAAGAGTAAGGTTACCTTTTATAAAGATCGTATGACTTATACATCAAGCTCCCTCATTCTACGCCTGGTCTTCAGCCGTGATTGTAGCACATCCCTTAATAGAGGGGAGCAAGATCCGTCATTCGCGGACACCATGTGCGCTTTACTTTACAGGGTATTGATTGATCTGTTAGCACTCATGTTGTCGTTGAGTGGGAGCCTTGGATCCCATGTTATGGACTTACCCACTTCGGAGTGGGGAGTGGTGTTTAGGTCCAGGCCCATGGTCTTCCCCTCTTCGGAGTGGGGAGTGGGCCAAGACTAATCCCTTAACTCGACCCATCATAGAGCGGAGAGAGAGAGAGCCCACTTCAGAGTAGGGACCTTCGTCAGTACGGAGTAGGGACCTTTGTCCAGTCCAGTAGGGACCTTCGTCCAGTCTAGTAGGGACCTTCGTCCAATCCAACAAGGTTCCATACAAATAGGCTTGAGTATGGAGTAGGGACCTTCGTCCAGTCCAGTAGGGACTTCCGTACTCAAGCCTATTTGTATGGAACCTTGTTGGATTGGACGAAGGACCCTACTAGACTGGACGAAGGTCCCTACTGGACTGGACGAAGGTCCCTACTCCGTACTGACGAAGGTCCCCACTCCGTACTCAAGCCTAGTTGTATGGAACCTCGTTGAACTGGACGAAGGTCCCTACTCCGTACTGACGAAGGTCCCTACTCCGTACTCAAGCCTAGTTGTATAGAGCCTTGTTGGACTGGACGAAGGTCCCCACTCCGAAGTGGGCTCTCTCTCTCCACTCTATGATGGGCCGAGCTAAGGGATTAGTCTTGGCCCACTCCTCACTCCGAAGAGGGGAAGACCATGGGCCTGGCCCTAGCACCACTCCCCACTCCGAAGAAGGGAAGACCATGGGCTTGGCCCTAGCACCACTCCCCACTCCCCACTCCGAAGAAGGGAAGACCATGGGCCTGGCCTTAGCACCACTCCCCACTCCGAAGTGGGTAAGTCCATAACATGGGATCCAAGGCTTCCACTCAACGACATCATGAGTGCTAACAGATCAATCAATACCCTGTAAAGTAAAGGGCACATGGTGCCCGCGAATGACGGATCTTGCTCCCCTCTATTAAGGGATGTGCTACAATCACAGCTGAAGACCAGGCGGAGAACGAGGGAGCTTGATGAATAAGTCATACGATTCTTATAAAAGGTAACCTAGACTCTCCTTGAAAGAGGGGAGCTCTTAACTCTAGAAACACACGGGTCTTCTCTATCTTGTCTCTACCAAACTCCGGTACTGACTCGACCGTCGAAGGGGTTTCCGACCAACCCCCGGTCGGGCAGCCTAACTATTTGTTCCTTGTGCAGGCCTCGACCATCGGTGCACCAGGATTCATCCACAAAGTTCCATCTTACTCTATTGCGGAAATCGGTCCGCACATTTGGCGCCGTCTGTGGGAATCGTTCTCTGATTGCTTTGTGACGAACTCCGACGATGGATGTTGAAGGAACCTCGCAACCAGGGATTGGAGAGAAGACTCCAGGAACGGAGAGAACCAAAGATAAGGGTCTGGCCTTCCCTACCGGGAACGACAACTAGATGGACCACGACAGTCCGACCCTCCATACGGCGGAGCGACGTCATGTCGTCACCTATCGATCATCTCAACGGCTATTTGTTGAGAAGGACCACCGTGATCGTGTTATCGACTCGATGATTCTGGAGATTGAGGAGCTACGTGTTCAACAGAGGAAGCAGATGGTACCTCAGGGGGAGCCAAGGAAGTCCGGAGGGGGATCGTCGCAGCAACAGAGGCATGCTTCTTCGCCACCCCCACGACGTGATTGATCTAACTACAGTCCTGCTCGTGGTGAGCGTAGCCGGCTGATTCCGGTACGCAGTGAGGGAGCCAGTAGTAGGACAGAGAATCCCTGAGAAGACTCTCGTAAGAGACAAAAGTCCATTAGTCATTATTCTGCAATCTCTCCTCCTCCGCGCCGTCGTGACGAGCGACCGCGTGACTTGAGGGCATGGTTGAATAACAACCAATGGGATGATCGACGGTCGAACAAAGTAGCAGAACGGCGATTAGAAAGGGAAAAGGAGCATCTAGATCGGTCCGTTCATCAGATAGAGCGTCGTGCTCTGGACCGACTAGTCTCTTCCCCCCTTTTGCACTGAGATTGAAGCGGTGGAAGCTCCTCATAAGTACAGTCCACCAAAGTTCATCCTCTATGATGGGAAGTCAGACCCCTTGACTCATATCAGCCATTACCCCCAAATGATGTCACTTTGGAATCAGAACAATGCGTTCATGTGTAAGGTTTTTGCCTCTAGCCTTGGTGAGCATGGCCTCCGGTGGTATGACAAGCTTCCTCCTCAATCAATCTATGATTGGGCTCAGCTCTCCGAAGCCTTCGTCGCACGGTTTGTTTCTAATAGCCGAATCCCGAAGGGATTGGATACCTTGTTCAATACTCGGAAGGATAAAAAGGAGTCTTTGCGCGAATATGCTCGGCGATATTGGGAGGCATATGGCGATTTGGAAGAAGATGTTTGTAGTGAGCCGTTGGCAGTTCTATACTTCAAACAAGGCCTCCCCCCTTCACATAAGCTCAGGCAGTCATTGACGAAACGACCCGCCTCTGACTTGAAAGAGCTGAGGGCTCGAATAGAGGAGCGAGCCCGTGTGGAAGATGACACAGCCTCTATACAAGTGTCAGTTGCAGATGAGGGAGTTAAGGACTCTTGGCAACATAGAGCCGAACAGCCTAGGAGGGAGGACCAAAGAAAGAGGTATGGCCAAAATAAGCAACCAACCATGCAAACCGAAGAAGAAAGGAGTAGATCCTACGAAGCCATAACCACTGTGTTCACGGAGCCGATCTACAGGCTCTTGGAAAAAATCAAGGGAGAACCCTACTTCGTTTGGCCTCCTAAGATGATGGGGGACCCTGCTCGGCACAACCAGGAGTGGCGGTGCACCTACCATCGTGAGAAAGGGCATAAGACACAGAACTGCAGAGACCTTAAGAGGCATCTCGAAGACTTGGTTACTGCCGGCCATCTCCAGCAATGGATCGATGTGGAAAAGACAAGGGCAAAATAGGGACAACTCCCAATCCCTCTACCAGAGGACCAAGCTCCAAGGCTAGTGATAAACGTTATCCATGGGATGACCAACCCCCAAAGAGAGAATGCCCTTCGTGGCGAGATTCAGAGAGCCACGCACTTGCAACAAGTCATGTCAGTAGGACCATTGTTCAAGAAGTCTAGAACGGAAGCAAAGCCCTCTCAATTCAACATTGTGTTCTCTGAGAAAGATCTAGAAGGGATCCAACATCCTCACACTGATGCCCTGATCATCACCGTCGGTGTGGGGAACAAATTTGATGTGAAACGGGTCCTAATTAATCAAGGGAGCGCCGCTGACATTATATATTATGACCTTTTCAAAAAGCTAGGTCTTGATGAGCAACACTTAATCCCTGCAGTCTCCCCTTTGGTCGGCTTCAATGGACAGACAGAGTGGCCGCTAGGCCGGATTACCTTGTCCGTCACAGCAAAGTCCAAAGTGGTCCCTGTCGACTTCCTGGTGATCAATACTTCATCTCCTTACAATGCAATACTTGGTCGACCTTGGATTCATACAATGGAGGCAGTGCCATCCACTTACCACCAGGTAGTCCATTTCCCAACAAAGAGTGGGGTGGAGGAGATCAAGGGTGACCAAGTAGCGGCAAAGCACTGCTTCATCGCCGCCATGAAGTCTAAACAAGCATGTAAGGAAGTCCAGATGGTCGAACTGCCTGATCAGCCTGTACTGGAAGATGTTGGTAGAGAGCCAACAGAGAAGATGGTGGAGGACCTCGAAACGATCCTGGTGGGCGGAGGAGATCCAGACAAGTTCTTTCTACTCGGCACTTCGCTTCTCGCTGGAGAGAATGAGCAGTTGCTAACTCTCCTCCGCAAGAATATAGAAGTATTTGCTTGGTCTGCTTACGAGACTCCTGGGTTGGACCCAACCTTTGCATGTCACCAACTCAATGTCTAACCGGCAGCTCGGCTTGTAGTCCAAAAGAGCAGACTATCATCCGCAGAACATACAGAAGCGGTCATCCAAGAGGTAAACAAGCTTCTAGTGGCAGGGGTCATACGAGAGGTACAATATCCGAAATGGTTGTCCAACACTGTCGTGGTGAAGAAAAAGAATGGAAAATGGAGGGTGTGCGTCAACTTCACCAGCCTCAACAAAGCTTGTCCTAAGGACAGCTTTCCTCTTCCACGGATAGACCAACTAGTAGATGCAACTGCCGGACATGAACGAATGAGCTTCCTAGATGCCTACAGTGGCTATCATCAAATCCCCCTGTTTGCCCTGACCAGGAGAAGACAGCATTCATTAGCCCAAGGGGCACCTACTGCTACAAAGTGATGCCCTTCGGCCTGAAGAACGCCGGTGCGACCTATCAACGGATGGTCACTAAAATGTTCAAGAACCAACTAGGCAAGACTATGGAGGCCTATATAGATGACATGGTGGTCAAAAGTAAATTGGCCGAACATCATCTGAGAGACTTGGAGGAAGTGTTCCAAATCCTGAAGACCCACAAGCTTCGCTTGAACGCCTCGAAATGTGCATTCGGGGTCGATTCAGGGAAGTTCTTGGGATATATGGTGACCAGGCAAGGTATTGAAGTCAATCCCGACCAGATCAAAGCCCTCCAAGACATCGAGGCACCTACAAAGGCTAGGGAACTCCAAAAGCTCGCTGGTATGGCTGCAGCATTGAATCGTTTCATTAGTCGGTCCTCCGATCGAATGAGACCCTTCTTCCAACTAATAAGGAAGAAAGCAGACTTCAAATAGAGTGACCAGTGCTCCGAAGCACTCGCAGAATTGAAAAATTATCTTTCTTCCCCTCCCCTTTTGTCTACTCCAGTCCCCAACGAAGAGCTCTTTCTTTACTTGGCTGTCCCCGATCACGCTGTTAGTGCAGTCTTGATTAGAGAGGAAGGGAAAGAACAAAAGCCAGTATACTACGTTAGCAAAACCCTCTTGGATGCCGAAACCAGATACCTACCTCTAGAGAAGCTGGCATACGCCCTACTGATAGCTTCTAGGAAGCTTGCTCACTACTTCCAAGGACACACTATCAATGTCCTCACAGAGTACCCTCTAAAGTTTGTGTTCAGCCGAGCTGATTTCTCGGGCCGGACAGCGAAGTGGGCAGTAGAATTAGGGGAGTTTGATATTAAATTCCAACCACGGATTGCTATCAAAGCTCAAGTGTTAGCAGACTTCTTAGCTGAGTTCACTCCAGGACCGACCGGCCCCTCTGAAGGGAGCTCGGCCTTAGCAACTGAAATAAACAACACTCATCAAACCCCCACTGAGGCATGGAAACTTTTCATTGGAGACATTTGGCAGTTGTTCGTTGATGGATCCTCCAACCAAAAGGGTTCTGGATCGGGAATGGTCCTTATTTCACCAGAGGGGTTTATTTGGGAGCAAGCTATCAAACTGGGATGGAAGGCTTCCAACAACGAAGCAGAGTACGAGGCTCTACTAGCTGGTCTCCGTAGCGCAGAACACTTTAATGTAGAGGAGTTGCTCGTTTATAGCGACTTCCAACTTGTGGTGAACCAATTGACTGGACTATACGAAACTCGCGACGACCGGATGACATCCTATGCAGAACAAGCCAAGCACCTGATCCGCAAATTTCAAGCTATTAGGGTTGTGAAAATTGGCCGTGACAGAAATAGCCACGCCGATGCCTTAGCCTATCTTGGCTCTTCGGTGGACTCAAAAAATGGTCGCAAGATATGGGTCAAATTTGTTCCTCAACCGACTATCGATCCACCTAGCTCGGTCCTTTGTACTGACCTTGGTCCGAGCTGGATGGATCCTCTCCTTGCCTTCTTAAAAAATGGCGCTCTTCTAGATGACAAGAAAGAAGCACATAAAACAAGGCACCGAGCTGCGCGATTTTGGGTCTCACCTGCGGGCAGGCTCTACAAAAAGTCTTACCTCGGTCCGTATCTTCTTTGTGTTCACCCCAATCTTGTGGAGAACTTTCTTTATGAAATCCACGAGGGGATCTGTGGCAGTCACACTGGAGGTCGGTCCTTGGCACACCGAGCCCTCACTCATGGGTACTGGTGGCCGCGTATGCAGAAAGATGCCCAACAGTATGTCCAGAAATGCGACAAGTGCCAAAGGTTTGCCCTACTCATTCATCAACCAGCCAAGAACCTAACTCCCCTCACCAGTCCATGGCCATTTGCACAATGAGGTCTGGACATCGTTGGACCTCTAGCAAGAGGTACTGCTAAAAAAAGGTTCTTCGTTGCTGCCACTAACTATTTCACTAAGTGGGTGGAGATTGAAGCCTTAGCAAGCATAAAAGAAGCTGACATGAAAAGGTTTGTTTGGAGGAACGTCATTACTCGGTTCGGCATCCCAAGGGCCTTACTATCTGACAACGGCACCCAGTTCGATGGGAAGGTATTCAGGAAGTTCTGTTCTGACTTAAAAATTGAGTTCCGAAATTCTACTCCAGTCTACCCTCAAGGCAACGGTCAAGCTGAAGCGTCTAACAAGACGGTCATCAATGGGATAAAGAAGCGGCTGGAGAAGGCCAAAGGCAAATGGGTAGAAGAACTGCCAACGTTCTGTGGGTGTATAGAACAACACCACGGCGATCGACAGGGGAGACGCCTTACTCTCTCACTTATGGGATGGAGGCCATCATCCCCTTGGAGGTCGGCCTTCCCACTATTCGGTCTGAAATCTTTGAACCAACAAACAATGATGAGGCCATCGCCCAAGCTCTTGACCTGACAGAGGAGCGCAGAGAAGCCGTGCTCATTCGTCTGGCAGCATACCAGCAACAACTTACTAGAAGTTTCAATAAAAATGTGCTAATTCGCCAATTTCTACCTGGAGATCTGGTGCTAAGAAAGGTCATGGATCATAAGAAGGTCCCTGGTGAAGGGAAGCTCGGCCCTAACTAGGAAGGGCCTTACAGAGTTACCTCTGCCTTAGGCAACGGAGCTTACTACCTGACTGACCTAGCAGGCAAGTCCATTCCTCGTCCTTGGAATGTTGCCAACTTGAAGAAATACTATCAGTGATGTAATGATCTAAGCAGCTTTTGAATGTAATCGAAATTCTCAAAGTATTATTGAAATCACCTTTTCCCTATGAATTGTGTTCTTTTTCATATGTGTCATACATATTTTCGCTCGACAATTGAGCAAGAACGGGTTACAGGTCTTAACCTACACCCTAGCCTACAAACTCGACCCTTCGGTTGGAGTAAGGCGCCAAGTGGTATAGCTTGGTGGAATTTGTGCCAAGTATCGTTACTTGAAAGCATGGTCCATGGTAACAACTCGCGCTCAACGAAGAGCCGAGTTACGCTCTACGATGAGTTAAGCTTGACCGAATGAAGTAAAAGCCGAACAACGAAATACTCGGCCGAATCCAACTAGACATTTCTAAGGCTGACGTAAAGTTTGAGCAAATTGGACTAAGGTACAAATAATGGCTTGCACAAATGTGTGGAGCAATTTCCGCAATAGAGTAAGATGGAACTTTGTGGACGAACCCTGGTGCACCGATGGTGGAGGCCTGCACAAGGAACAAATAGTTAGGCTGCCCGACCGGGGGTTGGTCGGAAACCCCTCCGACGGTCGAGTTAGTACCGGAGTTTGGTAGAGACAAGATAGAGAAGACCAGTGTGTTTCTAGAGTTAAGAGCTCGCCTCTTTCAAGGAGAGTAAGGTTACCTTTTATAAAGATCGTATGACTTATTCATCAAGCTCCCTCATTCTACGCCTGGTCTTCAGCCGTGATTGTAGCACATCCCTTAATAGAGGGGAGCAAGATCCGTCATTCGCAGACACCATGTGCACTTTACTTTACAGGGTATTGATTGATCTGTTAGCACTCATGTTGTCGTTGAGTGGGAGCCTTGGATCCCGAGTTAAGGGATTAGTCTTGGCCCACTGCCCACTCCGAAGAGGGGAAGACCATGGGCCTGGCCCTAAACACCACTCCCCGAACCCTGGTGCACCGATGGTGGAGGACCTCGAAACGATCCTGGTGGGCGGAGGAGATCTAGACAAGTTCTTTCTACTCGGCACTTCGCTTCTCGCCGGAGAAAAGGAGCAGTTGCTAACTCTCCTCCGCAAGAATATAGAAGTATTTGCTTGGTCTGCTTACGAGACTCCTGGGTTGGACCCAACCTTTGCATGTCACCAACTCAATGTCCAACCGGCAGCTCGGCCCGTAGTCCAAAAGAGCAGACTATCATCCGCAGAACATACAGAAGCGGTCATCCAAGAGGTAAACAAGCTTCAAGTGGCAGGGGTCATACGAGAGGTATAATATCCGAAATGGTTGTCCAACACTGCCGTGGTGAAGAAAAAGAATGGAAAATAGAGGGTGTGCGTCGACTTCACCAGCCTCAACAAAGCTTGTCCTAAGGACAGCTTTCCTCTCCCACGGATAGACCAACTAGTAGATGCAACTGCCGGACATGAACGGATGAGCTTCCTAGATGCCTACAGTGGCAATCATCAAATCCGCCTGTTTGGCCCTGACCAGGAGAAGACAGCATTCATTAGCCCAAGGGGCACCTACTGCTACAAAGTGATGCCCTTCGGCCTGAAGAACGCCGGTGCGACCTATCAACGGATGGTCACTAAAATGTTCAAGAACCAACTAGGCAAGACTATGGAGGCCTATATAGATGACATGGTGGTCAAAAGTAAATTGGCCGAACATCATCTGAGAGACTTGGAGGAAGTGTTCCAAATCCTGAAGACCCACAAGCTTCGCTTGAACGTCTCGAAATGTGCATTCGGGGTCGGTTCAGGGAAGTTCTTGGGATATATGGTGACCAGGCAAGGTATTGAAGTCAATCCCGACCAGATCAAAGCCCTCCAAGACATCGAGGCACCTACAAAGGCTAGGGAACTCCAAAAGCTCGCTGGTATGGCTGCAGCATTGAATCGTTTCATTAGTCGGTCCTCCGATCGAATGAGACCCTTCTTCCAACTAATAAGGAAGAAAGCAGACTTCAAATAGAGTGACCAGTGCTCCGAAGCACTCGCAGAATTGAAAAATTATCTTTCTTCCCCTCCCCTTTTGTCTACTCCAGTCACCAACGAAGAGCTCTTTCTTTACTTGGCTGTCCCCGATCACGCTGTGAGTGCAGTCTTGATTAGAGAGGAAGGGAAAGAACAAAAGCCAGTATACTACGTTAGCAAAACCCTCTTGGATGCCGAAACCAGATACCTACCTCTAGAGAAGCTGGCATACGCCCTACTGATAGCTTCTAGGAAGCTTGCTCACTACTTCCAAGGACACACTATCAATGTCCTCACAGAGTACCCTCTAAAGTCTGTGTTCAGCCGAGCGGATTTCTCGGGTCGGACAGCGAAGTGGGCAGTAGAATTAGGGGAGTTTGATATTAAATTCCAACCACGGATTGCTATCAAAGCTCAAGTGTTAGCAGACTTCGTAGCTGAGTTCACTCCAGGACCGACCGGCCCCTCCAAAGGGAGCTCGGCCTTAGCAACTGAAATCCACAACACTCATCAAACCCCCGCTGAGGCATGGAAACTTTTCATTGGAGACATTTGGCAGTTGTTCGTTGATGGATCCTCCAACCAAAAGGGTTCTGGAGCGGGAATGGTCCTTATTTCACCAGAGGGGTTTATTTGGGAGCAAGCTGTCAGACTGGGATGGAAGGCTTCCAACAACGAAGCAGAGTACGAGGCTCTGCTAGCTGGTCTGCGTAGCGCAGAACACTTTAATGCAGAGGAGTTGCTCGTTTATAGCGACTTCCAACTTGTGGTGAACCAATTGACTGGACTATACGAAACTCGCGACGACCGGATGACATCCTATGCAGAACAAGCCAAGCACCTGATCCGCAAATTTCAAGCTATCAGGGTTGTGAAAATTGGCCGTGACAGAAATAGCCATGCCGATGCCTTAGCCTGTCTTGGCTTTTCGGTGGACTCAAAAACGGACGACGCGTCGCGACGAGTGGTGTTGGCCCCCCCCCGCGCGCCCGCGCGCGGTCGGCCCAAAAGCGAGTCCCCCGCGACGGACGACGCGTCGCGACGAGTGGGGTTGGCCCCCCGCGCGCGGTCGGCCCAAAAGGGGGCACAATTATTCAAGCCTATTTGTATGGAACCTTGTTGGATTGGACGAAGGTCCTTACTAGATTGGACGAAGGTCCCTACTGGACTGGATGAAGGTCCCTACTCCGTACTCAAGCCTATTTGTATGGAACCTTGTTGGATTGGACGAAGGTCCCTACTGGATTGGACGAAGGTCCCTACTCCATACTCAAGCCTATTTGTATGGAACCTTGTTGGATTGGACGAAGGTCCCTACTAGACTGGACGAAGGTCCCTACTGGACTAGACAAAGGTCCCTACTCCGTACTGACGAAGGTCCCTACTCTGAAGTGGGCTCTCTCTCTCTCTCCGCTCTATGATGGGCCGAGTTAAGGGATTAGTCTTGGCCCACTCCCCACTCCAAAGAGGGAAAGACCATGGGCCTGGCCCTAAACACCACTCCCCACTCCGAAGTGGGTAAGTCCATAACATGGGATCCAAGGCTCCCACTCAACGACAACATGAGTGCTAACAGATCAATCAATACCCTGTAAAGTAAAGCGCACATGGTGTCCGCGAATGACGGATCTTGCTCCCCTCTATTAAGGGATGTGCTACAATCACGGCTGAAGACCAGGCGTAGAATGAGGGAGCTTGATGAATAAGTCATATGATCTTTATAAAAGGTAACCTTACTCTCCTTGAAAGGGGCGAGCTCTTAACTCTAGAAACACACTGGTCTTCTCTATCTTGTCTCTACCAAACTCCGGTACTGACTCGACCGTCGGAGGGGTTTCCGACCAACCCCCGGTCGGGCAGCCTAACTATTTGTTCCTTGTGCAGGCCTCCACCATCGGTGCACCAGGGTTCGTCCACAAAGTTCCATCTTACGCTATTGCGGAAATCGGTCCGCACATTTGGCGCCGTCTGTGGGAATCGTTCTCTGATTGCTTTGTGACGAACTCCGACGATGGATGTTGAAGGAACCTCGCAACCAGGGATTGGAGAGAAGACTCCAGGAACGGAGAGAACCAAAGATAAGGGTCTGGCCTTCCCTACCGGGAACGACAACCAGATGGACCACGACAGTCCGACCCTCCATACGGCGAAGCGACGTCATGTCGTCGCCTATCGATCATCTCAACGGCTATTTGTTGAGAAGGACCACCGTGATCGTGTTATCGACTCGATGAGTCTGGAGATTGAGGAGCTACGTGCTCAACTGAGGAAGCAGATGGTACCTCAGGGGGAGCCAAGGAAGTCCGGAGGAGGACCGTCGCAGCAACGGAGGCATGCTTCTCCGCCACCCCCACGACGTGATCGATCTAACTACAGTCTTGCTCGTGGTAAGCGTAGCCGGCTGATTCCGGTACGCAGTGAGGGAGCCAGTAGTAGGACAGAGAATCCCCGAGAAGACTCTCGTAAGAGACAAAAGTCCATTAGTCATTATTCAGCAATCTCTCCTCCTCCGCGCCGTCGTGACGAGCGACCCCGTGACTTGAGGGCATGGTTGAATGACAACCAAAGGGATGATTGACGGTCGAACAAAGTAGCAGAACGGCGATTAGAAAGGGAAAAGGAGCGTCTAGATCGGTCTGTTCATCAGATAGAGCGTCGTGCTCTGGACCGACTAGTCTCTTCCCCCCTTTTGCACTGAGATTGAAGCGGTGGAAGCTCCTCATAAGTAAAGTCCACCAAAGTTCATCCTCTATGATGGGAAGTCAGACCCCTTGACTCATATCAGCCATTACAGCCAAATGATGTTACTTTGGAATCAGAACGATGCGTTCATGTGCAAGGTTTTTGCCTCTAGCCTTGGTGAGCATGGCCTCCGGTGGTATGACAAGCTTCCTCCTCAATCAATCTATGATTGGGCTCAGCTCTCCGAAGCCTTCGTCGCATGGTTTGTTTCTAATAGCCGAATCCCGAAGGGATTGGATACCTTGTTCAATACTCGGAAGGATAAAAAGGAGTCTTTGCGCGAATATGCTCGGCGATATTGGGAGGCATATGGCGATTTGGAAGAAGATGTTTGTAATGAGCCGTTGGCAGTTCTATACTTCAAACAAGGCCTCCCCCCTTCACATAAGCTCAGGCAGTCATTGACGAAACGACCCGCCTCTGACTTGAAAGAGCTGAGGGCTTGAATAGAGGAGCGAGCCCGTGTGGAAGATGACACAGCCTCTATACAAGTGTCAGTTGCAGATGAGGGAGTTAAGGACTCTTGGCAACATAGAGCCGAACAGCCTAGGAGGGAGGACCAAAGAAAGAGGTATGGCCAAAATAAGCAACCAACCATGCAAACCGAAGAAGAAAGGAGTAGATCCTACGAAGCCATAACCACTGTGTTCACGGAGCCGATCTACAGGCTCTTGGAAAAAATCAAGGGAGAACCCTACTTCGTTTGGCCTCCTAAGATGATGGGGGACCCTGCTCAGCGCAACCAGGAGTGGCGGTGCACCTACCATCGTGAGAAAGGGCATAAGACACAGAACTGCAGAGACCTTAAGAGGCATCTCGAAGACTTGGTTACTGCCGGCCATCTCCAGCAATGGATCGATGTGGAAAAGACAAGGGCAAAATAGGGACAACTCCCAATCCCTCTACCAGAGGACCAAGCTCCAAGGCTAGTGATAAACGTTATCCATGGGATGACAGACCCCCAAAGAGAGAGTGCCCTTCGTGGCGAGATTCAGAGAGCCACGCACTTGCAACAAGTCATGTCAGTAGGACCATTGTTCAAGAAGTCTAGAACGGAAGCAAAGCCCTCTCAATTCAACATTGTGTTCTCTGAGAAAGATCTAGAAGGGATCCAACATCCTCACACTGATGCCCTGATCATCACCGTCGGTGTGGCGAACAAATTTGATGTAAAACGGGTCCTAATTGATCAAGGGTGCGCCGCTGACATTATATATTATGACCTTTTCAAGAAGCTAGGTCTTGATGAGCAACACTTAATCCCTGCAGTCTCCCCTTTGGTCGGCTTCAATGGACAGACAGAGTGGCCGCTAGGCCGGATTACCTTGTCCGTCACAGCAAAGTCCAAAGTGGTCCCTGTCGACTTCCTGGTGATCAATACTTCATCTCCTTACAATGCAATACTTGGTCGACCTTGGATTCATACAATGGAGGCAGTGCCATCCACTTACCACCAGGTAGTCCGTTTCCCAACAAAGAGTGGGGTGGAGGAGATCAAGGGTGACCAAGTAGCGGCAAAGCACTGCTTCATCGCCGCCATGAAGTCTAAACAAGCATGTAAGGAAGTCCAGATGGTCGAACTGCCTGATCAGCCTGTACTGGAAGATGTTGGTAGAGTGCCAACAGAGAAGATGGTGGAGGACCTCGAAACGATCCTGGTGGGCGGAGGAGATCCAGACAAGTTCTTTCTACTCGGCACTTCGCTTCTCGCCGGAGAGAAGGAGCAGTTGCTAACTCTCCTCCGTAAGAATATAGAAGTATTTGCTTGGTCTGCTTACGAGACTCCTGGGTTGGACCCAACCTTTGCATGTCACCAACTCAATGTCTAACCGGCAGCTCGGCCCGTAGTCCAAAAGAGCAGACTATCATCCACAGAACATACAGAAGCGGTCATCCAAGAGGTAAACAAGCTTCTAGTGGCAGGGGTCATACGAGAGGTACAATATCCGAAATGGTTGTCCAACACTGTCGTGGTGAAGAAAAAGGATGGAAAATGGAGGGTGCGCGTCGACTTCACCAGCCTCAACAAAGCTTGTCCTAAGGACAGCTTTCCTCTCCCACGGATAGACCAACTAGTAGATGCAACTGTCGGACATGAACGGATGAGCTTCCTAGATGCCTACAGTGGCTATCATCAAATCCCCCTGTTTGGCCCTGACCAGGAGAAGACAGCATTCATTAGCCCAAGGGGCACCTACTGCTACAAAGTGATGCCCTTCGGCCTGAAGAACGCCGGTGCGACCTATCAACGGATGGTCACTAAAATGTTCAAGGACCAACTAGACAAGACTATGGAGGCCTATATAGATGACATGGGGGTCAAAAGTAAATTGGCCGAACATCATCTGAGAGACTTGGAGGAAGTGTTCCAAATCCTGAAGACCCACAAGCTTCGCTTGAACGCCTCGAAATGTGCATTCGGGGTCGGTTCAGGGAAGTTCTTGGGATATATGGTGACCAGACAAGGTATCGAAGTCAATCCTGACCAGATCAAAGCCCTCCAAGACATCGAGGCACCTACAAAGGCTAGGGAACTCCAAAAGCTCGCTGGTATGGCTGCAGCATTGAATCGTTTCATTAGTCGGTCCTCCGATCGAATGAGACCCTTCTTCCAACTCCTAAGGAAGAAAGCAGACTTCAAATGGAGTGACCAGTGCTCCGAAGCACTCGCAGAATTGAAAAAGTATCTTTCTCCCCCTCCCCTTTTGTCTACTCCAGTCCCCAACGAAGAGCTCTTTCTTTACTTGGCTGTCTCCGATCACGCTGTGAGTGCAGTCTTGATTAGAGAGGAAGGGAAAGAACAAAAGCCAGTATACTACGTTAGCAAAACCCTCTTGGATGTCGAAACCAGATACCTACCTCTAGAGAAGCTGGCATACGCCCTACTGATAGCTTCTAGGAAGCTTGCTCACTACTTCCAATGACACACTATCAATGTCCTCACAGAGTACCCTCTAAAGTCTGTGTTCAGCCGAGCTGATTTCTCGGGCCGAACAGCGAAGTGGGCAGTAGAATTAGGGGAGTTTGATATTAAATTCCAACCACGGATTGCTATCAAAGCTCAAGTGTTAGCAGACTTCGTAGCTGAGTTCACTCCAAGACCGACCGGCCCCTCCGAAGGGAGCTCGGCCTTAGCAACTGAAATCCACAACACTCATCAAACCCCCGCTGAGGCATGGAAACTTTTCATTGGAGACATTTGGCAGTTGTTCGTTGATGGATCCTCCAACCAAAAGGGTTCTAGAGCGGGAATGGTCCTTATTTCACCAGAGGGGTTTATTTGGGAGCAAGCTGTCAGACTGGGATGGAAGGCTTCCAACAACGAAGCAGAGTACGAGGCTCTGCTAGCTGGTCTGCGTAGCGCAGAACACTTTAATGCAGAGGAGTTGCTCGTTTATAGCGACTCCCAACTTGTGGTGAACCAATTGACTGGACTATACGAAACTCGCGACGACCGGATGACATCCTATGCAGAACAAGCCAAGCACCTGATCCGCAAATTTCAAGCTATCAGGGTTGTGAAAATTGGCCGTGACAGAAATAGCCACGCCGATGCCTTAGCCTGTCTTGGCTCTTCGGTGGACTCAAAAAATGGTCGCAAGATATGGGTCGAATTTGTTCCTCAACCGACTATCGATCCACCTAGCTCGGTCCTTTGTACTGACCTTGGTCCGAGCTGGATGGATCCTCTCCTTGCCTTCTTAAAAAATGGCGCTCTTCCAGATGACAAGAAAGAAGCACATAAAACAAGGCACCGAGCTGCGCGATTTTGCGTCTCACCTTCGGGCAAGCTCTACAAGAAGTCTTACCTCGGTCCGTATCTTCTTTGTGTTCACCCCAATCTTGTGGAGAACTTTCTTTATGAAATCCACGAGGGGATCTGTGGCAGTCACACTGGAGGTCGGTCCTTGGCACACCGAGCCCTCACTCATGGGTACTGGTGGCCGCGTATGCAGAAAGATGCCCAACAGTATGTCCAGAAATGCGACAAGTGCCAAAGGTTTGCCCCACTCATTCATAAACCAGCCAAGAACCTAACTCCCCTCACCAGTCCATGGCTATTTGCACGATGGGGTCTGGACATCGTTGGACCTCTAGCAAGAGGTACTGCTAACAAAAGGTTCTTCGTTGCTGCCACTGACTATTTCACTAAGTGGGTGGAGATTGAAGCCTTAGCAAGCATAAAAGAAGTTGACATGAAAAGGTTTGTTTGGAGGAACGTCATTACTCGGTTCGGCATCCCAAGGTCCTTACTATCTGACAACGGCACCCAGTTCGATGGGAAGGTTTTCAGGAAGTTTTGTTCTGACTTAAAAATTGAGTTCCGAAATTCTACTCCAGTCTACCCTCAAGGCAACGGTCAAGCTGAAGCGTCTAACAAGACGGTCATCAATGGGATAAAGAAACGGCTGGAGAAGGCCAAAGGCAAATGGGTGAAAGAACTGCCAAACGTTCTGTGGGTGTATAGAACAACACCACGGCGATCGACAGGGGAGACGCCTTACTCTCTCACTTATGGGATGGAGGCCATCATCCCCTTGGAGGTCGGCCTTCCCATTATTCGGTCTGAAATCTTTGAACCAACAAACAATGATGAGGCCATCGCCCAGGCTCTTGACCTGACAGAAGAGCGCAGAGAAGCCACGCTCATTCGTCTGGCAGCATACCAGCAACAATTTACTAGAAGTTTCAATAAAAATGTGCTTATTCGCCAATTTCTACCTGGAGATCTGGTGCTAAGAAAGGTCATGGATCATAAGAAGGTCCCTGGTGAAGGGAAGCTCGGCCCTAACTGGGAAGGGCCTTACAGAGTTACCTCTGCCTTAGGCAACGGAGCTTACTACCTGACTGACCTAGCAGGCAAGTCCATTCCTCGTCCTTAGAATGTTGCCAACTTGAAGAAATACTATCAGTGATGTAATGATCTAAGCAGCTTTTGAATGTAATCGAAATTCTCAAAGTATTATTGAAATCACCTTTTCCCTATGAATTGTGTTCTTTTTCATATGTGTCGTACATATTTTCGCTCGACAATTGAGCAAGAACGGGTTACAGGTCTTAACCTACACCCTGGCCTACAAACTCGACCCTTCGGTTGGAGTAAGGCGCCAAGTGGTATAGCTAGGTGGAATTTGTGCCAAGTATCGTTACTTGAAAGCATGGTCCATGGTAACAACTCGCGCTCAACGAAGAGCCGAGTTACGCTCTACGATGAGTTAAGCTTGACCGAATGAAGTAAAAGCCGAACAACGAAATACTCGGCCGAATCCAACTAGACATTTCTAAGGCTGACGTAAAGTTTGAGCAAATTGGACTGAGGTACAAATAATGGCTTGCACAAATGTGCGGACCGATTTCCGCAATAGAGTAAGATGGAACTTTGTGGACGAACCCTAGTGCACCGATGGTGGAGGCCTGCACAAGGAACAAATAGTTAGGCTGCCCGACTGGGGGTTGGTCGGAAACCCCTCCGACGGTCGAGTTAGTACCGGAGTTTGGTAGAGACAAGATAGAGAAGACCAGTGTGTTTCTAGAGTTAAGAGCTCGCCCCTTTCAAGGAGAGTAAGGTTACCTTTTATAAAGATCGTATGACTTATTCATCAAGCTCCCTCATTCTACGCCTGGCCTTCAGCCGTGATTGTAGCACATCCCTTAATAGAGGGGAGCAAGATCCGTCATTCGCGGACACCATGTGCGCTTTACTTTACAGGGTATTGATTGATCTGTTAGCGCTCATGTTGTCGTTGAGTGGGAGCCTTGGATCCTATGTTATGGACTTACCCACTTCGGAGTGGAGAGTGGTGTTTAGGGCCAGGCCCATGGTCTTCCCCTCTTCAGAGTGGGGAGTGGGCCAAGACTAATCCCTTAACTCGGCCCATCATAGAGCGGAGAGAGAGAGAGCCCACTTCAGAGTAGGGACCTTCGTCAGTACAGAGTAGGGACCTTTGTCCAGTCCAGTAGGGACCTTGGTCCAGTCTAGTAGGGACCTTCGTCCAATCCAACAAGGTTCCATACAAATAGGCTTGAGAATGGAGTAGGGACCTTCGTCCAGTCTAGTAGGGACCTTCGTCCAATCCAACAAGGTTCCATACAAATAGGCTTGAGTACGGAGTAGGGACCTTCGTCCAGTCCAGTAAGGACCTTCGTCCAGTCTAGTAGGGACCTTCGTCCAATCCAACGAGGTTCCATACAAATAGGCTTGAATAATTATGTCCCCTTCATTTGCCCTCTGGCTTGCACTAAAAATTATTGAGTGGAAGGCATTATTTATATTCAGTCCAATCTTGCTCAAACTTTACATTAGCCTTCAAAATTATTTATTTATTTATATATTTATTTTTATTTTTATCTTTATTTTCATTTATATATATGTATTTTTTTAAATATAGTCATCTCAGCCCACTCACAAATTTTGAGTAGACATGTTGTTCTGGCGACCACCTTTTGACTTAGAATTGCCAAATTTGCTAATTTAAATACTTGAATTTGAATAGACTAGCTGGGTGGGCCCCGAAATCCACCAACTTTATTATTGCTTTAATTGTATGGCCTTGTTCATGGCCTTTAACCTATAAACAATTTGAATGAGTATTACCTGGGCCACGTTTCTTGACTTTTGAACATTATTATTAATATTTATATATATATTAAAAAGATTGATCATTACCTTGGTCCCTGAGTAGCTTGGCTTTGATAAAGTTATATTTTTGTCTATCTGTATTGCTGCGTGGCATTTCTTGCTTGGACGGTTTTCATCAATTTCTGGTAAGAGTTCATCCCTGCCAATGCTGCCTTCTCTGAACCAGTCGCAATTCCGTCTTTAGGCATGCAAGAGTTCTCATTCATGTTGGTGCTCAGACTAGGACACACCACTATCGATTTATTCTTGTCAGTCAGCAGACCCTCGGTGGTTGCTAGCCATTCGATTTCACGTATTTGCTTTGTCTGGTTATCAATTGTGGTTTCTTTCTGAGGATATTTCCTCAAGCTCTCCATTGGTCCAATGCCGTTGCCGTGTTTTTGAGTTGGCGATTACTGAAGTCGTTTGCATTGTTTCCGGCGGTGTTTTTTTTTTTTTTTTTGTCCACAACGAGCCATCTCTGACGTGTCAAAACCCAGAAATCTCAAATGCATAAAGAACTACTCATTGATTGTCTGCCGGTGTTCTCAGTTAGTCCACGACTTTCTACTAGTTTTGCTCGTCACCATTGCTTCGACTCTGGCACTGTAAGTTCTTATAATTTGTTGCCTTTTCGTTGCTTTCAATGTGCCTGGTGATAATTTGTTGTTGATTTTGACCTATGCTCCAATAAAGCTACTTTTGGTATTTTTTCAATTCCACGAACCCACACTTTGATTTTTGATTTTTGATTTGTGATATGATGAACCCCTTTTGGCTGTCCGATCATATTAAAACATGTGTCTCTCCTCCATTTTGATTTTGATATTCGCTCCTTGACTTGGATAAATGTGATTCTGATCCTACTTCGATAATTCTCTGTCAACAGGTTGATCTTGCAATTGTGGGTTTTGCGTAACAGATTTTGTCCTTTCTGTGGCCATCCTTGCTTCGCAGCTAGTGGCATTGGTTTGGTATTGTAAGTCACCAAGCTTGTTTTACTTAGTTCCTTCCCTCCTTTTGCACCTTGGTTGCTTGTGGTAACTTTGTTGTTGGACATGCCCCCGTGTTGTTTGGTGGTTTCTTCACTTGTTTCGAACCCCTGATTTTGTCAAATGGGTAAGTTTAGGAATCCAGTGAACACACCGTCTAAACTAGCCCTCTTTCGCAAGAAGTATCATATTCCCGAAGATGTTACACTAGTGTTAGGGGGGTTAAACACACTTCGAACTCCAACTAATGACACTGTGCCTTTTCCTGTAGGTGCCATCGTAGAAGGGGGAGTTCGGTTCCCCTTGGACCTTTTGTGGCTCAAATTCTTCCATTACTTCAAACTCCACCCCATGGAGATAGCCATGAATACTTTTAGGGTTGTAAGTGGCTTCGTAGCCCTTAACAAATTGCTTGGCCTTAATTTAGGAGTATGGGACATACTCCATTGTTACAACCTTTCTCACCACCCAGGTGGCACCTTCTACCTTAGAGTTCGGTCCGATGTCCCCCAAATGATGTTAGACCTTCCTGGTTCTGATAAGCATTCGAAAGATTTCTTCACGGCAGGAGGGAACGTCGAGTATCCTGCCGGTGTAGAGGACCGACCAACGCGAATATGTTGTGAAGGTGGTGGTCCAGGTTAGCTTTTGTCCTTATCGCTTTACTTCCTCACTTTTGGTGTTGACTTTTAATTTTTGTTGTATGACTTCGACAGGTGATTCCCGGACAAGGAGGCGGACTACCAAAGAACATCTTGCCAACCTTGAGATTGCCTTTGCCTACCCCTACCGATCTGTAACAAAACTGCTTAATTACAAGGCCACTTACAAGCACAAGCTCAATGAGAGGAAGGTTCGTGTAATTGACCACTTTAGGAAGTCTCCAGAGAGGTCGTTGGAGCGGCAAGCTTGTGATAACACTGGTGTTTCTACTTCCGCCACTGCTCGGTCATCAAGTGGAACTACGAGTGGGGGCCCTTGTCACGACGACCAAGAAGGCATGACTCGCCGAAAGCTTGACCTTGCAGCTCTTGCTTATGGCACAGATCCTGTTCCTGAAGCAGCTACTATGACCGTTCGGCCGGCTGACCAAAGAGTCTTGGTTCCAAAACAGTCCGTACAGACTTCCAAGGAAGTTCCTTCTCCTACTCCACATAGTACAACACATACTGAAGAACTGAGGGGTTCCAAGAGGAAGAGGAGTAGAGGAAAGGACGTTGTAGAGGGCTCTGACGAGCAAACTTTGGCTGAGGAGTGGCTGCCTCCCTTAGAGTATAAAAGTCGGCCTATCACTGTAGCTAACAGCGTGACAGATTCTCGTGATTTGGCATTCAATCTATCCAAGACATTACTCCTACTCCTGGACATGGTCGAGTGTAATGTAGATTCTGAATCTCTAATCAAAGGATCTATTCAAATGGTGACCACGGTAAGTATTCATCTCCCGATTTGATTGCTTTCTTGTTGTTTTTCAATAAACTTCTCTAAGTGTTTTATTTTGGTTTTTGACAGTTGGCACAGCGGCTTCATGTTCTGGAGCAGCGTCGCCTGAAGCAAGTAACAGACTTCGACCGAACTACACAGTTACTATCTAATGCCGACCTTGCTCTGAAGTCAGCCGAAGTAGAACGGATGAGGGCCGAAGAGGAGGCTGCCTCTGCTAGGGAGTCAGCCCTTGCTAAGGAGAAAGCATTGTTGGAGACTGAGAAAATTGTTATGATGGCTCTGGCTGCCAACAAAGAGATTGAACAGAGAAAAGCTGAAGTAGAGGCCGAGCTAGAGGCAATGAAGGCCAACCAAGCTAAACTTATTGAAGAGGCCATCCAGAAGGGTTGGGATGAGGCTGAAGCAGATTATGCCCAACAAGTGCTGGAGCTGCGGGATAGCTTATTTGCTAAGGGTTGAACAAGGGCCCTTCGTGCTGTTGGAACTGAGGAGACTTCTGCTTTCTTCAAAGACATCCCTGTTCCATCTAAGACTGCTACTACAAGGGCTACTAAAGCAAATGAGACGTTAGTGGCTGAGACTTCGGAGGCCACCCATTCTGTTTCTTCCCTTCGTTTGCCGAGCGTTATTTCTGAATAAGCAAGAGTAGTCTTGTGATGAGGCATGAAAGCCCTTTACTTATTTTCTGCATTTTGTCACTTCTTTTTTTTTTGCCAGTGTTGGAGTTCCACAATTATTCAAGCCTATTTGTATGGAACCTTGTTGGATTGGACGAAGGTCCTTACTAGACTGGACGAAGGTCCCTATTGGACTGGACGAAGGTCCCTACTCCGTACTCAAGCCTATTTGTATGGAACCTTGTTGGATTGGACGAAGGTCCCTACTGGACTGGACGAAGGTCCCTACTCCATACTCAAGCCTATTTGTATGGAACCTTGTTGGATTGGACGAAGGTCCCTACTAGACTGGACGAAGGTCCCTACTCTGAAGTGGGCTCTCTCTCTCTCTCTCCGCTCTATGATGGGCCGAGTTAAGGGATTAGTCTTGGCCCACTCCCCACTCCGAAGAGGGGAAGACCATGGGCCTGGCCCTAAACACCACTCCCCACTCCCCACTCCGAAGTGGGTAAGTCCATAACATGGGATCCAAGGCTCCCACTCAACGACAACATGAGTGCTAACAGATCAATCAATACCCTGTAAAGTAAAGCGCACATGGTGTCCGCGAATGACGGATCTTGCTCCCCTCTATTAAGGGATGTGCTACAATCACGGCTGAAGACCAGGCGTAGAATGAGGGAGCTTGATGAATAAGTCATACGATCTTTATAAAAGGTAACCTTACTCTCCTTGAAAGGGGCGAGCTCTTAACTCTAGAAACACACTGGTCTTCTCTATCTTGTCTCTACCAAACTCCGGTACTGACTCGACCGTCGGAGGGGTTTCCGACCAACCCCTGGTCGGGCAACCTAACTATTTGTTCCTTGTGTAGGCCTCCACCATCGGTGCACCAGGGTTCGTCCACAAAGTTCCATCTTACTCTATTGCGGAAATCGGTCCGCACATTTGGCGCCGTCTGTGGGAATCGTTCTCTGATTGCTTTGTGACGAACTCCGACGATGGATGTTGAAGGAACCTCGCAACCAGGGATTGGAGAGAAGACTCCAGGAACGGAGAGAACCAAAGATAAGGGTCTGGCCTTCCCTACCGGGAATGACAACCAGATGCACCACGACAGTCCGACCCTCCATACGGCGAAGCGACGTCATGTCGTCGCCTATCGATCATCTCAACGGCTATTTGTTGAGAAGGACCACCGTGATCGTGTTATCGACTCGATGAGTCTGGAGATTGAGGAGTTACGTGCTCAACTGAGGAAGCAGATGGTACCTCAGGGTGAGCCAAGGAAGTCCGGAGGAGGACCGTCGCAGCAACGGAGGTATACTCCTCCTCCACCCCCACGACGTGAACGGTCTAACTACGGTCCTGCTCGTGGTGAGCGTAGCCGGCCGATTCCGGTACGCAGTGAGGGAGCCAGTAGTAGGACAGAGAATCCTCGAGAAAACTCTCGCAAGAGACAAAAATCCGTTAGTCGTTATTCAGCAATCTCTCCTCCTCCACGCCGTCGTGACGAGCGACCGCGTGACTTGAAGACATGGTTGAACGACAACCAAGAGGATGACCGACGGTCGAACAAAGTAGCAGAACGGCAATTAGAAAGGGAAAAGAGGCATCTAGATCGGTCCGTTCATCAGATAGAGCGTCGTGCTGTGGACCGACTAGTCTCTTCCCCCCTTTGCACTGAGATTGAAGCGGTGGAAGCTCCTCATAAGTATAGTCCACCAAAGTTCATCCTCTATGATGGGAAGTTAGACCCCCTGACTCATATCATCCATTACCGCCAAATGATGTCACTTTGGAATCAAAACGATGCGTTCATGTGCAAGGTTTTTGCCTCTAGCCTTGGTGAGCATGGCCTCCGGTGGTATGACAAGCTTCCTCCTCAATCAATCTATGATTGGGCTCAGCTCTCCGAAGCCTTCATCGCACGGTTTGTTTCTAATAGCCGAATCCCGAAGGGATTGGATACCTTGTTCAATACTCGGAAGGATAAAAAGGAGTCTTTGCGCGAATACGCTCGGCGATATTGGGAGGCATATGGCGATTTGGAAGAAGATGTTTGTAGTGAGCCGTTGGCAGTTCTATACTTCAAATAAGGCCTCCCTCCTTCACATAAGCTCAGGCAGTCATTGACGAAACGACCCGCCTCTGACTTGAAAGAGCTGAGGGCTCGAATAGAGGAGCGAGCCCGTGTGGAAGATGACACTGCCTCTATACAAGTGTCAGTCGCAGATGAGGGAGTTAAGGACTCTTGGCAACATAGAGCCGAACAGCCTAGGAGGGAGGACCAAAGAAAGAGGTATGGCCAAAATAAGCAACCAACCATGCAAACCGAAGAAGAAAGGAGTAGATCCTACGAAGCCATAACCACTATGTTCACGGAGCCGATCTACAGGCTCTTGGAAAAAATCAAGGGAGAACCCTACTTCGTTTGGCCTCCTAAGATGATGGGGGACCCTGCTCGGCGCAACCAGGAGTGGCGGTGCACCTACCATCGTAAGAAAGGGCAAAAGACACAGAACTGCAGAGACCTTAAGAGGCATCTCGAAGACTTGGTTACTGCCGGCCATCTCCAGCAATGGATCGATGTGGAAAAGACAAGGGCAAAACAGGGACAACTCCCAATCCCTCTACCAGAGGACCAAGCTCCAAGGCTAGTGATAAACGTTATCCATGGGATGACCGATCCCCAAAGGGAGAATGCCCTTCGTGGCGAGATTCAGAGAGCCACGCACTTGCAACAAGTCATGTCAGTAGGACCATTGTTCAAGAAGTCTAGAACGGAAGCAAAGCCCTCTCAATTCAACATTGTGTTCTTTGAGAAAGATCTAAAAGGGATCCAACATCCTCACACTGATACCCTGATCATCACCGTCGGTGTGGCAAACAAATTTGATGTGAAACGGGTCCTAATTGATCAAGGGAGCGCCGCTGACATTATATATTATGACCTTTTCAAAAAGCTAGGTCTTGATGAGCAACACTTAATCCCTGCAGTCTCCCATTTGGTCGGCTTCAATGGACAAACAGAGTGGCCGCTAGGCCGGATTACCTTGTCCGTCACAGCAAAGTCCAAAGTGGTCCCTGTCGACTTCCTGGTGATCAATACTTCATCTCCTTACAATGCAATACTTGGTCGACCTTGGATTCATACAATGGAGGCAGTGCCATCCACTTACCACCAGGTAGTCCGTTTCCCAACAAAGAGTGGGGTGGAGGAGATCAAGGGTGACCAAGTAGTGGCAAAGCACTGCTTCATCGCCGCCATGAAGTCTAAACAAGCATGTAAGGAAGTCCAGATGGTCGAACTGCTTGATCAGCCTGTACTGGAAGATGTTGGTAGAGTGCCAACAGAGAAGATGGTGGAGGACCTCGAAACGATCCTGGTGGGCGGAGGAGATCCAGACAAGTTCTTTCTACTCGGCACTTCGCTTCTCGCCGGAGAGAAGGAGCAGTTGCTAACTCTCCTCCGCAAGAATATAGAAGTATTTGCTTGGTCTGCTTACGAGACTCCTGGGTTGGACCCAACCTTTGCATGTCACCAACTCAACGTCCAACCGGCAGCTCAGCCCGTAGTCCAAAATAGCAGACTATCATCCGCAGAACATACAGAAGCGGTCATCCAAGAGGTAAACAAGCTTCTAGTGGCAGGGGTCATACGAGAGGTACAATATCTGAAATGGTTGTCCAACACTGTCGTGGTGAAGAAAAAGAATGGAAAATGGAGGGTGTGCGTCGACTTCACCAGCCTCAACAAAGCTTGTCCTAAGGACAGTTTTCCTCTCCTACGGATAGACCAACTAGTAGATGCAACTGCTGGACATGAACGGATGAGCTTCCTAGATGCCTACAATGGCTATCATCAAATCCCCCTGTTTGGCCCTGACCAGGAGAAGACAGCATTCATTAGCCCAAGGGGCACCTACTGCTACAAAGTGATGCCCTTCGGCCTGAAGAACGCCGGTGCGACCTATCAACGGATGGTCACTAAAATGTTCAAGGACCAACTAGGCAAGACTATGGAGGCCTATATAGATGACATGGTGGTCAAAAGTAAATTGGTCGAACATCATCTGAGAGACTTGGAGGAAGTGTTCCAAATCCTGAAGACCCACAAGCTTCGCTTGAACGCCTCGAAATGTGCATTCGGGGTCAGTTCAGGGAAGTTCTTGGGATATATGGTGACCAGGCAAGGTATCGAAGTAAATCCCGACCAGATCAAAGCCCTCCAAGACATCAAGGCACCTACAAAGGCTAGGGAACTCCAAAAGCTTGCTGGTATGGCTGCAGCATTGAATCGTTTCATTAGTCGGTCCTCTGATCGACTGAGACCCTTCTTCCAACTCCTAAGGAAGAAAACAGACTTCAAATGGAGTGACCAGTGCTCCGAAGCACTCGCAGAATTGAAAAAGTATCTTTCTTCCCCTCCCCTTTTGTCTACTCCAGTCCCTAACGAAGAGCTCTTTCTTTACTTGGCTGTCTCCGATCACGCTGTGAGTGCAGTCTTGATTAGAGAGGAAGGGAAAGAACAAAAGCCAGTATACTACGTTAACAAAACCCTCTTGGATGCCGAAACGAGATACCTACCTCTAGAGAAGCTGGCATACGCCCTACTGATAGCTTCTAGGAAGTTTGCTCACTACTTCCAATGACACACTATCAATGTCCTCACAGAGTACCCTCTAAAGTCTGTGTTCAGCCGAGCTTATTTCTCGGGCCGGACAGCGAAGTGGGCAGTAGAATTAGGGGAGTTTGATATTAAATTCCAACCACGGATTGCTATCAAAGCTCAAGTGTTAGCAGACTTCGTAGCTGAGTTCACTCCAGGACCGACCGGCCCCTCCGAAGGGAGCTCGGCCTTAGCAACTGAAATCCACAACACTCATCAAACCCCCGCTGAGGCATGGAAACTTTTCATTGGAGACATTTGGCAGTTGTTCGTTGATGGATCCTCCAACCAAAAGGGTTCTAGAGCGGGAATGGTCCTTATTTCACCAGAGGGGTTTATTTGGGAGCAAGCTGTCAGACTGGGATGGAAGGCTTCCAACAACGAAGCAGAGTACGAGGCTCTGCTAGCTGGTCTGCGTAGCGCAGAACACTTTAATGCAGAGGAGTTGCTCGTTTATAGCGACTCTCAACTTGTGGTGAACCAATTGACTGGACTATACGAAACTCGCGACGACCGGATGACATCCTATGCAGAACAAGCCAAGCACCTAATCCGCAAATTTCAAGCCATCAGGGTTGTGAAAATTGGCCGTGACAGAAATAGCCACGCCGATGCCTTAGCCTGTCTTGGCTCTTCGGTGGACTCAAAAAATGGTCGCAAGATATGGGTCGAATTTGTTCCTCAACCGACTATCGATCCACCTAGCTCGGTCCTTTGTACTGACCTTGATCCGAGCTGGATGGATCCTCTCCTTGCCTTCTTAAAAAATGGCGCTCTTCCAGATGACAAGAAAGAAGCACATAAAACAAGGCACCGAGCTGCGCGATTTTGGGTCTCACCTTCGGGCAAGCTCTGCAAAAAGTCTTACCTCGGTCCGTATCTTCTTTGTGTTCACCCCAATCTTGTGGAGAACTTTCTTTATGAAATCCACAAGGGGATCTGTGGCAGTCACACTGGAGGTCGGTCCTTGGCATACCGAGCCCTCACTCATGGGTACTGGTGGCCGCATATGCAGAAAGATGCCCAACAGTATGTCCAGAAATGTGACAAGTGCCAAAGTTTTGCCCCACTCATTCATCAACCAGCCAAGAACCTAACTCCCCTCACCAGTCCATGGCCATTTGCACAATGGGGTCTGGACATCGTTGGACCTCTAGCAAGAGGTACTGCTAACAAAAGGTTCTTCGTTGCTGCCACTGACTATTTCACTAAGTGGGTGGAGATTGAAGCCTTAGCAAGCATAAAGGAAGCTGACATGAAAAGGTTTGTTTGGAGGAACGTCATTACTCGGTTCGGCATCCCAAGGGCCTTACTATCTGACAACGGCACCCAGTTCGGTGGGAAGGTTTTCAGGAAGTTCTGTTCTGACTTAAAAATTGAGTTCCGAAATTCTACTCCAGTCTACCCTCAAGGCAACGGTCAAGCTGAAGCGTCTAACAAGACGGTCATCAATGGGATGAAGAAGCGGCTGGAGAAGGCCAAAGGCAAATGGGTGGAAGAACTGTCAAACGTTCTGTGGGCGTATAGAACAACACCACGGCGATCGACAGGGGAGACGCCTTACTCTCTCACTTATGGGATGGAGGCCATCATCCCCTTGGAGGTCGGCCTTCCCACTATTCGGTCTGAAATCTTTGAACCAACAAACAATGATGAGGCCATCGCCCAGGCTCTTGACCTGACAGAGAAGCGCAGAGAAGCCGCACTCATTCGCCTAGCAGCATACCAGCAACAACTTACTAGAAGTTTCAATAAAAATGTGCTAATTCACCAATTTCTACCTGGAGATCTGGTGCTAAGAAAGGTCATGGATCATAAGAAGGTCCCTGGTGAAGGGAAGCTCGGCCCTAACTGGGAAGGGCCTTACAGAGTTACCTCTGCCTTAGGCAACGGAGCTTACTACCTGACTGACCTAGCAGGCAAGTCCATTCCTCGTCCTTGGAATGTTGCCAACTTGAAGAAATACTATCAGGGATGTAATGATCTGAGCAGCTTTTGAACGTAATCGTAATTCTCTAAGTATTATTGAAATCACCTTTTCCCTATGAATTGTGTTCTTTTTCATATGTGTCGTACATATTTTCGCTTGACAGTTGAGCAAGAACGGGTTACAGGTCTTAACCTACGCCCCAGCCTGCAAACTCGGCCCTTCGGTGTGAGTAGGGCGCCAAGTGGTATAGCTTGGTGGAATTTGTGCCAAGTATCGTTACTTGAAAGCATGGTCCATGGTAACAACTCGCGCTCAACGAAGAGCCGAGTTACACTCTACGATGAGTTAAGCTTGACCGAATCAAGTAAAAGCCGAGCAACGAAACGCCCGGCCGAATCCAACTAGAGATTTCTAAGGCACAAAGCCTGGTCTACTAGATTAGACGCCCTATATAGTCTCGGAGCCTCTGCTCGGCTGGGGGCATGGAAAATTCTTTCCTCAAATTTTTCTAAGGCACAAAGCCTATTTTGCCCGAATAAACGGTCCCGGCCACGAAGCCTCTGCTTGGCCAGAGGGCATAGAAAATTCTTTCCTCAAATTTTTCTAAGGCATAAAGCCTAGTTTTACCGAACAAATTCCCTACGGTGTCTCTGCTCGGATTGGGGGCATCAAAAGTTATTTCTTCCAATTTTTCTACGGCATGGAGCCTAGTCAGACCGAACAGGCGGCCTCCTTCTCTAGAGAGCCCCTGCTCGGCCGGGGGCAAGCATGACACATGCAAGAAAAAAAATAGAAATTGAAGTTCAAGACATACAAAAATGCAACAAAGCATGGCATTACTATAAAGCATCCATTACAAAAAAAAGGAGCTCGGCTTTACAAAACGATGATGTCTAACTAGCCGAACTCCAACACTTGCAAAAAAAAAAAGTGACAAAATGCAGAAAATAAGTAAAGGGCTTTCAAGCCTCATCACAAGACTACTCTTGCTTATTCAGAAATAACGCTCGGCAAACGAAGCGAAGAAACAGAATGGGTGGCCTCCGAAGTCTCAGCCACTAACGTCTCATTTGCTTTAGCAGCCCTTGCAGTAGCAGTCTTAGATGGAACAGGGATGTCTTTGAAGAAAGCAAAAGTCTCCTCAGTTCCAACAGCACGAAGGGCCCTTGTCCAACCCTTAGCAAATAAGCCATCCCGCAGCTCCAGCACTTGTTGGGCATAATCTACTTCAGCCTCATCCCAACCCTTCTGGATGGCCTCTTCAATAAGTTTAGCTTGGTTGGCCTTCATTGCCTCTAGCTCGGCCTCCACTTCAGCTTTTCTCTGTTCAATCTCTTTGTTGGCAGCCAGAGCCATCATAGCAATTTTCTCAGTCTCCAACAACACTTTCTCCTTAGCAAGGGCTGACTCCCTAGCAGAGGCAGCCTCCTCTTCGACCCTCATCCGTTCTACTTCGGCTGACTTCAGAGCAAGGTCGGCATTAGATAGTAACTGTGTAGTTCGGTCGAAGTCTGTTACTTGCTCCAGGCGACGTTGCTCCAGAACATGAAGCCGCTGTGCCAGCTGTCAAAAACCAAAATAAAACACTTAGAGAAGTTTATTGAAAAACAACAAGAAAGCAATCAAATCGGGAGAGGAATACTTACCGTGGTCACCATTTGAATAGATCCTTTGATTAGAGATTCAGAATCTACATTACACTCGACCATGTCCAGGGGTAGGAGTAATGTCTTGGATAGATTGAATGCCAAATCACGAGAATCTGTCACGCTATCAGCTACAGTGATAGGCCGACTTTTATACTCTAAGGGAGGCAACCACTCCTCAGCCAAAGTTTGCTCGTCAGAGCCCTCTACAACGTCCTTTCTTTTACTCCTCTTCCTCTTGGAACCCCTCAGTTCTTCAGTATGTGTTGTACTATGTGGAGTAGGAGAAGGAACTTCCTTGGAAGTCTGTACGGACTGTTTTGGAACCAAGACTCTTTGGTCAGCCGGCCGAACGGTCATAGTAGCTGCTTCAGGAACAGGATCTGTGCCATAAGCAAAAGCTGCAAGGTCAAGCTTTCGGCGAGTCATTCCTTCTTGGTCGTCGTGACAAGGGCCCCCACTCGTAGTTCCACTTGATGACCGAGCAGTGGCGGAAGTAGAAACACCAGTGTTATCACAAGCTTGCCGCTCCAACGACCTCTCTGGAGACTTCCTAAAGTGGTCAATTACACGAACCTTCCTCTCATTGAGCTTGTGCTTGTAAGTGGCCTTGTAATTAAGCAGTTTTGTTACAGATCGGTAGGGGTAGGCAAAGGCAATCTCAAGGTTGGCAAGATGTTCTTTGGTAGTCCGCCTCCTTGTTCGGGAATCACCTGTCGAAGTCATACAACAAAAATTAAAGCGGACCGATTTCCGCAATAGAGTAAGATGGAACTTTGTGGACGAACCCTGGTGCACCGATGGTGGAGGCCTGCACAAGGAACAAATAGTTAGGCTGCCCGACCGGGGGTTGGTCGGAAACCCCTCCGACAGTCGAGTCAGTACCGGAGTTTGGTAAAGACAAGATAGAGAAGACCAGTGTGTTTCTAGAGTTAAGAGCTCGCCTCTTTCAAGGAGAGTAAGGTTACCTTTTATAAAGATCGTATGACTTATTCATCAAGCTCCCTCATTCTACGCCTGGTCTTCAGCTGTGATTGTAGCACATCCCTTAATAGAGGGGAGTAAGATCCGTCATTCGCGGACACCATGTGCGCTTTACTTTACAGGGTATTGATTGATCTGTTAGCACTCATGTTGTCGTTGAGTGGGAGCCTTGGATCCCATGTTATGGACTTATCCACTTCGGAGTGGGGAGTGGTGTTTAGGGCCAGGCCCATGGTCTTCCCCTCTTCGGAGTGGGGAGTGGGCCAAGACTAATCCCTTAACTCGGCCCATCATAGAGCGGAGAGAGAGAGAGAGCCCACTTCAGAGTAGGGGCCTTCGTCAGTACGGAGTAGGGACCTTTGTCCAGTCCAGTAGGGACCTTCGTCCAGTCTAGTAGGGACCTTCGTCTAATCCAACAAGGTTCCATACAAATAGGCTTGAGTATGGAGTAAGGACCTTCGTCCAATCCAGTAGGGACCTTCATCCAATCCAACAAGGTTCCATACAAATAGGCTTGAGTACGGAGTAGGGACCTTCGTCCAGTCCAGTAGGGACCTTCGTCCAGTCTAGTAAGGACCTTCGTCCAATCCAACAAAGTTCCATACAAATAGGTTTGAATAATTGTGCCCCCTTCAAGGACTGTAAAAATGCATTGTGTCATCAAATAATCGGCACATTCATATGGAACTTCATTGGGTGGCTGTTTGGAAATTTCTAAACAAGTCATGTATTTTTTGGAAATTTTCTTTTGTTATTAGTGACATTTTAAAAAAAAAATCATGTCAATTTTTTTAATTCATTTTGTGCAGATGAATTTTAAAAAATATTTTTTAAAAAAACATTCAAAAAAAGTAAAAAAGCCAAAACTACGTCAAAAAAGTTTACTATTTTTTTGTTTTTTTGTGAACTTTTTAATTTTTTCCCCCAATTTGACTCCTTGAGTAAAATCTAGAAATCTATAAAAAAAAAATTAATTTAAGAAAAATTATTAAAAAAACTAAAATAAATCAATCAAGAAAGTCACTAAAAATGTAAATGCCAAACCGTGTTGCCAACGAGATGAAGATGGTGGCATAAAGACAAACAATATTAATTAGTTATTTTGCAAATTGAAATATTTCTAAATATTTGTATTTCAAATTGTTAAGGTATTTATAAACCGTAATAAATGATTAAATTAATTTAATATCACCCTAATTAGATGTTGAATAATACTATATGTACCAATTAATATACACACTAGTGTGCTAACAGATGATGTGGCATCACTTGTATGGTTTTGGGTATTTGTAACTTATATAATAAATGTGGTCAATAATAATATCATAACACTAGTTGGTACACTAGTGTGTAAACTAATTGATATATGTAGTACCACCGTTAAATGTTTCCTAACCTTGAAAAGGATTTTGAAAAGACAATCATGGTGAATTAAATAGGGGAAATATCAAATTAGTATAATTTTGTAAAATTAATTAATATTTAATGAGAAAATAAAATTTTTATAAATATATATATATATTTTTCTCAAAGTCCCACTGGGTGCAATTACCCAATTAAGGAGTTATTTGGAAAGTATTAGATTAGTATACTTTCTGATTTTTTACGAAAAAACGTAAAATATAGGTTGGGTTTGAAACAATGTAGTAGAGAGGTGATGTGACTTAAATAAGATAATTAAGACCTAAATAGGATAATGTGTTAAAATAGCACATGCCAAACAACCACTAAATACTGTTGCTGTATGATTGAACCTAGGGGTGTAAATTTGGCTCAGCCCGGCTCATGTCAAGCCTTGTGGGCTCTCGCCAAAATTCGGCTCAGGCTAGCTCACGGGTCAGAAAATTAGGCCTATGCTCAAGCCCAAGCCCATGGCGTATTTGGGCCTTAGATGGGCCTCAGCTTAGTCTTGGGCCAGGCTTAAACATTTTATATATTTTTTTATCAAAATTTTATTTTTTTCCACAAAAAATGACATTGGGTCTCAAACGAGCTAAACTTTGAGCGGGCCCATGGCTAAGCCCACGGGTTGGGTCAGACTTTAAAATGATGGACCAGGCCTAGGGTCCCAGACTAGGTTCGGGCCCATCCCAGGCCGCGGGTTGATATCAGGCCACCCATGAGCTGCGGACCATTTTTGCACTCTAATTGAACCTTGTGGGAATGAATATACAGGTCTCGTTTCACAAGATGTTGTTTTAGTTTTTGGGTTAAAGTAGTAGTTAATAAAAACAAAATATATTAAAATAGTCAATAAAATAAAATGTCACGTCTAACTATAATCATTTAACTTTTTCTCTTACAATCATCAAATTAACTATAAAAAAAAATCAATTATTTTCTCAAACATAACTATTTTAATTAGATTAGTCAAAAAGCTAAATAACTAACTAAAATAATCAACTTTTCAAATAATATCATAATATAAAAATATATATATGGAAGGGAATTCATTGATAATGCACCATTGATTATTCCATAATAAGTTTAAATTAAGAAATCAAATAGAATTAATTGATAATGCACCATTGATTATTCCATAATAAGTTTTAATTAAGAAATCATATAGAAATGGTAATTAACAAAAGCCTAACGCACGCCTATGCTACGGTAAAAAAGAAAGTCTGTTAAGATTACGACATGACGAAGGCACCGTTTGAGAAGAAGGTTTTTAGGTTTTTTTGGTTATTTTAGTCACAAAAAACAAAATAGACTATTTTAGTCATAACAAACAAAACATCACATCTAACCCATAATCATTACACTCTTCTCTCATAAAAAAAGTCAAAAAATTCAAAAAGTCCTTCCCAAACCAAGTTTTTTAGCCCAGGCTAAAATAGCCAAAAAAATCAAAAAGCCAAAAAGTCACCCACTTCCCAAACGGAGGCCATCTACAAAGGGAAAGGTGTCCGTGCAAAGTTACGTCAGTTATGGATATAGACTAGACTATAACAAACGGAGTCTTAGGCCTCATTTCGGAAAAGGCTAATTTACTAATTTTTGAACTATTTGACTAAAATATGAACTAAAAAGAATTAGTATGTTTGGGATGACTTTTAACTTTTTACGAAAAGATGTGTAAAAAGTAGAGAGAAAAGAGAATTTTTGACTTTTTGGTATGGATTGTTGGCTTTTTGACTTTTTTAGTAACTTTTTGACTAAACCGATCGCTTCCCAAATAACTTTTTAACCTTTTAACTATTTTAGTCTAACTAATTTGACGGCTCAGTTAAAAGTCATTCTTTTTAGGCTTTTTAGATCACGTTATCTTTTTACTTTTCTACATATTTTTTTCAAAAAAAAAGTTTTAAAAAAAAAATCAACTTTTAACTTTCTTCTCAAAATAAGCCTATGGGTTGTTTTGGCAAGTTAGTTAAAAGTTGGTTTTTTTTAATTTTTTTTTTTAAATATGTAAAAAAATCGAGAGAATGATGTGACCCAAAAAAAAGTTAAAAGTTGACTTTTGGCTTTTTTTTTTGTCTTTCCAAAAGAGGCCTGAGGCTTCGTTTGACATTGACTTTTTGGCTAAGATATTATTTGAGAAGTATTAGATTAGTATACTTTTTGACTTTTTATCAAAAAAACATAAAATATAAGTTGAATTTGAAGTGATGTGGTACAGAGATGATGTAACCTAAATGGAATAATGTGTTAAAATAATATGTGCTATTTTAACACATGCCAAACAAGCACTAAAAAAACAGAAAAGACAAAATAGGCTAAATGGGTTAATAAGATAAAGTGTTACATTCAAACTATAATCATTTTACTTTCTTTTTTTTTTCTAACAAAAGTCGAAAAAGCCAAAAAATTAAACCAAACCAACTTTTAGTCTAAGCTAAGGCCTTGCTTAGCAACCTCACTTTTTAGTTTAAAAGTTAAGAAGTCACTAAAAAAATCAAAAAAGTCAACAACATATACAAAAAAATAAAAATTCTCTTTTCTCACTATTTTTTTGTACATCTTTTTGTAAAAAATTCAAAAGTCATCCCAAACATACTATTTTTTTTACATCATATTTTAACTAAAAAGATAAAAAGTTACTAAAAAATCTTGTTCCCAAATGAGGCCTAAAATAATCAAAAGGTCAAAATGCCAACTAAAAAAGTCAATTACCAAACGGTTACTAAAAAGTTCGTTTGGGTTGGCTTTTTTGGTTTTTGTGAAAAAAAAAAAAAGAAGTGAAATGGTTATTGTCACGATCAAAACCCGCTCCTATAGGTTTAACATCATAACCGGTCAGTAATTATAGGATCACCGAAGGCCTCTAAGACAGATTAACATAATATTATGAGCTAATGGAAGCAAATAACAGATAAACAACGTCCATTGAGCTGTGCAGACTTATATGAGACATAAAATTTTAAACTTTATATACATACACATCATCATATATAGAGGCTAGACAAAAGGAGATTTAGCCCTAAATATAGAATAAACAAAAACATTTGTTTGACCAAAACAAGAAAACAAAACGTAAACTTTGTGCACATAGCCATAACCACTTGATATATCCGGAACCTCCACGGGAGGCACATAGGTTGGCTGACAAAACAGAGTTTAGGCAAAAGTTGTAGGCCTGGTCACACGCTTGATCACCTACATATATAAATATAAACAGTGAGCTGGAGCCCAACGAATAATAACAGAGTAAAGATTTTAATGAATGATGTCTATAACAAATTCAGAAATCATATTTCAAATCTCTTATCAAATCATAAACATAGTCATGTTCGTGTTCTTATCAGAAACAGAGTCATATTCATATTCAAATCATGTGTGGTACATCTATTAGCATTAACATATCAAGTTGGTCAAGCATATCAAGATCCATAATGGAACCTCTGGTACAGGGTATCATATAACATACATAGGCCACGGTATTGTTTTCCCCGGGTGAGGGGCCTCGTGCTGTGATATTGTTTTCCCCGGGCTGGGGCCTATGCCACGATATTGTTTCTCCCAGGCAAGGGCCTCATGATCATAAACCACAGTATTATTTTCCCTGGGTGAGGGCCTTCGCTAAAGATACCATAAAGACATTTCAAAGAATTTGATCATCGTTCATGTAATCACAAAATAGCCTTTTGTATCATTCAGAAACAGTTCATATCATATCATAATGTTCAAAAAGTATTTCATATCAAATATAGCTTTACTAAGTTATTACTCACAGATAGCTACAGAAATAGATCATACAGATCAGGCAGACAATGGCGCGTGACTTACACAAACACATAACATATACACATTGAAACACAATATTATTTCCTTGATCAAACTTGACTTCTCTTATCTTCTGTCTAAATAATTTGAAGGTGTATTATGCTTATCCGTTCTTTAGTCAAATGAATCGGATTCTCATTTCACATATTCTTTCATTACTAAATCATTCTTTTCTGAATAAACCAATTTCTTACTTGGCTTTTTAATCAATTACTACGAAGTTAACGACTTAGTCTTCAATCAACTAATTAATGTTGATTGTTAGCTTATTAATTTTTATTGAGCCATAAATCATGTTTAGAATGCTTTGCGAGGAGATGAGAATGAAAATATGAACTAAATGTGATTTTCCAAAATATGCTGAAAATAGATGTTCGCTCGAGCGAACCTTTAGTCGCTTGAGCGGTTTGTAAAAGACTGTAAAAATATTGGAAGCCTTCAATGTGCGCTCGAGTAGTAATTAATCTGCTCGAGCGGTCTGTAAAATTCCAGAATTCTAAATTTCTCAAAAATAGTTTTCCAGTGCATTTTCAATCTTTAAACCCACGCTAATCTTTATCAAAACTTTGAAAATACTTTAGAAAACATAATCACTTATTTGTTTATAAATTATTTGCTGAAAATCTTGAAACACAATATTTAAATCAAAACCTATGAACTCATGATTCTAAAATTCCTCTTTAAAATCAAATGCACAATAAAATTGCATATAATTTATGGAGCTTAATTTAATTATAACTTTTAAAATCAAATCCAAAATAATTAATTTCTAAATTACTTCCATAAACTTGAATTTGGCTCCAATTCTTCATTTTCTGGTCAATTTCTTATTAATTACATTAAATTGACTTCAAGCTCTTTTATATTTTCCTTCAAAACGTGAAATTAAAGTTATAAACTTTTTAGAAAATCATTTGCATGTATGAAATATTTATCAAAATCTAACCCATTCTACATTATCAAGCTCAAATCATAATTAAATTCTTAATTTATACCAAAACTCAATCACAAACTTATAATAAATTATGAATTAATTTATTAACTTACATTACATGCATGGGTTAAGGATTAACATCCAACCATTTCTTGGTTTTCAAAACAAATCAAAAACCCCATTTAACTTTAAGATTAATTCTAGATTTCGATGAACTTCAATATTTATAAAACTTTTCCTTCTTCTTCTTAAAAATATGAAATTGATTAACCCAAATTCTTTAAAATTCATAATGTATATAAATATAGAACCCAATTATATCAAGGTCTTCAAAATCAAACTCAATCTTAAAATTATTTTCCATGTTTATTAACCTAGCTCATACTCTTCAATTTAATCTTAATTTCTTCCAATTACATGATGTTGATCCCAAACTCATCTTTAATTTCAGGTATAATACAAAGGCCAAGTTTGGCATCTACTATATAATCCATCTTTTTATCTTTTTTCTATCACATCACCTCTCTACTTTTCTGCACATCTTTTCGTAAAAAGACAAAAAGTCACTACAAAAAATTCGCTTTTTTGCGATGGTAAAATACCGTCGCCAATACCCAAAAGGCCGTCTCAAAAGCTTTTTTGCGACGGTAAATATCTTTTAGCGACGGTAATAGGGGGGTCGAAAAAAAAGGGGTAGCTAAAGGTCTTTAGCGACAGTAAGACGCCGTCGCAAAATATTGGCGACGGCAAAAATGCCTTTTAGCGACGGCAAAATACTGTCGCAATTAATGTGGAAAAATCCGAAGTTTTTGAGACGGCACTAAAATACCGTCGCTAATATGGTTATTTGCGACGATAAAATACCGTCGCAAAGGGGTTTATTTGATATGGTAAAAATACCGTCGCTAAATTGGTTATTTGCGACGGGTTTAATACCGTCGTTGATACTGTTATTTGCGACAGAAAAATGGGCCGTCTCTAAAAATATTATTTGCGACGGTGAAAATACCGTCGCTAAAGGCCTTTTGTTAATATTGCCAATATCATTGGCGACGGCTACGCTACCGTCGCAAAAACCTGGTTCTAACAAAAATGCTGCAATAAAATTATTAAAAATATGCAAATTACCTGTATTAAATAAAAATAGCTAAAAAAAATCGATAATTATATAATAATATAAAAATTCCTGTATATAAATAAAATTTCATCCATAATTAAAGTACTCTTCCATTCATAACAACACATCATCAAAATTATCCAACCACATAATTTTGCATAATACATACATAATGTTGTTCACAAATCTAAATAACGTAAATCAAAAATAAAAGTTTTCTTCATAATTCTTCCGTGGGTTAAAAAAACAAAAGTTCGTCGCAATCTTCACATGGCTGCATTCCACAAGAAGCAAACTGCTACTCAGGAAATATCTAAAAATAAAAAATAAAAAATAAAAATAATTAATGACAATACAATTATGTGTTAATATTTTAATTACAAAAAAACATAAAAAATTAATTACTATATAATTACAAAGATAGTTAAGTAAATAATTTTGGCTGGATAGAAATCCGACCCTAACTCCCAAACCGGAAACCCAATTCGAGTCTCGTCTTCTCCCACAAGTCTCTCGTGCCTAGGCGATCATGTGTGCCAAGTTTCGTGCTAAACCGACCCCTTTTGGTGATTTTGGAGCGTCAACACCTCGAATTCAAGTTTCTTAAGGAACTACTTTGCCTAGACCGAAATACGGCTCTAACTCCCAAACCGGGAAACCGATTGAAATCCCGTCTTCTCCCACAAGTCTCTCGTGCCTAGGCGGTCGTGTGTGCCAAGTTTCGTGCCAATCCGACCCCGTTTGGTGATTTTGGGGCGTCAACACCTCGAATTTAAGTTTCTTAAGGAACTAGTTTGCCTAAACCGAAATATGGCTCTAACTCCCAAACCAAGAACCCGATTCGAGTCCCGTCTTCTCCTACAAGTCTCTCGTGCCTAGGCGGTCGTGTGTGCCAAGTTTCGTATCAATCCGACCCCGTTTGGTGATTTTGGGCCGTCAACACCTCGAGTTCAAGTTTCTTAAGGAACTAGTTTGCCTAGACCAAAATACGGCTCTAACTCCCAAACCAGGAACCCGATTGGAGTCCCGTCTTCTCCCACAAGTCTCTCGTGCCTAGGCGGTCGTGTGTGCCAAGTTTCGTGCCAATCTGACCCCGTTTGATGATTTTGAGGCGTCAACACCTCGAATTTAAGTTTCTTAAGGAACTAGTTTGCCTAAACCGAAATACGGCTCTAACTCTCAAACCGGGAACCCGATTGGAGTTCCATCTTCTCCCACAAGTCTCTCGTGCCTAGGTGGTCGTGTGTGCCAAGTTCCGTACTAAACCGACCCCTTTTGGTGATTTTGGGACGTTAACACTTCGAATTCAAGTTTCTTAAAGAACTAGTTTGCCTAGAGTGAAATCCGTCTCTAACTCTTAATCCGGGAACCCGATTGGAGTCCCGTCTTCTCCCACAAGTCTCTCGTGCCTAGGCAGTCGTGTGTGCCAAGTTTCGTGCCAATCCGACCCCGTTTGGTGATTTTGGGGCGTCAACACCTCGAATTTAAGTTTCTTAAGGAACTAGTTTGCCTAAACCGAAATACGGCTCTAACTCCCAAACCGGGAACCCGATTGGAGTTCCATCTTCTCCCACAAGTCTCTCGTGCCTAGGCAGTCGTGTGTACCAAGTTCCGTGCTAAACCGACCCCTTTTGGTGATTTTGGGACGTTAACACCTCGAATTCAAGTTTCTTAAAGAACTAGTTTGCCTAGAGTGAAATCCGTCTCTAACTCCTAATCCAGGAACCCGATTGGAGTCCCGTCTTCTCCCACAAGTCTCTCATGCCTAGGTGGTCGTGTGTGCCAAGTTTCGTGCCAATCCGACCCCGTTGGGTGATTTTGGGGTGTCAACACATCGAATTTAAGTTTCTTAAGGAACTAGTTTGCCTAAACCGAAATACGGCTTTAACTCCCAAACCGGGAACCCGATTGGAGTTCCATCTTCTCCCACAAGTCTCTCATGCCTAGGCGGTCGTGTGTGCCAAGTTCTGTGCTAAACCGACCCCTTTTGGTGATTTTGAGGCGTTAACACCTCGAATTCAAGTTTCTTAAAGAACTAGTTTGCTTAGAGTGAAATCCGTCTCTAACTCCTAATCCGGGAACCCGATTGGAGTCCCGTCTTCTCCCACAAGTCTCTCATGCCTAGGCGATCGTGTGTGCCAAGTTTCGTGCCAATCCGACCCCGTTTGGTGAAATACCAAAATACATCTAACTGTTAATAGAAATGTTCCACTCTCTCTGTCTCTCTCTACACAAATTTTGATGAAATACCAAACTTTGGCAGACACTCCCCTCTATCAATTGATGATGAGGACTATTAATTAATATTAATATTTTACAGTACAAAAATGTTAAAAATTGATAATTTTGCTCCAATATTTATATCATTTTTCCAGCACAACCATCACCTCATATTTGTAACCTCTCTTCAATTTTTATAAAATACATCTAACTGTTAATAGAAATGTCAAATTTTATACTAATTTGACACTAAAAATAATGATGCTAAAATTAGACAATTTGAATGACAACTCCATTAAAGCACAAAACTGTTATAATGCAAGTATGATAACTCAAACAGCAGCAACACAATAATATGAATTGCATCTACAGAGAAACTATCAGAAAGAGACCAACCTGATATGTTCGCAGCCAATTCTTCTTCTTTTTTTAAAATGGAGGACGGGTTTGACTATACAACCTGATATGTTCAGAAAGCATATTTTGAATTACAAGCATGAACACGTCAATCACAATTTAAGAACAAAATTGTTCTTAAATCATACAATGATACCTACACTCTCTTTTTTCATGTTTAAGAAATTCACAGGAGATGGAATGAGAAGGAATGCACTGACCTTTATGAATGGCCGTTCACAATCGCTCACAGTCGCTCGTCGTTCACAGTCGCTGCTGCTCGTCACTCCGGCGAAGGTCGTCGTTCACCCTCGTCAGTCACCCTCGTCGGTCACAGGAGATGGAACAAAATTGAGATTTTTGATTTTGAATGATTTTGATTTGAGGATTTCAGGGATTTTGGTTCTACTAACAGTTAGGGATTGGGATTTTGGAGATTTTAGGGATTTCGGTTTGAGCAATTTAGGAATGATTGAGGCGGAATGATTTTAGGGTCCTTGAATTCAAGTTTCGGTTTGAGCAATTTAGGAACCAATTTTGGTTTGAGGGATTTCGATTTTAGGGATTTTGGAGATTTGAGGAATTTAGGACTTTGACCGCGAAATGGGATACAACAAGCGGGATACCAAATTTTATTTATTTGCGACAGTATATTTTAACCGTCGCAAATGAGCGTAATTACCAAATGAAACGACGTCGTTTTACCAGAGTTTTTTGCGATGGGCTTCTGCCGTCACAGATGGTCCACCATTTGCGACAGTAACATCTTACCGTCGCTAATAAGACGTTTTTTGCGACGGTATACGGTGCGTCGCCAATGTTTCTGCAAATTTCTTTTTACAATCTTTAGCGACGGAATACGCCCCGTCGCAAAAGTCCATGTTTCTCGACGGTAGATACACGCCGTCGCAAAATCCTTTTTTGGCGACGGCAAATATATACCGTCGCAAAAAATTATTTTTTTGGCGACGGCAACTATATCCCGTCGCAAAAAACCCTTTTTTGCCACGGTAGTCACCCCGTCGCAAAAACCTCCGTGTTATTAGCCAGGTTTTCTTGTAGTGAGTGTACTTTTTTAGGACACCCCAAACCAACTCAAAGATTCTATAAAATTAAGCATAAATATCGTATCTTAAATTTTGATTTTAGTATGTTGGGTTGATTTTCCTTTAGATTTTCTTCCTCTCTTTCAATTTTCTTAAGCTTTTCTTTCTCTTCTTCTTCTTTTTTGTTCCTTCCAGCAACTCTCTCTCTCTCTCTTTCTCTCTCGGCTGTAGCTGAATGAAAAACAGAGCTTCCCCTTTTTTTTATTTCCTTCTAATGGAGATGAGATTGAAGACACCCACTTTTCTCAAACTTTCTAGAATATATTCAACCCCTCTTAAATATACATACACTAGTGTATGCCTGTGCGTGCAAATAATGTTAGGATTATAATATAATTGTAATTTCAATACTATTTAAATTTATTTTTTAATTTGATAAAATCACAAATTTATTATAAAATTTTTGAATTCTCACAAAACTCCTCATGAAAACTCGTTTTGCTTATATAATATATAACTAGACAAATAGATGTGCCTGACATACATACAATTTCCACGAGCATACATACAATATTACTTTTTCTTACATAATTATATGAAAATTGTATGTATGGTCGTAATATCCTAGTGTATTACAGGGCATACATACATTATATGGGAATATGTGTAAAATATATTGAACAAAATGAGAAAATAAAAAAAATAAACAAATAGAGAGAAAAATAAAAACGGAAGAAAATAAAAAAAAATAAAAAGAAAAGAGGGGGGAAGGTAAGATCACGGGATCATGGAATGATGGGTAAGAAAAGGAAATAGTAAGAGAGAGAAGCGTGAAAGTAGAAAATGTACATGTAGGATGTTTTTTGAAAAATATATCTCAGCCATTGTTTATAATTTGAACAGATCTGAGCCATCTAGATGTCCTAGTAGGACAAAAATATGTTGAAGATTCAAAATCCGTCCTGCTTTATTATATAGATGTTGAAAATTCATAGGATGTCTAAATTTATGAAATCTATCAAGTTGTGACGCCCCAAATTTTTTTTGAAACGTCATAAGATTTAAATAACAATAACTTGCTAAATAAAATTTTAACTACTAATTAGGAAATTTTAAATTCTTACATAGTCAAAGTCCAACAACAAAATAAAATTACAAGTTCACACACAACGTCACAACATAGTTAAACACTAATACAAGAAATAACAGGATTTTATTTTGATAAAATCTTGACTCTAAGTTAGCCAATGTTTGATATTAGCAGCAGCTCCAATTTCAGCCTCAGTCCCTTCTTCGACATAATCTGGCATGAAACGCCAGGGCAACAAAATATATGCCATGAGTTTTACAACACAATAAGAAAACATAACTAACCTACCATTCTTTTTTAGAGAAAATAATGAGATTATAAACACGAGATAATAATATAATAGTAAACATAAATTACAACTATTAAAATACCTCAAATAATTTTAATAACTTAGGTGACCTTTGAAATCTCACCAAAGAGGTTTAACTTACCAACTACTAAGTCATAGCCATGGTTAATTTGGAAACCCCCCATTGGTCAAATATTCAAGAACTACCAAAGATGCCCACGTCCAGAGTTATATATCCAAGCCGTGACATCCGTGGTCTGCCCTAAGGGAACGGTCTGCCAGGGGTACGTAACTTCCCTGCGTGCCACCCGCACATCCACCCTTATTCCAAAACCAAATACCGATAAGGGTTCAAATAATCCACGTGCCAACTTAGGGTTGCGATACAATTTACTTAAAAGTTATTAAAAATCAGGGCTCACCCTGAATACCCGGTATTAAAATTTATAAATAAATTATTTACACAATTCTAAAATTTGTGCAATTGAACAGAATACTCAATAGGGATGTTTAGGTCACTTTTCAGAAAGAATTTCAGAAAAAGAAAGTGTAAATAATCCTGTAAAATTTCCAGCGATTTTTTTTTTGACACAGATTCGTCACATTTCCTTACATTAATTCCATGCTTAATTTTATAGATCAAATCCAATCTAAAAATTTATCATGAAATTAGACTTCTCAAATTTCATCTTTTAGTTAGAAATTACCAGATTTGGCTTAGTATAGAATTTTAAATAAATTTTCAAATACATAGTAAAATCTGTCTCACAGTTTCAGATTTAGTTAAAAATTTGTATAAATTCGTAGAAAGCTCAAAAATTGTTGCCAAAATTCCTGGATGAACTAGACATCATTATCAACAACTTTGTAGAAGAAATCATCTCGAAATTTTGAGTATAAAATGGTCTAAAAATTCGGGCAAACATGCTGACAGATTCAAAACAGATTATTCTCAACACAGTTTCAGATTTAGTAAAATATATTTGTATAAATTCGTAGAAAGCTCAAAAATTGTTGGCAAAATTTCTAGATGAACTAGACATCATTATCAACAACGTTGTAGCAGAAATCATCTCGAAATTTTGAGTATAAAATTGTCTAAAAATTCGGGTAAACATGCTGGCAGATTCAAAACAGATTATTCTCAACACAGTTTCATATTTAGTAAAAATATTTGTATAAATTCGTAGAAAACTCAAAAATTGTTGCCAAAATTCTTGGATGAACTAGACATCATTATCAACAACTTTGTAGAAGAAATCATCTCGAAATTTTGAGTATAAAATTGTCTAAAAATTCGGGTAAACATGCTGGCAGATTCAAAACAGATTATTCTCAACACAGTTTCAGACAATTTATCATATATAATCTAAAATTTTCAAATATATAAAAAAATGAGAGGATTGAGAGGGTTTTCTTACTTAATAGTAGGATTCAAATGGGTGATGAAGTGGTAAAAAAATTTTGCTTCCTTAACCTTTCCCTCTTCTTTTCCTTCTACTGAATCTCTCATCACCCGTATATACTCCTTCTTTTGTTTGTATGTGTCCATGAACTAAGTCTACCTATGATATATATAGGCAGATCTCTCTCTCTCTCTCTCTCTCTCTCTCTCTCTCTCTCTCTCTCTCTCTCTCTCTCTCTCTCTCTTCATAATGTTATTCCCTACCATAAACTTCACTCTACCCAAAAGCCATCATTTGGTAGAATTCACCAAGCCAACATGCAAGTTAGCATGTGGCATACCCTTGCCATCGAATCTGATTCTCCTACATTTTTTTTTAAATAATAATTTATAACAATAATTATTGAACATCAATACCTTATTATTCTTAATAAGGTCTTTGTTAGTGATAGAATTGGGTTAATTTAAAACTATTTTTTTTTTTTTTCACTATTCTATATTTTAGGTAGGTTCTGAATAACATTAATTAATTTATTTATTTTCTTTTAAGAATAATTTAAATATGGGTTTTCACACAAGTATTCAATATATTTAAAAATAATAATTAATTATTCAAAATCAATTAATTTGTGGACTATAAAATTCATTAATTTAATTTCCACTACACATAGTAAAATATGGCTCATACTTCTAGTATCACAGACTTTTCCATATAATATGAATAAAAATAAGTGAACAAAAATGATAAAATAAAAAAATAAACAAATAGAAAGAAAAATAAAAAGGGAGAAAATAAAAAAATAAAAAGAGAAGAGGGAGGAATGTGGGATCATGGAAGGATGAGTGATAAAATGAAAAAGTAAGAGAGAGAAGCGAGAAAGTATAAAATGTACATGTAGGACATTTTTTGAAAAATATATCTTAGTTATTGTTTTATAATTTGATCAGATTTGAGCCATCCAAATGTCTTAGTATGACAAAAATATGATGAGATTAAAAAACCGTCATGCTTTATTATATAGATGTTGAAGATTCATATGAGGTCTAAATTTATGAAGTCTATCAAGTATTTAATATATTTAAAAATAATAATTAATTGTTCAAATTTATTTAATTTGTGGACTATGAAATTCATTAATTTAATCCCCACTACACAGTAAAATCTGGCTACTAATCTGTGATCATAGACTTTTCCATATAATATTAATAAAAATAAGTGAACAAAAAGGAGAAAATAAAAAAAATAAACAAATAGAGAGAAAAATAAAAATGAGAGAAAATAAAAAAATAAAAAGAAAAGAGAGAGGACGGTAGGATCATGCGATCATGGAAAGATGGGTGAGAAAAGGAAAAAGTAAGAGATTGGAGAGGGAAAATAGAAAATGTACACATAGGATATTTTTTGAAAAATATATCTGAACCGTTGTTTTATAATTTGAATAGATCTAAGCCGTCTAAATGTCCTAGTAGGACAATTGTGTGTAGGACAAATTTAAAAACCATCATGCTTTATTATATAGATATGAAAATTGTGTGTATGCTCGTAATGTCCTAGTGTATTACAGGCATGCAAATATTATATGGAAATATGTGTAAAATATATTGAACAAAAAGAAGAAAAGAAAAAAAAAAAAACAAATAGGGAGAAAAATAAAAACGGGAGAAAATAAAAAACAAAAAATAAAAAGAAAAGAGAGATGAATGTGCTATCACAGAGGGACGGGTGAGAAAAAGAAAAAGTAAGAGACAGAAGCGGAAAATAGAAAATGTACATGTAGGATATTTTTTGAAAAATATATCTCAGCCGTTATTTTATAATTTGAATAAATTTGAACCGTCCAAATGTCCTAGTAGGACAAATGTGTGAAGGACAAATTCAAAAACCATTCTATTTTATTATATAGATATTCTAATGAGTTTAAGTAGAATTAAGTTAATTGTTAATTATATACTAATTTAATTAAATTGTACTTAGTCTTAGCTAATTATAATTAACACTTGATTAACGCATAATTTAATTAATCATAACTAATTTCAAACCCCACATACTTTAGTTTATCTAATTTGACTTGCTTTAAAGCCCAATTAATTATATTAAAATTTGTCATTCTGAATTAGATTTTTAATCAAACTCCCAAAAGGTTTTAAATAGTAAATTAAACTTGTTTCCATCGGCCTTCAATTTCAGATTAACTCAAGATTTCTGTCAATAAATTACATATTTAATTGAACACCTCATAAATAAATTTAATTCATAATCACCTTAATTCTCAACCCTCATAACTTAATTAACTCCAATTCGGACCCAATTAACCAAATCTCAATTTTATAAATCTGAATCGCATATTTAATTAAACTTTCATATGGTCCGATACTCGGAATTAAAATAATTCAATTCACTATTTGTACTCTTTTGAGCCATTTAGGCTTTCAATTTCTAATTCTAAAATAAACCCTCAATAGAGTCGTATACGAATCAGTCTCCATAATTTACATAAATCTCAGATTAAATCAGAATAATGGGTAATTAAACTCAAATCTCCTTAATTAATTAAATGCTAATTATACGTGATGTGTTCATCACAGTTATGGTTTAAATGTGACATTTTATCTTATTAATTTTTTAATTTATTTTATTTTTTTGTAACTAATTTAGCCAAAAAACTAAAAAAATCTACATCCCAAACCACAACTAAACTATAGATCGAGACTACACCTCGTTTGACAATAGCTTGTTTTAGTCAAAAAGTTACTAAAAAAATAAAAAAGTCTATAATTTATACAAAAAAGTCAAAGATTCTATTTTCTCTCTATTTTGTTGTACATCTTTTCATAAAAAACAAAAAATTCATTCAAAATATATTATTATTTTTTTACCTCATAGTATAGCTAAAAGATCAAAAAATTACTAAAATACCTTATTCCCAAACAAGGAGAATAAAGAAGTCCAAGAATGAAGTTGCTTCTCTAAGACCATCTCCAATTACTCAAACCTTTCATTAAATTTGAATTTGATAAAAAATAACTTATTTTCCTACGCCAACGGTTTTATCAAATAGATATCAAATCGAGAATTTCACTTTTCTTTCATCAAACCGAGGATCAATATGTTTTTCATCAAATCATTGTTCATTGCCGTTGTCGGATGTCCCCCCGATGTCCTCCCCAGTCTTCCCTTCAGATGACCACCCAAGACAAAAATTTGTCAAAAAAGTACACTGGCCGTGGTTTGATAAAACTCTAACACTCTTCGTTGGAGCACTTGATATTAAAATAATTTTTTATTCAAATTTAATGAAAAAATTAATGCAACATTAAAGATGCTCTAATAACTCGTTGAACAAGAGAGACTCAAAAAATTTTATCATAAGTAATGTCTCATATAGATGTAGGACCTACATTATAGGTCCCACGTCCACATAATAGATTTAATAAAAATTTTAATAATTTTTTTGAGATTTGTGACATTCTTTTGTAAAAGTTGTTTTTGTTCTTTGCAAATAAACGAACCCGGATCATCGGCCGCGGTTTCCAGCGGCCCTACCCGGCAGCCCCCCAAAACGACCTCGTTTCGGGGGTTTTTGTTTGTTTTTTTTTTTTTTTTTCTTTTCTTCTTCTTCGTTCTTCGTTCTCGCCGGCGGTCTCCAACGCCGAGCTCGCCCGTCGCCTCGCCGTCGAGGGAGGAGGGAGGAGGCTGCGAGCTCGCCGTCGCAGCTCGCCTCGCCGTCGCTGCTCGCCTCCGCCTCCGCCTCCGCCTCCGCCTCCGCCTCCGCCTCCCCCAGTGGTTATGGCCCCCTCCAGTCCGGCCCTCCTCCTCCTCCCTCCTTCCCTCTTCCTCCCTCCCTCTTCCTCTGCGTTTTTTTTTTTGAAAATTTCCCCCCCCAAAACGACGTCGTTTTGGGGGGCTGCTGGGACCGCGGCCGAGAATCCGGACTCGCAAATAAACAGTGACAACCGCAGAACATCAATCAGTCTTGTAAAATTTTGCTTAAATTTTTAAAAAAAAAAAAATTCAAAAATTTACAAACCACAGCCCCCGGCGAGGATCGAACTCGCGACCTTTCGCTTACGAAGCGAACGCACTACCACTATGCTACGGAGGCTTGCTGTTTCTTCAATGTACATAAAACTCATAGTATATAGAGAATAATACTGTTGTCTAAGAATCAAAATGTCGAAAACCCTAAAAACCACCGCGTTGGTAGGGTTGAGAGAGGGGAGAGAGAGAGAGATGTGCGGAATCGCTCTCATTGTCTGTGGTGTTCGCATCGAGTTATCAGCTTTGCTTCCCATTTTCAGTACTAGTTCACTTCCTCAAGCTGAACAAGTAAGCAATCTTATAACTTTTCATGATATTTTCTCTGTCAATTTCGTTGTTTTGTCGATCTTGATTAATGCAATCTACCATATTTGTGTATTGAATGTAATCTAGCCTTAGTATGAAAACACGTTTTGGTAAATTGAAAATAGTGGATTCTAATTTTTTTTTTTGACACTGAATTATATTGCAGCAATTGGGTATTTCAATTGTACTTTAAAAAAAAAAAAAAAAAACTACAACTTTTAAGATATTATTACTTAATTTTGAAGTTGAAAGTTATCTTGTATTGAGCATTTTGAAAAATAAATAAATGTAGAACTCAACATACAGTGACAAGAAATGCCATTTTTGGCAACGCGGAAGGATACAAAACTAAATACTAACATGTAGAGGTCAATGAGATGAACAAAGTTCGACGAAATAGGAGTTGGAAATTGAGACGTGCAGGTTGATTATTTACGCATCAACTCTGCGCGTCACACCCATTTGAGTATATCAAAATATGAAGGACCAAAAAATGGGAATCACATTTTTAGTGGTTGTGTATGGTTGATATAAAATTGTTTCAATTTAGTTGTTGTAGCATGCTCTGATCCTACTACATCATGTATAACTGCATGGGCATACTGCATTAGTATTGGATCACGTCACAAATTGACCTGGAATGACCTGTATTTAATCTGCAAAACGACTTATATTGTCTATCCTAAAAGGTCGTTTGTTCCGAGGCTTTAATTTCTGTTGGGTATTGAGACTTATTTTAATTTTTTTTGGTACCAGCTGTTATTTTCTATAAATGATATCAAAGCAGCTTTAAGGAGACGAGGTCCTGATAGCTTGGGAAGCAAGAAAGTTTTTCTTCATTCAAAGATTCCATCTTCTGTTGAGGGACAAGATATTTTCTCTCTTACAGTGGAAGAAGAGGCAATCAAGGGTGATTTACATTATAACGCTAATTCATGCCATTGCATCTCTTCTGCAAGTGAAGAACCTTGTATGCTAGACAATGATTTTGATAAACCTAAGTGTGTTGCCGAACTGTTTTTTCTTGGTGCCACATTACAACTTAGGGGTATAAATCCTATTATTCAGCCGCTGGTGGATGCAGCTGGAAATATCCTTGTTTATAATGGTATGCTTTCGACACTTATACGAGTTATATCGGGTTTATGGTTTGTGATAGAAGAGACCTTATGTCATACGCAGTTTTCTGAAAATGTCATTTCTTTGTTCACCATTTTTTAGTTCATGTTACTTGTAAATGTATCGAGTTACTTGTTAACACTATGGCCTCTGCGCTACTTTTACCATGTGCATTTTCGACAATTTAGTTCAGGTCACTGAATTTGCAAGTTAATTTGGGGCTGTTTGTTGATTTTGGGACTTTTTATTATTATCTGTGTACAACTTCTCAATTACTAATTCACAAATGACGTTTCTCGAAAATTTATTTTCTTGATATTCTTGCAGTAGTAGCTTGTATGAGTTAACTCTACTCTCAAGTCTCAAGGTGGCACCTTGACTTGCTATGACCAGGAAGTTGTTTGTATTTGGATTGTATTTTATGGAAAGTTAAGACTATTCAATTTAATCAATTAGATGAAATTGTTTATACGATTAGTTAATGGACACATTTGCTTCCTATCTTCTTCTTCTTTTAACTATTTAACTTTTTTTTTTTTTTGGTTAGTCACATTATGTTTTTCATTGCTTCTGTTTAGTTTGTGTCCCGAATATAATGTATTTTAATTCCTTCCTTGTATCTTTTAGGTGAAATATTTGGAGGAATTTATCTCAGTAGTGATAGCAATGATGGTGAAATTCTTATGGAATCTCTTGGAAAGTGCTGTTCCTGTAGTTCTCATGGACAAATGGAAGCATGTCATGGTAGCGAGAAGGGGCAAAATTCTGTTCCTAATCTTCTTTCAACAATTAATGGGCCATGGGCTTTAATCTATTGGCAGGTAACTTTAAGTGGTAAGTTTCTATTTGTAATGACTCCACTTGGAAAATGATTTGTTTTTTTCTACGAGTCTGTTTTGTGAAGTTTTACTTGGATTGTCATGTATAGGCTAGTTCAAGAACCATATGGTTTGGTCGAGATGCTTTTGGAAGGCGGAGCCTTCTTGTTCACTGGCCAACTTCCAAGGACTCCAGGCTTCTTCTAACTTCTGTATCGCCACCTCACTCCATTGATAAGAGTTCTGGTATATGGTGCTCGGTCATCTCTTGCTTTCTATATTTTTCTATTTTCTTTAGTTATTTTTATTTTTATGGGCTAGGGTGCAATGCATGGTGCAAAAGATCGTTAATATGTTTGGCACAAATGTAGATTATTGGTTGAAAGTGAACAGGAGTTATACTCATTTGTGTATGAATGTTTTACTGGATATAAGGATTTTTCTTTGCCCATTTGTCCATTTGTCTATAGTTTTAGTAAGATGATATTCAATGATAGACAACAGACACATACATACACATACCCAGATATATATTTATATGTATATAAATAATGTTAAATAAAACCAGTCCTCGATGTGACATTTTCATTATATGTGCAAAATAATAAAATGAGCTCTATTAATTTGATAAAATTTCCCTGTAAAATAGTGCAAAAAGCTTCCATTTGTCAATGCCAAAGGGATGTGATGTGATACTATCTTGAACGGGTACAAGCTTATGAATCAATCAGGTGACCTTCTAACTTTCCAGGGGAATTATGATGTACTTTGCTATTTTGATGCTAATGTAAGCTTAGAAGTGTCTGGCTATACCTCGTCTCAGCAAAGTTTTTGCTCAAGCCTGGATCTTGGTTGACTTTTTTATTATGCTTGGGAGTCCATGGTGTCCATTACAGTTGAGGACGGGGGAACAGAAGTTTTATTGCTGAATTAGTATGATGGTTTTTAGCTGATAGAATTGCTTCATCACTTTGGCTTCTGGCTAGAAAGAGCTTGACTTAATCGAATACATTTTTGGAGTTACTGATCTAGTTAGTTATGTATGGAATGATTCTGTACTTTGTTAACTAGAAAAGAGCAATCCATTTTGTCTGATTGAGTTTTGAACATACATGTAAATAAATTGCTTTGTTCTATTTTGTATGCCCTTTTTTTTTCCTCCTCATATTCTTGTCAAATGTGAGATGGAAATTGCTATGCTTAACAGCAATTTCAATATATTGATGGCATGTACTCTGTAAAGTGGTTTCATTACCCAATGCTATATTCTGCTTTTTTTCCTTCCAATATTTTGATACTTGTTCACTGTTTGCATATTCTCCTATTGATGTATAATGTATTCCTTATTCACTTTATAGTTAGCTACTAGAGCCTTCAGGTTGGAACTGTTAAGCTTGTGCAACCTCTGCCTAGTACTCAGTCCATGATTCTGTATTTGCCTGCAGATCATGGAGAAGAATATGGAATGAGTGAAATGGATTTTTGGGAAGAGCTTCCATGTGGGGTATATAGTATGCGAGTAGGTGCTTCAAAATTGGATGCAAATATGGTTGGTGAAGTTAAAAGACATGAATGGACGGTTCCCATTCTAAATGAACTGATCAAGTGGGACAGAACTTCCGTTCAACCCAAACCTGAGGAGTTAAATGTATCCCGAATGAAATTTCCTGGCTGGCAACATGACATGCTTTCAGTTCATTCAACTAAAGTACCCTACGAATCAGGTTAATATCATACCCTTTTGTGTGTATATATATATCTACAAGCTGAGTTCTAGTTGAAAAAAAGGCCGTATCCACTGCACAAGGCCGTGGGCAGATAAAGAATATAGATACGATGCAGTTTTTAATTCTAGATTTGGATGTCATAAGGATGTGATAGGGTCTCTGACTGCAGTGCTTGTTTTGATTGTTATAGGACTTATACAAGCATCAGTTGTGGTGCCATCAGAGACAGTTCTGCTTGCTCTTAGAGAAGCTGTGATGCGGCGCACTGCAATAAGTACAATGTTCAAGGTAAAAAAATGATTAATTTGAAGCATACTTCTTGTGGTTTCTATACTGATGGAAGCACAAACCTCAATAGTCACTTAATTATTTTGTTTGCTTTGATGAAAGTAATATGAGCATATGTTATGCTTTTTTATGAAAATTCTTCTGAATATTATTTTCTAGTCAAGTTTGTAAGTTTTATCAGAATATTTGAAATTCTCCATTTTGTTATTGGAATGCTGACCAATTTTAATCTTTCCATTGTAATATCTTCTTTCATTTCTAGATAATTTTTTAAATTTCTGGATTTTAGTTTGGACTTTCATTAGGCCTTGAACCAATTTTTGGATTTTCATTGAGATTTTGAGTACATTAATGTATAGGTACCGTAATATAGTTGTTTTGTTCCCTTTTCTCATACCCTACGCATATGAGTGGCACCCCCTGTATAGAATGCTTGTCATGTCTTTAGCTATGAATCCTATGATGCATTGCAATTGGGGCAGAAAATTAGGGAATGCTTTGTCACATATTTACCATACATAAGTTACCTTCTTCTCCTCCTCCTAGTATTTTTTTTTGTGTGTGTGTGTATTTTATTGTAATATTCTTGGATGGGTTGTGTAGGCAGCTAAATGTGGTAAGATACAAGAGGGACATGCTCCTGTGGCTGTGCTTTTTTCTGGGGGATTGGATTCAATGATACTTTCAGCATTACTGGATGAGTGCCTAGATTCCAAGTGTAAGTATTGCCATGTAAGCTTGGTTCAGTTTTCTTTCCTTTCTAGAATTATAAGTTTTATAATGCCCTGAAAGATTCCTTTACATTTATATTCTCTGTGATTTACTGCTTGTTGAAGTCCAGAACTGTGTACAGACAAATAATATGGTTATTGGGCCCGAGCCACTTTTGATATTTTATTAAGGGCTTAAGGGTCCCTCCATGTTCCCACTATTTAATCTTGTTGCCTGTTGCCTTTCTCCAATGACCGCTTTCATGCTTCCTGCTTTGCTTGGGTTTGATTTGTTTTTTCTTTAAAATAAAAAATAAAAAATCAGTAACTGTTGTGGCATTTTAACTATTCACTTTCACTCAGTTTGTGACATGAATTTTTTTTTATTTATTGAAGTCATAACCATTCAAGATATTATATGCCAATAACAATCCCTTCATATGTGAATGGTAGTTCAAAATGAGGATATTGAGAGGATGAGAGGTCAGATAAGTAAGTAGCCAAATAAGAAAAATTGCATTCTTGAGAATTAAAGGCGGCACTGATTGAACTGTGAGATTTAAAAGATCTTGTTTAGTTGAAGGCTAGATGATTAATTCCAAAATAATACTGTGGCTAAATTTTGCTGTTGAGCTTATGATTATGTTCCTCTAAAACCTTTGTTCACAGATGAAATCGATCTGCTTAATGTAAGCTTTGACAATGAGTCTGCTCCTGATAGAATTTCTGCCCGGGCTGGTGTAAAGGAACTAAAAAGAATCTCGCCATTGAGAAGGTATGGCAGTATTTATTTATTTTTCTCGTGATTGCAATGCGATAGTCTAGGCGTGTTCAATTCGTTATTTGTTAACACATTTTGGTTTCTAGAAAGGATTAACACATGGAAATGCTTTTGTGAGAGGAAATTGAAGTGTTGCAGCATATTACAATAGGATCATTTAGTAACAAACACCAAGTAGTTTGAAAAGCATGTGGATAGAGATACTATGCTGTTAAAAACAGGAGTTTGAAACAGAGAGGATTTTAATATTATGAATAAAGGTAAACAAGAAAAACTTCCAACTTGAAGACACCAAAAAAAGTAGGGCAAATTACACAAATAGTCCCTATAGTTTGGGGTTTGTATCACTTTGGTCTCTGACTTTTCAATTGTGACACATTTGACCCTGAATTTTGAATCTTGTTCCAAATAAGGACAATTGAAGATATCATTAGATTTTTCAAGGGTAAAATTGTCAATTTGATAAAATATAAACTAATTTTACAAAAATAAATGTCAAACAAATATTTTTGAATTTTTAAAAATTATTTCTACCTACTAAAAATAAAATTATGTAAAATTGATAAATCTTTTAGACATTTATTTTTTTTTTTTACCAAATTAATTTTTATTATGTGTTTGGATGATGATCATGTAAAATTAATTTTAAAAAATTAATCATGTAATTTTTATTAATTTTACATAATTTTATCATTGGTGGATAAAAATAATTTTTAAAAAATTAAAAATATTTTTTTGATATTTATTTTTGTCAAATTAGTTTATATTTTATCAAATTGACGATTTTACTCTTGGAAAATCTAATTATATTTTCAATTGTCCTTATTTGGAACAAGATAAGATTCAAAATTCAAGGTCAAATGTGTCACAATTGAAAAGTCAGGGACCAAAGTGACAGAAGTCCCAAACTATAGGGACTATTAGTGTAATTAACCTAAAAAATTAAGTTTGTGGCTCACTATAACATGGGTTTTGACAAATGTTTAACCTGCTTCCCTAAGATGTGATGAATTTCATTGGGCTTTGTGTATAAACCTTGGATGATTAGAATTGTTTTTTAATATGCATGAATTTTAATACTCTTTGGTTTTAAATTGTTTATAATTATAGTTTTCAATACATGAAATGCATGGCATTGCAAATGCAGATGGAAACTTGTCGAGATTGATGCTGACTTGTCAAAGTTGACCTCGGAGGCAAAGCATGTCACATCACTTATAAATCCTGCAAAGACCTATATGGTACCAGTCTCATACTACAAATTGAAGGGTAGTTAATTATAATTTTGTATGTTGTGCTGCTAGCATTTAGGGAAGCACTTAGCTTTAACTCTTTTGTTGTTGTTGTTAGACATACAAGTAATAAGTAATTCCCAGCATCATGGAATATATATTATCCCAGTTTACATGGTTTGTTTTACCTCTTGTTCTAATTTTGTCTTCACCTTCAGATATAATAATACAATTTATAAGTTTTTTGATTAATCATATCCTGATAAGAAAGTGTACTACTTTTAAGGTTCAGAAACCTATCTGGCTTCTTTTTCTAAATACCTCTCTTGTGGTGTTCATTTCCCAATTTTTCATTTTTCCATTTTTCCATTTCAGGACCTCAATATTGGTTTAGCTTTGTGGTTGGCAGCTGGTGGTGATGGTTGGGTGTGTGAAGAAAGGATTTACAATAGCAATAATAATTATGATAATGGGGACTATCAGCGCATTAAGTACAAGTCTGAGGCCAGGATCCTCCTAGTTGGTTCTGGTGCGGATGAACAATGTGCTGGCTATGGACGGCATAGGACAAAATACAGAAATGGAAGGTAAACTCATATTTTGTACAGAAAATAAATGTGCCTACATCTACAATTATAAATCTATTTATGTATATGCCATTTCCTTGTTTCAAGCATCTTGTGAGTGGTGTGTTAATTTGCATGTTTTGTTTGCATTTTTATTGTTAAAATGTTCCTGCCTGTTCTAAAACGTTTTTGTTTTGTCCTGCTCATGTTGTGGTTCAACGCAACATCATCAGTTGGCTTGGGTTACATGAAGAAATGAAATTAGACATGCAGAGAATTTGGAAGAGGAACCTAGGGAGGGATGACAGATGTATTGCTGATAATGGCAAGGAGGTATTGCTGATTACTCAAAACAAATTTCATCTTTTGATTTCTGTTGTATACTCATTATCTAATTATTTGGTCCATTAGGCTCGATTTCCTTTCTTGGATGAGGATGTTATAAGGACTCTCCTCAGTATTCCTTTGTGGGAGATTGCTGACCTTGATCAACCAAGTGGAAAGGGTGATAAGAAGATTCTCAGAGAGGTGCGTTCCATTTCTTTTGTTTTGATTTTACTTTCGTATCAGTGCCATGTTGCAACACACAGTGCTTCTGCATTATGTCATGGATAAATTGAGTCGTCTTTTGTTGCTTTGTGATTAATTTCTTCTAGCACTGTAAAATTTTGTTATGGTTATCTTTGATTCTTGTGGATTTGATGGGTAGTTTGATCCTGTTTTCAATTTTTTGTACTCTTTCATGTGTGAATCTTGAGCAGCATTAAATTTTGCTTATTTCTTGAAGGTTGCCCAATTGCTTGGTTTGCATGAAGCATCTGTTCTGCCTAAAAGAGCAATTCAGGTGTGTATTTTTATTTATTTTTTATTTTGCTAATTATGATCAATCCTTTTGCCCAGCACGAAAGGATATCAAAAAAACAAGAAAAAAGAAAAATCATTTTGAGTGCTTTTAGGGTTCACACATTTTTATTCTGCTGCGTTGAATTAGTGAGTATGTGCAACTTCATCCTTTGCTCGTATTTTCCTTTGTTTCTTGGTTGCCCAGAATTGATTGGGATTGCAGATAATACTCAATCTGAGGATGTTTAGAAAATTTTCCCTATGTAATGATTTCCTCTAAAATTTAGAACATAAAACTGTAATGTTTTTGTTTTCCCCAAATCTTTTTGCTAATTATATCAGTAATGTGCAAACTATATTGTATGCATGTACTCAAAACAATATTTATTGCAAATTTTTTTTAAACATATGTTTTCAGTCATTGGTATTGGTTTCACAGACACCACAAGAAATATCAAGAGAATTGAATCCAATCACCTATCAAGAGAACAAAGCCAATATAGATGATCTGCTCCAAGCAGGCAGGCCTTATAATGCTCAGCCTAAGTGTAGTTGGGTAAAAGGTGCAATGACAGATCCAGTCATCTTTACATCTGTTGCCCTTTTTCTCCTCTTGATAAAAAGTGGGATACTCCAAGGGACTTTTGCTCCCTTTGTGCAACTTCCTTTGCTGCTTTGTGGCACCCTGGTGTTCAGGGAGAGTCAAATCAAACTTAGATCGCTGCTTTCTTGAGAATTTAGATCATGTGGAAACGGGAGTATGTTTGGAGAAACTATTGGGAGCAGCATTCTTCTTTTTTCAAGGCCAGCCAGCCATGATCATTTTTGCTGTTAGGCATTTACTCTAGTTCTTTTGGAATCACACTTACCGCCTTAAAAGAGAAATGTGAAAATTATAAATTCTTATAGTAAATTTGGTGCTGATACCACCAGCCATTAGCTTGAGTAATATCTCCTGCCACCGCCCAAAAGGGTAGTACATGGTTGAAGCCTCAGTTTGGAACATGTGTGTTCATTTGCGTATGGTTTGTCAAAAAACTACATTGTAAATTTTGGTGCTGATCCACCACTCCTATCATTAGTATCTAAAGGATTTTCAAATAGAGATGGAAAGTAAAAAAGAGAGCAATGCGGAATGTGTTGCGGCTAAAGGATTTTCTTCTCAACTCTGCTGGAAATAGAAAGGGATCTCTCCATTCTTCAAGCTTTAAGTAAATAAAGATTATATCTGCTTGCAGTGTGTAATTATTTCAGTTTATATATTACCAACCTTAATGACAAACAATCTCATACGTTCAAAACAAATCTGTCCTTAGCATGTGATTATAAATTCTATTGAAAAAATGTAAGGTTCAAAAAAGTGGTACCCTTATTCACTAAAATTTGAAGTACTGCTTCATTAAAATCTCAGTTAATTCGGACCTGCCATAGAAAGTGATGAATGAGATTAAAATCTCAATTAGAAATGAACATGCTAACATACATATACAGGAAGTGCATATGCTTTTACTTTACAATGATCTTTGCTTATTTTGTGTTGTAGTTTGGTTCAAGAATTGCAAGGGAATCAAACCGAAAGAATTTTGGAAGTAATCGTGCAGCTAACCAAGCATCCGCAGGAAGTGTAGAAATTTACAGGACATCGAGCTTAAATTGATACCTTGTCTAGATGAGCCAGATACATGTTCCATGTGCTGTTTCCTCAGGTTGCTAGGGGCTTTTCTTAGTATATTTGAAAAAATTGATGAGGACGATTATGATAACTTTTCAATTCAGCTTATTTTTGAGAAAAAAGAAAAATTGTTGTGAGGATTGAGGCAGAGTATGCCAATTTTGGTGCATGTTTGCAAATTTTAATAGAAGTATACAAATTGTTTCATTACTTGTGATATGGGTCAAGTATAGTTGCTTCTATGCTCCTCTGTAACCTTAAACAGTTTGGTTTTGTAAGTGGAAGCCATTAATTTGTTATTTTGAAGAAAAAAAATTGAGAAGAAGATGATTTTAATTAGTATATTGTTTGTTGTACCAACATCCAGACTGCGTTGATTTACTCTTGCTGAAGATTAATTCACTGAGATTTCCAGAAGATTGACAGATAAATAAGTTTAGTGTGAAAATTTCTACCCAAAAATGAACCAAATCACTAAAAAAAAAAATTAAACGCAAACAACGAACTTACAACAAAAAAATTTATTTGATGTATACAAATGTTTTGAAAATAAAAATAAATAAATATGTTTGGTAAATTGTTAGAGACACTGGTTGGTGTTGGAGGGCGGCTGATGGTAGGGGTGATCAGAGGTGGCGGGAGTGTTGCTAGAGGTCATGAATGGTCATCATCTGCTTGTTGGAGCTTGTCGGGTTGTGGACAGAGAGCTTGTCGACGGTGCGTGATGGCAAGAGGTGGTAGGGAGAGAAGGTAGTAAAAATTGCCGCTAAAAAATTGAGTAGAAATTTATTAAGAATACATTATTTTGTTTGAAAATTTTAATTTTCTTTGAAAGAAATCAATAATATAGTTTAGGGCTTGGCTTTAGTCCAGTCCACCATCGGACTGGACCGTGCTGTTGGGCCTGTGGGGGTCCACCATGGGTCCCGTTTTGAAAATCTGAACCGTTGAATGTGTAGAACTCGTCGAGTACTATATGCTTGTGAAAAATCACGTTAATCGGATATCGATAGCTATGTGATCAAAACAGTTTTTTATCAATCGTTAATTTATTCACCGTCTATTTTTTTTTTATAAAAAACTGATTTGATCATATAGCTATCGATATACGATCAACGTAATTTTTCACATCTTTATAGTACTCAGCGAGTTCTACACATTGAACAGTTCAGATTTTTAAAATAGGACCCGTGGTGGGCTCCCACGGGCCCAACAGCACGGTCCAGTCCGACGGTGGACTGGACCAAAGCCAGACCCTATAGTTTATGACAAAAATTATAGTACTTATTGTATTTTCTTAAAATTTTGAAAGAAATAAAAACATTTTACCATATAACTTAATTATAAAATTGGGTAAATAACATCGACACCGCTTGAGGTTTCTATTTGATACATATTCCCCTCACGCTTGAAAAATTCCATTTTTCTCTCTGAGATTTGTAAACTCATTACAAATTGTTCCTGGATAATTGATGTCATACCCTAAAATTTTTTAAATGACAATTTTACCATTTTCGTACCATGTCTTCTCACTATCATCATGACTACATTCTACAACTTTCTATCATTAAATTCTACCTGAAAATATTCTTATTGATGATATATAAACGTAAAATTTATATAAAATTTTCAAACACAATGATATAACTTAATGGTGAGCTTTCACTTTAAAACAAAATACTCATAAACATGATTTATATTTACAATATCACTATCGCAATATTTTTATGATTTTTTTTTTTGTATAAATTTTGATATATAAATAGAATTTTTCATTTTTATTACCATCATCATTTTTCTTTCTCGTCTATTCACTCACATTTTTTATAGTATTACCAGATACCGTCATTCACATTTCTTACAATATTACTGAATTTTTTATTTGGTGAATTTAAAAAAAAATTACAAAATATTATACTTCCTAAACATAATTGGTTAGGTGTATCTAAAAAAAAAAGTTGCTTTTTATATTAAAAAAAATTCAATAAAAATAAAAAAACACGAAAAATAAAGAAATTTAATTTTTTGTGTGAGTTAAACCAAAGAAGATTATTATTATTTTTTGGGCAAATTACCAACACCTCCTTAGAGATTTGACTAAAATACGGATTCTTCTAAGGTTTGAGAAATTACATTCCGCCCCCTGAGATTTATATTTACATAACAAATGAGGGAATAATTTGTTATGTAAATATAAACCTCAGGAGGTAATTTGTTATGTAAATATAAATCTCAGGGGACGAAATGTAATTTCTCAAATTTTATGAAAAAATTTATATTTTAGTCAAATCTCGAGGAAGGTGTTGATAATTTACTTTTATTTTTGTTAAAATGACATGAATAAAATATTAATATTATTTTATTATTTTATATATGAAAAGATTAAGGAGTAAATATATTATTTTCATATGACAATGAGTTAAACATAATTTTTAAACGGGGAGGAATCTATAGAAAGCTGTGTAATTTACCCTATAAAATTTCTATTTTTTTTTTAGTAGTTATATATAGTTTTTAATTTTAATTTGTATCCTTCAGTTCCAGACATAAGCCAAGGCCGACAACGACGGCGGTGCAATGGAAGCAAATAGCATGAACATCAACGGCGGCGGCGGAGAGAGGGAGTGGAGGGCAGAGGAAGCAATTGCTGGAAACGGTGAAGCCCTACAAGCTCTCAGAGAACTCATCACCTTCCCTCTCCTCTATTCTCGAGAGTCTCATAAGCTCGGTCTTCAAGTAATTTCATCAATATACTCTCTCTCTCTCTCTCACTTTTGATTCTCATTGAATTGGGTTTGTCATTGAAATCACCTATTGAATTCCTGACTCTATTTTCTTCAGTGGCCTCGAGGTTTGCTTCTCTATGGTCCTCCTGGCACTGGAAAGGTATATCAATTTCATACTCACACATACATACATACATACAATCCTGAGCACCTAATTTTATGGGTTGTTTTGGTTTTGGTCAGTGCTAAATTTTGATTTGGGTTCTATAACACTTGAGTTATTCATTAGCAATTTTAACAAATGCTCATTATAGAAAATTTAAGAAAATAAAATAGCCTCAATCGTGCATCCTCCGTTTTTTTTATTTTTAATATAATGAACTACTCATAATTGAGTATAAAAATCTAAACAAAATTAATGAATAAAGATGATGGATAAATAATAAACATTTCCACTTAGCTGATGGTATATATAATCTTGTAAATAAATAAGTAATGTGAATGTTGGTTGCAAATGTTACATAGTCGGTTTGAATTTGGTTTGGGAATTTTGTCAAACATTTAGTGCGTTACGCTACAGAGTGTGTGGTTCTGCACCTACCAGAGGTGTTCGATGAAATGAGAGGAGTAGAGAAAGAAGTAATAGTGTGTTTGGTTGACTGGAATGAAGGTGGAATGGAATGATCATTTCATTAAGCAAAATGATCATTTCATTAAGCAAAATGATCATTTCATTAAGTAATAGTATGATCATTTCATTCCACCTTCGTTCCAGTAGTTTGAGGGAGACTTTTTAAGCAAAATAAACATGTAGAGGGGCAAAGTGCATGGATTTTGTTGAAAAAGAAAAGAAAAGAAAAGAGGGGATGTGAAAGATTTAGGAAGGCATATATGAAATTTAAGGGGGAAAATTGGAAAATAATTTTTTAAGTATAGGTAATATTGTAGGAGTACAAATTTTAAAAGTTGAAGGTTTGGAGCTGCGCCCTCTTGCATTATGTGGCTCTGCCCCAGGGATAAACTTACACCCAGAATAAAGTTAAGAAGTTTTTAATTCATTCATAACTTTTTGATGATTCATATTTCACAAAACTAATTGTTGGATTTTATGTTTTTCCATGATCATCGTGCATGCTAAATTTCAACTTGACTAGCATGCCAAATTTCAATCTAAATAAGAAATCTCCCAACCTCCTCTCAATGTAAAATTTGGCATCCATGATGATAAGAGAAGTATTCAATCTAATAGTTGATTTTGTGAATTTGTGAAAAATTATGAACTGGTTTAAAACTTCTTTATTTTTCAGTTAATCCTGCCCCTATATATTCATACATTCATAGCTATGTAGAACCTTTTGATAATTGACAGTATGGGGGAGTATTTGTTAATTTTTTTTTTTTTGACAGTATGGAGGAGTATATTAGCTTATGTATTCCTTAGCATTTGAGGTTGTTAATTTGTATTTCTTTTTCTTGCAATGTTAGACAAGCTTGGTTCGAGCAGTTGTTCGTGAATGTGATGCGCATTTAACTGTTATTAGGTAATCTCATTGTTGGTTTCTGCACATGCTGTTTATTTGTCTCTATTAAAATTGTTAATATCATTAGGAAGTCTTGTTATTGGTTTTCCACACGATGTTGCTCTGACTCTCGTAAAATTCCGTACCGAATTTTTCCATCATATTGGTGAAATAATTTACTGAAGGGAAAAATTGCATGTCTGGTGAAATTCGAATCAACTGTGGCGCTGTATGTTAAATCTCACATTGAATAGCATTCTGAATATGAACATTACATGAAATGGCAGTAATTGCAGAAGTAGATATTGAAGATTGAAATAACAGTCACCGTGATAGGTCCTTTTTTCCCCTATTTTGTTTATTTTTGGTTTTTGTCTTCAATGACCTCTGCCAGATGGAGGGTTGAAATGTTGGAATTCTATATTTCCAGCCATCCCTAAAGTCATTTTATTTGGCTGTTAATTTATACTGATTTTGGTTTGTTGGGTTCCTCTTGCAGTCCTCATTCTGTTCACAGAGCATATGCTGGAGAAAGTGAGAGAATCTTACGGGAGGCTTTTGCTGAAGCATCATCTCATGCAAAATCGGGCAAGCCGTCAGTTATCTTTATTGATGAAATTGATGCACTCTGTCCTCGTCGTGATTCAAGGTGTGTGAGACAACTGACAAAATTTGAGCAAACTCTGAATTATTTTTTTCCATACGATTTACTGCTTTTCATTGTGCTGCACTTCAATAACAGAAGGAGGAGGGGGGGGGGGGGGGGGGGGGGGGGGGGGTTGTTGTTGAACTTGTAAAGGAACATGCTGAAGTGCATTCACATTTTTCTCTCTATTTGTTTTTTTCTTCCCATTTTTTAATTCTTTCACTTATCATTTGCATGGAGGTGTTATTCTTACAGTTGTATGGTTTCCCATTACCATTGGTTTGTTTCCCAAGAAAATTCGGTAATGTACTTTTGTGATTGTTATTTGGTCTTTCATATTTGATGGTGCTGATGTGAGAAAAGATAAGTGGTTAGAAAAAAAAATTATTTTCTTTTTTGCCAATAGTTGAAGCTGTTATGCTCATTACATGCTATAGAGCACATCTCTGCATTTTATTTTCTCTATGTGCATGCGGGTGCATATGTACTGTTATGATGCCTTCTGTTAGTTTGATACCAAAATGTTTTCTCTTAATAAAATAGACACTGTTTCTTTGTTGTCTTAATTTTTTTGGTGAAACTACTGAGGGGGGCAAAAAGACAATAGAAGTGTTAATGTGAAACTAATCATTGCTACTTAACTATGAACCAGCGATTTGGGAATATGGCATCATTTATGTGCAGTTGCTTACTTACATATGTCACTTGTTCTTGAAATGCAGAAAAGAGCAAGATATTCGTGTAGCCTCTCAGCTTTTTATGCTTATGGACTCCAACAAACCCACATCAAGATCTGTGCCACAGGTGGTTGTGGTGGCATCTACTAATAGGTTAGTTTTGCACTCCTATTGTCTTTAAGACCATCTGTTTCTTGGATATTTCAATAATATTTTATGATAAGTTTTATTTTTTATGTTCATGTGTCTCATGCATTATGCAAATCCATGTTAACCTTGCATTCATGCTGCTGTCGTCAATGCCTCCCACCACTATTATGACCTTCTCTCTCTGCCAAACCTCCCACCACCAGTTTTTCTCTCTACAAAAATTCACCTCCAAACTTTTCCAGGTAACATAGAACCCACCTCCAAACTTTTGCAGTGCAACAAAAAAACATTGTGTTTTGTTTCTTTCTATGGAAAATTTATATTTGAATATCCTCATGGCCTCTTCAACTTATCCTTACCCCTTATCCCCTGGTGGTTGCATGCTTGCACGCATCCTTAGTAAAAAGACAGACATACATGTTTCATAGTTTTATATATGTAACTGAAATTTAATAAGAAGGAAACTCAAAGCAACTGAAAACACTAACGGATTTTAAAGGGATAGACATAACACGGGAAGAAACCAATTTTTTGTTTTACTTATTTTCTCTTTATTGAAGGTTGTGAAGTAAATATTGTATATAACCTTTTGGTGTCCTGTTCTTGTGAGGTAGTGTATCTTTCATCTCTGTCTGAGTTACCAATCCAATTTAGAGACAAAAACCATAGCTAATTCCTTCAATATTTTCAAATTGAGCACTGACATTTTTGGATCTTATTACTTTGCATCATTTATCAGATCCTTAGAATTTTAGCCTTAAATTTAACATATATTATGAGATTTATTCTTGCCTTCTGGTTTACATGTACAAAGAGCGGATGCAATTGACCCTGCACTAAGAAGGTCAGGGCGTTTTGACGCTGAGATTGAAGTTACAACCCCTAATGAAGATGAACGATTTCAAATACTTAAGGTAAATTGAATTTTCAAGAGTTGTTGTTAGGAAATTGTTCTGTAGCACTCCTCACCTTTGGATAACTGTTACTGTTACTCAGCCCAACGTTGAATTTATGGAGTCGAAGGCCATAATGCTCTTTTCTTATAACATTTTGCAGCTCTATACAAAGAAGCTTCCTTTGGATCCCAGCATTGACTTGCGATCCATAGCTGCATCTTGCAATGGTTATGTTGGGGCTGATTTAGAAGCTTTGTGTCGCGAGGCTGCCATGTCTGCAGTAAGAAAATCTTCAGATGCAAATGAGGAAGCTGGTATGCGTAGCTTAACAATGGATGACTGGAAGCATGCAAGATCTGTCGTTGGTCCAAGCATAACAAGGGGTGTTACTGTGGAAATTCCCAAGGTTTCTTGGGAGGATATTGGAGGATTAAAAAATTTAAAGGTTTGTGAACATTACACAATCAGTTGAGGCTGAAACTCTTACTGACCCCTGACAGTGTCTCTATATGTGGTACAGAAAAAGCTCCAGCAAGCTGTTGAGTGGCCTTTAAAACATTCTGCTGCATTTTCGAGGCTTGGAGTATCACCTGTTCGTGGGATTCTTCTTCACGGACCTCCAGGGTGCTCAAAAACCACCCTTGCCAAAGCTGCTGCTCACGCTGCCCAAGCTTCTTTTTTTTCCTTGAGGTTTGATCATCTTTCATTAATTTCAGCAAGATAAGGTTAAGAGCATGAAAACTTAACATAATTATAAATTTTAAGATGTGTTGTGAAGACCATGTGGGTAGTTCAAAGGATGGATACTGTTGTATGTTACTTCACTCAAAATTGGAGCCAAACATTTATCAAAGTCATAAAAGCTCTGGCTGAAAACTTCTTCAAAACTACTTGTAACAAGTGGAATAGTCATCTCAAATGGGGAGTGGAATATTAGGTTATAAAAATTTAACCTTGTGTACTGAAGAAGAAGAAAAAAAAAAAATAATAATCATGTTTTGCCTAGATAGAAGCAATTCAGGAATGTTTCCAGTCAATATTGTCAGATTGCTTTTAGGCGGTGGTATCTTTTCTCTCAGAGCCTACTAAATAAAATTAATAATTGAGACAAGTTTCAGTGTTAAACTAGTAGTTTTGAAGACTTTGTGTACTGAATTTTTAATGAAAATTTTAGGTTATTTTTTTCTTTGATCAGCAAAAAAAAAAAAAAAAATTTTGAGATCAAATTTGTCCAGTAAAATGAAGAATAAAAGTCACAGTCCATTGCATGCCTTGAAAAGGGGCTCTTTGATTAAAATTTTGTACAGTTGCATGTCTTGAAAATTTATGAATGATGAATCAGTGGTGCAGAATTATATTCAATGTATGTTGGAGAAGGTGAAGCTTTGTTGCGTAATACGTTCCGGAGGGCTCGCCTTGCGGCACCAAGCATAATTTTCTTTGATGAGGCAGATGTTGTTGCTGCCAAACGGTTAGTGTTCTATTTTCATTTGGTTTAGTCCTTCATTTTGTCAATTAAAACTTAATGTGACTCATCTGTTACATATAATTGTAGCCTCCCTCTTATTTCTCGTGAAGTTCATGAAAATGTAGGAACAAGAACAAAGATTTTCTTCTTATTTTTTTGACAAGATATAAGTATGTACGTATGATTGTATAATTGAATATGTATGCTTGTACTTCTGAGTCACAGTACAGTTGATGAATGAATAGAAAGAGGAATGCACTTCCAAGATCACACATCTTTATTCTCTACATTGAGGCTTGTCTTCCCCACCACCTTGAAATAATGATTTTGTTTCATTTTGGTTCTACTTTTTTGCTTTGTTTTGTTCCTTTTCTACCTTTCAATGACAGAGGAGGCAAATCAAGCAGCAACATTGCTGTAGGAGAGAGGCTTCTATCTACCTTGCTAACAGAAATGGATGGTTTAGAACAGGCAAAAGTAAGCATTAAACTTCATAAATTATTTTGATATCTATTAATTTCAATCATCCTCATGGGAGAGAAATTAAAGAAAAGATTTTAAAAACTTCACTTGATATCTGCTGATTTCTTTCTTAGGGAATTCTTGTTTTAGCAGCTACAAATCGCCCTCATGCAATTGATGCTGCTCTTATGCGGCCTGGACGCTTTGATCTGGTAACAATTTTGTCTAAGCACTTGTCCATTGCTCCTTGTTCTTGTGCCTTTTGGATGTCCTTTCTAGCTAGCAGATAAGCAATGCTAGCCCTTGAACTAGGTTTTTTTTTTTGTAGAGTTCATGTATAATTATTACTGTGGATTGTTTGACTTTTTCCTTTTATAGATGTCTAACATATATTTGTTTTGGGGGGAATAATTAATATATTTATTTTTACATCCAAGTCAGGTAAGAAAAACAAAAAGTAACTGTTAGCTCATTGCCAAAAGTCCTGGTAATTTCTTTTCTGTGAAATTGTAGGTCCTTTATGTGCCACCACCAGATTTAGAAGCTCGATACGAGATACTTAGCGTACATACACGTAACATGAAAGTGAGCAACGATGTTGATCTCAAACAAATAGCAGAGGATACTGAGCTATTCACAGGGGCGGAGTTGGAGGGCCTATGCAGGGAAGCTGGAATTGTAGCTCTGAGAGAAGACATATCTGCTAGAGTTGTGTGTAATCGTCACTTCCAGACTGTCTGGAAGTCATTGAAGCCAGCCCTAACAAGAGAAGAAGTCAATTCGTATTCGTCATTCATGAAGAACCCATCTCTGATATCTTCTGGCTCCTCCAAAGCCAGCGCTAAACAGAACAGCAAGCACACTACGAGTTTGTTGGGTTCAGTGGGTCCTGTTTCGATTGGCATCTTAAGCTTTATTTTACTTGCCGGTGTTAAATATTTTTTCATGCAGACTGATCGTTTTCCAAATGAACTAGCAACAACATAAAGAATTTGCTGATGCGTTATCGCATAACCGGTGAGCCTCTCAAAGCACAATTCTACTAAAAAACTTAACTATTAGAAGCTTTTATGTGTCAAATTTACTTGTTCTTGAGAAGTTCATGCTGAAAAGGACATTGTGGATGCTTTTCTTTTCTTTTCTGTTTTTTTAATATTTATTTTGGTGGTTGGAAATTATCAAATTAGAAGGAATACTCCTAGTTTATGCACTTTTCTGATCAATTTTGATGGAAAGTTACACTGTTAGGAGCTTTAGGTGTCAAATTTACTTATTCTTGAGAAGTTTACTCTGACAAGGATATTATGGATACTTGTTTTTCTATACCGGTTGTGGGAAATGATCAAATTAGAAGGAATGCTCCAAGTTTTGGCAATTTTCAGAAAAATTCTGATGGATTTTTTTTGTTTTTTAACGTCTGACTTGCAGGTGTGTGCGGTTTTTGAGCCGTCATTTTGGAACTCTGCCTGCTGCAATGTGAAAACATCTCTAATGTGTTTTTGTTGATTCGGCTGCTCTTGTGGATACTTGTTTTGGATCGGACCTTGGTCTCTGTTTCATGGTTTTGAGAGCATCGGTGGTGGTGGTGGTGGTGGTGGTGGTGGAAGCTGTTAACTTGGGTTGCGAAGGGGTTTCATTGGAAGAATGCAAAGGCTTTGGGTGTATTTCAATCCCAAAGGACCGGAAGTGTAGGATTTTAAAGATCGTATGGCTGTGCTTTCATTGATCTTTAATCCGAATTGTTTTTGGCCTAATTATTGTATTAAAAACATCTCATTGAACACCCTAATTTGTGGAAGTTTGGAAATTTTCTATTTTTTTTTTTTGGATAGGCTAATTCAATTTAAGTTTGATGAGTTTTAAAACCATGCTAATGGAATCATGTACACATATACATAAAGATACTCTATAGTTAACTTGAGTTGTAAATTGTTCGTGAGAATACCAAAAAATTGAGGGAAACAAAAGGGAAGGAAATTACTTATTAGTTGTGGCTTTTGGGGCAAGAATTTATAAATTCAATGGAAAGATTTTGAAAATTATATGATAGTGTCATGTTTAAAAATATTTACAAATTAATGGAATTTAAAATTTGTAGGACAAATTTTCTCTATTTTTGTAGGGTAAATTACACTCACCTCGAATGAAATTAATATAGATAGTCAATATATACTGAAATAAATAAAATAAATAAATTTTTAATTTTAAATAGGTGACATATATATATATATATTTTTCAATTTATATGACTAATGAATTATTGAAAAAAAATAACGTAATTGTTACGTGAATGAAAACTTTAATTATATTAAAGGTGTATGTATGCCATTGTATTTTCTTCAAACTTTTAGAAAATGTGTATTTTAATCTTTGGGTAAATTATAGTATGCCCTTTTTATATTTGATCATTTTTCTACTTCAGCTTTTAAAATTTTTCTTTTCCCTACTTGACTTTTTATGTTTTAAGTGTTTTTCAATTTAGTTAAAAAAACTAACTTATTTTTAAAATTAAATGGAAAATAACAAATTGACAGTCATGTGGTGTAAAAATATTTTATTCTATATAACTTACACGTTTGATAAAAACTCAAATCTTAATATAATAATATATTTTTTATGTCATGCAGCAACTAATATGGTATTTTTTTGTCTAATTTTGAACAGAAATTAACTTCAAGAGTAGATTGAGAAAAACTTGAAATATAGAAAGTCAAAGTAGGAAAAAAAATTCAAGGGGCCAAAGAAAAAGAATATCAAACATAAAGGGTCGAAGTGTTAAATACACTATATACATATATATATATATATATAATTTTTTGTGTGTGTTATTTTTAGTCTTCCGGATCCCAACCGTCTGAGGGTTTTGTTTAGTTTCTTCTACTCCACTCCTCTCTGTCCACCATTGTAGCCTCTACATATTTTCTCCGTTGTTGATTACATACACAGACACACCACCATATATACACATATATATACCTTCGTCTTCCACGCTAGCTTTCGAAGATAACCTTCGATGGCTCCTCTCGGAAGCAAAAACTCCGTACAGAGTAATAATCAACCTAACGGAAATCTATCCAATGACTACACCAGATCAGACTTTTTCTCCAGGTTCCAATTTCTATCAATTCTATTTATGTGTGTGTGTGTATATATATATGTATGTATGTATGTATGTATGCTGATATGATTGTGCTCGTAATTCACGATATAGGAAGCAGAGGATTGCGCAACAGAGAAAATCTCTGCCAATTACCGCTGGTATTTTCTTAATGTTTAAATACTTTTGTTTTCTTATTCTTTTTAGGTGTATAGTTCCTTTCAATCCTTGTTATAATGGGTTGTGATCGCTTTCTATGCAATGATTATTAACCTTTTAGTTCATAGGAATTGGCATTGTATTTTAATTTTGAAAGGATATACAGACTTTTTTGTTGACTTTTTTTCATAGTACTCGTTAAACAAATGACGATTCAAGTGTCATGTTACCTAGAGAAGCATTGATAAAAGGCCAGGCTCCTTGATGGCATTGGCATATCACTCTACCAGCAATCCTTGGGGGTGGAAATTATCTTTAGGTTTCCTTGTTTCACTCAGATTCAGTGCAACCCTTTCACTTAATGTAGAAAATTCCGATTAAACATAAAAAATGAAAGATCGCTTGCCAATTATTTCAGCACTATTTTGGATGTAGGCTGAGTAAATACATCATTTTCCAATAATTTTATTCCAGATTCTCTTGTATACTAATTTTACATCACTTTAATTCATGGAGGCAAACAGTTTAGAAACCTTTATATGAGCTACCTACCCTTCAAATTTTTGTTGAAATAGGCAGTAAAACCAAGAGATTATGGAGATTAAATTATAGATATTTGAAAACTTGTGCTTTTTGGATTATATGAACAATTTAAAATTCTATTATGTTGTATGATGAATTTATTATTTCATTTGTTGGTATGGTGTCTTACCTTTGGTTTATTATACAAATGCGGATTTGCTTATAATGTTATTGATATTTCCGTAGTTGAAAAACGACTTGTGGAGGAGGTCAAGAGTAATGATATACTGATAATAGTTGGTGAAACTGGAAGCGGAAAAACAACACGTAAGTTTTGTATTTTTATGATATTCTTTTCTAATTTCCTTTGAACAACATGTAAGAATGTTCTAAAGTGGAATATAATGTATGGTGTTCCTTTGTGATTCCTCATATAGATGTTTGGTTGGTACTTAATATTTAACATGCCCTCTTAAGTATGTGTCTTTATGGGATAATGTACTCTTCAATATGAATTTCGATGCATTTGGAGCAAAGTAGGCTTTGAGCTTTATGCATGCTTTAGGCTTTTCTAGGTAGTGCATGACATTGATATCAAACAAACAATGGATCATTCTACCTGCTCAAGATAAAAGGCTATTAGGGGCAAAGTAGGCTTTAGCACTTCATATTACTTATGAAGAGATTTACTGTTGAATCTTTGTTGTCACAATTTCTTAGTTGGGTTTTTATGCCAGGAGACCCTCGATTTGGGGGACAAATATAAGAAGGATTTACTCTTCTTTACAGTTGATCTTCCCCTTGTTTATTCTCTAACCTTTTATTCTTATATGGACCAATTTTTCTAGAGTTGCCACAGTTTCTGTTTAATGCGGGATTCTGTCGTGATGGGAAGATCATTGGGATCACTCAACCTAGACGCATTGCAGCTGTTAGTGTTGCGAAACGGGTAGCTGAGGAATGCGGTGTTGAGTTGGGCCAAAAAGTTGGTTATTCTGTTAGATTTGATGATATGACTTCCAGTTCAACGAGGATCAAATACATGACAGATGGATTTCTTTTGAGGTAGAAAGTATGTTTCACTTCATTGCATTATATTAAGGACTTAGGTCACCTTTTAATTTGATGGTAGCATTTGCTGGAAAAGAATTGCGTATTTTTTAAGCTTGCTGGTTGGTGTCTTCATTGTGAAGTTTGTGTTAAATGAGTAACAAAAATCATGCATCCATCATCTTTAAGACTTAGTCTCTGTTTTGTTTTTTAAAATTTGTTCTCTAATATTATATCCCAGCCAGTAGGATTAGATTAGAGACAGAGAGAGACAGAGAGAGATGGTTATATACATGGAAGAGTCACAATCTTTCATGGAGGTACAATCCTTCATTGGGTTGCACCTATTTGAACGAATGTGTTTTTGCACCTATTCATACTCTGTTTTTTGTGAAAAAAAATTATGTGCATCAGTTTTTGCCTACCATTTCTTCCCTCTGTCTCAATCGCTGGGTGATACCAAGTCTAACGACTTTTATACATCATTCTTTAGGTCTCTCTGGGACCTTCAGAATTTTTGGTGTCAAAAATGGTACATAGAGTCTGAATTATTTACACTGATGAGTAGTTGTATAGGAATGTTTACTTACTAAAACTTCACCATGTTGCCTTGTTTGCATGCATTCTGATGAATGCCGAGTATGTTCACAGGGAAGCATTGTTGGACCCATACCTCTCTAGGTATGCAGTTATTATTGTCGATGAGGCTCATGAGAGAACTGTCCACACTGATGTCTTGCTGGGCTTACTGAAAAGTGTGCAGAATGTGAGGTCAGGATCAGTCAATCAATGCCCTAATATTGATCATACGAAAGCAAATAATGGCGTGATGATGGAAAAAGAAAATGATGCTGAGAGCACTGGTATCCTCAAGCAATATCAGGGGACAAAGTTCAGTCCATTGAAGTTAATCATCATGTCTGCCAGTTTGGATGCACAAATTTTTTCTGAGTATTTCGGTAGTGCAAAAGCCGTTCATGTACAAGGGCGACAGTTTCCTGTGGATATACTTTACACTTATCATCCCGAGACAGATTGCATTGATGCAGCTTTAATAACTATATTTCAGGTTGTTAATTGAGCCTCTCTTGGGTGTTCGTGATTCCAACCTATAGACTCCCTCATCCCAGTATTTTTTTTACAACTTACTTAAATTGGAAGTCACTTTTAGATTGCTTGTCTATTCTTTTGTCAAGTTGAAGTTTGGGCTACAGGGGATTTTGTTTTAGTGTCTATTTTTTCCCGGGGTGTGTGTATATGATTTCTTTAAAGGCTGTTTAGGATATTCCCACCTGGTAACTTGCTGTTTGGTTTCCAATATCTCTTGTTTCTTTTTGTTATGGTGGAATCAAGTTTTACTGTTCCTTTCTCAAGTACTTCTCAAAGGCCTTAATGGAACATATCTATCTTTAATACCTAGATCAATTTGGGTCTGCAATTGTTCACCCGTTGTTATTGACTTATTAGACATTTGTCTGGTTGTCCTCGTTTACATTCATTTTTACGCTTCATCAGCTCATTTACTCACCTTGTAGATTCATTTGGAGGAGGGTCCAGGTGATATACTTGTATTCCTGACTGGCCAAGAAGAGATTGAAAATGTTGAGAAGCTTGTCCAAGAAAGTCTTCGACAGTTACCGGAAGACAACCGGAAGCTAAAAGTTTTACCCATATTCTCATCTCTTCCATTAGAAAAGCAAATGCAGGTGTTCATGCCAGCTCCAACCGGATTTCGCAAGGTAGATTGTTGATGCATGTTAGATTTTTTTAGGTAGGGTGTTAGCTAGATGCATTCAGATATTTATGATTGTTGACTTAAATTTTTTTTAATTTGATGCTAGTACGGTAATTTTACAAGGAAAAACAAGAAATGACTCCTTCTTAAAAGCTGTCTAATATGGCATTTTACTTGGGCTATAATGTTTGTTTCTGGTTTTGATCTCCCTGGTTGAAACAGAGTCTACAAATAATGAGGTTATAGTGGACTGAGGTCCACTTGTCAAAAGAAATTCTGCAGAAAGTAGTTTGAACTGACATATTATTAAATTGTATATCATGGTGACTATGCTGGTCTGAACTGAAGCCTATGTATCTAAGCATAATTAATGAAATAACAATGAGATGTAGGACTTTTCTATTTTAATGATTGCACTAAATTAAGGCCAAGTTTGGGAAGACTAAATAAGTGCACTTTTTGATTTTTTATGAAATATGGGTTAGATTTGGGTTGGGTTTGAAGTAATGTGTTAGAGAGGTGATGTGACTTAAATAAGATGATGTGACTTAAATAGGATAGTGACTTTTTGACTTTTTGGATTTTTTTGAGGATGCCAAACTTGGCCTAAATTATGTGAAGATCAAAAGAATCGAAACCCTTAATCAGCGGTTGCATGTGAAGTACTCCAAAATTTGGTACTGGCTTATGATTTTGGTGAGTGCATGCAACCAAGTTCACTCTTCTTGTTACTTGATGCTCCAACCATACAAGGGTGTCAAAAAGAACAAGCAATGCATTGGATGAGAATCTAAAACATGGTTCTCTTGAATTTTTGTGACTTCCTAAATGTGTCATGCATATCGGTTGGACAGCCTGCTAGAGTCATCTTTTTTTCTAAAAGGGTGTCATGGTGTATGAACTGAATCAACCTCTGCCTTTTGATTGAGGATGTCCCTGGTGATTGTGTCATGTATTTTAAGATGCTTTTGAATCATCTAGGCTTCTGGTTCATTTGTATGATCGATTTTTAAGTTGAAATATATTCTGACAGGCCAGTTAAATTTTGTGGTGTTTATTTCTTTGATCACTTTTGTTTTTCGTTGTTTGTCTTACATAACTATTGGAAATGGTATGAAGTGTGAGGATGATCATTTGCTTGTGTGATGCACTGTTCTAACAATTTCTGGTATCTATGTCTAGCACTAGTTAATATGCTTGCCTGTTCTGTTTAGGTAATACTAGCAACTAATATTGCTGAAACGTCCGTAACTATACCTGGAATCAAGTATGTGATAGATCCTGGATTGGTGAAAGCACGCACCTACTGTGCTCGTACAGGGATGGAATCATTGATTTTTGTTCCAACCTCAAAAGCACAGGCTTTGCAAAGGAGGTAGGCATACTGTATTACTAAAGCACAGAGAAATCCATGTTATATTTTAGTGATTTCATTCATTTTGAGTAAATTTCTTATTTATCATGTCCTTAAAAAAGAGATCTACTAACCATGTTCTGAGCTATCTTTTTCATGGAGTGGGTGGGTGGGGGAGAGTACCCATAGGTTTACAAACTTCATCATATAAACAAGCCAAATGATGTGGATTTTGTTGTATTTACCCAATATTCCTTCTGTATATTTGTTTGCATTTTTCATTGACTGAATATAAACGAATTTTAATCTTATGCCTGCTACTTTATTTCAGTGGACGTGCAGGCCGTGAAGGACCAGGCAAGTGCTTCCGCCTCTACCCTGAGATTGAATTTGAGAAACTCAGGGATTCTACAATTCCAGAGATTACACGGTGCAACCTTTCAAATGTCATTTTGCAACTAAAGGCTCTTGGTGTTGATGATATTTTTGGGTTTGATTTCATGGAAAAACCATCAAGGTGGAAAAAAAAGAATTAAGTCTTGTATTGGTTTAGCATTTTACTCATTGTTTCACCCATGTTTATTTGTGCATGCATTTTTGATGAGTTATTTTATGCCAACTTTACTCAGCCCACTATATTGTATGAACAAATTTAAATTGAAAACAGAGAAAGGTTTCTGGGTTTGTAGTGAAGCAGGGAAAGACAAAATGAAAGGGTGTATTTCATGGCTCTGAGTCGATACCTTTGACCATTAGCAACTAGGTTATGAGTGATTTCCATGAGTGATTGGTAGCAGGGAAAGCCAAAGGAGGTGGTGTTAAACCAGAAAGAAAAGAACAGAAGATTTGCATAATCATGATTTCTTTCATAATCTATTTTTTATTGTCCTCTTCTATTGTCTGCTTTCTCGAGGAGCCTGCACTATCTACCATAAACTTTTGTTTTTTGACATTTACTGAATGCTCATTTCTATTCTTATGGAAGTGCTGTATAATTAGTGGAAGGAATTTATCACCGTCAGTTTTACAATTTGAACAGGGATGCTGTCATTAAATCATTGGAGATACTGGTCTTGCTAGATGCTATAACAGAAGAATATAAATTGTCGGACCCAGTTGGGCATCAAATGGCCCGGCTTCCCTTAAAGCCTATTCATTCCAAAGCCCTCATCCTGGCTAGTCAGTTCAATTGCCTGGAAGAAATGTTAATAACTGTTGCAATGCTCTCAGTGGAATCTATCTTTTATGCTCCTCGTGAGAATTTAGAGGAGGTATGCATTCATGACTTATTTGCAATGCATTTATGTAGCTAGTGTTCATGAAGCTGCTTGGGTCATTCAATAAAGTGATCGTAAGTTCTTTTATTTGCCTTAGCAACTGGAATTGATTAACTATATTATAAATAGAACCAGAGGCTTTTTTATTTTCAGTCAGTGAGATGATTCAGTATTGGGAAATAAAAACTAAATCAAATTATGATGGATACTTTGAACAGTTGAACACAAGATGAGTTTGTCATTGTAGACCAATTACGTGAAAGTTGTCATTGTTAAGTCTTTTTGCTGTTTGTTTCTCCTCATCTATTATTCATCATGATGAGGTTTTGCGGGTCTGTCACCTAGCTAATTTAATTGATGTGATTCCATTCTTTTTTTTTTAATTTTGTGTGTGTGTGTGTGTGTGTGTGGGAGAGAGAGAGAGAGAGAGGGAGGGGGGGGGGGGGGGGTAAAGATAGAGATAGAGATAGAGGTAGAAAGAGTGCATTCAATTTGGAAATTGAGTATTCGCTACATATTTTTCCCTTCTGGTCAGGCACAAACTGCAACAAAGTGCTTCTCAAGTCTAGAGGGAGACCATCTGATTTTGATTAACATATATCGGGCTTTTGATGAGTTCTTGGAGAAGAGCAAGATAGGGATCAATAAAGAAAAAGCTGAAAAAAGTCTCAGAAAATGGTGCAAGGAAAATTTCATCAATAGCCGCTCCCTAAGACATGCTCGTGAAATTCACAGGCAAGCTACATTCTCCTCCTTGCTTTTAAAAGCAAAATACTATGAAACTTGATCTCTTATTTGTCTAATCTGTATAGTTCTTATTAATTTATTGTTTGCTGCCCTTTTTGTTAAAAAGAGCTTTGCGAGTGTGTAGACCTGTCCAACCACCTAAATGTTTTTCACCTGTTGTTTGAATTCTTAATTTAATCGTTGTGCTTTGGTGCAGGCAAATTCAGAGAAATGTTGAACAAATGGGTCTGCACATAACTTCTTGTGGAGAAGAGATGCTTCAATATCGCCGTTGCCTTGCTGCTGCTTGTTTCATCAATGCAGCTTTGAAGCAGTCTGATGGTACATACAGGTATCAAGTACACTATTATGAGTTCTAATTTTCGTACGGAGGGTTCTTCTTGGTTTCACAGTCCACCCCTATATTTACTTTTACTTGAAATTTTCTTATTATTGTATCTTCTCTTGGTTATTTATCTAGAAATTCTTTCCATTTTCCCCTTTTTAATACCTCTCATGGTTACTTTACAAAATGGCAGTGTTTTATCAAGCAACCAGGTAGTGCAGATCCACCCTTCCTCTGCGTTATTCCGGACAAAGCCAGAGTGCATAATTTTTGATGAACTAGTCCGAACTAATCAGAATTACATGCACAATGTTACTAGAATTGATTACTTGTGGTTACCTGAGCTAGCTCCTCAATACTATGCCTTTCCGGCATAGAATTCATGGTGCTCATATTTAAGGGTAAGAACTACTTTTCGTGTTCCATTTCATCGTGCTTAGGTTATTGCTTTGACACAAGTTCAATTTTCAGACTTGTGTGCTGTGATGAAGACAATCAGATGCTTGCTATTAGTTTCCACAGGCATTATTAACTACATGGGAGCAACAAAATTTTTCTCGTCTTCCCCCTCCGATTTAAATTTTTCTATTGAAAGGTTGAATGTATTTATGCATAGCATAGCAGCAAGAAAAAAACATTTATTAGATATTTCTATGCATAAACTGATTATTAAATGTCTGGACTTGTTGACATGTAATCTTGATCCATATAATAGCCAGCTTGTGAATTTTTTGAGAAACTTCTCAATCTTTTTGCGTATGTGAAATTTTTTATTTTCACACACTGCTTTTCTCTATTCATATTATTTATAAAAAAAAAAAAAAAAACTATGGCTATGAACACCCAAATAATAGATTGTTTTAAGTTTGATTTATTTATTTTAACAAACTTAAAAAATGTATTTGAATTTAATTTATTAACCTTTGAAATTAATTGTAAATCAACTTTATTCAAGTTGAGTTTGAATAATAATTTGTTTCAATTTAATTTTAAAAGTTAACAAAATTTTAAAATATATTAATGATTTAATTAGGTAAACAAGTTAAACAAAGTAAAATATGCAATCAAATTTATATCATAAGAAATAATGACAATTGTTGACAAGGCATGTCATCCATGTATGTCCCACTTTTTTTTGAACCAACAACTCTATTACACTTTGGTTCACCGATTTTCATCATATAATAAATTTCTATTTTCCCTCTCCATTTTCTTCCTCCAATACATATCTCCCCTAATCCCTTAACTTTGTTCTAATTGGATTAAAAAATTTCACATGGATGAAAAAGAAAAAAGAAAAAAAATCACGTTTGACAAATTGATAACTCAAAATTAGCTTTCTATACATTTTTAGGATTTGATTATAATTAATTCAATCATTACCTAAACAATTACAAATAATTTTAATTGGCTGAAAACAAAGTGTGTTTGGTATCGTTTTTATTTTTGATTTTTATTTTTTTTTAAAAAGAAAAAACAAAAAGAAATTGATACAAAAACTTATTTTACAAATTAACTTCTTTTTTTTCTCTCCCCCTAAGAACACTCATTTTTTAGGAATAACTTTAAATTGTGGGGTTATGAATTTCTATTATGGAACTTTTTGTAGTGTTGTTTATTTTTTTGAGTAATACTAAACATACTATATTTTGCCTACTTTACCATCTTATGTCGCATTATTAAATTATTTTAATAAATTTCACTAATTAATATATTAATAACACATCATATGATAAATTAAATATGATAAAAAAATATGTACATAACCATTACTCTTTCATGTCATGAGGCTCTTGTTAGATAGATTATTGAATTTTTATATTTATTGAATTATAATTGTCTAAGTATAATTTTTGTAAATAGAAAAATTATTTATCATCGAATTTATTTCAGTTAGTTAAAAAAAAATTAAAAAAATTTGATGTATCTATACTATATATTAAGTAAAAGGGGATTTTTAACCCCAAGGCCTGTGGGAGTTTCAATCTCCTAATCCTAATTTTCTAATTTTTTGATTTAAAAAAAAAAAAAACTCAGCATTTATTGACTTCTCCCAACCCAACCTCAGCATTTATTGACTTTTTCCAACTCACAATCCCTTTTGATTTTTCTCATAATTATTGCAATATCCTTTTCAATTTCTCCCATAAACTAGGGTTACACACAAAAATAAAAAATTAAAAAGATAAAAATTTAGCTATAGATCTCAAAAAGATATAACATCTAAATTTGAATTATGATTAAATAATATAATTATGTATTTTTTTTTATGTATATCTATCAAAATTTTAAATCACTTAATGGGACAAATTAATCAAAATTTCAAAATTATTGATTTTTAATTTACAAAATAGATTAAAAAAAACTATTGACTGATTTATTTATTTAATAACAAAAATATTTCATAATCTCTCTCTCCTAATCTCTCTCACAAATTTTCAAAAAAAAATATTAAAACTTGCATTCATTTTCTCTTCCCCAAAAAATCAAATAGGAACTCCAATCTCCTAATCCTAATTTTCTAATTTTTTGATTTAAAAAAAAACCTCAGCATTTATTGACTTTTCTCAACCCAATCTTAGCATTTATTGACTTTTTCCAACCCATAATCCCTTTTGACTTCTCTCATAATTATTGTAACACCCTTTTCAATTTCTCCCATGCACTATGGTTACACACAAAAATTAAAAAAAAAAGATAAGAATTTAGCTATAGATCTCAAACAGATATAACATCTAAATTTGAATTGTGATTTAATAATATAATTATTTATTTTTTTTATGTATATCTATCAAAATTTTAAATTACTTAATGGGACAAATTAATCAAATTTTCAAAATTATTGATTTTTAATTTACAAAATAGATTAAAAAAAACTATTGACTGATTTATTTATTTAATAACAAAAATATTTCATAATCTCTCCATCCTAATCTCTCTCACAAACTTTCAAAAAAAAATATTAAAACTTGCATTCATTTTCTCTTCCCCAAAAAATTAGATAATATTTTATATTAAAGTTGTAGATATTTACCTATATTTTATATATTATATTATAACATAACAAAAAAAACTAAAAAACTAAAAAAAAATCTTTAAAGTTTATCTAAATAAACTTTAAATCAATAAAACTCACATGTCTATCACATATCTAACTCACATCATAACTTACCTAAATAATAATAATTAAAAACAAATGGAAACCACAGATAAATTAAATTTTTTTAAAAAAAAAAGATACCCACAACTCCATCTTAAATAAATTGAAAAAAAAAATACCCGAATAGAAACCACACAAAAATAAAAACAAAAATAAAAAGATATATCTATCTATCTATCTATCTATATCTATACTATCTATACTATATATTAAGCAAAAGGGGATTTCTAACCCCCAAGGTCTGTGGGAGCTCCAATATACCAATCCTAATTTTCTAATTTTTTGTTTTTTTTTAAAAAAAATTAACCTCGGCATTTATTAATTTCTCTCAACCCACAAGATTTTTTGACTTTTCTTATAATTACTGCAGTACTTTTTCCAAAACAAATAATTTGTATATTAAAATTTTTTTAAAACAAATATAAATATCTATATCTATATCTATCTATTTATTTATATCTATCTCTAACCCACAAGTTTTGTGGGAGTACCAATATCTTAACCTTAATTTTTTTGATTTTTTTTGAAAAAAAAACTTAGCACTTATTAAATTCTTCCAAATCTTTTTAACTTCTCCAATTCATACACTATTTTTAACTTTTCACATACCTATTGCAAACAATGAGTCTCCTTTTTGTTTTCTCTTGCTTGACTTCTCACTTCTACACTTTCAACTTCAGTGACTACGTATGCAAACAGTAAGTCTTTTTTTTGTTTTCTCCTTCGTGATTTTTCCTTTTATTTACTGTTTTAATATTGTAGTTAGATAGCGCATAAAAATATTTGTGATTTGTCTGACGAATAAAAAATTATAATTTGATTTTTTAATATGATTGAAGTTAGATAAATATAAACCCTCACAAAGAGAAAAATGTGATTATAATTAGTTGAATGATTCCTTTTTTTTAATGTGATTATAATTAGTTTAATAGTTCTTTTTTTTCATTTATTTATTTTATTATGGGAAAAATGTGATGTGATTGTAGTTTGTGCAATGACTCTTTTTTTTAATATGATTGTTGTAATTAGTTCAATGGTTTTTTTTTTTAATATTATTTAATCTTTTTATTTACTATTTTAATTTTATTTTTAATATGATTGAAGTTAAATAAATATAAACACTCACAAAAAAAAAAAATGTGATTGTAATGTGATGTGATTGTAATTTGTTCAATGGCTCTTTTTTTTAATATGATTGTTGTAGTTAGTTCAATATATATATATATATTTTTTTAATGTTATTTAATCTTTTTATTTACTATTTTAATTTTATTTTTAATATGATTGAAGTTAGATAAACATAAACACTCATAAAGAAAAAAATATGATTGTAGTTAGTTCAATGGTTCTTTTTTTTTAATGTGATTGTAGTTAGTCAATGGTTCTTTTTTTCATTTATTTATTTTTTTTATTATGGGAAAAATGTGATGTGAATTTAATTTGTTCAATGGTTCTTTTTTTTAATGTGATTTAATCTTTTATTTACTGTTTTAATGGTTTTTCTTTACAATTATTTATGAAAAAAATATGATTGTAGTTAGATAGTATAAAAATATTTATGATTTGATTTGATTTTTTTTAATTGATTTTTAAAGTACCAATTATTGATAATGATTAGATTGTATTTTGAAAAAAAAAATTGTAATTGATTTTTTTAACTCATTGTGTTTTTTGAAAAAAATTATTGTGTTTTTTTAACTATCAATTCACTTAATTTGTGATTTGATTTTTAACTCACTGTGTTTTTTGAAAAGCAGAATATATTATACTCATTAGGGTCACATAATGTACCAATTATTGATGATAATTAGATTGTATTTTGACCCCAAAAAAAATTGTAATTGATCTTTTTAACTCATTATGTCTTTTGAAAAATAAATTATTGTGTTTTTTTAATTATTGATGATGATTAGATAATATTAAAAAAATTGTGATTTGTATGATTGAAATTATCTCCTTTTGTTTATAATTTTATTTTTTAATATGATTGAAGTTAGATAAACATAAACATTCACAAAAAAAAAAAAAAAAGTGATTATAGTTTGTTCAATGGTTCTAAATAATCTTTTTTATTTACTATTTTAATGATTATTTTTTTCAATTATTTTTTTTATTATGAGAAAAATGTCATTGTAGTTAGATAGTATTAAAAAAAATGTAATTTGTATGATTGAAGTTATCTCTTTTTATTTATAATTTGATTTTTTAATATGATTGAAGTTAACTCACAAAAAGAAAAATGTGATTGTAATTTGTTTAATGGCTCTAAATAATCTCAATCTGAATTTTCTAAATTTTTTATTAAAAAAAAAAACACAGTATTTATTGATTTGGTCAAAATCCCCTGATCAGCATTTATTAATTTTTTTCAATCCACATTTCTTTTCACATGTCTGCATTTATTGATTCGGTCAAAATCCCTTGACCAGCATTTAAAATCCCCTCAAACAAATAATTATAGATACAAACCGTGTATAGTTACTACAACACCCTTTTCAATTTCTCCCATACACTATGGTTATGATAAGATTGTTAAATTATTTTTATAAAAAAATTTTAAAAACATAATTATATATTAAAAAAAATCTAAAAAAAATATAAATATCTATAATTATCCCGTGCATAACACGGGTGATAGGCTAGTTAAAATAAATAGAAAAGTTGGGACACGAAATAGCAAAAGCCAGCGTGGCTACGTGGCAATAGCGTATTTGTAACCTATAGAAAACGATTCAGCTCTGTCTCTCTCTCTCTCTCTCTCATCAGCTCTCACTCTCTCTCTTCTTCACCAGATCTGATCCGAGGGAAGAAAGGTATCGAAATCCTAACCCTAGATCTCTTGTTTCACACTCAATTTCATGTATATTTGACCACTCACCTCTCATATTTACGATTTCAATGTTGATATCTCTGTATTAACTATGCTTTTTACTGTTTCTGATTTGATAGCATGCTTAATGGCTACTTCGATGCAATTTGGATCTGTTGTAGCTTTTCACTGCTAAAATTGTAGTTACAGAGAGCTTACGATTTTGTGAGCAATTGAGCTGAAAATAGTGTCTATGTTACTTGAGTCTATCTATGTGTATATATGTGTGTATAAATGTATTATGTAATTTGTGTGTCTACAATTCTTAAGGTCTGTGGAAATTCCCTAAGCCTTGTAGACAATTTCTCTTTATACCTGAATTTTCACATGCTTTTTGGTCAAAATGGGATGGAGTCTAGTTGAGTATATGTGAAAAATCCCTTTTTCTTAAATAGTTGATTTATACATTATTCAATTAGGCAATTCATCAAACAATTGATGATCATTTCAACCAATCTTCACACTAATCAATCAATTGACCAATTCATGATTAGATTTCTATTAATTATCAAGCAGTTAATAGGCTCTAAGCAATCAAATGATACAAAAGGTTTATTGAAATGAAAAACCATAGTCCAAAGGGCTACAAGTCAATCCACTATGTAGATGAATGATTACAAGAAAAGTCTTACAATCAAATGGCGAATCCTCTCACCCAGTGGACTGAAGTCTCTTTAGCCAGTTCATCGCTCTCCTTGAGAGTGATCTAAACACTGGCAAATCCCTAACGATCAAGCCACCTCTTGAATCCACCAAATGTCTTCTACCTTGGATGTGATTTCTTCTTCAAAGATTGGTTAATTCTCTCACTAGATTAGTTCTAAGGAGTTTCGATCTGAGCTTGATCAATCCGAGCTTGTGTAACTAACTGAACTGACTGATACCGCTTTGTCTCATCACTCTGCTCAAGTGATGAATTTAAACATCCGGTACTTTTGAGACAGACTCTTAGATCTACTAAGGTGCGAATCACTGTTGGACCATCGTTTGAGCAGTGGCCACTACTTCACTATGCTTCCATAATTTGGCTTGTGTCAGCTCTTCATTCCAGCTTAATCCGTTTGGGAAGGATTCGTATACAGAAACGAGTACAATTTCATTTAATGGAAAGATTACATGTTTGTCAAACGGGAACTAAGTCCTAACAATATGTCTATATATATTCTTTTCTTTCTTATTACATTGTGATTCGTTGTTCTCAAAATACTTTATCATTTGCCAAGAAAAATTAATCTTGAAAGAGCTTTTGGACATTGAAGTAGTTGATTCGTTGAGAGAAAGAAAAACTATCAACATGTTTTGACTGCTCACACTTTCGTATATGATCCTCAATGACTAATCCCAAGGAACCTTTTCAACATTTATCGTTTCTCTATTTCTCTTCCATCTGCTTCACTTATGTTGAATACTAATCATATGCTTGCATCATTAGCTTTACACTGTGGGCAGGGCTGACTCTCTTGTCTAGGAAGTTGTTGATATGGGTCGTGGAGTCAGCTCTGGCGGCGGACAGAGTTCACTTGGCTACTTATTTGGGAGTGGTGAGGCTCCAAAGCCAGCCACAAACAATCCAAAACCTGCTTCAAGTGAAGGACAGGATGTAAATAATGGTCCTCCCCCCAAGACTACTGTTGCTTCTCAACAAGTAGATGTTACTAAGCAGATTCCTGCCGGTATAAATAGCAGCACTGCAAATAAATACTTCAGGGCAGATGGTCAGAACGGTGGCAATTTCATTACAGTATGTCTCTAACCATAATAATTTTAGTCATCTTTATAATGGTAAATTTTCTAGCTGAGTAACATTTACGTCAGTTGTGTCTCAGGTGCACAACTACAGGGTGCTTAGAGTCATGACATGATATTTTGGATGAAGTAATTGACTTGCAAAACAAAAGAAATAAAAAAAGACACATCCTCGTAATTAGTACCAAAAAATAGGCTTATGGGTCATCCATTCAGAGCTGGAAGGATTAGATTAGGTTGATAAATTTTGCAAACATCGTTGAACTATGGGAATAAAAAATCTTAGGCTTGCAACTCCAGTTTTGTTATGCATATTTGTAGATTTTGTTTTGTATTTCTTGTGTTAACAAGCTTGATGAGATGTCTATGAAATTCACTTCTTACTTGGGAATGAACTCGTAGTGTATGGCTAGCTGGGAGACTTGTGCGTATATCATTTCAGCATGGTGCATTTCAATTTATAACCCTATTCATGTTAAAGGTCCAAGAATAGAGGCTTCAAAATCTACTAGTTTGGACATGGGAATTTCTATGAGTGCTACAACATTTGAGTGTTATGTTTATTAAATTGTAGATCTAGGGACAGGCAAAAAAGAAAGGGCCATCAGTAACTGGAAATTAGGGTTACATAATCATCTTAAAAAAATGCCTTTCCTTGTTAGATTGTTTCCAAATAATGTCTACTTTGAGGCATGGAAATCACGTGGATGTTTAATAATTTAACATGAAGTTTTAGGTTGGTTCGGACCCCATGCATGGTATTTATCAAAAAACAAAACAAAACAAAACAAAAAGTTTGGAGACCATGCATGAAGCATATTGTAGTGATGATATTACATGTATGTTTTTGGTGTAATTATGAACTCCCATTTTATGCGTAACAAGTGCCTTTTAGCTGACAGATTGTTCATTCTCTATAAGCTCAAAGGTTGAGTTTGCCGGTGTCTTCTTCAGTCTGCTGAAGTTCCTATTTTTAGGATTATAGGTTGCATTCAAAGGCTGTTTTTAAACGTTCAAAAGGCCTACCATGGCTAGAAGTCCTGCTTAACGATATAGGACAACGTTTAGTTCAAACAGCTACCAGTGCCAAAACACCCTGTGTGCCTTGTCATTTGATCTTACATGCTGGACTTTATCTTCTTCACTATTTATACTTTTTGATTTCTTTATTAATTTTGTGATTACACCTTTTGATGGGAAAAATGATTCCATGGACTACAAATTATCTCATTAATTTCAGCTATTATCACAACAGAGAAGAAACTACTCAGATCCACCTTAACACATGATGATTTTCAAGTTCCTCAAATGTTTTCTTCTGCTGTATTAAAGAATCGATATCTCACTAAGACTTTCTTCCCATGTTTTGCAGGATCGGCCCTCAACTAAGATCCATTCTGCCCCTGGTGGTGGATCTTCTCTTGGTTACCTCTTTGGCGGCGGCGGCGGCGGCGGCAGCAATTGATATATATGCCATCATACCGTTATAATGCCAGTGTTGTCAATCAATTTGTGTCCAAAGTGTTGTTTGGGAGGTTTTTTTTTTTTTTTTTTTTTTTTTTTTTTTTTTTTTTTTTTTTTTTTAAGCTTTTATGAGCAGTGAGAACTTTGCTTGATCATGTAAAATGTAATATAGAGGTGGGATGGTGGTTGCTGCAAAAATCTCTGTTATGAAGCTCAGTGACTATTAAGAACAAGGTTACAGTCGTTGACGCACTCGTGTTTATCAATTGTTTATTAATTGACTCGGGACATTGTTGCCGATTATTAATATTTGTGTACTCTTCCCCCTTTTAATTCTTATACCATGGTTGTAATTTTTCTCATCAGAATGGTGAAGATTTGGATTGATTGGGTTTGCTTAGTTTATGTACCGGTGATTGTGTGGGTTTAACTCAATATATTGATATTGATGAGGATCTTCTCATTCAACAAGTGTCGGAAAAAAGAACTAATATAGCAGCACGGAAGTTGTGATTTTTTTGGCCAAACGTTTGTTAAGTTAAATTAAAGACGAAGAAAAAATAAAAATACATTTATACAAGGGGCATACCTGCGCAAAACATCCAGAAAAGATAAAGATCATAACCACATCGAACACCCCTAAAATCAACCATTATTGCCAAAAAACTAAACTAAGAACTGCAAAACGACTGCCATCATCAACTAATTTTGGTATTTGAAGATGGAAACCTCTCATAAACACAAGATAGCACGATGCATACTATCCAAAACACACAATCAAAGACACCCAGAACAGATGTCTGCACTTGTTTGATAATAATAGTGTGAAGCACAAAACCCATCTAGCAACCAGTACACAACAGCTACCGCCCTTCCCAAGCCTCCCAAGCATATCACCCAACGAGTTGATGAAATTCAAATCCTGACGTCCACTTCACAATATCTCTCATCCCATGACCATATTTCGTTTGGGAGCCATTAACTAACCATGACCACATTTCATTTGGGAGCGGGAGCGGGAGCAGGAGCAGGAGCAGGAATTATACCCAATTGCTGCCGAACATCCTCCAAATCTTCATGAAAGTGCTGCTCATAGTATACACACATTAGGTCTGTGCATCGCAATCCAGCACGGCAGGCCCAGGGGAAGTAATGCTGGTAGAACAGTGCCCTTTGCTTCTCATTAAATTTTGCCGTTCCTCCTACGACTGACAACAGGCACATGGGAAGCATCATTTGCTCAAACTCTATCACCTTGAGTGCTGACTCGCCAATCAAGTTGGTGGGAAGGCCAAAGAGGGTGTGCCAGAAGTCATGGACCTCGCGGGCTCGCATTGCAACGTAAGCTAGCTCCTCTGTTTCCATGAACCGGACCGGTGGCCTATCATCTGGAGAGAAGTTTCTAGAACCCATGAACCTTGCATAGGCGGCACCGAATGTGTTGGCAGGTAGGTCCCATGCGTGCCCCACTTTTGAAGAGATGACACGAGGACGTTCCGACAGTACAGCCTGAGAGAGAGAGAGAGAGAGATCATTTTCCGTAGTGAGGTGAAATCAAACTTATAAAGCAATTTGTGGCAAAATTATATGCAAATACAAGAATCCAATAACAAAAAATCAACAATTTACTCATCCTAAGATCAACTCCATTCACCCCACATGTTCTTACATGATCAAAGCCTGAGAACAGACAGACAGAGAGACCAGAATTTTGCAGTAAATTTTTAGCCCCATCATTAAAAAATCAATTAAAGAAAGTTTATTGCATAGGCATGAGGGGAAGGAAAAGAAGGGGAAATATTTTCCAAATCTGTTAGCTTTCATTCTCACTATAAAATGAGGGGGAATTTAACCTAGGCAACAAAATATATTAGTGCAAACAGATAGGGAAACACCTCTGTTAAAACAATACTGGTGGTTACAAGAGTAGATGAACCATGGCCAAGAGGGAGGGCAATAGTCCTTTGAAAAACAGCAGTTATAACTCAGTCGTTCACAAACACAATGATAATATATAACACTTATAAATGCCAATATAATTCGAATCTCAACTTGTAATTAACAAATCCTTACTCTGCCTTCAGGACTTTTCTTCATCCTTTCTAGAACCCTTTCAAAAGCAGGCTTCCCAGTTGTCTCCCCCAAAGCAGCTATCAAATCTGCTCTTCGTGGGTCCGCTAGTGCTCCCACTGCTGAACCAAGAGCAACTGCAGCCCGCTGCCACCCATTAAGCTGAATGCGTGCCCCTTCTATCATTGCATCTACAGCTGAATTATGGAAAAAAATAAAATCCAATCAAGCAAACCTACAATTCAAACTTTTAATAATGTTAAAACAATCTTTAAGAAAACAAAAACAAATTTGACAGTCTGCAAGTGTATCGTATAATGCAAAGAAAAATATTCCTAGAAACAACGGACTGTGGATGACAATATGTAAACAATTGATCATGATGCCATTAACCAGACACAGAATAACAATGTCACTTTTTGCATTTTCACAAACAGTTTGGTGCAAAAGAGCTACTACAAGAAAACAACCAACATTCAATCAGAAAGAAAAGGCTGGGACACAAACAGAACACCAATTAGCAGACACCCAGATCATGACGGAAACTTCTAAGAAGCAAACATGCCCTTAGTCTGTGTTTGGATCATGAATTTGGGTAAGGATTTGTGGAGGGAAAGAAAAGGAGAGAAAAATGTGAATAAAATAAAATAAATAAATGGCCTATATTTCATTCACATTTCCTTCCTCTTTTCTTTTCCCTCCAGAAGAGGGAATGAATCACAAGGGAATATCGCCTTTTGTAGTACACATACAGCAATTTTAAATACATTCACTGAACAATAAAATGCACAATCGTTTAGCCAAAAAAACCAACTCCCTTGGTCTTTGAGGACTTTTAACAAACAATTAGAATTCACAAATCTCTCAAAACCACAAAATCCATTCTTGAACAGGCCCAGATTTAGAATTCACAAATCCCACAACCCCAAAATCCATTCTTGAACAAACCCAAAAAATGCACAAATCCATAAATCATTAAATAAAAAAAAAATTAACAATCATACAATTTGATCGGTAGGGAAGACAAAAAATTATAGTGAAGAAGAAGAAGAAGAAGAGATCTTTACAAACAAATAACCGGTGAGGATCTCTGTGTGCTTCGAGGGCCTCAAACAGGGGTTTTGCCGCGTTCCTCTGTCTGGTCTGCTTTGGGTCCTTGCTCTGTATGTTGTGGAAACACTTCTGTATGAAGAAATTACAACAATAAAAAATAAAAAACTACGAGTTAAATGTTAAATTTTGATTTCTTTTTAAAGCATATTATTTATTTATTTATTTTTGTTGGATAAAATTAATAAAAAAATAATGTTTTAATTATTATATTCACTTCGAGTGTATGATAATGTTTAAGATATTATTTTTTTAAAATTTAATAATGAAAATGTTTATTTTTTTTATATTTTTACTTTAAAATTTAAAAAATTTAAATTTAAAAAGACAAAATTAAAATTAAATTTTTTTTTAATAATATTCAAACTTAATTATTATTATTATTATTTTTAATTCTTTCATGTTTTTAATCCAATATTGGGATGTTCAAGATCTTCTAATTTCTGCGGGATTCTATTTAAACTTAAAATATGTTTCAATACGCTTAATTTAAATTCATAAATTTTAATTCTTATTATATTCTAATATAAATTTACTAATAAGGATAACGCATATTAAATCCTAAAATAATTTTTTGTTCTCTCATGATATATCCTAATCAGTCATTCTTATTTAAATTTCTGTATCTTCTTTCCTAAGAGATCAAAGTTTTTTTTTTTTTTTTTTTCTTCTTCTTCTTCTTCACCCTCCCTCCAAAATTCCAATCCATCCTACCAAAACTCACCATCATTATTAACATCATTGTTTTTTATATTATTTTAAAACCCTAAACCTAGAAGAAAGTTTGAACAAAATCAAATAATGAATGAGAGTAATAATAAAAATAGTTTTTTGAAATAACCCATAAAAAAATAGGTAAGTATTCATATAAAGGGGTTTCACAATTTTTGTAGAGAACCATTAATTATTTTTTATATCATTTTTTTGACAAAAATTAAAAGATCCAGTAATTGGATTAATCATAACATATTATTGGAGTTGTTCTTATTTTGTTATTTAAATAGTATATTACTAGTAGCAACTCGTGCTATGTATAGGGATTTTATAAATTAAAAAAAAATTATTATAATTATTTAGAAATAATTTAATACTTTGTGTTGTGGTATATATAAAATTTATAAGTTAACTTTTATGTTTATAACTTTTTAAATTATTAGTTTTAAAAAATTAAAATATATATATATCTCTAATTAGTGCAATTTTGAAAATTTGTGTTAAAAAAAAAGAGAGTTAAATCTGATTAAATGAGATTGAATGAATTATGATATACCTCTTATTGTTATGAAAATATACAAATTTAAAAGTTATAATTAAGACAAATATATAATTTTATTATTAAATGTGAAGTGAAGTGATGTTTAATAATAATTAATAGGATGTTTCTATTATTAATCCAATAATTTAAGTTACATTTCTTTTTATTTCAATTTCATAACTAAAAATACGAGGGCAAATGACACTTGCGGTCCATATAGTTTGGGACTTGTGTCACTTTAGTTCCTGATTTTTCAATTGTAACACATTTGACCATGAATTTTGAACTTTGTTCCAAATAAGGACAATTGAAGATACCATTACTTAATTTTAAGGGTAAAATTGTCAATTTGATAAAATATAAACTAATTTGACAAAAATAAATGTCAAAAAAATATTGGGGTATTTTTTTTCAGGTCCCTGGTATTATGATTTTATAGCATAAAGGACACCAAATATTTTCATAATGTCTAAGGTCCATCAACAATATTTTCATAATGTCTAAGGTCCCTCAACCTTGATCCAGAGAAATTTCAGTCCAGAGAAAATTGGTCCAGAGAAATTTCAGTCCAGAGAAATTTCAATCCAGAGAAAATTGGTCCAGAGAAATTTCAGTCCAGAGAAAATTGGTTCAGAGAAATTTCAGACCAAATTTCTCTGGAAACTTATGGACATTAGGTAGGACTTTGTTCTCTTTACTATATCACTAAGAAAATTTCCAGATCTGCTTGTTCGAACTCCAGGTTTATCTTCTTGTTCGACATCTTCATCAACCTCTATATTAGTAACTAAACAACACAAATGATGCACAAACTTTATTACCAAGAAACAAAAAATAATACCAAAAGCACACATGTACAAGAACACATCATTTGTGTAGTTGAGAGATATAATACAAGCTGTAATGGGGACTTTCTTTTTCATTTTTCTTTGTTGTTTATTTACATCCAATTCTATAGTTCAAATGTACTTCCACTTGTTCAAAAAAAAAAAAGAAAAAAGAAAAACTGCAGTACAAAGTCAAATGGCTTTTAAGAGGCAGCACCTTTGGACTCCTGAATGTCCAACTCATGCTCTGCTACCATGATACATGAATCTGCTTCCAAAGGTGAGGCCATGCTCTTACTCTTTTGTGGTGAGTTGAGCATTTTGGTTGTGCACTGTACATCAGGCATTATGCCAACCTGATCTATGTCATGAAGTGCTGGTGATAAATACTTCGCAACGATGACAAATAGATCTCACCCATCATGCAGCTCTGTAATACTCTGTGGCACCAAAAAAAAAAAATCAGAGAAAATTGAATGAACAGAAAATTTCAATTCAGAGAAATTTGAACACCCAGAGAAAATCTCAATCCAGAGAAAATTGAACATTTCAATCTAAAATAACTATTGTCCTGTATAGTTTGAATACAAAAAAGTCTTCTACTTTGATTAATACTTTTGAAGCACTGAATTATCAGTTAAAATCGGTCAAAATGAACCTAGAGAAATTTGAATTTTCTCTGGGTTGAATCCAGATAAAATTCAAATTTCTCTGGTTGAATCCAGCGAAATTTGAGAAAATCTTGCAATCTAACCAGAGAAAGAGAGATTTACATTGCCCATGAATTTCTGGATATTCTTGTTGTTGTTGGCGGAGAAATACATGAGACCGATCGGAACTGTGATGTACACTCCGAACTTCACGATCTCCAAAACACCCTTTGAGGATCGATGTGGTTGAGTAAATTAGGAAGAAATATAGTGATCTGAAACAGAATGAAAATATGGGGGAGGAGGAATGGCAATGCAGAAGCTGATCTAATTCCAAGAAGAGGGGGAAAGAAATGAAATGACCTAAAATAAGTAAGCAAAATATGAATGAAGAAATAGTAATAATACCTCAAAGATGGAAACAACTAAGTCTGAATCTGAAGATGAAGCGTCCAAGCGACACTATACTTGAGAGAGACGGAGTGAGAGAGATCCCCAATCTTATCTTTTACCACCACCACCGACCAATACATCAAGAGAGGGAGAAAGAAAAAAGACTTGTCTAAAGAAGAAGAAATCTAACTTGGAGACGATGGATCAGAAAATTCTGCTACAATCGGAGGGAGGGCGAGCCCTAATAGAAACAACTTCTCTGGGTTGTTGAAATTTCGACAATGGATTCTGGATTCTGGTATATTTTTCTGGTATATTTGTTTTTTTAAAATCATGAACAGTGAAGAGAGAGAAAGAAAGAGAAAGAGACTCTCATATATGTTAAGGGACCTTAGACATCAAAAAATAATTTTGTGGATCTCTTCCATTACGAAAAGTGGGAGAGGGACCCTAGACCGATTTTCCCAAAAATATTTTAAAAATTTTAAAAATTATTTCTATCCACCAAAGTTAAAATTATATAAAATTAATAAATCTTTTAGACATTTATTTATTTTATTAAATTAATTTTTATTATATGTTTGGATAATAATCATATAATGGGTGGTTGTTAGAATTTTAATGTGCAATCAATATATTTAATATATAAAATGTTTTTAGTTTTGAATTTTTTATTTAATGGATTAGTTTAATAATGATATCAAAATTGTTGCCATATTTGACTTTTAAAAAAATATAAACTAATTTAATGAAAATAAAAACAACTACCCATTATATGATCATCATCCAAATACATAATAAAAATTAATTTAGTAAAATAAATAAATAAATATCTAAAACATTTATCAAGTTTACATAATTTTATCTTTAGTGGATAGAAATAATTTTAAAAAATTCAAAAATATTTTTTTTGACATTTATTTTTGTCAAATTAGTTTATATTTTATCAAATTGACGATTTTGCCCTTGAAATTAAGCAATGAGATCTTTAATTGTCCTTATTTGAAACAAAATTCAAAATTTAAGGTTAAATGTGTCACAATTGAAAAGTCAGAGACTAAAGTGACACAAATCTCAAACTATAGGGATCGTTAATGTAATTTGTCTAAAAATACAATATGAATATAATATACACATGGATTTTGTGAAAACCCATATTTAAATTATTCTTAAAAGAAAATAAATAAATTAATAAATTAACTAATTTTATTCAGAATCTACCTAAAATATATAATAGTGTGAAAAAAAAATTAGTTTTAAATTAGCCCAATTCAATCACTAACAAATACCTTATTAAGAATAAAAATGTTGTGAATGTTTAATAATTATTGTTATAATTTATTAGAGAGAGAGAGAGAGAGAGAGAAAAAAAAAAAAAAAAAAAAAAAAAAGAGGAATCAGATTCGGTGGCAAAATATGCCACATGCAAGCTTGCATGTAAGCTTGGTAAATTCCATCCCATTATCATTCTTGGGTGAAGGAGATGTGTAGTGGATAGCATCATGAGAGAGAGAGAGAGAGAGAGAGCTAGCCTCGGAGAAGGTCTATAAAATGCACCTAGTGGTCATGCACAGAAGGTTCAAGGCTGAGCATAAACTATATACATCCAAATAGAAGGATAGCTTTTAGTGTATGCATGCATGTACTCCTTTGGACGGGTGAGGAAGAAATAAGGAAGAAGAATTCAGCAGAGGGAGAAGAAGAGAAGAAGGTTTAGGAAGCAAAATTCTTCTATCATTTCATCACCCATTTCAATCCTACTATTAAGTAAGAAAACCCTTTCAATCCTCTCATTTTTTTTTATATAATTGAAATTTCAGATTATATACATATGATACATTGTCTAAACTGTTTTGAATCTGCTAGCATGTTTGCCGAATTTTTAGACAATTTTATACTCAAAATTTCGAGATGATTTCTTCTACAAAATTGTTGATAATGATGTCTAGTTCATCCAGGAATTTTGGTAACAATTTTTGAGCTTTCTACGAATTTATACAAATTTGTTTTTACTAAATCTGAAACTGTGTTGAGAGTAATCTGTTTTGAATCTGCCAGCATGTTTGCCCGAATTTTTAGACAATTTTATACTCAAAATTTCGAGATGATTTCTTCTACAAAGTTGTTGATAATGATGTCTAGTTCATCCAGGAATTTTGGTAATAATTTTTGAGCTTTCTATGAATTTATACAAATTTGTTTTTACTAAATCTGAAACTGTGTTGAGAGTAATCTGTTTTGAATCTGTCAGCATGTTTGTCCAAATTTTTAGACAATTTTATACTCAAAATTTCGAGATGATTTCTTCTACAAAGTTGTTGATAATGATGTCTAGTTCATCCATGAATTTTGGTAACAATTTTTGAGCTTTCTACGAATTTATACAAACTTTTAACTAAATCTGAAACTGTGAGACATTTGAAAATTTATTTAAATTTATATACTAAGCCAAATCTGGTAATTTCTAACTAAAAGATGAAATTTGAGAAGTCTAGTTTCATGATAAATTTTTAGATTATGGATTTGATCTATAAAATTTAGTATGGAATTAATGTAAGGAAATGTGACAAATCTGTGTCATAAAGATTACTGGAAATTTTACATGATTATTTACATCTTATTTTTCTGAAATTCTTTCTGAAAAGTGACCTAAACATTCCTATTGAGTATTCTGTTCAATTGCACGAATTTTAGGATTGTGTAAATAATTTATTTAAAATTTTACTATCTAAGCTATTATGTTCATACCACGATTTTAAATTAATTGTCTGTTAAATTTTGGACGTTGAATAATTTGTGTTTATTATATAAAATTAATGATAGAGGATTACTACCGGTTACTCAGGGTGAGCCCTGGCTTTTAATAATTTTTAAGTAAATTGTGTCGCGAAACCCTAAGATGGCACGGGGATTATTTGAACCCTTATCGGTATTTGGTTTTGGAATAAGGGTGGATGTGCGGGTGACACGCAGGGAAGTTACGTACCCCTGGCAGACCGTTTCCTTGGGGCAGACCACAGATGTCACGGCTTGGGTATATAACTCCGGGCGTGGGCATGTTTGGTAGTTCTTGAATATTTGACCAAGGGGGAGTTTCCAAATTAACCGTGGCCATGACTTAGTGGTTGGTAAGTTAAACCTTTTTGGTAAGATTTCAATGGTCAATTAAGATATTAAAATTATTTGAATTATTTTAATGATTGTAATTTATATTTACAGTTATATTATTATCTCGTGTTTATAATCTCATTATTCTCTTTCAAAAAGAATGGTAGATTGGTTATGTTTTCTTACTGTGTTGCAAAACTCATGATATATATTTTGTTGCCCTGGCGTTTCATGCTAGATTATGTAGAAGAAGGGACTGAGGCTGAAATTAGAGCAGCTGCTAACATCGAACCTTGGCTAACTTAAAGTCAAGATTTTATCACAATAAAACTACGTTATCTCTTGTGCGTTTCAAAAAATTTTTTTTGGGGCGTCACAGATTTATAGTCTTTAAGAATAAAAATGTTTCAAAATATTTTAAAATTTTCATCATTTTCTTTTAATTTTTTTTTTATCTAATTTGATTTTAAATTTGAATAAATATTTTGATTTTATATGAATTACTTTAATTTTTTCATTCAATTTTTATCAATTTTTAAAAGAATTTCATTCTTATCCCAGTTTTTTTTTTCTTTTCACCAATTTTGATGAAAAAAATAATAATTTTCAACATTTCATCTTTTTAAATTTTTATCAAACTATAATTTGATAAAAAAAATATTAAGAGTTGAATATTCTCTTAATTGGAATTATAGTGAAATAACATCTTGAAATAATCAAAGTTTTAGTATGTGGTTGGTTAAAATGTATAATTTAATTAATTATCTTCTCATATTTGTATAAAAATTAACACTTATAACAACATCATTATAAGTCAGATTATGGGAAAAAAATTGATTTGCCAAACATTTTCTATTTGTAAATATTCTACATATTAAAAAAAATAAAAAATAAAATGTGTAGCTTTTAAATATGTGTTTATCAGTTTTATTTTATGGACATAAACAATTGATGTTTCAATTTAAAAATTTAAAAGTAAAAAAAAAAAGTTTTTTAGAAATAAAATAAGTCATCTAACTCTTCTATACAATATTTAAGATGGACCATTTAATCACATTAAAAAATAAAAATTATATTTAGAGATTATCTCTATATATTATGATATTATATACAACTATAGCTATAACAAATTAATTATAATATATATAAAAAGTTATATTAAGCTTTCATTTTCAATTAATTGAATTATAATTAACAAACTAACAAATAGATGTAATTATATAATGGGATATAAAGAGGATAAAAATAAATAACACAATGATATTTAAAAATTTTAAATTTACCTAATGTTACAATAAAATCTTGAATTCTCAATAAATTTTCACATTTTCTATAAAATAAAATGACAATAAAAAATAAAAAATTTTGATACCATTTTTTTACTTCAATTTTGTGGTCTCCATTGAAGAAGACAAAATCAGATCAAATCCTTGGCACAGAACAGACATAGATATTTCGATTACAACTATAATCACCAATAATTCTTCTCCACCATGCAAACCTGTAAACAAAAACATAAATCTCACTAAAACCGAAACCGAAACCGAAACCGAAACCGAACCAAAATCAAAACCAAACCAACAACAAAGAAAGAGAATCACACATGAAAAAAAATAAAATTAAAAAACAAATAAACTTATGGAACAAGATAATGTTACTTCCAACAACTTAGATCTCACCTAACCCAATCTGTTAGCTCATCCGCCAGTGTCCGCAAAGTCTAGGAGTTGGGATGACTAATCAGATTATTCTTTAAATAAGACTTAACATTTGATTAATTTATCGCATTAAGTGATTTAAAATTTTGATAGATATACATAAGAAAAATAGATAATTATATTACTAAATCATAATTCAAATTTAGATATTGTCATATTTTTTTGAGATCCATATCTAAATTCTTATATTATTTTTAAATTTTTTTGTGGTTTCTATTTAGTTTTTTTTTTTTTTAAAAAAAATTATTTAAGATGAAGTTATGGGTTTCTATTTTTTTTTTCCAATTTAATTTATCTATGGTTTCTATTTATTTTTAATTATTATTATTTAGATAAGTTATGATGTGAGTTAGATATGTGATAGATATGTGAGTTTTATTGATTTAAAGTATGATGGTGAGAGATATTTTCAAATTAGATTTATTTAGATAAAATTTAAAGATTTTTAAAATTTAAAATTGGATACTGAGATGCAAAAGAAAAATTTTAACTAAATAAATAAAAATCAAATTAATTTTATTTGTTTGTATATCTGATTTTTTATTTTATTTTATGTTATAATATAATATATAAGATATATATAGATATTCACAACTTTCAAGAAAAGTATTATCTGATTTTTTGGGGAAAAGAGAATGCAAACAAGTTTTAATATTTTTTTTTAAATCGGTGAGAGAGAATATGAAATATTTTTGTTATCTTTCCATTTGAAATTCATAAATTAAAGGATAATTATTATTTCTAAAATAATTAAATTCATAAATCAGTCAATAGTTTGTTTTTAAAATCTTTTTATAAATTGAAAAATCAATAATTTGAGAAAATTGATTAATTTGTCCGTGATTTAAAATTTTGATAGATATACATAAAAAAAAATAGATAATTATATTATTAAATTATAATTCAAATTTAGATGTTATTATATCTTTTTGATATTCATATCTAAATTCTTATCTTCTTTATTTTTGTGTGATTTCTTTTTCTTTTTTTTTCAATTTATTTAAGATGGAGTTGTGGGTTTTTATTTATTTTTTAAAATTTAATTTATCTACGGTTTCTATTTGTTTTTAATTATTATTATTTAGGTAAGTTATAATGCGAGTTAAATATGTGATAGATATGTGAGTTTTATTGATTTGAAAGTATGATAGTGGGAGATATTTTCAAATCAGATTTGTTTAGATAGATTTTATAGATTTTTAAAATTTAAAATTGGATATTGAGAGACAAAAGAAATATTTTAACTGAATAAATAAAAATCTAATTTATTAATTTTATCTTTTTGTATATTTGATTATTATTATTATTTTTTTTTTGTTATGTTATAATATAATATATAGATAGATCAACACTATTTAATTTTATTTTTTAATTTGATAAGATCACAAATTTATTATAAAATTTTGGAGTTCTCACAAAATTTCTCACGAAAACTCACTCTTGCTTATATAATATATAGTTAAATAGATAGATGTTCCCAACATATATATAATTTTCACGGGCAAACATACAATACTGCTTTTGTTTATAAATTATATGAAAATTGTATGTATACCCGTAATGTCCTTGTATGGAAATATGTGTAAAATATATTGAACAAAAAGGAGAAAAAAAAAACAAATAGAGAGAAAAATAAAATAGGAGAAAATTTAAAAAAATAAAAATAAAAAAAGAGAGAGAGGAATGTGAGATCATGGAAGAATGGGTGAGAAAAGGAAAAAGTAAGAGAGAGAGAAGCGGGAAAGTAGAAAATATATATGTCCGACATTTTTTGGAGAATATATCTCAGCCATTGTTTTATAATTTTGTCACGACCCAAACCCGCCCCTATGGGTTTAAGCATCGCAACCGGTCAGTAATCCGTGATTACCAAAGGCCTGCTTAACAGTAAAGACAGTAATACAGAGTACATGGGCTGGCGGAAGCCAAAACAGTAAATAAAAGATGTCCAATGAGCTGTCACAGTCTGTATGCAAAAAGACTTTTCATAACATATTCACATACGGAACAAAAGCGGTATGTACATACATCATATATAGGCATTCAGGTTAGGGACCAAATCCCTACCATAACAGTACAGTACAAGTCTAGGCAGTATTACAAAACAGAGACAGAAGGGTGAACTGAGACACCCCAAAAAGCCTAAGCTTGAACACACTTGGAACCTCGCAGTGAGGCACGTTGGTTGGCTTGACAAAAAGGGAGTTTAACCCAACGCTCCTAGCTCCGATCCGGTGCCTGGATACCTACATATATATAAACAGTGAGTTAAAGCCCAGTGAATAACATATGTGTAAAGAGGTTAGGAATGAATGTCCTTTCAGTATTTAAAACAGTCATTTGAACAGTATATCAGTTATTCGATCATAGCAGTCATAAGTGGTACATCCAATAACAAACAGTACAGTAGGTCTTAACAGACCGAACAGTCAGTTGATGGCCATCATATTAGTAAACAGTAGTGGTTCCAAACATGGGAACCGATAGAGATCTCTGTGACAGTAGCAGTACAGTATAGTACAGTAACAGTAAATTGCTATGGATGCCACGAATACAGTTCGCATATAGGACAAGCATTCATTCAGTAAGAAATATCATTTCAGAAAGCAGTACAGTTAATCATTCAGAAAATATTCATGATTGAATATATCTTTACAACATTGTTACTCACAAAGCATTGGGCTATAAGCAGCTAATGAGCGTCCTCGGATGCCAACCCTACACAGTTACAGAATGAACACACAATAAATTACACACTTGGGTTTGATAACTTAACCCCTAACTTATCTTGGTGTGGTTCTACATCAATATCCTCCTTAAGATGCCTTAAACATGCCCTAGGAATGCCTAGGATGGAAAGATGATGCAAATATGCACTTTAAAACACTTTTCAAAATTTACTGAAAACAGGGGTCGCGCTCGAGCGTGGCTTTCTACGCTCGAGCGGACATGCAGACAAAGGATCTCCGCTCGAGCGGGACTTTCCTCGCTCGAGCAGACTGCAAACATAGGCAAAAGTACTGGATGCATGCAATTCACGCTCGATGGGCGCTCGACCTCCGCTCAAGCGTGAGACACAAGTCCTCGCTCAGGCGTGCATTCCCTTGCTCGAGCGGATTGTAAACATATGAAAAGTACTGGATACACGCATTTCACGCTCGAGCGTTACTTTCCCCGCTCAAGCGGGATGCATGTACTCAAAGTGTACGCTCGAGCGTGAAGTCTTACGCTCGAGCGTGGGTCCAAAATCTGGAATTTCAAGATTGAACCTCCAAGCTCAAATTCAACATTTAAAACATCAAACTCGATCATTTTGGGCTAATTTTCTGGAAAACACTTTAGAACTCATAATATGACATGTTTCAAAGATCAATTTGCAAAATCAAAGCCTAAAGGTAGTTCAATGAAACACAAATCCAAACAAAACTTCAAGAACATAATGTATATGTAACATGCAAGTGTTCAATTGAAATCAAAGCTTCAAATACTTGATCAAATGAGTCAATTCATTTAAAAACATGATGAATTCATGAGCTACAACTAGAGTGTAGACATGCATGTAAGAATTTCCATGAAAACAACCTCAAAACTCAACAATGTGCTAGAACATGTACATGCATGTATGATTTAAGCCTTAATTCAACATGTTAGAACCAATTCTAGACTTAGACCACTAAAGACTCATTAACCATGCAAGGTACAACTAGAATTCACAATCAAGAAGATGAATATCCTACCTTATGTCTTGAATTCAAGGTATACAAGCTCAATTTGCCAATTCACTTTCAATTCTCTTACACCCAAGCCAATTTGATGAACTCAAGCCTTTCCTCCTACTCTCCCTCTCTCAATCGGTTTTGGTCTCAAGAATGAACAAAATGATGCAACACATAAGCTCTAACAAGACTTAACAAAGTGGCCCACTTCTATGACATTTTGGTAAATAAGCCAACTAATGTAATTTACCATTATTTAATCTAATTTAATCATTCTAAATCACATTTCAATCAAATCTACCATAAAATTATATAAATTCTAATTAGCATAAAACATTAATCGATTTCAGATTCAGTTGCTGATAAGGCTTTCAATTTACAGTTCAAACTCAAAACATGAACAGATCAATTAACAGTCAAACAGATAGAAATGCGTTTAAACTAATACACTCAATTAATCAGTTCAGAATGTCAGTCAAATCAGTTACTTAATCATGTTCAGTCACAGTTTAGCAGTAATCAGTGGTATTATCAGTAAACAGTGGTAAGGGTTGTCACAGTCTCCCCTCCTTACAAAGAGTTTGGTCCTCTAAACTCAAATTACCTTCATTTTGGAAGAATACCAGATCCAGAGGGAACAATTCAGGATATCTCTTGATCATATCATCTTCCCTTTCCCAAGTGGCATATACACCACCATGGTTTTGCTAATCAACTTTCACTAACGGAATTTCTTTGTTCCTTAACTTCTTGATCCGTCGGTTTACAATCTGAATAGGTCATTCTTCATAAATGTAGTCATCACTTAGCACTACACGGGTAGGCTCAATCACATGGAAGGGATCCCAGAGGTAATCCCTCAACATTGAAATACGGAACACGTTATGCATATGCTCCATTTCAGGAGGAAGCGCTACTTGATACGCCATCGGATTAATTCTTTCAATAATCTCGTACGGTCCGACATATCTTGGTACTAGCTTACCCTTGACTCCAAAACGAGTCTGGCCTTTCATCGGCGTCACTTTAACGAAAACATGATCACCTACTTCATATTCTCTGTCTTGCCTTTGGACATCCGCATGACTTTTCTGTCGGCTTTGTGCGATTTTCAATCTCTGTTGAATCAGTTTCACTTTTTCGGTGGTCTCATATACAATTTCGAGCCCAAGCAAAGGCCCATCTCCAACTTCTGCCTAGCAAATCGAAGATCGACATTTCCTGCCATACAAAGCCTCGAAAGGCACCATACCAATACTCGAGTGAAAGCTGTTGTTGTAGGCAAATTCAGCTAAAGGTAGATGACTTTCCCAATTTCCCTGGAAATCAAAAACACACATCCTTAGTAAATCTTCCAGAGTCTGGATGGTTCTTTCTGACTGGCCATCTGTCTGAGGATGGTATACACTACTTAGTCTCAGTTCAGTACCCAATGCAGTCTGCAGACTTTGCCAAAATCTCGAGGTAAACTTCGAGTCCCTATCAGAAACAATGGACACAAGCACTCCATGCAATCTAACAATCTCATCAATATAAATTATAGCCAATTTGTCCGCATTGTAAATTGTTTTGACAGGTAAAAAGTGAGCAGATTTAGTCAATCTATCAACAATAACCCAAATTGAGTCCATACCTTTACTGAAGTGAGGTAAACCAACAATGAAATCCATAGTGATATGTTCTCATTTCCACTCCGGTATTGGTAAAGGTTGCAGTAAGCCTGCGGGTCGTTGATGTTTAGCTTTAACTTGTTGGCAATGAAGACATTTCGATATAAAGTCAGCAATCTCTTTCTTCATTCCCGGCCACCAGAAATTCAGTTTCAAGTCTTGGTACATTTTCGCATTTTCTGGATGGATAGACAGTTTCAAATTGTGGCCTTCTTGCAGAATTCGTCTTTTCAGTTCAGAATCATTCGATACACACAACCTTCCCTGGAATTTCAACACGTTGTTCTCAAACTTAAAGTCCGGCCTCGGTTTAGATTCTTGTTCATCAATGATCTTTTTCAAAAAGTCATCCTATTGCTGTTTCTCTTTAATTTCCTCAATCAGTGCCGGTTGAGCAAAAATAGCGGCTAAGGTTCCACCTTGTTCACGCAAAACAATTTCAATCTCAAATTTTTCAAGGTCACATAGCAATTCTTTCTACCCGGTGAGTAAACAGGCTAAATTTCCAACTGATTTCCGATTCAGCGCGTCGGCAACGATGTTAGTTTTCCCCGGATGGTACAAAATTTGCAAGTCATAATCTTTTATCAGTTCTAACCACCTACGTTGCCTCATGTTCAATTCTTTCTGTGTGAAGAAGTATTTCAAACTTTTGTGGTCTGTATGCACCTCACATGTTGCCCCATAAAGGTAGTGACGCCAGATTTTCAATGCAAATACCACTGCGGCAAGTTCTAAGTCATGGGTCGGGTAGTTCTTTTCATGCGGTCTTAGTTGTCGGGAAGCATATGCAATAACTTTACCATTCTGCATCAAAACACATCCCAAACCCTTATAAGAAGCATCACTAAATATGGTAAATCCATCCGTACCTGAGGGTAGGGTGAGAATCGGTGCAGTCACAAGTCGAGTTTTCAATTCTTGAAACGCTGATTCTCTCTGGTCGGTCCAGTCAAATGATATCCCTTTTTGAGTCAACTGAGTCAACGGTAGGGAAATTTTGGAGAAGTCCTTCACAAATCTTCTGTAGTATCCGGCCAGGCCTAAGAAACTTCGGACTTCAGTAACATTAGTCGGTCTAGGCCAATTCACCACTGCTTCAATTTTCTGTGGGTCAACTGAAATGCCATCTTTACTAATCACATGTCCCAAAAACATCACGTTATCAAGCCAAAATTCACATTTAGTCAATTTTGCATAGAGTTTCTGTTCTCTTAAGGTCTGTAAGGCAATGTTCAAATGACGTTCATGTTCTTCCTTACTTTTGGAATAAATCAAAATGTCATCTATGAAAACAACTACAAATTCATCGAGGAATGGTTTGAAAATTCTGTTCATAAGGTCCATAAATGCAGCAGGTGCATTAGTAACTCTGGAAGGCATAACAAGGAATTCGTAATGTCCATACCTCGTTCGAAAGACAGTCTTTTCAATGTTCTCTAGTTTGACTTTCAATTGATGGTATCCGGATCTAAGATCAATTTTAGAGAAAACCTGGGCACCTTGTAACTGGTCAAACAAATCATTAATTCGAGGCAATGGATATTTGTTTTTCACTGTTACCTTGTTCAGTTCACGGTAGTCAATGCAAAGTCTCAGTGAGCCGTCTTTCTTTTTCACAAACAGAACTGGTGCGCCCCACGGTGAAGTACTGGGCCTGATGAACTTCTTATCTAACAGTTCCTGTAGCTGAACTTTCAGTTCTTTCAATTCAGTAGGTGCCATTCTATAATGAGCTTTGGAAACTGGCTGTGTACCCGGAATCACATCAATGGTGAACTCAATGTCCCTGTCAATCAAATCCCCTGGCAAATAATCTGGAAAAAATGGTCGAATACAAATAAAGTCATGGACATTGAATTAAATCATATGGACTCTAAATTGATAGTATAATTTATCAAATCAACTAATAAGAGCATAGAGATATTGACAAATATGTAGTACTTTCATATCTTTGTATTATATTCATTAATTTCATATATCATATAAAAGTTTTACTTGTCTAGATCCTTTAATAAAATAAGGACCAAGAAAACAAATTTCATAAGAAATTGATTCTAAACTTTATTATTGAAAAAACAAAAATTTCAAAGAATGGGATTGAAAAAATACTATAACCAACGATAGCCTTATAAAAAATAGTTTAAAAAAAAAAAAAAAACAATGATCTAATGCAAACTATTTTTAATAACTAATAGAAAGAATATCAAATTATTACCTTGGATAAATATAGTCACGAAAATTAATTTTGTGAGATTTTTGTACTGCCTTCTCAAATGCAGCATTCATTATTTCATTATTAATGCTTTTTTTCATTTAGGGCTAACCAATTTAATTATTAATACTATTCTCATTCAGAGTCAATATAACTAGTCTATCACCCGTGCTATGCACGGGATAATTATAGATATTTATATTTGTTTTAGATTTTTTTTAATATATAAATTATGTTTTTCAATATTTTTTATAAAAATAATTTAACAATCTTATGACTAACCATAGTGTATGAGAGAAGTTGAAAAGGGTACTGTAGTAACTATACACAGATTGTATCTATAATTATTTGTATAGGGGGATTTTGACCAAATCAATAAATGCACTCATGTGGAAAGACATGTGGATTGAAAAAAGTTAATAAATGCTGATTAGGGGATTTTGACAAAATCAATAAATACTGAGTTTTTTTTTAAAAAAAATAAAAAATAAAAAATATAGAAAATTCAGATTGGGATATTGAAGCTCCCACAGGCCTTGGGGGTTAAAAACCCCATTTTGCTTAATATATAGTATAGATAGATTATTTAGAGCCATTGAACAAATAACAATCACATTTTTATTTTTGTGAGTTAACTTCAATCATATTAAAAAATCAAATTATAAATAAAAGGAGATAACTTCTTCTTTTTTTTTTTTTGTTACAGGGAAATCCTCTCACTCTCCCGCAGGTCCAAGGCAGCGCCCCGAGGAGATCACCAGGGTGTCCTGTTGTTCGGTCCGAGCCAGAGACTATAACCTGGAAGCTTGTCCCGACCTCACAAGGCAAGCTTCGGTAAGTCAGGACTCGCACCGCGGGGGAGAATTAAACCCACACCAAGTAGCTGATAAGGCATCCTTGAGGTCAACCTCCTAACCAACTGTGCTACGCCCAGGAGATTGGCCCAGAGGGGATTCGAACTCAGGACCTAGGGGCTTAAACCCCAGGCCCTTGCCAAGTTGCCACCCACCCCTGGGTTGAGGGAGGAGATAACTTCAATCATACAAATCACAATTTTTTTAATGCTATCTAACTACAATGACATTTTTCTCACAATAAAAAAAATAATTAAAAAAAATAACCATTAAAATAGTAAATAAAAAAGATTATTTAGAATCATTGAACAAACTACAATCACATTTTTCTTTTTGTGAGTGTTTATGTTTATCTAACTTCAATCATATTAAAAAATAAAATTATAAACAAAATGAGATAATTTCAATCATACAAATCACAAATTTTTTAATACTATCTAATCATTATCAATAATTAAAAAAATCAATCACAAATTAAGTCAATTGATAATTAAAAAATACAATAATTTATTTTTCAAAAAACATAGTGAGTTGAAAAGATCAATTACAATTTTTTTTGGGTCAAAATACAATCTAATCATCATCAATAATTGGTACATTATGTGACCCTAATGAGTACAATCCATTTTGTTTTTCAAAAAACACAATGATTAAAAATCAAATCACAAATTAAGTGAATTGATAGTTAAAAAAACACAATAATTTTTTTTCAAAAAACACAGTGAGTTAAAAAAATCAATTACAATTTTTTTTTTTAAAAATACAATCTAATCATTATCAATAATTGGTACTTTAAAAATCAAATCAGAAAAAAAAAAATCAAATCACAAATATTTTTATGCTATCTAACTACAATCATATTTTTTTCATAAATAATTGTAAAGAAAAACCATTAAAACAATAAATAAAAGATTAAATCATATTAAAAAAAGAATCATTGAACAAACTACAATCACATCATATTTTTCCCATAATAAAAAAAATAAATAAATGAAAAAAAGAACCATTGATTAACTACAATCACATTAAAAAAAAATGAACCATTGAATTAACTACAATCACATTTTTTTTTCTTTATGAGTGTTTATGTTTATCTAATTTCAATCATATTAAAAATAAAATTAAAATAGTAAATAAAAAGATTAAATAACATTAAAAAAAAAATATTGAACTAACTACAACAATCATATTAAAAAAAAGAGCCGTTGAACAAACTACAATCACATCACATTTTTTCCATAATCAAATAAATAAATGAAAAAAAAAACTATTAAACTAACTATAATCACATTAAAAAAAAAAGAATTATTCAACTAATTATAATTACATTTTTCTCTTTTTGAGGGTTTATATTTATCTAACTTCAATCATATTAAAAAATCAAATTATAATTTTTTATTCGCCAGACAAATCACAAATATTTTTATGCGCTATCTAACTACAATATTAAAATAGTAAACAAAAGGAAAAGTCAAGAAGGAGAAAACAAAAAGAAGACTTACTGTTTGCATACGTGGTCAGTGAAATTGAAAGTGTAGAAGTAAGAAGTCAAGAAGGAGAAAATAACAAGGAGACTCACTGTTTGCAATAGGTATGTGAAAAGTTAAAAAGAGTGTGTGTATTGGAGAAGTTAAAAGACTTGGAAGAATTTAATAAGTGCTAAGTTTTTTTGTTAAAAAAAAATCAAAAAAATTAAGGTTCATATATTGGAACTCTTACAAAACTTGTGGGCCAAAGATAGATATAAATAAATAGATAGATATAGATATAGATATTTATATTTGTTTTAAATTTTTTTTAATATACAAATTATTTGTTTTGGAAAAAGTACTACAGTAATTATGAGAGAAGTCAAAAAGTCTTGTGAGTTGAGAGAAGTTAATAAATGCTGAGATTAATTTTTTTTTTTAAAAAAAACAAAAAATTAGAAAATTAGGATTGACATATTGGAGCTCCCACAGGCCTTGGAGGTTAGAAACCCCCTTTTACTTAATATATAGTACTAGCCTATCACCCGTGCTATGCACGGGATAATTATAGATATTTATATTTGTTTTAGATTTTTTTTAATATATAAATTATGTTTTTTAAGATTTTTTATAAAAATAATTTAACAATCTTATCACTAACCCAGGCCCAACCCTGAGATTTTCGAGGCCCAAAGCCGACAATCAACTAATAAATTTTTGGGGCCCTTCATATTTTTTTTTTTTCATTGAATGAAAAAAAAAAATTGAAAGTAAGTAAAGGATAAAATATTTGTGTCAAAATCACAAAAAATACTTAGCATTACATTACAATAACTAATAAATATCGCTTGATCCTCCCTCTTCTTGTATTTTTAAAAGCAAATAAATCAATCATACATGCATAATCTAATTTTTTTGCAAAATCATTTTCAATGAATAACAATGCTAATTATTTTAAATAGGCCTTTCGATTTTTTAATGGATTAATTATTTTAAGTTAATTTGGCCCTTCCTTAATTTTTTTTGGACTTAAAATATACTTAAATATATTAGACTAAACTATAATAAGAGAGACCCATTTTTTGGGTGTACTTTCCAATTGATAACAATGCTAATTTTTTTGAATGTCCTTTTAATTTTTTAATGAGTCAATTTATTTTAAGTTAGTTTGGACTTTTTTAAATTTTTTTAGACTTAAAACATACCTAATATATTACACTAAATTATAATAGGAGGGGCCCCTTTTTTGAGCTTATTTTGAGGGGCCCTAGGCCATGGCCTTGTGGCCTATGCCCTAGGGCCGGCCTTGCACTGACCATAGTGTATGAGAGAAGTTGAAAAAGGTACTGCAGTAACTATATACAAATTGTATCTATAATTATTTGTATAAAGGGATTTTAAATGCTGATCAGGGGATTTTGACCAAATCAATAAATGCAGGTATGTGGAAAGATATGTGGATTGAAAAAAGTTAATAAATGCTAATCAGGGGGATTTTGACCAAATCAATAAATGCTGAGTTTTTTTTTTTTAAATAAAAAATTTTAAAAATTTAGATTGGAATATTGAAACTCCTACAGGCCTTGGGGTTAAAAACCTCCTTTTACTTAATATATAGTATAGATAGATAGATAGATAGATAGATAGATATACATAGATAGATGTAGATATATATATAGATAATATAATATAGATAGATAGATGTAGATATAGATAATATAATATAGATAGATAGATGTGTTGAAATTTTCAAGAAATTTTGTTTATACTTGTCTTTAATGCATTAAAGTTTAATTATGAGAGGGTTTTGACTAAATCTCCCAAAAGACATGGGGATTGGAATAAATTAATAAATGCTGAGTTTTTTTTTTTTTTTAAATCAAAAAATTAGAAAATTAGGATTGGGATATTGGAGTTCCCACAAGGCTTATGAGTTAAAAACCTCCCTTTTACTTAATATATAGTACTAGCCTATCACCCGTGCTATGCACGGGATAATTATAGATATTTATATTTATTTTAATTTTTTTTAATATATAAATTATGTTTTTTAAGATTTTTTATAAAAATAATTTAATAATCTTATCACTAACCATAGTGTACAGGAGAAATTAAAAAGGATATTGTAGTAACTATGCACGGGCTGTATCTATAATTATTTTTATGAGGGGATTTTAAAGCTAATTAGGGATTTTGACCAAATCAATAAATGTAGACATGTGGATTAGAAAAAGTTAATAAATGCTGGTCAGGGGATTTTGATCAAATCAATAAATGCTAAGGTTTTTTTTTTTTTTAAATCAAAAATTTAGAAAATTAAGATTGAGAGATTGAAGCTCCCACAAGACTTGGGGTTTAGAAACCCTCTTTTCCTTAATATATTTACAATTATCTATATATGTGAATTGCGATTTTTAAATGTCTTTTTTTTTTTTTTTAAATGTCTTCTTTTTTTCCTTTTTTATATTATATTAAAGTTTAATATTTTGATAATAATCATATGTGTTGGACTTTTCAAGAAATTAAATGTCTTTTTTTTATTATTATATTATATTAAAATTTAATATTTTGATAATAATCATATGTGTTGGACTTTTCAAGAAATTTTTTTTATGCTTGTTCTTAATGCATTAAAGTATTATTATGAGGGATAATAATCATATGTGTTGGGACTTTTCAAGGAATTTATATGTGTTGGATTTTAAAGAATTTTTTTTATGCTTGTTCTTAATGCATTAAAGTGTTATTATGAGGGTAAGACTTGGGGGTTGAGAGAAGTTAATAAATACTAAGGGTTTTTTTTTTTTAAATCAAAAAATAAAGAAATTTAGATTGGGAGATTGGAACTCCCACAAGACTTGGGGTTAAAAACCCCCTTTTACTTAATATATAGTATAGTATAGATAGATAGATAGATATAGATATAGATAGATAGATAGATAGATAGATATAGATTTGAGAACTATTCTTTTTTGTTTGTGCCTGATACTGTGTTTATAAGTTTGGGTTTTTTTTTTTTTTTTTTTAAATATTTGGGAATTGTTTTATGTATTGAAAAGTTTTTGTTTATTATTTATTATTTGGGTTTACTTTGAGGATAATTTGAAAAAAATAATAAAATGTAATGAAAGTAAAATAAAATTTTAAACAATTAAATAAGGTATACTTAGAAATTAATTAAGAGTAGTTAATAATTTCTTAGGTGTAAATAGTGGGTGTTTGGAAAGTTGCTATTTTAGTAAGCTATTTTAATTTTTGGCTATTTTAGTAGGTTAAAATTTTTGTATTTGGGAAGATGATTAGATTTTTTTTATAGTTGGATGTGATGTTTGTGAAAAAAAAAGTGAAATGATTATGAGTTTGATATGATATTTTGTCTTATTAACTATTTTAACCTATTTTATTTTTTTGTGAATTTTAACTTAAAAGAAGCTAAAGATAGCATTTGGTAGAGTTTTGTAAATGTGATTTGAGAGTATGAGTTGTATTTTGAGTTTGTATGTTGTGGAATTATGATTTGAGTGTAGAAAATTTGTTTGGTTATGGTTTTTAAATAGAGTGTTGAAATGTGTTTTGAAGATGTATTTTGAATTAAGTTTTGAAAATTTAATGTGACATGTGAAATAAGAAAATTTGTTTGGTAATGTGTTTTCAAAATAGTTTTCAAAACTTAATTCAATCAATAATTTATAATCAAACACACAACTCATATATCGATATCCGTATTTTTTATCAACAGTAATAACCAAACTATTTTTAAAATACTGAAATTAAAAATTAATTTTTTTTTCAATTAATTTTTTTTCAGTAATTTTTGTTGAATCAATTTTTTTTCAAATTATTTTTTCATTTTAAAATAAATCTATGTCAATTATTTTGTGTCAATTAATTTTTCTATCAATTCATTTTTTACGCCTGTACAAACATCTTGTACAATACATTTTTTATTATTTTTTTTTAATTTTGTTAAAGTCAACAACTTTTGAGAATACATATTAATAAAAATTAACATAAATACACTAAGTTTAATACGTTAAAATACAAATCATACCGTAAATCTTACAAAACATTATCAAATTTTTTTTTCATTTATTACACGTTATTAATTTACTAATAAAGGAGTAAAAACCAGACCATGCATTATTGAAGGAGCATTATTGTACTTCTATAATCAGCACGCTCATATAATTGGGGTGAATTGGCCTGTAAAATTACTATTTTGTCCCTCTTCATTTAAATGGAAAGTTGTTACATAAGAACAAAATTAAAAGGGTGATTTAGTAATTTCAGTTATCTACTACCTATATATCATAGCTGTGTGTTCAACACTGAGCCAAAGAAAAAGGGACACGATGTATATCATAGTTGTGTTTTCAGTATACACAGATGTACTATTATTAAAAAATTATTAATATTAGAAAAAAATAATAGATAAGAAATAAAAAGTAAAAAAAAAATTAAAAACAAGCTGAACCTTTTGAACCTTAACCCTCCTATAAAATCTGAATTCTCATTCCTTTAACCACATCATCTTCACCATCTCAGCTCGATCAAGAACATTAATTAAATTCAGTATCCGTATGAAGGAAGATTTCAATTTCAAGTTAATTTCATCCCAGTTCATATTAGCTTCACATCTCATATTTTATTCAGAGATAGTATTAAGATCAGAGTAGCTTTCGAAGACTCGAAGAACAGATTGTTTGACAAGGACAACCGGCCGGTCATCCCATCTCCCACCAACTTACGCAGTCTACTCAGTCTCCTATTGCCGATCAGTTTTGTATCTGTTGCCGATCTGTTCCTGTTTTTCATATCTGTTCCATTTTTTTGCACCAACATCATACTATTTTTGATATATTTTCCATACATTTTTCTTAACTCATATGTTTTAATATATATTTTTCATTCACTGTTATATTTTCCATACATTTTTCTTAACTTATATGTTTTAATATATATTTTTCATATATTTTTCTTTCACTGTTGCAGTCATCATGCCAAGAACAAAACGAATCAGACCCGAACGTGGTGAATCTCAAACCCTGTACAACATCAACCACAACAACAACATCATGACAATCCAAATAATGATTTTTTAACGTATCATCATGAACAAGCCTATTCACATTTTATTAATCGACCAATTGTTACGGGGAGAAATGTAAGACTACTTTCTCAATATGATCCACTCTTAGTTGGTAAATTAGATACAATGGGATGGTTACCTTTAACTAATTTACCAAATAAGGTATACCCCCATCTTATACGATTATTTTATGTTCACTTGACAGCTGGTGACCAACAAAATGAACCGTTCAGTCTGACCTCCTATGTGAAGGGGAAAATAATCACACTCAGTCTCCGTGCTTTCGCACAAATTGTTGGAGTTGAAACAGGAGATTTACAATGTTATTTTCAAAATGAGTCTGCCTTAGAAAAAATGTTTGGTGATGTCACTCAGATTTATACCACAATTTGTGACAACCGATTCAGCGGCACTAATTTACTAGCCAGACATTTAAAACCCCGCTTTCATATTCTTCATCGATGGATAGTTGAAAATGTCACTCTAAAAAAGGCCATTATGATACTGTTTCATGTTTTAATGTTTATTTGTTATATTGTTTTGAAAATGGACAAAAATTAGATTTATGCTTCATATTACTCAAAGAAATGATGATTGCAAAACTCGATACTCTGTCTGGCCGGTCACTACCTTTTGGAGCTTTGTTAACCATAATTTTCAAAGCGCATGATGTCAACCTTGAAGGGGAAGGATATGTCAGAATCACTTCACCAATTTCTGAGTACATACTGACCCGATGTGGTGGTGCTGACACCTTGATGGGCTCTATTAATATTGAAAATGAAGCAATACCCGATGAAGAAGAACCCAATGACAATGCCATGCCACCAAATGAACAACCCCATTTAGCCTTGGAACAAAAACGGTACAATCAACGCCTACAATTGGAACAACAAATGGCTAATCAGCTCAATACATTGGATACTCGGTTCGATGAATTTGCCGCCGCTCAGAACTCACTAATTCAACAATTTAGTGAGTTTTGTGTAGACTCAGGGAGACATGATGAAGTGATAAGGAACCGCATTGATCAGATTGACCATCGAGTCACTCAACTGTACCATCACTATTACCCTCCACCTCCAACACCACCTAACAATGATGCTTAACTTGTTCAAAAATCAGTTTAAATGGTGAAACAGATGTAGTGGTTACATGTTTTTTTTTTCAGTTTTTTTTTGGTTATTTGTTTTCTTATTTTGTTGTGCTTGTTTTATTATGTTAATTTGTTTTAAACTTCTGTATTCACGTCATGAATAACAAATAGTGTTTTTTTTTTTAAGCATTCTAAAACAAGTTACAATGTTATAACAAGATGTACGAAAAGATTTTGCATTGGAAAAATTATTTGTACAAAAATTAATAAATAGAACTTAATAAATGTCTAACAAATCATTTATTTCAATAAAATGAATAAAAATTAAACAATTAAAAAATAATTTGTCTGTATCAATTAATACAAAAAATTAAATTAATGTTCTAAAATGAAATAAAGCAAGTTATAAATTAATAATAAACATTCTTTTTTTTTAATGAAAAGGAAAAAAAAAAGTTAATATGAACAAAAATTAAAAAAAATCTATCTGTAAAAAGAAAAAAAAATTAAATTGATAAACCGAATTAATAACAAAACCTTCAAATTATTTACAATTTAACAAAAAGTCAAAAAGACGGATATGTCATGTATAAATATTTTTTCACAAAATTTAAAATAATAAATTGTAATTATTTTATTAATTTCAGTCATTATGACACCTTTATTACATTACTTCACCCAGCACCCACCCATCACCTAGGACCCATCACCACCCACCACCCACTACCCAGGACCCACCACCACCCACCTGCCACCCACCTACCACCACCCACCTGTCATCCACCACCCATCCACCATCACCCACCACCCACCACCACCCACCACCACCCACTACTCACCACCACCCACCACCACTACCCACCACCACCCACCACCACCACCACCCATCTGCCACCACCACCCACCACCCACTTACCACCACCCACTACCCATCTGCAACCACCACATTTAAGTTAATAACAACATATTTATTTGTGAAAGTTACTCAGAAACACATTGCATATTAATAGAACATATTTAATTGCCTTTGGTAGACTATACATAAAATTGCATATTACACATTGTATGAACAACATATTTAATTGTCTGCATTACTAAGAAAACCATTATCTTCATTGCCCATGTGATGATCTTTGTGTTTTCTTTCGTTTCATTGCTATTTAGCCCAATCGTTGTCCTCAGTATTAGTTATCCTACAAGAAGATAAACGAAGTCAGTAAATCACAGTTACATAAAGTGGACGAAGTTATGTAGTAACGGTGTCATAATGACTAAAATTAGTAAAATAATTACACATTTAAAGCCAGTAGTCAGTACGATATTCACTTGCCTTGTTGACATCCGTTTTCTATCCATCGCTAGCATGATTTTGCTACATAGCAGTAGCAATTGCATCCCTAACGTTCGATTGGTATGTTAACCCATGTTGTGACATGTCAACATACTCAGCTTGGTCTCCAGCAAGCCCGTCTGCTTCTGCTTCTGCGGTCATTTCATTATCAGCTTCCATAAAGAATGGGTCCATAGCTGCATGCAAACGGATCCAATTGTGCACTACACAATATGCAATCATGAGAGGCCTTTGTCTTGTAGACTTGTAATTTGGCATGGACCGCAATATTGGGAAGTGCTTCTTCAGAACACCAAATGTTCTTTTCTATGACATTGCGTAACGACGAATATCGATGGTTAAACAATTCCTTAGGTCCTGCATAACGACGGCCACGAAACTCTTGCAAGTGATACCGTTGAGACCGAAATGGGGCAAGAAATCCAGGCATGTTCGTGAAACCAGCATCAACTAAATAGTACTTGCCTACATGTAAATAATGAATACACAGTTTTGTCAATTGATATGTACAAAAAAGGACAAGGAAAAAAATGTACCGTATGTTATTTACAGACAGTCACCATTGGGTGGGTGTGGGAACTGTAGATTAGCTCGTGTAATAGAGTCAATCAAAATAGCGTTGTCGTGAGCGCTACCTTCCTATCCAGAATTAATAAATGTGAACAACATATCGAAGTCGTAAGTTGCGAGTACATTTTACAATACCGTTGCTTTCCGACCGCGGAATGTATTTTGTCTTGGAGTAGGGACCCATGCATCCACCAATGTGCCATCGATAGTACCGACACAATCCTAATTGACAGATATTTGTTTGACATTAAAAGCGAAACAAACTTGGATATTACTTTTATAATTATAAAAAATATATATATTTATTAACCCTTATTGATATGTACAACTTACAGGACAATCATATTATTCGTACCTTGAACCAGGGAAAAAATCTTCTGTCATTTAAAATTTTTGCCGGTATGTCATTTTGGTTACGTAGTTTGATAACCGATGATGCAAGTTTGCATAACGCCCGCATAGCAATTTTTATGTGCCGACAAATTGTTTCCGTAGAGTGTTGAAATCTATCTACCATTATTCGATGACGATCATTTTGTACAAAAGTGTATAAAAAAATTCCAAGCGATTCCTCCACACTGATATGCATATGTTCAATATCGATAAAGCCATTATGGAGTAAAGTGTCTTTTAATAAAATGAATGTTTGTGCATCCATTCGCATAACGTTCATCATTGTTTCTGGATGGCCATTTAATAGGCCGAAGATGTAATCATCACCTTTGAATGGACACGTTCGCTGCGGTCGGCGACTACTTGCCGTATTGATATGGTAATGCATGAAAACAATCATTAAAAAATTCATAAAATCATCAATAACCTCATCCTCCTCTGATGAGATCTCCATTGTATTGTTTTCTCTGTCAGGTGACATATGGTTTTGTCTATATCACAGTAAAAGAATAATTATAAAATATGTTATTCATGCTGTAACAGTTAGCATTATTGGTGAAACAGAATTAAAAAGTTAGAACATGAATAGTCGACCATAGTCATTTATCAGCGTACAGTCAAATTCATAGGAGAACAAAATTTATTTAATACGTGGTGATATTGTAATGACAGAACATAATTTGAATATAACAGAAAATACTTAAAAGTTCAACCAAAAAAAAAAAACATACGAAGATAGAAAAGGAAAGAGGATATCATGGAATGAAAAAAAAACAGAATAAAAACCAAATCAGGAATAATCAAATCATCAAACAGTTCAGCCAAGGAGATTTGCTAACACAAGCAAAACAGAGGCCTATTTTGGGAAGATGGTAAAAATCAGCTTTTTTGCTTTTAACCAAGCTTTTTTGGAGTGATTTGGGAAGTTAGTAAAAAGTTGATTTTTTATCTAGATTAATATTTATTTATGGTGTCACATCACACTAAAATGACTAAAGTACCCTCACCCAACTTAAAAAATTACATTTTACCCAAACTAACAAAATATAAATATTAAGGGTAATTATGTAAATTTTTAACTTACTTTTGCACTCCCCAAATGAGAAGAAAAAAGCAACTTACGTTTTGGGAGTAAAACGCAAACCGTGCGTTTTTCAAAGTTCCCAAAAGAGCCCAGAATTTCTCAGTTCACTGCAAAACGAGGATCATGGCTAGGCGCAAATGGGTATGAGTGCGCATAAAAAACCTTCGCGATTCCTTATCCTTGAACAGTGTCAGTGCCCTAATGTACTGCAATGGTGGTATGTCTCCAAGCTCTAGCAATGCATCTTGACATGCATTAAGGGAATAATCATCACCACCTGCACTTACAGCCTCTGTCTCATTTTCTCGTGCACGTGAATGTTATGTTTTTGCTTGTACATAGGATGTGAAAGCTGCGCATACATCATCAAACCCATTTGACCGTGACTTTTTGGAACAATCACTGTCAGTCTGGCTGGTTGTAGGCCCCCTCTTGTGACTTTTGCCCTTTGCTGGATCTATGTACTCATCCCCGAATAAGTCAACAGGAATGGCCTCGGCAGCATTACTCCCACCAGCATTACTCCCACCAACATCAGGGTTCCAAAATTTATTTAACATGTCATCTTCTTCTTCTGAGTCAAGGGCTCCTTGTGTGGATGCACGAGACAACGCCCCTGTGGCACAACAATTTTCAACAATTTCTGCCATTTCTTGAAAATATTCAAATCTTTTTGTCCTAAACTTCTTCACATTTCTACTAGCCTACAATAATTACAATTAAAGAATTAAGTACTGTATGTATCATGAAATGTTAAAAATAATATTCCAAAGTAGTACAGATTAATGAAAAACCTTATCCCAAAATTCATCAGGTGCAACAACAGTGCATATAATGGGATCCCATCCCAAACCAGTCTGTGCCTGGAGTCGCTTAAATGTCTAGTAATCAGCTTTCAATCGCTGATATTTTTGGCGCACCTGCTTTCCTGTATACCGAAATCCATACAAGTTGTGCAACTGATTTGCATAATGATTCTAATGCCTAATTGTCCACGAAGTAGTACGGCCCGTTATTTGATTGTTTCTAACCTTATCTCTCAACATATTTATTAATTTCGTTTCAATTCTGGGCGTCCACATTTTTGTCTCTTGATTGTCATCAGAATTATTTTCATCCATCTATAAATATACAAATTATATTTAAACTAGTTTGGGGTGGATATACAAGAATAACAGAGCATTTTAAACCAGTTTGGGGTGGATATACAAGAATAACAGAACAAAATGGTTTGAAGGAGAACACAGATAAGGGAAAAAAAACAGATGCTTTTATTTGAAGGGAAAAAATAGGTAACAGATTAGTTAAATTTAAACAGCAGAAATATAACTACAAATAATAAAAAAAAATCAGGTAATGTTGTCTTTAAATAGTACAAAAAAAATCAGTAAAAGAATAAGTAATGAAGAAATATTTAAAAAAAATCAGTAAAAGAATAAGTAAGAACAGATTAGTTAAATTTAAATAGCAGAAATATAACCACAAATATTAAAAAAAAATCAGGTAATGTTGTCTTTAAATAGTACCAAAAAAATCAGTAAAAGAAGAAGTAAGGAAGAAATATTTTAAAAAAAACAGTAAAAGAAGAAGTAAGAAGAAATGAAGGAGGAATAGGAATAGGAGTGGGTAGGTCGACCGGCCGGATGACCCGGGGGACGACCGGCTGGGTGTCCCAGGTGCTTCTCGCTCAGTTCTCTTGGTGCAAAGGTTCAAACAGTTTAGAATTTCAAATACAAATATATCTGAAATGAAAAATACTCGTGTACAAATTCTCAAAAATCATTTCGGAACTAATTTCCACTTCTCTTAAATCATTTGTAGATAACAGATGAATATTTATTTACCAGATTAAAGGTTGAAATAGTTCAGAAAAATTCACAAAAATCACAAAACATCTGAAACTAAAAAAAATTGTCGGCTACCCTTCTCACAAACGATTTGAGAACTGATTTCCATTCGTCTGAAATAATTTGCACATAACAGATGAAGGAATTATTTACCAGATTAGTGGGAGTTGAATAGTTATCGCCAGTGATGGAATGTGTATACTGACTGAATGCGCCACTCTTTGCTCGTCAGATTCGACAGTAGATTTGATAAATTTGACTTGAAATTTTTTTTTTTAAAATTAGGGATGAATTTTTCAAATCATTTCCCTATAACAAAATTCAATCAATAAATTTGTGAGTTATTTCACCTCGCACTCGTCGTTGTTTGGTTGCCCGTAATAAGAATCTTCCGCAACGCACAAATTGTAAGTCAGTTGATTTGTGGAAGATGATACTAGTAGGAAGTGGGTTGGGTGGATTCATTATTTATAAAATGAGTCTGACTTCTCTGTGAAGTCTACCCGTGACGAATGTTAAGTACTGCTGTTTGATACAGAGAAAGAAAGATGAGGTTCACATGAAATTTTCAGAGACGATGGAGAAGGACGATGGAAGCTTTTCAGATCAAAAGAGAAAGAAAGATGAGGTTCACGTGAAATTTTCAGAGACGATGGAGAAGGATGATGGAAGCTTTTCAGATCAAAAGAGGAAGAAGACATAAATGTTGAAAGTGGAGATACAAGCTGCCAAACGGGTTTTCAAACTGTAATTTGAATTAACACGTGAAATTGTATTTTGAACTACCTATCCAAACGTGAAACAGGAGTTCACGCGTTGAAAGTTAATTTGAAATCACAAACAAACAAACAGAGCCAAAATATTTCTTCCCAAACACCCCATAGAATCCCCAATTTCTGTTGTATGAACTTTGGGCTAACCAAACACAAAGTCGTTTGTAGGGCTTCTTCTCCAGCCCAGCCCAGACCAGACCAGACCAGCACAAACACCTCGGACGACAGCGACCTGTCAGTGACACCTCAAGCTTTCAGTTCAGCCAATTCCCTCTTTACAGTTACCACCTCTCTCTCTCTCTATCTCTCTTTTTCTTCCATGGACTTCTCTCCCACCTCTCGCCGGGCTCGCAGAGTACCCGCCAAGCCCGACATCTACTCCACCGTCGTCGTCCACGGCGACGAAGACGAACAACAACGCAAATCCACAAACCCCAAAGCCGATGACGAAGAAGATCTATACGCAACCATGGTGCGTAAAAAAGACGATCAATTCAACGACGACTACGACGACGACGACGATTCCTCTCTTCCTCCCCTCCTCAAACGCCTCCCCAAAGACTTCGGCGTAATTGACGGCGACGAGGACGACTCCGGCAGCATCTCCGCCACAATGATCGTCAAAACCGATCGCTCCAATAGGAATCGATCGCCATGGAAGCCTCGCAGTGCGAATCAGGTGTCTCCGAGGAGGAGGAGATTCGAGGATGAGGATGACGAGGAGGATGATGATGAGAGAAGTGATTTCTCGACGTTCGTGATGAGATCTACGGTGAGAGATTGGGATGGTGGAGATTCGGGGACGGTGGTGAAGCGGACGAGCGGTGGCGGTGGCGGTGGTGCTGGTGGTGGTTCGACGTTGAGTATGGCGGTGGCGAGTATGCAAGCTGTGGGGGAAGGGTTTGGGAATCAGAGGAAGGGGAGTAGTGGGAAGTCTTCTTGGCAGAATGAGGGAAGTAGGCATGGGCAACAACCGAGTCAAGTGTCTTCGAGCTCGATTCCCGAGTGTGTTATCAAGGAAGATCCTACTACCAAGTACGAATTGCTCAACGAACTCGGTAAATTTGTTTTTATCTCTCTTCTTCTTCGTTTGCTTTCGAATTCAAGCTCAATGTGACGTTTCGTGGTTTTCTTTTTATTTTTTTAATCAAATTTGTTCAAGAACTTGGACCGAAATCATCTCCAATCCTTCACCCTTTCTTTCACCAAATTTAAATTTGATGAAAAAGTTATAAAAAGATCATCACCAATTCTTTCATCAAATGTAAATCAAAGGTTTTTTTTTTTTAAAAATAAAATTTTGAATTTGATGGAAATTTAAAAGATAAGGCATTGGAGATTTTTTTTTTCCCATCAAATTTGACGAAAAGTGAAATTTCGGATAAGAGGGGTATTTTTAAAAGGATTTTGATGAAAATTTGATGAAAGGATCAGAACCGTTGATACCAAATCAAGCTTTTTATTCAAATTTGGAATCAAATTAGATGAAGAAATTGGTGAAGGGTTGGCTTGAGATGGACTCTCTAGTGAATTCATGTGGCAAAAAAAAAACCCCCCCTCCAATCCTTATCTTTTAACAATATCATTGAACTTCAAGTGAAAAAAGGTGGTTAGAATTTGGTGAAAGATTTGATTCATACCTGATTTGATGAAACATTTAGTGAAAACTTGATTTGATACAAGATTGATGAAATGATTGAACCTCATTTTTTCCAAAATTTTCGTCAAATTTAAATTTGATGAAAGACTGGAGATGTTCTGATCTGACATGTTCTCTAATAATTGTATGGCTATATTACTTCTGTTTGTTTGTAGTTCATGTGATTCTTGATTGTTGAGAGAGGTTGGTGTTTGGGAATTGCAGGGAAGGGCTCTTACGGTTCTGTTTATAAAGCTAGAGATATAAGAACTTCAGAATTGGTTGCTATTAAAGTGATATCATTGTGTGAAGGGGTAAGTACTATGTCATAAATGTGTTATTGAGTTTGATAATTGATTGAGTTGGGTAGACGAATTCAAGAATACTGCAATCTTGTATGCATTCAGGAGGAGGGGTATGAAGAAATTCGTGGAGAAATCGAGATGTTGCAGCAATGTAGTCATCCAAATGTTGTCCGCTACCTTGGAAGCTACCAGGGAGAAGAGTACCTTTGGGTGGGAACAACAGCATTCACTTTTATTGCTGGTTTACATTTATAGTTTTTTAATTAGTTTGGAAGTCTCAGTCAATTATTTATTTGTATTCATTTCTGGATGATTACATTTTGAGTTATAATTTTATCTGATCACGATATTTGGGAATTTTTACTATGATGGCAGATAGTAATGGAGTACTGTGGGGGTGGAAGTGTAGCTGACTTGATGAATGTTACTGATGAGCCTTTAGAGGAGAGCCAAATAGCTTTTATTTGTAGGGAAGCATTGAAGGTAATGTGGAATCTTATTTGATTATTATTTAAAAGAATCATTTTGTGGAACCAAGATGTAGTTGTATATCTGATGAAATGCTGTTAATTGTCGAGGAGGGGAGAGGCTATAAACTATGGTTCATTTTCCTATATTTTCTTATGAAAGCCAGGCTTGCTTCACTACTTTTCCGCTTCATTTATCTGAGTAATTGTAAGAAACCTTAACAAGATTGTAAGCTTAGTACTAGTGGGCCCCCTTCTTTTTCTTCCCCTTCACTGTCTCAGTTATACAAGGCCTTGGTTTCGAAATAATCAGATGATGATTTTTCATTGATATGAGCCTTTAACTTTGCTTTGTGCTTGTTGGCCTAAACATCTATTCCGTTTGATGCAGGGTCTATCTTATTTGCACTCAATCTTTAAGGTACATAGAGATATTAAAGGTGGTAATATATTGTTGACAGAACAAGGAGAGGTCAAGTTGGGTGAGTGTTTTTCAAATTTTTCTCTGCTTATTTAGTTGAATGAAGGATAGGAATTGATATAATCAAATCTGTGAAAAGTGATCTTTCCTTTTTAGGCTTGTTTTTAAATAGTGAATTTGTCATATTTTCCATTTCTTTTCTTTTAATAATATACCTATTCAAACTTTTCGTTTGATTTTGCTGATATTATGAGCAGGTGATTTTGGGGTTGCAGCACAACTAACAAGAACCATGTCCAAGCGTAACACGGTATGCTTATCAATTTAGCTAGTTTATGCTTTAAAATTGTTTTCTATGGATCCGAATTTTTTCCACTGTAAGCATGGATAAGAAGTTCACACTAAATTAGTGAAGTTTTTCTTGTCATACCTGGGTCATTTGGCTTCCATAGCTCAGATGTCATATAATTCCTTGCTGAAGAAGTTTGATAGTGATTAGAAAATTTTATTTCTACTAAATAATGATGACCTACTCTACAACATAATGTTAAGAATTGAGATCTGAAGAGTTGTATGTTCAATGGAGGAGGTTTTAATGGCAGTAAAAAATATATGTTACTTTTTAATAAGATAAAATCTGATATTTTACTATACGATTGCAAGGTGAATTGTATAGTACAAAAGTGATGTCAAGCCCGAAGTGAATGTGTGTTTATACCCCTACTTTGATTATTTTTATTATTTTTAGATCACCACTAATTCCAAAATTTAGGACATTAGGAAAGGAGCCCGATATCAATCATGTGCAAGTCTGTTTTGCACGTGGAGATGCAAAATCCAAACACGAAGAGAAGCAAAATGTAAATGGAGAGACCCTTTTGTTGGTTCTTTATCAACTCTTACAAAACCACAACAGCTCTCTCCCACTGTCATACATAGGGGTGATCGTGGATCGGTTTTGTGCAGTTTGCGGTTCGGTTTTGACCTGCCCGCATGTATGCGGTTTGGGAAAAAGTCAAACCGCAACCGCCCGCAGTGCGGTTTGGGTTTGTGCAGATAGAGTTTGCGGATGTGCGGGCGGTTGCGGGCGGTTTATAGTTTGGATTTTTTCCTTTAAAATTTATTTTTTGAGTTTTTTTTTTCCCACTTTGTAAATGTTTATTTTTGGTAATTTTTTTCAAATTTTCTAAAATGCTCCAACAAATCATTCAAAATCATTCCTAACACAAACAAATCATTGAAAATCATTCAAAATTCTAAAATCATTCAAAATCCTAAAATCATTCAAAATTAATCTACTATCCAAACAAATCATTCCAAATCATTCAAAATTCTAAAATCAATTTTTAACACAAACAAATCATTCAAAATCATTCAAAATCCTAAAATCATTCAAAATTAATTTACTACCCAACAATACAATTAAAATTAAATCATTCAAAATCCTAACTAAATCATCAAATCTCATTCTCCAACTACTTTCTCAACATTCTCCATCTACTACCCAATAATACAAAATTAAAGTAAAATCATTCAAAATCCTAAGCTTACCTAAAAGTAATTCTTCATTAACTATTACATTCATCCAAAATGTAATAATAAAATGAAAAAATAAAAAATATTGTTGTCAAACTAACTTCATTAACTATTATATTCATCCAAAATGCAAGAAAAAAATAAAATAAATTGTTGTCAAATAAAATAAAAACATTTGCAACACAATATCTCAAACTCCATCATCATGAATCACATTCAAGTTTCAAAAATTTCAATTCCATGCATTTAGTTGATGAACCCTGCACAAAAACAAACTGAAAAATAAAAAATTTAATATTCAATCTTCATAATTCCTTTGACAAAAAAAGTGTAAAAGAATAAAGTAATGAAAAGATAAATAAATGTCTATATATTGCATCTCAATATAGTAAGAAAATATGTTGAGTACATGAAAAATTTACCAACGAGCAAATGGATTAGAGTTCAATTATAGTATTAGCATCAACATTATAGGTTGAACTTGAAGATGCGCTTGACTCCAAAGTACCTAATTAAGAGTCAACAAGAGAAGATCAATAAAACTTACATTACAAAATGAACAATACAAAAAAAAAAAAAAATGACGATAAATAAATTCTCATATTACCTGAGTCATATTGCTCAAATTCCTTTACATCATCTATCACCTTTCGAAGAGAAATTGGAAGGTTACTTCGAAGTCAATTTTGAGTACATACAAAGGCTTCAACCATGGAAGGTGAGAGTGAACTACGAAATGGGTCAAGCATATGCCCCTCTGTACTAAAAGCCGATTCCGATGCAATGGTAGAAATAGGCATGGCCAACACATCCTTTCCAAGTTGCGATAGCACTTTATATTTGGTTGTATTTACCTTCCAATAATCCAAAATCTCAAATGTTTGATTCTTTGCAAAATGTTCAACCTCGGACAAATATTATTCCAATTCCAACTTAGATCCACTAGTGCATAGCCCTTCCAAATAGGAATTAAATTGGGAGTCAACCAAAGAATAAGGATCATCATCATCATCATCTTCTACCATATTCACAACTTCACTCACACTTGGAAATTTCTCATTTGAAGAATAAAGCGTGACATAATGGCTATACAAGCGACTCAAACAACTCTTAATCTTGTCTACCATATCTTCCACCTTCTTATTATCTCCAAGAAATAAATTTGAAAAGCAAAACTCAAGGTATGCCATTTTTTTGGTAGGATCAAGAACAACCGCAACATACAATAACAAATTGATCTTACTTCTATCCCCCAAATACTTGCTAAACTTTTGTTTCATAATCTTTGCCATTGTGCTCAAAATATCATCCTCCTCCAAAATTAATTGGTTAATTTTGCTTTTAATAACAAACATTTCTTTATAAAAAGCATTGGAAGTAACAAAGAGAGACCCCGAAACTTTTTAGTTACAAGATAAAATAATTTTAGAAACCTCAAAAACAATCTACATTTTTTTCAATCCAACTCATTTGGACTTCTTATACCACCATCAACATTTTTGAAATAAGGTTCAAAATTGGAATCCACAAACTTCAAGCGGTTAAAAGCCTTCTCATACTTTTTGGTAGCCTCCAACATCAAATAGGTAGAGTTCCACCTAGTTGGTACATCTAGGCATACAAGAGCTTTTGAATCAAGTTTGAGTGTGGCCGCACACTTCTTAAAAGCATCATGCCTATGAGGAGATCATCTCACATATCTCACCACAAGTCTAATGTTGGCAATAGAATCGTCCATTTCTTTCAACCCATCACTCACAACGAGATTAAAAATATGTGCACAACAACGCATGTGAATAAACTTATGTTGCAAAATAGTCCCCTTCCAATCTTTGGTTATTGTTTTCAAATATTGAATGGTGAGATTATTAGAACTAACATTATCAACTGTTAAGGTGAATATGCTATCAATGTTCCACTTAATCAAACAGGACTCAATTTTCCTACCCAATGTTTCTCCTTTGTGATCTTCAACTTGTTGAAAATTTATGATTCTTTTTGAAGTTTTCAGTTATCATCAATGAAATGAGCAGTCAAACACATGTAACACAAATTCTGAATAGATGTCCAAGTATCCGTAGTAAAACAAATTCTACGACCTTTCATGGCCTTCTTCAACTTATCTCTTTCATTCTTGAATATGTTAAGCACTTCTCTAGATATGGTATGATGAGAGGGGATTGGTGTGAATTTGAGTTGCATGACATTACAAAATCTTCTAAACCCAACTCCCTCCACAAATCTAAATGACAACTCATCAATGACAAGACAACCATCTCCGCAAGAGACTTTTTACAAGCATCAAAATTAAACGTTGTTGTTACAACCTCAACACCCTCTTCATTTTGTTTCGGTTTAAGATTTAATGTTCATTGACCATCTTTATCCCTATTTGGATATTCTTTACAATTGCGTGTATGACTCCTCAAATTACTAGTCTCATGAAGTCTAGAGTCAGCCAAATACTGTTTCTTGCAATATTTGCATACAGCTCTACGCTTCCCATCGGTCCCAAAAACCTTATCAAAATGATCCCAAACTGTGGATGGTGCTCTCCCCCCTCCACCCTCACTTTTTCTCTTTGGGGGTCTAGGAGGCTTAGGTTCAGGTTTGGGTTCGGCTAAGGGGGGATTCATTTGAGAATTAGAGGATTCCAGAGGTAAAAGATTCACTACGGGAGATTCAATAGTATCCTCCATTCAAACTGTACTACAAATTCAATTCAGATTCAAAAAAAAATTCGGATTCAATTTCATTCAGATTCAAAAAAAAAATTCAGATTCAATTTCAAAAAATTCAGATTCAATTTAGATTCATCATCCCTTGCAATTTAAATTCAGATTCAATTCAAATTCATCATCCCTTGCAATTTAATTTAATTCAATTCAATTCAATTCAAATTCAGATTCATCATCCCTTGCAATTCAATTCAATTCAAATTCAGATTTGATTCAATGCAAATTCAGATTCAATTCAGATTCATCATCCCTTGCAATTTAAACAGATTAAAATTACAAAGATTAAATTAAACAGATTAAAATTACAAAGATTAAAAAAAATTAAACAGATTCAATTTCAATTTCATTACGTTTAATTCAGATTAAAAAAAAAAATTCAGATTCAAATTACAAAGATTGCAAAGATCAAATTAACCAGATTCAGATTCAAAAGTAAACAGATTACAAAGATTCAAATTAAACAGATTCAAAAGTAACAGAGTAAGTAAATTAAACAAAAACGAGAGAGTGAGACATTGGTGGGTCAAGTTAAACAAAAACAAAAGAGAGAGACAGATCTGGGAGGGAGAGAGACACAAAGAGAGAGAGAGAGAGAGAGACAAAGACATAGATACAAATCATAGATCAGGGAGAGAGAGCGAGACAGAGAGAGCCTTACTTCAGAGCTGTCGGAGAGAGAGAGTCGACTGCGAACGTCAATCGTCGCGTGCGAGCTGCGCAGATGAAAAACGAGAGAGAGATGAGAAGATGAAGGTCGATCGATGCGAGCTGTGCAGATGAAAAACGAGAGAGGGTGAGACAGATCTGATTGCCTAAAAAAAAACACAGATTGGGGAGAGAGAGCGAGACAGAGATAGATACAAATCACAGATCGAGGAGAGAAAGTGAGACAGAGAGAGCCTTACTCCAGAGTTGCCGCCGAGAGAGAGTCGATTGCGAAGGTCGATCGTCGCGTGCGAGCTGAGCAAATGAAAAACGAGAGAGGTGAGAAGATGAAGAGAGCTCTCTCTGTGTCTCAGTGGGTCAGTGAGATAAGAGAGTGAGATTAGGGTTTTGTTCTTTTCAATTGGTTTTGTTTGGGTTGGGGCAAAAAATATCAACGGTCCAGCTTTTTTCCCAAAAAAAAAGAAAAAAAGAAAAAAAAAAAGAGAAGTGTGGGCGGTTGTGGCGGGTGCGGGTAAAACCCGCAACCTGCCCGCAACTCGAAAATTGAAATATTTCAAACCGCACCCTACCCTATTGTATTTGCGAAACCGCCCATACGTGTGCATGTAGGGCGGGTTGTGCAGGTCGGATAACCTTATACCCAACCTTAGTCATAAATACCCTTTCATCTCATAAATGAGATGACAACCACAACTTTATTGTCTCATCTCATCCCCAACACGTTCTTGATCCCCTTGTTTGAAGGAATGAAAACTGTAGTACTTCCCCCACACATCTATAACAAGGACCCTTTCTGCTCCCACTGCTCACTCACTATCCACCCAGGATTGTAACTGCCTTGCCTCTGGAATTACCTTGCCTTAGAGGGGACAAGACTAAACTATGGAGTCACATATTTTATTCAAAAATAATAATACATAATCTCCATGTCAGATATACAATTTAGCAAATAAGACAATTTTAAATTAGCAAATTTGTTTCAACAATATTTTGCCGTAGCAATGTTATCACCAAGAAAAAACAAATCTCCACAACACACCACCTACCTGAAAAGAACCAATAAATGATATCTTTGCTACAACACTCGTCTCATATTGTAACAACACTGGACCATTCCACTAAAAACAATAAATTTAACATGCCATGTGTCAAACAATGATTGAGGGCCACTTATGCCAAGCAAGGGTGCACTTTCAGATTCTGTTGAAACAAATAAGTGCAAACCAAACCAAACAAGAGTGGACCCAAATATGAACCACCCCTTGTTGCACCCCGATTGCGGCTTATGACAACACAAAACGCCTACAATTTAAACACACACATAGCAGGATTACAATATATACAATGCACATTTGGTTAAAAGCCTATCAAGTGCTCAATCTCTTTTGACTTCTCTCTTCTTCATGTACTTCATCCGGTTCATGCTTCTTCTGTCTCGTTGCTGTATTTATTTCTTTTGGAAAAGTTTTCTGCTTTATTGGTGTTTTAATGCTTTGTCATGAAGATCTTAGTGTTCCTTTTTTCTTATCCGCCCATAAAGTGCTTACTTGTTCCTTATTGTTTTCTTACAAAATGTTATTTGGTTTATGTTGTACTATATATCTCTCATCATGTGTGTTTAAACATTTGTTATAGTGTATTTTCCCTCGTCTTTGTACTCTATTTCTGACTTCTGGTGATATATTTTTATTTTCACTCAATCATGATAAAGTTCTTGGTGCTGATATTTTACTTTATCTCAGTTTATTGGCACTCCCCATTGGATGGCTCCAGAAGTTATTCAGGAAAGTCGTTATGATGGAAAGGTACTAAGAGGTATTATGTACATTGAAGTGCCTGCATGGAATGAAACTTTTTTTTTTTTTTTTGCTCTTTCTTTACAGGCTCTTCTTGTTTCTCCGGCCAATTTCTCTGCCTACTGTCAGATTAGCATGGAATAGCACATGGTCTGCTTGATGCTGGAGGCCACTTTTTTTTCCATGTCTTTTTGACAGACAAGAATCTAATTTATTTCTCTAGGTTCTCTTATGGCTTCATGTAAAGTTTATTTATGTAGATCATTGAATTATAAAAGTGAATTTATAATTTTAATGTTCCTTGGGCTTTTTGGTAAAGAGTTTGATGGTGAAGTAGGTGTTTGAATTGTCTTGTTGACTCTATAGCAGAAGCTCAAATTTATTTTCAGTGCCAGCACATGTAGTATCATCTTGATTGGAAAAATTCAGAATCAGGAAGGATTTAAAAATATATTTAAATGAACCCGAGCACATTTAGTTATTAATTTATGGTATTGTAGTCTCAGTGCCTAGTTGCCACCGATCAAAGTTCCATTTGGAAAATAAGTTCTGGCTGCCAATAAATATTGAAATGTTCTAAAAGGGAGATGGTTCAACTTCAAATTTACTGAAAGTTTGCAAATACATGTTCATATGGTAAAAGATAAAACAAGTTTTATCTAGTTGCTAGGGAAAGCACATAGATGCTAGAAGATATTTGAGGCCACTGAAACCACTGATTATGCAACTTGCAAGACACTGTTAATGAATAGTAAGCTTATGGCTGAAATGCACTTATTTGTGATTCATTATAGTTTATTTCTTGGATAAATTTTCTAAGCCGTTAACGTGCCTGAAAGATTTCTACTGTCAGTGTGAAGTCATTGGTCATTCTAACTTATTTGATGCACTTAACGTTTACATTCTCAGGTGGATGTGTGGGCACTTGGAGTCTCAGCAATCGAAATGGCAGAGGTACATATATTCAGCAAATTAATTACTTCACATTCTTCAGGAAAACCTAGCTTGCCTGGCTCTCCACCCTTTTACCTTCTCGTTTTGTTCTTTCCTTGGGCTGTGTCGTACTAGTTGTAGTTCCAACAACCAATATGAAGTCAATTGAAGTTCTTAAATTAATGAGGATGTAATTCCTTAACCCACGATTCCAATTATATACTAATAACCAGTCTTTCATAAAACAAATAATAACTACGAACTGTTATTTTCATACACTTGGAACTCAATATGTAAACAAATCTTTTGATCAATTGAATTGTGTCCAACAAATAAACGCCTCTACTTTCAGCCTGAAGTCTTTTGTTTTTTATACTGAAAACTATAGGGAGATGAGCTACAAAGCCCAATAAGAGCATAGTCCATATAAGAAAATTTCTATGAATCAAGCATTTATAAAGCCTCTAATAATTACACAAACAATTCACCAATAGAAATACCTCAAAAAAAAATCATTTTTTATTTTTATTACTCTTCCTTCATTAACAAACCTTAGTAACCCTACATTTATTATTGCTTTGTGTGGCTTGAACCTGTACTACCTCAATGGAGCATTTGTGACCCTCGTGGCCATTTTAGTGACCCTTGTGGCCATCTAGTTCTTTTTGAATTGAGTACTGTGTACCAACTTCAGGAAGGGAAGAGATGGGAAAAAAGGAGAGGAAGAATTTTTTGTTGCCGGAACAGTTTTTTTTTTTTTTGTGTGTGTGTGTGTGTACATGATTTAAATATGTTCACCATGTGATTCTTGACACCTAGTAAACTCTCTTTTTATTTTTTCCAGGGACTTCCTCCTAGATCGACAGTGCATCCAATGAGGGTTAGTGGCTGAATGCATTTGAACTTCTGTCTATTAGTTAATATTTTCTGATTGATATATATTTCCCTATCCACATTTTTGTGTGTGGTTGTTATGGCATTGTAAAATTCGCCCTATAACCTAGATGTATAAAATGTAGAGAGGATATGGGTCCAAGAGAACTGAATAATCTGGGTTCACTGATTGGTTTGAATATATAATATGCAATCAGCAGTTAGGCTGTGAACATGCTGTTTCTTTTCTTTGAAGATCATAGCTGTCAAACTTTCTGTCTTTTCTTTTTGCTTCGTTTGTTGTATGAATTATTTATTCCACACTTGGGGCTTATATCATATCCTCAGCACTAGATTCCATTCTTGGATGCTAAGTTTGGTGTTCAGTTTTAAATACACAAATAAAGGACATGGCACGATGAGTGCTATTGCACCTCTGATTGTTGTGTACCCGGACTAGAGAGCATTGAACAGTAATCTTTTTAGTACATGTGAGTGTATAGGTAGGACTAGAATTTGGTTTGTGTCGTCGAGCAAAGCTGATTTATCTTCCTGTCCCTTGTAATGAAGGAAACCCAAAATTGATTGTTTATCAAGTTTTTATGTAAAACTTTTATTTTATTGTGTAAAACATATCGTCAGTTGAAGGGACAAAAGTGGTTCTTTTAATTGTATCTCTTTTCTGTGAAATTTCTGCTGTAGGCATGCTTTTGTTGTTAATAATATCTAGGAAGATAAGTGCTACAGTTTTGGAGGACCAGATTTTAGTGTGCTTTACATTGTCGTTACTTGTCTTAGTTTGCCATTTGTATTTTCTGTGCAGTGGCTTATCTAATAGACTAATTCATAATATGGTATTCAGACATCTTTTGGTCACTGGAAGCGTATATCATACACTGGAAGCGTATATCATACAAATTCCCACTTGGCCTCAGCTCCTTCAATCATCTTATTTTTAGAATTCGTATAACATACTTTGAGGTCATATTGACCTTCTATTGTTGATTATTCATAGCTTTCATACTATTATATCTTTGATGTTGAGTGTAGATGCCTTTAAATTCTTCTGTCTGGAATGAATGTTAGGTAATAAACAAACATCTATACTTGTTCCGAAATTGGGGAAGAGTAGTCCTTTAATTAACGGAATATGCCATCTTATTTTTACAAGCACATAATTGAAAAATATTTGACCTCTAATTTTTATCTGTCTTGATCGAAAATCTTCTGATTGAATGATTCTAGTATGAAGAACTCACGGATTTATTGTCTATGATAGGTATTGTTCATGATATCCATTGAACCAGCTCCAATGCTCGAGGATAAAGAGAAATGGTTTGTCTTTGATTCTCTGTTAGTTATCTAGTTACACATTTCTCCAAATGTTCACCTTTTCAAATTGCATTTTTGAGAATGGTATTATATGTATCTTGCATTTGGCATGAAAATTGGAAATTCAACTAATAAACTTAGAAAGGTTCATGTCTACTAGACTGCTACCGTTAGACAGCTTCATGAACTTTTGCAGCCATTATGCTCCATCTAGGTTCCAGAACTTACATCTTATTCTAGTTGCTCAACTTCAACTCATATTCGTTTATGGCCTTCTCGTTGTTTTTGTAGTGCTTTAACATAAGCAGAATACTGTTGTTTGTGGTGCAACTCTTGATGAATAAAACCTAAGAATTGGATCTACCTGACCTCAATTTGGTTTTGGTTTGGCTTCCAAGGGGTTTTTGTCCAGTTTTGGGTTTTATAAAATAAAGACTGGTTAAGGTTGGTGAAGTTTTGCTATAACCTGTCTGCTAAACTGACTGGCTTTGAACTGAGCCTTATGTGGCATATTTTGTTTATACGTAGTTTCTTATAAGTTTTTTAGTTTTTCCTCATTTCACGTTTTGGAAAAGGCTATAATCCTATGGTGTAGTTGTCATATACTCAATAATAGGTATAAGATCAAAAACGGTCTTGTTAGGCACATTTGTCTCTTGAGATGACTTCTCGTCAAGCTATGAGCAAATCTCCTTGGCTTTGGTTTGGTTCCTCACACATAATGCCTCATTCGACATTTGAAGTACTCAACTTTTTCTTGACAAATGTAAATTCTATACATAACAAGAAACTGAAAGCCTGTTTATACATTGGGATACACAAATCTAGAAGACAAAGAGAACATGAAAAGTCAATGTCGAATAGGCTCTCCTAATTCTTTTGCAGGGTCCATAGGAAATGATACCTAAAGAAATAACATTTATTAAAAAGTGGATGCTGGCCTCTTCCATGGGTCATTTTTTTTCCCCTCTTTGTTGAAATTCAACAAAATACAGCATGAAGAACTGATTCCAACTTCCTCAAGTCATACAAAATAAATAATTAAATAAAACTGTTTTTAATGAAGTGGCGACAGTTGATGCACATAAGAGTAGTCAAGGCAATGACTGTAGGCTTGGCAGTCAACTAATCATATTGGGTTAGAATCTGCATGCTTGTTTAATCAATCTCCCACACGAATTTCTATCAATTACAAATATATGTATTACCATAATATTGTATAATGTTTAGGCTTATCTAGTTTGCTTCTACAGGTCCCTTGTGTTCCATGACTTTGTTGCGAAGTGTCTCACAAAAGAACCACGCCTACGACCTACTGCATCTGAGATGCTAAAGGTATGTTAGAATAGTATATTCTATTCATACTAAGAAATTAAATAGATCTCTCTTTATTCAACTGCTTAGTGTTATCTTATTATTAGGTGCAGTCCATTTCAAAGGCCAATCTTCTTCCAATTGTTCCCTCCTTGAGCTGGTTTTGATTTCTTACATCACTACTATAATGGTATCGAATAGTGGTAGGTGACCTAGAGGACCAAACAAATGAACAATCTTAAACATGTGCGTTGAAGTTAATGATTAAAACTGAAAGGACTGCTTGTTGAGAAGTTAATGGTTAATTTTGGAGTTTCTAGAATTTGATTGTTGAGTATAATCACATAGGCATGGTTGGGGAAAATTTGACAATAGCCACCAACACCAATTAAATGCATGAAGCATCATCACGTGCATATATTCTTTATGGCTTTCCTTTTACTTTGAATGCACATCTGGTTTGGCTAACCGTAGTTTAAGTCTAACTTGAACTAATTGTCTGTCTTTGGAATTAGCACAAATTCATTGAGAGATGCAAAGCTGAACCTTCTGTAATGTTGCCGAAGTTTGAGAAGGCAAGGCAAATTAAAGCTTCGATGGTTTTGGAAGCACAAAATATTGCTTCAGGGACTTCTGTACCAGGAGATGGTGTATGACAAAATTTAAATTTTGTTCCTTTAGCTCTCTTTGTGGAAAACTCTTGTATCTTGCGTTAACTGTTTCTTATATATACAGGCATTGGGAGGTTTGAAAGTGAATGAAGACTATGGAGACACAGTTCCATCAAGGCCTCATGATGTTGCCAGTGGAGTTCCTGCTGTGAGTGGAACACAAAAGCAGCACACTTCTGCTGCTGTGGAACTCTCTGGGGAAGGTATTCATGTCTTGATCAGTTTTTGTATTGCATCATCAGACTTATATTCTCTTGGGTATGGGTACTAAACCATACAACTGTGTTGTGACTTTACATTCAGAACAGGAGCGAAACCTAATCTTCACATCTTCACATGGTTCTGGTTGGGAAGTTGGGCTTGAAAAATAGGACATTTATGAGTGAATGAAGTGGTTGAGCTTGAGGGGAGTTTTGTGGGTCCTCTTGCATTTGATAAAAAAATTAAGTGAATTCATTGGAGGGTAAATGAGCTTTGTGCATTATTGTTGAACATTAAATAACAAGTGGTGTAATGAGCTAACATTAACAGGCAATGTTGTCAAGGTGTGTATGAACATTCCAAATTCTGTAAATTTAGCTGCATGGCCAGTATGAGCTATTTCATTTGTTACTGCTGAATTCTGCGAGTATGGCATGGTACCTTTGTACAAAAATGTTTTGATTGTATTTTTTTGTTGGTCTATCTTTCTGGTCTTGATCTACGTCTTTTGTGATTACATAAACTAGTGTGACTATTAAGGAGACTATTTAATGCAATTTTGTGCTGAATAACTTGATATCTTGCTGAAGGGTAATATAAACTGTCATGGCTCATGATCTTGAAAAAGGAAAATAAAGGAAAAAAGTAGGAGTAATATTACTTTAAGAGCAAGTTAGTTAACTAAGGCTCTCTGCTTTCATGTGCATACATCCATGCAAATATATCTTTCCTCTAAACAGATGAAAGGACATTTTTATTTATTTATTTATTTTTATTTTTTTGTGAGCATGGTATGTGTTTTATGAGTTACTTTTATTTGTCAGGAGACTTTGGGACTGTAATAGTTCATGCTGGAGTTGAGAATTATAAAACATCTACTCGAACACCAGTGCCCAATGCAGCTGGAGTTTCACCTGATTCCTGGCATGTTGAAGGTCCTTCTGTCAGTGGTCCAGGGGATAAATTAGTTGACCCCGGGTACTTTTTTTACTATATACTTTCTAACTTTCGTACAGGCACTGAGATCCTTGATTCTTACTTCTCTTTTTTCTTGTTCTTTGTGAGTGTGTGTGAGTGCTTGCACACATCAGCTTTTCTTTTTTAAACAGATATTTCACCAATAGTGTTTCATAAATTTGCAAGTTTTCTTTTGCGGTTATCATTTAATATTCAATTCTCATGTATGCACTATGAGCATGTACTTTTCCCTCTATTTTTGTGCGTGCACCAATTCATTAAGATGTCCTGTCAGGGGCCAAAATGCAGTTGGTGTCGATGTAGATAGCTTTCAGAGTAGAGGATCACAACCTGTTGGACAGACCATCCAAGCATCTTCTCCTTCAATGTTTGCCTCTCCTGAACTCCTCAAGGCAAATAGCCTTTCTCAGGCACAGGTTGGAAATATTGATGGCATGAGCAGCGGCCCATTAAAGAATGAAACTGTCAGTCGGAAAGCATTAGATAAGGTAAACTTTATTTTCTACTAAAAATTGTTGTAATGGATAGATGTCCATCATTCCATCTATTTTTTACCATATTGAATGAAGAGGCAAACAAGGTTCAAGTTTTAGCTTCTGATCTCAGTTCATACTACTTTTATCATTCAAATATCAACTTTTGAACAAAAATCAATTGTTCGGATATCATAAACCGAACAAAAACCTAGTTGGTATCCAAAAATTTAAATTTGTTCTATTATTGATATCCGAACAATTACTTTTGGTTTTGGTAGTTGATATATGAACAAACAAAATGGTGTGAACTATTTGGTCAAATGCCCCAAGTTCTGAAGCTTGATCAATGTTTATATTAAACACTAATATAAGCTGTTGATGAATTCATGTTCACATTTAACTGCTATGGAAGTTTTGGATTACTAATTGTGGTGTGCTGGTGGAAATTCTTTACTACCCTTCAATTGTCGGAAAGTGCAACCCTCCTTTACATCAGTTTGTCAAATTTCCTGATTTATGCATTAAAAACTCGTTTAATCACTCCATTTTGGCTGAATTTCATTGCCGTATCTACCATTGTTTTTGGACAAATCCAGTTTGGAATACATGTCAAAATCTTTGATTCATTTTATCTGAAATTTAACCACATCCTCAGAATGAAGCCTAAGCCTCCGTTTGGGAAGTGGGTTGGCTTTTTGGCTTTTTGATTTTTTTGGCTATTTTAGCCTGGGTTAAAAAACTTGGTTTGGAAAGGATTTTTTGGCTTTTTTTGTGAAAGAAGAGTGTAATGATTATGGGTTGGATGTGATGTTTTGTTTGTTGTGGCTAAAATAGCCTATTTTGTCTTTTGTGCCTATTTTAGCCATAAACCAACTTGCCAAACACCACCAAATGCAACTGGATTGTGTTATGGATTTTTTAGCCTCTGTACTGTTTAATAAGCCCTTTTCCCATTCTCCGATTTTTTTTTCATAATTCTTATGTTTGTGAATGCAACTTGGGTGCATGCTCACTTGTGGTTTATTTTCATTATAGCTTTGGTCAATATATGCGGCTGGTAATACAGTCCCTATCCCATTCTTGAGGGCAACCGATATATCACCCATTGCACTGTTATCTGACAATGTGCTTGGAGGATGGCAGCGGGATAGTAGTGGAACCATAGCTGTGGAAGCAGTGCAGGAGCTTTTTAGTGGGGATGGACCTTCCAGAAAGGGCAGAAGGGGACAGAATGAGGTTCTCTCTCTCTCTCTCTCTGAGCCATTTATTTGGGCTTACTTTTCACTACTTAAATGTGCTGCAGGTGCCCCTTCCTCCAAGTGTGTACCAGAGACTCACTTCAAGTTCTACGCTAATGAATCTCACCCAAGCTTTAGCTTACCACAAAATGTATGATTCTCCAATTTGTCCAGTCATAATCATAATTATATTTTGTTTTGTGTGAGTTGTGACTGCTTTTGAGTCATCTTAAGCAAGGAACAGCTATTAAAATCTGGGACTTTTGGATATGGTTTTTGTTTGCATTGTTGTTTTCATTTTGGGAGATTTTGAAAATGAGAATGAAGAAAGTTATTAGACATGGTCATTCTTGAATTCTTTTTAGGGTAAATTACAAATACTCCTTGAGGTTTGCTTAAAATACAGATTGTCCCCTATGGTTTGAAAAATTACAAATATCCCTTGTTAAAATTTTTTATTTAACAGAATTAACTAAAAAAATGAAATTCATAATTATTCTTCTATACAATAATAAAATTATTTAAATTATTAATTGAAATATATTTCTAATATCATTAAAAATTGTTAATTGACTTGACGATTTATTAATAAAAGGGGTGATTTGTTATGAAATTAGAAACCTTAGGGTGGAATGCAATTTCCAAAATTTCAAGTTGCGATTTGTATTTTAATCAAATCGCAGGGGTGTATTTGTTATTTACCCTTTTTATTTTCTAATGGAGTTGAGGTTAGTTATTTTTAAAAAATTTTATTTAGAAATCTGAAAACTGTTTAGATTAGTTTCTTGAAATTTTTTTAAGTAACATATTAACTGAACGCATTTTCTCTGCCATTATTGTTTTCCCCCTTTGTTAGAATATCCATTTATCATGTGTTACTTATTACTCCTTAGTTGTTCTTGCTCATCTCCATTTTTGTTTGTTGCAGGTGTTATGAAGAGATGCCACTGCAGGAGCTACAAGCAACACAAGAACAACAAACCATTCAAAACCTTTGTGATACTCTTCGAACTATTCTCCGTTTATAGTTGATCGCTCTTGTTTTCAAGTTAAACAAAAAAATGTATATTTATGATTTTTTGTCTTTAACCTTGTATGTATATTTATGATTTTTTGTCTTTAACCTTGTTTTTCATCTATCATTAGGTAATATTGTTGTTATTATTACTTTCTTTGTGTGTGTGTGAACTCAATTTTGTAGAGATCTTGAAAAGCAAAATTTGGGGAGGCAAATGAGACAGTGTCCGGTCTCATCTTCTTGTAAGAACATCTCTAGTGGTTCACTATTTTTTTCATCAAATTTGAGTAAAAAAAAAAAGATTTCCTCAATCTGATATTATGATATCAGATACTTTAACAGTGCTTTCATCAAAACACCGGATGTCTAGGTGGATGATCGGCTGGTCGACCGACAAGAGCATTTCATGAAAAAAAATTTCCCCCTCCATTGCAGTGTTTTCAAGATTTTCTTCTGTTTCTTCCAAAGAAAATTGGAAAACAATAAGCTTCCCACGAAACCCTATTCTAACGCAGGGAGGAGAGAGAGAGAGAGAGAGAGATCATAATACCTACGAAACCCGATTCTCTCTCTCTTTAGAAATCGTCTTGCGCGGAGAAGAATTGCAAGGGTTTCGCACCAACAAATTCAAAAATAGTCAGTTATCTTCTACTGATTTCACTGACCGATGTTTATATATCTTTATTGTTAATCGAGTTCATTTCATATTTAAAAGTTCCTAAGTTAATGAGCTGTTCAATTCTTCATCATGATAGATGATTGTATCTCATCTCAATTCTCACTTGATGTTTATGAATTCCACCACTTTTTCTCTCTAATTTTGGGCATTAATGTGATGATGTCTTAAGAAGGAAGAAGAAAGCTAGAGTTGAACAAATGAAAAAGAAGAAGAAAAGAATTCCATAGATGAGTTGTTTATATAGAAATTAGAATAGAGAGATGAGTTGTTTTTTTAATTGTATTGAAGGTTTTGGAAACTTTACTTTTTCCTGTGAACTGGATGACCGGGTGGACAATCGGCCGACATCCGGTTGGTTGTTCGGTGGGTCCCAATCCAACGTCTACGCACAGTAAATTGATGAACGCTTTCTAGATATTCAGTTTGGTGAAACATCTGATATTTTCTCAATTTGATACTATTTTGGTGAAACCATTTGAGCACTAAAAGTATCCCTTTTTCACCAAATTTGAATTTGGTGATACATCTGCTGAACAATTGGAGATGGTCTAAGTTTCCGTATCTGCGCATCCATGTTTGTGCGAAAACATTTTTTCGTGATCAATAAAAATGAAATTACCTTCATAGTTTCATAATTTGAGCGATGACTTCTTTTTCTTTGTCAATATTAATTAAATATATTAATTTCATAGTTTTAGTGATGACTCCTTAGTTTTCATGTTCACAATTCACATGAAATTACCTTTTGGACTTCTTTTTCGTAGATTATTTTTTTTAGTAATAACTTAGCAAAAATGCCTATAATTTTGGACCCACCTAGGGCTAATTCCTAGATCTGCTACTGTGGGGAATCCAAAGCAGGGCTGATCATAATAAAAGAAATAAATAAATTAAAATGATCACTTCTGTTGGGTAAAAAAATAAAAATCAAATTCTGCAAGTTTGACATAGATTTATTTATTTTTAATAAGGTTAAGTTTATCAAAATTAATGCATTTGATTTATAAACACAGATAATTAAATATATATATATTTTAGTGTAAAATAAATAATTGTATTATTTTTTCATTCACACGATAAACAAATTATTTCGTGAAAAAATAGTCATATTTTTTTATTAAAATGTATATTTTATTTTATTTATTTTTGTATTTTCATACTATTTGTATTGATTCTGATCACTTTTTTTTTTTTTTTTTTTTTTGAAATAAATTATACAAAACTTATAAAACTTGATATATTTGTTTTAATGATAAGAAGATGAAAGAATTTGGTTGTCACAATAAGGGAGCATTTGATTTAATTACTATATCTTATTAAATGCTAGAGACCAGAATTAAATGCTAGAAGAGTAGTGACCATTCCTTTGAATTGCAATAAGCCCCAAATTTAATTAAAAAGTTATCTTAGCTTAAAATATAATTAATTATGTGCCCCTCTTTGAATTAATAGAGATAGAGACCAGCAGATGCATACATTTATGAGAAATCTACCACCTTGGATATATAACTACCCAAGCATGTATTAGAAATTTCATTTGGTTGCAAAATTGGAGAGAGATTTAAATTGAAGTTGAAAGCTTTTAATACTGTTGTTTGATTGTGTTTTTGTCGTCTTTGATTTTGCGTTTTGTGTTTTTAAAAATAAAAACAATAAAAGTTTGAAATCACTTTTCATGTTACTTTTATTTTTGTGCAAACATAATTTTCAAAAAATTAAAAGGCTATTTGATAAGTGTGTTTAGTTTTCTATTTACATAAAATAGAAAAAAAAGTTTTTTTTCCCCTGCAAAATAACAACAAAAACTTGTTTAATATACACAAATATTTCGAAACAAAATAAAGAAAATGCTTAATTAGTTTGCAAGATGTGGTAGCTAGCAATAAAGGGTAGTTGGCGACGGCTGCCGGAAGTAACGAGAAAGTGGTTGAAGACTTGTTGGAGGTTACTGATGGAGGTGATGGTTGGCAGTGGTAGTTAGTGGTGGGTAGTGATTGGAGGTGGTGGAGGAAGGAGCGAAATAACACATTTTGGGTGTGTTTGATTGGGGGATAAAAAGGGGATTATTTACTGTGCGGATTGCAATTCGGAGGAAACATCCAATTCGCCGTTTGTTTTTTTTTTTAATCTGCTGGACATGGAGTCCGGCCGGACTCCTTATCCCCCATATGGGGGACTATTGTGTCCTAGGGGGGTGTGGGACAATTTTGGAGGGACAATCCACTGTTGGAATTAGGTGGTAAAATGATCATTTTGACCCTCTACTATTTAATTATATATTATATTTAGTAAAATTCAATAAAATTTAAATGTCTCAATTTAAAAATAAAATAATTTTATTTAACTTTTTATTGATGTTTTATTTATTTAATTTTTTAAAAATAATTTTTTATAGATGTTTTGTTGATGTTTTATTTTAAAATTTTATTTATATTTTATTTAATTTCATTATTTAAATTTTAATAGATGTTTTATTTAATTTCATTGTTTAATTATTATTATTTTTAAAAACAAATTTATTTAAAATTTTAATTAAAAAATAACATATATTTTTATTGATATTTTATTTATTTTATTTTTAAAAAATAAATTTATTTAATTGTGTAAAAAATGAAATAAAATAAATTTTTATTTAATCTAGATAAAAATAATTAAAATATTAAAGATATGTTTAATATTCCTATTATTTAATAAACTATTGAAAAAGGGTAAAATAGTCTTTTGGTCATTTATCCTATCCAGTCCGTCAAACCAAACGTTGGATTCACTAAAACTAGTCATTTCCAGACATCTAATCCCATGAAAAAATAAACACAGGATACATATCCAATCCAACCAAACAGTCCGGGGGATTCACAGTCCCAGGACTCAAATCCGATATATTCTAATCTCCCTTATCCAGTCCATCCAATCAAACACACATTTTTATTTTCAAAACTTAAAAAAATTTTGAAATGGATTCAACTTTTATAAAAAATTGAAAATAGTAGGTTAATGCTAATAAGTGTGCCTGAGCCACTAGTTAATGTGCATTTAATGTGACATTAAATTGTCTTGATTTTGATAAATTTTTAAGAAAAATGATTTGGGGCTCGAATCTGCTTGTCCCGAATGCTCAAAACGACGTCGTTTTGGGCATTTTGTTTTGTTTTTTTTTTTTTTTTTTTCCCGCCATTTTCGACCTCTGCAACTTAGCTGCAGAGGAAGAGGGAGAGAGAGAGAGGGAGAGGGAGAGGTTGCGTCGCCTACGCCGATCGCCGCCGATCGCGTCGCCTCCGCCGATCGCGTCTGCCTCGCCTCCGCCCCCTCCTCCTCCATTTTTTAGGCCCTCTCCAGTCCTTCCTCCCCCTCCTTCCCCTCCCCTCTTCTTCTTCGTCTTCCTCCTTTCTTCTGCTGAAAAAAAATAAATAAAAACAAAAAAAAAAAATAAAAATTAGGAGCATTCGGGGCGTCCTGTTTTCGGGCCCCTAATCACAACTGAATTTTTAATTTCAACACTTCATTAAATTAATAAGCGTCTAATTTTAGTAACTTATTAAATTGAATGTATTTATTATTACATGTTCAATGACTTTAAAAAAAAAAAAAACCGGAAAACATTGACAAATAAGAGTATCCTAAATGGTGAGTTGTTTTTTTTTTAAAAAAAAAAATTTGAAAATAGTTTTTTAGGGTCACGCTAATGACAATTTAAGGACTATCAATAAATAATACAAAATGTTAAAATATTTATAATCTCAATGCTCTTTTCAAATACGGTAATGATACATCCCACTAAAAGTGGTTGCTCTAAAGCATCACTAATGAGTTGACAAGTACTTTAAAAAAAAAAAAAAAAAAAAAAGAAGACACAAGAAGTGGGCCCCGTCCACTACCGCATCATTAGTGGTGCTTTTAGAGTACCACTTTTAGTGGTCTCAAGCATTATTATTTCAAATAATTCAAAACACTTGTGGATATATATATGTTACATCTTTTACAAAATTTTTAACATTAACAACTTTTAAGGCTGTTTTTAGTATTTTCTTCCTTATATAATTATGTAGAAGTTAGTGTGATTTGGTTATAGTAAATTATCACATATCAAATTGAATTTCTTACCACAATTCACACACAGAATTGAGAAGAAACAAAAGCATTTGTATCAACAAAAAGAGAAAATGTCCATATTTGGGAGGTCCCTCAGCCTATGGAATAGGTTTACTCAAACAGATAACATCGGTCCACTCAAACAAATAGACATTTCCATTCTATCATATGATTTTGACGGTTCTTTCATTGCTATTTGACAAAAAAAAAAAAAAAAAAACAATTTTGGTGCCCAACCCATTATTTGAAACAAAAAAGACTGAGGCCCCTTTTGGCAGCACCCCACGACCCCCTCTGCTTCTTATTGGTTGAAAATTATTATTATTTTTTTTTTTTTTTTTTCTCCTCCACTCACCAATCCCCACGTGTGTGTGGGGGTGGAGGGGGTGAGAAGGGGGAGGGGGTCTGTATCGCGTTTGTATTTGAAATGGATATTTCAACTGTACTTGGTGCCGTACCCTATTTGGTGTATCTTATGAGGGGTGTTTTGGACTTCTTATTTTATTTTGAAAATTTGTATTATTGTTCATCGTTTACAGGATGAAAATAATTTAAATAAGATAAAAAAAATTTGATTATCAAAAAAGTTTTGCTAATGACAGTCTTAAGGATTATTATTAAGAAATAGGTTCCAAAACTCTGCCCAGAACACCTGCGGTTTTCTGTTTTGACAGACGCGTTTTTCTTTTTTCTTTTTTTAAATTTTGCCTGACGGGACGTCCGGCCAGTCGTCCGGTCGGTTGACCGGAATAGTGAATTTTTTTTTTTTTTTTTTTTTTGCTGCAATTGATTTATATAATCGAAAAAAATATTTTCTGAAAATTTTAAAATTGTTTATGTACTTTAAAATAATTTTGAGTTGTATGTTTAGTTATGAGTTGTAAATTTTTGTATCACATATCAAATGTCACATCAACAATTTCCCACTCAAATCAAAACTCTTTTCAAAACTATTTTCAAAACTTTTTACCAAACAAATTTTCTACACTCAAATCATAATTTCACAACACACAAACTCAAAATACAACTCATACTCTCAAATCACATTTACAAAACTCTACCATAAAATTTCAAAATATTTATAAGGGTGAATTACACTAATAATCCCTATAGTTTAGAGCTTGTGTCACTTTGGTCCATGACTTTTCAATTGTGACACATTTGACCTTGAATTTTGAATCTTGTTCCAAATAAGGACAATTAAAAATATCATTAGATTTTTCAAGGGTAAAATTGTCAATTTGATAAAATATAAACTAATTTGACAAAAATAAATGTCAAAAAATTATTTTTATCCACCAATGATAAAATTATGTAAAATTAATAAAAATTACATGATTAATTTTTAAAATTAATTTTACATGATCATCATCCAAACACATAATAAAAATTAATTTGGTAAAAAAAAAAAAATAAATGTCTAAAAGATTTATCAATTTTACATAATTTTATTTTTAGTTGGTAGAAATAATTTTTTAAAATTCAAAAATATTTGTTTAACATTTATTTTTGTCAAATTAGTTTATATTTTATTAAATTGACGATTTTACCCTTGAAAAATCTAATAATATCTTCAATTGTCCTTATTTGGAATAAGATTTAAAATTCAGGATTAAATGTGTCACAATTAAAAAGTCAAGGATCAAAGTGACATAAGTCCCAAACTATAGGAACTATTTGTATAATTTGCCCTATTTATAATACGAATACACCATGCAAACATTCCAAAATACTTTCATGTATTTCATTACACCTCAATGTACCTTTTATATATAGGAAAATATTTTGTGGCACTAAATTGGGGGCACTAATGCCCCTAATTTCCATTCTGGGTAACTGTTTTGTTTTATTTTGTTTTTTTTTTTTGCCTTATATGAAAATTGGGGACATTAGTACCCCCAATTTAGTGCCACAAATTAAAACCCTTATATATATTTCTACACTAACAATCGCCTTAAAGGCTGTTTTAAGTATTTTCCTTATTAAAAAGTTAAAGAGACAGTGGTTTTTTTGTTTCTGCATTTAAATCAAAAGTGTTTAGTTTAGAACACAAGCCTAAAAGTTAGATTTTGAGGTGAAAATACACGTACTTTTTATATATTGTAAGTTACTTTGTATACAAATTACGGACATATAACCTATCCATTCTTGAATTTCTAACTCTAATATTATATTAAAAAAAACTTAACTCTAAAAATTAACTATTAATGTGCGAGTGTACTCAGCGTTGATATATTGTACATCACTCATAAATGATATGAGACTTTGCTTCATAGTACCGTGACACTTTCCCATGAAAATGGGTTTTGTACCCATTGGCCATTGCAACAACAAAATTTTGTTGGCATATGAAAGATAGTAACATTTTAAGAATTTGGACATACTAAACAACTCATGCAAAAACCAAGCTGGATCACAAGATTAATATGAATTTTTTTTTTTTGATAAATAAAAAAAATAAAATATCTTCTCAGTAATGATTGTCCAACTGTTTACATCCTAAATCATATTATGCTAAAACGTAAAATTCTTAATGGATTTGACAACCATGTTGTGAGTCTCATCATGCTATGTCATCATGGTGTGACATTTAATAAGAAGTTTACCTCACCAAGGTGTGGTTTAGGGTGATTTAGAGTGCGTCCAAAGCATTCTTGTTTAATTTTTCTTTCATGGACTATTAGAAGTGAAAAAGGATAACCCAGGGGTGGGTGGCAACTTGGCAAGGGTCTGGGGTTTAAGCCCCTAGGTCCTGAGTTTGAATCCCTTCTGGGCTAATCTCTTGGGCGTAGCACAGTTGGTTAGGAGGTTGACCTCAAGGATGCCTTATCAGCTACTTGGTGTGGGTTTAATTCTCCCCCGCTGTGCGAGTCCTGACTTACCGAAGCTTGCCTTGTGAGGTCGGGACAAGCTTCCAGGTTATAGTCTCTGGCTCGGAACGAACAACAGGACACCTTGGTGATCTCCTCGGGGCGCTGCCTTGGACCTGCGGGAGAGTGAGAGGATTTCCCTGTAAAAAAAAAAAAAAAAAAAAAAAAAAAAAAAAAAAAAAAAAGAAGTGAAAAAGGCTCACTTACATCCAATAATTATGAAAAAATTACTAATCATACAAAATTTTAATATTAAAATTTGAGTAAAATTTACTTTTAACTCTTGTGATTTGAATCATTTACAAAATTAATTACACACATAATTAAAAACTAAATTAATTAGACCCTTATTATCATCTATTTAATTTTGTTAGAATGTGATAGTTTGGATGAATTTATAATGAAATTGAATAAAGTGCTAAACAATCAAAATCACACGATCTCTCTATCTATTATTAAAGATTGGATATGGATGAAATGCAAATGGCCTAAATCACAAGCGATAAAGTAAATTTTGCCTTTAAAATTTATATATATAGAATGATATGATAATAAAAAATTTAAAATTATATGAACCATAACGATGAACGTCTTATCTTTAAATAAATAAATATAGATAAGATTTATATCATTCTATATAAAAGTATTTATAAAATATTACCCTAATTATAAAAAAGAAAAGAAAATGGGTACCATACCTAAACCAAAGGTCTTATGGATCATCATATAACTATGGCTTTACTCTACAAACAAAGTACCAATGGCTTGCAACTACCAAACTGGTGTGGTAGATTTGGACAAAGGTTAAGAAAAGGGTGTTGTGTGAAAAGAAATATCCAACATGAGAAGTACAATTGATTGATGACAAAAACTAGAAGAGGAAAGAGATAAAAAGAAGAACCACTTGAAACTTGTCCTAGTTAAACTTTTGTTAGTGCTAGGCTCAATGATTGAGCTCCAAAAGAGGACAAAAATGGGGTTCCAACCCTTGATGGATTCTAACCAAACAAAAAAAGAAAAAAAGAAAAAAGAAAAAAAAAAAAAGCACATTGGTTTGTTATTGTTCGCTACTCATGTTAGAAAGCTTGACATGCATGATAACTTTTTACATTTTCAAGAGTTTCACTATTGAGTACTCATATAGAAGAATAATCTTTCGTCACTCGAAATTTCTTTGGCCCAAGTGATTTGACTGCCCAAAATGATATCGTTTTGGACAGTTTTTTTTTTTTTTTCTCCTTATATTTTGAAACAGAGAAAGGAAGAGAGAAGAAGAGAAAGAGAAAGAGAAAGAGAGAGAAGAGAGAGGACGAGGGAACAGAGAGGAGAGAGAGACATCACCGCCATCACCGTGCCATCATCAACAGATCTGTGTATACACAGATCTGTGTATCTCTCTTTCTCTGTGTGTGTATAGATCTCTCTCTCTTTGTTTTGAGTTATCTAAAAAGAAAAGAAAAAAAAAAAAAAAAAAAAACAGAGGATGTGCTGTTGTTTGTTGTTGATGATGCCAAAATGTGTTGATGATGGTGTGGTGTTGTTTGTTGTTGTTGTTGATCATGATGATATGTTGTTGATGATAATGGTGATATGCTCTCTCTCTCTCATGCAGTTCCCTCTTCTCTCCTCCTCTTTCTCTTCCTTCTTTTTTTTCTTCTTCTTCTTCTTCTTCTTCATCTGTACAGAGAAAAGGAAAAAAAAAGAAAAAAAAAAAAGACCCAAAACGACGTCGTTTTGAGCAATCGAGTCACTCGGGGCCAAAAGAAATTCGAGCTACAAAAATACAAGATTTTGAGTTATTCATGTGATTATAATTGTTTAAACAATCAAATTGAGGTTGATTTTTGATGAAAATGATTTGATAATTTTGGAATATTATCGTAACATGTTTATATGGGCTCTAACCTAATGTGGTCGAATAAAAAGAGTTGGAAGGGCCGACTCTAATTTGATAACCAATACACTTATTGATTTAGAAACACTATGTCAATATACCAAGTTCGTGCTCTGAGAACTTGAATATTCTTACTATAAACCCATAACATTATTATTCAAAAATCATCCAAAATTTTTAGTCAATGATCAAGTTTATTCATACTATACACAGATAACAATTACTTTAAATATATACTCTTGCTAATACTATGGACACTTTCCTTATTATTCTTTATGGACCATATCAAATTATCAATTGGAATCAAATGATGTCTTGACCACTTCAATTGCAACCAATTCGGTTTTGAAAAGACATGCTGGTATGATTATTATTTTGATCAAACTTAGGGACGTCATTTTAAACCCTCCTTTTTTTTTTCCCCTCTCCTTTAGGAATTTTATTTTTTTCACAATTTTATTTTATTTTTTAATTAGGAAGATGACGCACAAAAAAATTAAAAAAAATTTAAAAAAAATCCAAAGCAATAGAGTGAGGAGGGCCTAATTATTAAATAACGCCTAATCGATAGCATTTTTAAGCAATGTTTTAACAATTAGATTGGAGCATACTAAAAACGGACCAAGTTAAAGGTTATTAATTCAAATTATTTTTTTCCCTCTCCATTATGGGATAGTTAATTTAGAAAACATTTTTAAATTTTTTATGAATTTTTGATTACATAAAAATAAAAACGAGTACAAATAACATTAAATGTTTGTAAACTTGTTAATGTTTTTTTTTTTAATCTTTAAGCACAATAAACCAAATTTAAAAAAAAAAAAAAAATAGAATGGGAAAATTGAACATCTCGCTTTAAAAATGTGAATGGCAAGGAGGTGGGTTGGGTTTGTGGTATAGCATCCCCTCTCCGTTTTTTATTAGGTTGGGGTGGGACTCAAGAAAATCGAAGAGGCGCAAGGGGTTAGGCATGGAGGGGTATTATCAAGATAATTTGACACTCTAAGAGGGAATGATACTTCTGAAACAAAAGATTATTTTATATATGAAAATTAATGTTTGATGAGAAGTAATAATTAAAACATGTATGATAAGAGATAAAATGTGAAAAATATGTGAAATAAGTACAATATTTTAGTGGTTCAATTTTATAAAAAAAAATTGATATATATATATACCTATATATAAATATGTTACACGACTGTCAAAAAAAAATAGGAGGGGAGAAGTAAAAACCGTCCCCTTTCTTGTTTCTTATTAAGACGGGGAAAAATCATGTGGGATAGAATAGAAAACAAAGAGAATGGAAAGGGATAAATTGTCATTGGTACCAAACTCCACTAAAATGATTAAAGGAAAGAAAAAGAAAAAGAAAAAGAAACAAAAAAAGGAAAAAAAGTGGCAGAGTTGAAAAAGTTGTCCTGAGTAGCAAGTTGAATATATAATGTGAGTGTTTAATTGTGATGAGTCATCAGAGTTGAATAATAGGAGTTTTTATACTAGAGTTTAGAATCAAAAAGTAAGAACAACAATGTTATGAAATTGAAAATTTTATTTAGAAAAACATCTAGACAAAAAAAGTGTAATTAAGTAGTTGTTTGGTATATATGTTACATAAGTGTATTTTTTAATTTTTTGATTAAAAATGTAGAGAAAAAAAAGGAAAAAGATTGAGGCCTCGAATTTGAGGCCGCGAATGTGGCTCGAAATGGTTTTTTTTTTTTTTTTTAATTGTGTTGGTTTGATTGTTTTTATTTTTATTTTTTATTTATTTGTTGGGTTGTGTTAGTTTGTTTGTTTTTTTTATTCATTTATTTGTTGGGTTGTCGTAAATTTTTTTTTTTTTTTAGGATGGTTATGTGTAGGGGTGGGTTTAGAGTTTAGGATTTAAGGTTTAGGTTTTTATTTTTTCCGAGTCTTTCTGATTTGAAATAAAAATATAATAAAGACTCATACAAAATTATATAGAATTAACAAATTTTAACCAGCAGTCTAACTGATCAGCCAATTTTATCACCTAATCAGTCAATTTTATCACCCAATCAGTCAAACCCAACTTTTTTTTTTTTTTTTTTTTTTTTTTTTTTTTTTTTCTATTTGTTGGGCTATGTTGGTTTGTTTATTTTATTTTATTTTATTTGTTGGGCTGTGTTGGTTTGAATTTTTTTTTTATTAGGATTTAAGTTTTAGGGTACACATAAAAGCCCTTCCCCCCCAAAAAAAAAATATCGAAACTGAACAACTTTTCGAGGCAAATTCGAGCCTCTATTTCGAGGCCTTTAGCACGGTTGGAAAAAAAATATGTATGTGTGGAATAACTTTTTAAATTTTTACGAAAAGATGTGTAATAAATATTATTGTAAAATCAAAATGACTATTTTACCTTTTTGACTTTTAACTCTTTGACTTTTTAGATAATTGAATTCAAATGGCAAAATAATAATTTTGTTCTAATAGCTTCCTCCACAAGCTACCATTGAACAATATAAACTTTTTAATTATTTTAGTAACTTTTTGACTTTTTAAATTTTTTAGTTTATCCCAAACAGTGTTTCAAGTGTTGTCTTTTTATATTATAATTAAATATAAATGTACATTTTTTTTCAAAGTAAATTTTTTTGACAATTTTTCATGATTCTTTGTCTTTTCTGTTAAATTTAAATATAAATAAATTTAAATTATATATTAATACTTCTAAATAAAATTCAGATTAAAATTTCTAAATTTATAACATTCCAAGTAAGAAAGAGCCCATCCCCATCATGTATGTATGTATAATGTCTGGTCTGGCTTTGATTTTGCTTTAGATTCCTGTGACTGGACTGGCCTTAGAGGGGTTCTTGATTTGTCATGATTGTGGGGTTTTGATTAGCTGGGACTTTTACAAACACTTTTGAACTTGTCATTTTTTACACTACTTCTTTGACTATTGGCATTTATGGATGGATATCCCTAACCCCAAGCAATTATTGCATATTTCAATAGTCTATTCAATGATTTTTTTTTTGGATTAAACCTATTCAATGGTTCTGAAGCATAGTCCATGGTGTCTTAAAAACGTATTCGTGAAAGTAATTATTTTAGTTAATTTTTTAATTTTGTTAAAAAGATGTCATAAAATAAAAAAAGTGATATGATTAAATATTTTAATTTTTTTGATTAATAGTCAAAAAGTTATCATTCCAAAGGATGCCTAGAAATATTGTGGTTGATAAAAGAGGTAGAACTAGGGTCATATGGGCAGAGTGACACCAAATATGGACACTTTTATACTATATGTACTTTTAGTTACACTATTTTTTATTTTTTTTAGTTATGATATTATTTTAAGATATTTGGTTATAATTTTTTTGTGTTTGGTTATGATTTTTTCTTTTTTTTAGTTATAATTCAAAAAGCATAGGGTTATGACTTTTTTTCTTTTTTCTTTTTTCTTTCTTTTTTTTTTTTTTTTTTTTTCTATTAGGGGTGAGCAGTTAAACCAAAAAATTTGCAATCCAATCTAGTAGGTTTGGTTTGATTTTTCTAATCCATGGTTCTAGATTGGTTAAATTAGTAATCTGTTGTTTACAGATAAGTTCCGAATTATGTTCCATGATTCTAGATTGAATCTAATATCTGAGCCGTTTACTATCTCACACTACCATTATACCATACCCTGCTCTAAATATGGAGGATATAGAAACAAATATGCAATACCAATATTCATTTTATTATTTAAATTAGATTCATGTATTATATTATTTTTATTTTAAATTAACATTAATATTCTTTGTAGCTTTAATCAACGTGAGCCTTCCTTGAAAATGATTTCGGTTGCTGTTGTTGTGCTGTGTTGCTTTTTGTTTTTGTTTTTGTTTTTGCCTTTTGTTTTTTGTTTTTCATTTTATAAATGAGAGTTTTATTTGCCAGAGGATGAACTTATTTTTATTTCTTAAATGATGAACTTATATTTATTTGTTACATTTTAAATTAATTTTTTAGAATAATGTTATATGATTTTTATTGTATGAAACCGTGGTTTCAAACCAAACCGATATGTGTCTAAATAGTTTGGTATGGATTGGTTCTATGTTTTAAATGGTTTGGATTGGTTTTAATTTTTATGGAATCGTAATTTATAGATTAGTCCTGATTTTATTCCAAATCGGTCCAATTTGAACCATACTCACCCCTATCATATGTAGTTATAAAGTGCATATGGTACATATCCTTTGAGGGGGGTGTATCATAGTCTTTCCATATTTGTTTAGGTTATTTACTTAAGAGACATTTGTTCGTAAATCTTTTTTCATCTACTTATATTTTACTTAATCCAAATTATTTTCTTATGTTCCAATAAGTCTTATGAGTAACATAATTATTAAAATATCTCAAATAATAATAGGATGAAACATGCATTAATATTCACATTGATAGTGTGAATGTTCACAATTCGCACTGTCAAATTTATTTAATATGAATGTTCACATCATCAAGTTACTAAGTGTTTAAAAAATATTTATAAAGGTAAAATTATTCATAAAATATTTTAAATATGATAATTAGGATTTAGTGGATCAAATGTCCAAAATAATAGAACTTATTAAAATATAATCTTATGGACTAATTAAGATACAAGTATTTGAAAGAAGATTTTCTAATTTCAACAAACTAATCAATCTAAAAAACACTTAAATTTATATATAATTCAAACAATTCAAGCCTATCTCGAGTCTGGCTTAGACAGATGATCTTAAATTACAAATCGAGTTTGGACGTATGTGAATAATTCAAGTTCGACTTGGATAATATCTCAACCTGCCCAAATTCGCTCGAATCACACTCTAATAATTAGTGAAATATATCACATAACATTGTATGCCATGCTCAATAATTTTTCTCAAACATCTCTTTTGATATGTTTTTCAATTTTTATGTTAGCAATGTTACATCTTTTTAATTTAGCATTCTTAAATCACTTCTAATGATGTGATATCGAGGTCAAACTCTACGTGATAAAATATTTAATAATTTTAAATTGAATACTTACTAAATATATCATTAGAGTAATTTTTTAAAATAATAAATTTAATATCCGAAGCATTTTTCTTTTTATGTGGGGGTGGAGGTTAGAGAAATTGAAGAAACTGATGTTGACAAGATATATCTTCCATACAAAACACTATATGAAAGATGACATAAAGTTGGTTTAAATGAATACAGACTACCTTCATGATGGAAATGGCATAATAACGCTTTCAACAACTGAAAGCCATCAACAAAATACTCAATTTTAGCAACCTACGTTAATAGCATTACAAAAAGTTAAATCAACACCAATTTTTTTTCTCACGAAACTGCATGAAAAAACAAAATAAAAATGTGTGGACTTAATTACCAAAACCCATTATGTGAAAACCATCATAATGTTTTTTAATCATTTTACAATTCCAAACAGCAGTTGCAAATTGATCATCACTTCACCAACTTTAGTGGTCTCAATTATTTGTTACATATTTGGTACAATTTATTGGAACTACTTTTAGGTTTTTAGCGAAAATCAAAATCAAAATCAAAATTAAAATGTTAGGTATACGTATTCTTCTTATAATTTATAAGGTAAAAATAATTTAATTAAGGTAAAAGAATTGATTATTAAAAAGTTAAGAAAGAGATACATTTATGTTTTATTTTTTGTTTATTAGCTTCTAATTTGTAATATGTTGCACCAACCAATCGATTCATAAGGCATCTATAAATTTGTATATTTTATTTCAATTTGTGATATATTTCTTGCTTTTAAGATAATATTCCAACAACGTTAAGAATTATATGATCAAACAAACTAATCATTATTAAGATATTATTGTATAATTATATTAAGCTTGTAGTTCAGACTCATGCGACTCTTAAAATTGATAAGTCATTGCTTTGAAATCATACAATAATTTTTCACATTTTAGCTCTCCAATGCACATTTTGTCCCAATCTCCAACATCAATATGACAGAACTCCCTCTACAGTAGAACACATGGGGATCAAGAAGGGTGATGATGGGTGAAGTGTAAGACACATTATATAGAAACATAAAAATAGTGGCGATTAGCTTATTTTTGGGGAGACAACCAAAAGAAAAAAATAGGTAAAGTTAAAAAGAAAGGGAGAGAAACATTTTCTATAAGTAAAACAAAGTTGAAAAAAGAAAACTATTTTAGTATGTGTAGATAAATTAAAATAAAGTAAATACCACCACCATAGATTAAAATATTCAATTTGAGCTTTGCAAGTCCACTAGCACATTGGCACACTTGTCATCATCTCATTGGTACAGATGTTTGGTTGAGTATATATAATTCTCAACCTTATTTGAGCCTCTAAAATTATTATGATTTTCAACAATTCTATATATACAAAATGAACCATATAATTCATCAATATATATGTGCACAACAATTCTAAAATTATGTTCTGCAACTGTTAAAAAATCATATTTTTTCTTAATTTGTTTATATAGGGTGAATTTTTTAAAATTTGTGTTAATTTTTTTTTTTTTTTTTTATAAAAAATTTCAGATTCTTAGTAGGATCTAAAAGTAATTTTAAAAAAAAAAAATTTGCTAAAAAATCAATTGATAAAATTCAACCTAAATATACAAAATCAACTTACATAATTGATTCGGATCAAAGGTATTGACTGATATATTGATGAATAACGGTATTAAAAGTTCAAAATCTCAATAATAATAACTTATACAATATGCAATAAATGTAAATTTTATATTTTATATAACATATATGTAATGAGAATTTTATTATACACACTTCATACTCTATACATCCTTAGTTATGTTATTTTCTTCTTTAACTATGATAAATTTTCTTTGAGATTATTTTGAGATTTTTGTAATATTTTTTTTTGTATTTGGTTATGATTTTTTGTTTTTTTTTTGTTTTTGTTATGATTGTGTATGAAGTTATATTATTTTTTTCCTATAATTACAAAGTACATATGATATATACATTTAAGGATGTTTGCCATAGTCTTTCCCTATATACGGTTATTTTAAAAGGTAGGTTAAAAACTGATTTTTTTATTTTATTTTTATTTTTTTCTAAAAAAATATGTAAAAAAGTTAAGAAAGATATGGGGGGACTTATTTATAAGTCTTTTTTCAAACACTTATGCTAGGTTAAGTCCTGTGTAATTTCTTATAGAGTCTCAAGTCCTATTTAGATAGGAATGTATTCCACAAGATCCTACATAAACGTAACGTGACGTGACACTTACATAAACGTAACGTAACGTGACACTTACATAAACGTAACGTGTCACGTTATGTTTTGCAAACTTAATGAGTTTTTATTTTTTTAAATTGAATGTGAAAATATTGCTGATTTATGTTAGTGTCACGTTACGTTTCATATAAATATGATCTATCGTAACATTCGATTTCTTATATAGGAAATTGAATATTACCATAGATCATAGGTGTCACGTAACATAACGTGACACCTACATAAATGTAGATATGATCATAGGTGTCACGTTACGTTTATATAGGTGTCACGTTACGTTACGTTTATGTAGGTGTCATATCTATATAGGAAATTGAATGTTACCATAGATCATAGGTGTCACGTTACGTTTATGTAAGTGTCACGTTCCGTATAAATGTCACGTTACGTTTATGTAGGTGTCACGTTAAGTTACGTTTATATAGATATGATCTATGGTAACATTCAATTTCCTATATATAGTTTTACTATTATTTATGATATTAACAACTAATATTGAGGGTAAATGTGTCAACAAACTTCTCACAGGACTTATGAAAACATAAATTTTATAGTAAGATCATATATAGCATAAACCTCCTTAATAGAACTTATAAATAATTTTTAATTAAAAAAATCGATAAACTAATTTTTAACCTCATTCCCAAAATAATCATTATTGTTACGTATGTAATTTCTTACTCATATCATATGGAGACTCTTTGAGTAGCAGAGAGAATCTACGAAAGAGAGATTTTTCTTTTCTATTTTCATTTTTCCTTTCTAGCTCTGAAAAAAAAAGAGAAGATAGAGATGGGTATTCTCTATTTTCATTTTCTTTCTCTATCTTGTTTTATCAGCGCGTTTACTTTGTAGAGAGAGTGACAGAGAGTTTTCCCTGTGTGTTTCGTCACGATCATTGGATGCACGTGGAAGGCCCAGAAGGTAAATAAATTCCTCTCTTCATCTTCGGCAATTGATATGGCTTCTTAAGTGTGCAACCCACAAAAGGTGTAAGTGGGTTGTACATCATGTGCCACTCACATAAAAGGTGTAAATGTAAGGTGTAAGTATAAGTGGAAGGTATAAATGAAATGTATAAGTTGCACACCATGTGCCACTTACACAAAAAGTGTAAGTGCAAGGTAAAAAAGGTGTAAGTGTAAGGTGTAAGTGAACACAAAAAGGTGAAAGGTGTAAGTTGCACACTATAGCATTACCCTTTTATAATCAGTAAAATGGATTAGACTTAGATTTATATGTATGTATCTGTATAAATGTTTATATATATATATATATTTAATATATAATCTTTGTTAAAACCCATCTTCTACATTCCTCATTTTCTTCATTCTTTGCCACCCATCTCTCTTCTTCTTCCTTGTAAGAGCTTCTTTCTCTCTTTCTTGTTCTTCAGGAATTTTAGATTTCTTTTTATGTTTCTATTCTTTGATTTTTTACTTTATTGATTAAATGGGTTTTTGAGTTGAGAATGTTTTATGATCTGGGGTTTGTCTACAATTCAGCATATTTAACAATTTGTTTGATTTGTTGTTTGGATTTTTTGCTTCGATCTTTAGTTAATTATTGTCATTCCCTTTAGTTGGATTACCTTATTATTAATCTGAATTGGGGTTAATACATTGAATTTTTTTTCTTCTTCTTGAATCATGAACTGTAATTGTGAAACATTGCTCTATGTAGGTTAATTTGTGTAAACCTCTGTATTGTGAATGATTGATATTTTGAACTTACTTCTAATTGAGTTTAATGCTCAAGAAATACCAGATTGCCTTGTTCTGCCTTTTCATTTATTTATTTTTGAGAATGATATTCAATGGTTTTCTGTTTCTTTTAATTATGGAAAAAAGAATAAAAACTGCAGTTAGAATTGCATTTGGTGTTGTACTTCTATCAACCAATTCTTGATCATCTTCTTGTTTTTATTTATTTTTCATGATAGAGTTGTCTTATAAATCAGCCTTGCAAGAAGCATGGCTTTTTCTGGGGCTCGTAAAGATAGAGGGGAGTTGAGGATTCATGAGAGTTTGGATGAGCTTAGGACAGATTTGGCAGACTATATTGCGGAATTGTCGGAGGTGTCAGTGAAGGAGAGGGGTGTTTTTGCCATTGCTTTGTCAGGCGGTTCTCTCATTGGCTTGATGGGGTATTAATACTTTTGTTCCCCGTTTTGTTTGGTTTTTCTTTTCTGCAGTCTTATGAGTTTGGTTTGTATATATGGTTGGGAGCAGAAAACTATGTGAAGCTCCTTATAACAAGACTGTTGATTGGGCGAAGTGGTACATATTTTGGGCAGACGAGCGTGTTGTGGCTAAAAATCATGCTGATAGCAATTATAAGCTGGCCAAGGATGGCCTTCTATTAAAGGTATTTTTAGTCTCAATATATCCTCATTAGCTCAATTTATTTTTCTTTATGACTGAATGAGCAATCTTAAGGTACTATTATTATTTTATTTTATTTTTTCAAAGATGGCCTTGGGCTGTGATTGAATGAAAGCCACCCATGAATTGTTTTTGTCTGATTCAATTTCTTATGTTTGCTTACGTATATAGCTAGTCCCAGTATTTGTTTAGTACCACTGTGCAAATGAAGTTCTTTCTTTTGATCTGGTGATTTTTTTTTTGGTATTTGTTACGATTTCACATCGGTCAACAAAAGCCTTGGTTGTGTGCATATAAGCCTCTTCAAGACCCTCTCCCTGCAAGTCAGTTTTCAATGGTGAGTTGTTCCCAAGTGGTTTGTATCATTTGGTATCAGAGTCAGCCACCACGTCAAGCATGAGATCGGATGCACCTATGCAGCATCTTGGGTGTCCTCCCCTTGCAAGACGGTTTTCAAGGGTGAGTTCTACCCAAGTAATTTGTGTCAGTACCTGATTTGGTGGTTTGTCAAAAATGCAGTATGAATCTGTATGTTCCCCTTAAGTCGAAGGGCTGTAAGTTCTTATTATTCTAGATAACTAACTCTTTGGTCCACAAAGTAGATACTGGGGAGATTCTTCACTGTTGCAGCATTTACCGAGTCCTCAATTCCAGGTTGCATATCATAGTAGGACAGTTTCTAGAGTATACATCACCATAGTTTTTCTAGTGAACTCATTTAATTAACTCCCCTATTGTGCTTCAACCTTGATTGGGAACCTTACTGTTGTGAATTTGGGGGTACTTATTGATTATATCTTGTCAGTGCCCTCAATTTTGGGGGCCAGAATGGGGAAGGCCTTTTTTGGCAAGTTTCTATTATGTAGAAAGTATGTGCTCCATTCTAATGATATCAGTTTCAGGCCTATCTTTTATATAGTTCTGCTATAGTTTGAAGTGGATATTCAGTTTGATAAATTTGTCTACTAGTAAATATTGTTATGGTTGTTGTTGTTTTGTATTAAAATTGCTTAGATTAACATTAGCTTTGAGGATGAACCATCAATAGAGCATTTTTTATTGTTGTTCATTGGACAGTTACACTTGAATCGCCCTGGCAAGCAAACAGCTTAGGCCTTTGGCTGATAGTCATTCCTTCTTCATGTTCCCCTTTTTCAAAAGCAAAAAGTGGTTCTTGAGTTACGTAGTAGCTAGGAAACCTAGTTTGATTGGGGAAGCAAATACTTTTCCTCTTTTGTTTTTATATGTTTTTTTTTGGTTGTTGTTGTTGTTGTTGTTAATCCTGGATGAAGTTTCAAGAAAATTTGGCTGTACCTTTTTGAGATGTACTTGAAACTATGGGGAATCTTCTTGTAAACTTTTTTAAAATGTTGGGGATATATCTAAAAATACTCAATGGTGAACAAGAGAGAGATGAAAGATTGTTAAAGTAAAACCTTAGGTGTGGATACAATCCCTTGTTATGTAGTCAGTAGGACCTAGTTTTTAATTTGTTAATTTGTTGCTGAATTGTTTCCTTTTCATGAAAAAGTAACATTTTGTCTTGAGAAGGAAGACAATAATTGAATTTGGCTTTTTTTTTTTTTTTTGTTATTGAATTCCTGTTATAGTTTGCTATGGTACACTACTTCTACGATCCAACTACTTAACTACTTTTTTTAATCCTTTCTTGTTTCTGTCATTAGTATGACACTATTTTCTGTTGACTTCTTTAGATATTTGGAGGGCCTATTTTAAAAAATGTATAGAACTTTTACCTTTCTGTCATCTTCTTCACTTGTTTAGTTTTTGCATGGGCTTTTTGCGAAATTCAACTGTAAATTTCCACAAATATTTGAAGGTTTGTTTGAATAATCAATATCTCATGAAGTATAAAAGCCATGTGTAAATTTATCTGACTTCACTGAATTGCGTATGTTGAATGCACTGAAATTGGTATAGTTCGACAGTAAAGTTTCCAATGTCAGTTTGTAGATTGGTTTCATTTTTATTTGTTGGGTACTAAACCTCGATTGATTTCAAATTGTGATCCTTGCTAACCATCTGCTTAGAGGCCTACCTAAAGTTAAACCTTCATTCTTTAGAAACCTTTGGCTTTCTTATGAGTTTACATGGACTCTTCTATTCTCTTGAAGTACGTCCACTAGATATGACAAGGGTAAGTGGGATATGCGTCTGAAACCCGTATGTAATTAAACACTTAGATTGCAAATTTTTTTATGATGTTTGAAGAAAGAACTCACATTTGCTAGTAAAGAAATTTTTTTAACCTCTCAATGAAAGATATAAATTTAATATTTTCCCTAAATTCCTATTAAATTTCAAGTACATTTATACATAATTTATATCATTTTATCTAAGAAAAATATATAATATGCAATATATAAGTGCCCATGACGCATTTTTGGACCCATATCCAACTTTTGGATACATATCCCAATATTCTAAGGTTTAGGTTTATGAACGTCTGACAATTGGACATACACCCGCACTAGGGAAGGGGCGGGAGGGGGTCTGGAGACACAAACGATCTATACAGAGGGGAGCTTTTGGCCATGCTCATAAATTAACTATGCTAAGAACCTAATTACTGGCTGTGGAGTTTGATCTCACGTTCGTCATATTACTATCTACAGACTTCAACAACTTTGCTAATTGGCATATTTAGCATTTAGATTCTTTGCCTCAGCCCATATTCTCCTCGGCCTTATTCCATTTCGTTACCACTGAAAGAGTAATGGATGCTCAAGCTAGCCTAGAGGAAGGGTTAATAAGCTCAAAGTTGATAAAACCAACCAATTAAAGTTTCATCTGGAGTTTTTTCGCATAAATCCATTTTTGATTCCATCATTGAAGAGTCTAATGTACCACTTTTTGATCTCACAAGATGATTTGGAATGCAAATGTGCCACTTAAAGTTTTTGTTTGGTGAATGGGGTTTGTAAGAAACTTGATACTAATAACATGGTTCAGATAAATTCTACGTGACAACAAATTTTATGTTTCAGCTCTAGCTATCTATGGAAATCTCTCTATACGGATGTCTCTATATCTCAATTGAAATTTCTGCAGATAAAGCAATCATCAATTGGCCCTCATGCCATGGTTCTGTGTGCCAAGAGTATGGAGGTCTGTACCCTGTCCAACCTCCCATACTAAAATTACACAGCTGACTTCTCTGCCCTTCCATTTCAGAACGAGACAAACCAGTGTTGAGTGGAGGAGTTCCATCTTGTGTTGCCCATGTGTCTTCATTTGATGCAATGTGCCTGTATGCTTTGTAAGACTTTATCACATGCTCTGTATATTCATTGGATAGAGATTTGGGAAGAAAAAGAAAAAAGGTGAGGGAAATGTGAATGAAATATAAGCTGATTTTTTTTTTCATTTCTCTTTTCAAATCCATACCCAAATTTGTGATCCAAACGCAGCCTTAGTGAATACCTCAGGAGACTCGGAGAATCATCATCTGAAAAGTTGCCTTTTAAAATAAAAGACTAATCAGCACAGCATCGTAGACTATTCTGACATTTCTGACAGTCAGTTCAAGCGGCTTTACAGGTGGAGAAAAAGCTTTGTTCTCCACCCAAGCTCCTTTAGGGCATACTTCAGGGCGAGCAATACTGTTTTTGACTTCTGTTCAACTATACTTCACTCTGCTCGAATGCCTTCGAGCAGGTTTAAGAGTGAGCATCATTTGAACTTTGCTCGAGTGCATTTCTGGCCCTGTTAAGGGCAGGGCCAGTGCTACTGGAATTTTCTTTTTTTTTTCCAAGTGCCAATTCCACTTGAGTGCCTAAGGGCGAGTCTTTGAGCAGGCATTGTTGCACTCCGCCCATGCGCCTATGAGAGAGTTTCCCTTTCCTTTTTGGTTTATCAGCTTCTTGGGCTGAGTGACAATTCAAACGATGCACAAGAATCAAGTAAAGAGTTTGATGCATTGTCTGTAACACATAACCATGATTGGTGAAACATGCAACACAAAAACACAAAAACACAAAAATACACAAGAAAGATGCATCTCATGCACACACGAAGAACACAAGGTTTGCGTGATTCACCCCAAACTAGGGTTACGTTCACGATTGCTATGGTTTTTACTATGATCAGAAAAGTTGCAAGAGGTTACAAGAGATAGCCGCCTCCCCTCAACCATAAATACCAGTTGGATCTGCAGTTGAGTGGTTAGTATCAAGTCAGGATCCACACTACCCCAACATGCACAATCTAGGTTTCTAGTAAGTATTTTTTTTTTCTGATTAAATTAGTCTCTACTCGCCTATAATAAATTATTGCATTTCTAATTTGTGAAGTACAAGTAAATGTTGCACTTGGAACTTGTTGAGTAACAAATAGAAGTGGCAGTTGTGCAAAATCCTACTGCTTGATTTGAGACATAAAAGGGAGGAATTGCTCCAAAATGTGTTTTCCTGTGTGAAATTGTGAGATTGTGCATCTTTTGTGTAATCCTGCTATTCTTAATTTTTGAGATGTTCAGCCTGGTTAGTCATGCACTCCATTCAGATATAGGCGATGGGAATTGTGGAAAGCGACGCACTTATTTTAGTGTAGGCGAAGAGCTGACATTTAAGGATTAATTTAGGGCATTAATTGTGTAATTTTCTTACTTTTATGCCTAATTGACAGGCTGTGTTTTTTTCCCCATGTTTATTTATATTTTGTGTTTATTTATAAATAGTAGGCTTGATGTACTGGTTGCCTAACTTAGTATACTCTCTCTCTCTCTCTCTCTCTCTCTCTCTCTTTCTCACACACACACAGAGAAAACCCTACTAAAGAAATACTCATCTTTCGTCAGTGAAACAAAGTTCTAAGAACTTTAAATTTCTCTCTATGGTTAAGATACTATATGAAATGTGTTTAATGTTCGAAGACTGAGGGAGGTGTATATGTATTTCTTGACCAAGTATATACCTTCCTTTTTCTGGGATTACAAAAACCTCTTAATTTCTTTGACCAAGTGGTGGATGAAGTATGGAATTGAGAAAATCCTATCCTCAACTGAGTCTCGTCTTTCTAATTTTTCATCTTTTATGAATTATATTTCTGATTAAAAATTCACTAATCAAAAGAAAATAATAGTTAATATCTACTTCTTCTTTTTTCAATTTATATCATTGCTTTATCTCTCAACAATATGGTTATGATATTATGCATTTGTAATTTTCAGGTTCCCATTGTCCCAAGCCATGTACACTCCATCAATGACTCAGTTTCAGCAGAGCAAGCTGCAGATGACTACGAATTTGTCATCAGACAGCTTGTGAAAACCCGTGTCATCAGTGTATCCGAGATCAGCGACTGCCCCAAGTTCGACCTCATCCTTCTCGGAATGGGCCCGGATGGACATGTTGCCTCATTATTTCCTAATCACTCCGTGCTCAATGAGAAAGACCAATGGGTAACTTTCATCACTGATTCACCCAAGCCCCCACCCGAGAGAATCACTTTCACCATCCCTGTCATCAACTCCGCGTCCAATGTGGCTGTGGTTGTGACAGGTGGCAGCAAAGCGGAGGCTGTACACTTGGCAATTGACGACGTGGGGCCTGACTACCTGTCATTGCCTTCGAGGATGGTTCAGCCAACCAAGGGGAAGTTGGTATGGATTTTGGACATGGCGGCTGCCTCAAAACTCAACGGTGCTCAATTTTCCGACTAGGGCCGAGCTCTTCTTGCCAAAGCGCTTATGTTTGTTGTATGTAGCTGAGGGATCGTACATTTGTCGAAACACCCTCTTCCATTAGTTCTTTTCCTTTTCTAAGTTGGGTTAATCTCTCTCTCTCTCTCTCTCTCTCTCTCTCCTTTTTTGGGCTTTTTTCCCTCTCTTTTGTGGGGGTTGTTGGGAAAAGTGTGACTATGCTTTCTTGTAAGAAGAGGTTGAGAAGTTTGGGGCTTTTAAATACCAAGTCCTCTTCTGTTTTTCAGTTCCACATTGATATAAATGTGATCTCATCAATCTGTGGGAAAACAAGCCCTTCTTTTTGTCCATGATGGTGAAATGTAAATAATGGCATTTTGGGTACTACAAAATGCATTCACCAACTTCTCTCTACACCCGCGTGAAGCACAATTTTTGATTTATAAGGTTGTTTGGTATAACTTATATGGGTTGTTCTTTTTTCTTTTTTCGTTTTAAATTTGTGCAAGATTGTTAAATATAGTTTTTGCCTTACAATGTATTAGACAAATAGTTTAAATAAATTAGAAAAAAAAAGTGCTATTAGAAAGGTGAGAGAGGGTTGTTTTTGTCTTCTATTTTTTTATTATTAGCTTTTAATTTGCAAAAAAAAAAAAAAAAAACTATACCGAAGTGAGCCATATAGGGAAAGGGAGAAAGGTGGGTGCGAAAAGAAATTCAGTTGGTGTTTTCAGTAGTACCCTGGCATTTCCCCCCCTCGTGGATGTTCTATTAAATTGTCATAAAGTTTAGGTTATCTTGAAGTTGTGGTTTCTTAGTTCATCTATTCTTTTCAAAAGAAAAAAGATAACCAAGTTCTTTCCTTGCTTTCTTTTTTTGTTGGTGGTTGTTTTATTTTTTTCATTTGCTATTGTATTGTATTTTATTTTATCTTAAAGGGAGAGAATGATGCGTAAGCATAACAGTTTTGCAATTAAAAATTATCTTAATAAATTTTTTTTTTTGAAAATGATATATATCTAAGCTCAATCATGTGATTTTGTATTTAATTTCTCAAATTTGTTTTTTAGTTCACAAATCGTTACTATATTCCAAAACTGAAAAGAAATAAAATAATAGATTGATAGTCTTGACAACTTGGTTTTGGCCCCATTCTAGAACCAATAATTACATGTCCTTTTTTCAAAGACAATTGCTACCACCATAAAGAACTTGACATCACTTCACAAAAATCAAAATTTAGCTGCTTTACCTACTCTATTTTTTATGTTCAAAAAAAAAAAAAAAAAAACTACCCTATTTTAAACCCTAAATACATAACTTTGAATGAAGTTACCATTGAAACTTGCTATTGACAAACTGAAAGCTATTAATAAGAAAGTAAAAGTTAAAAGTACAAATTTTCTAACTTATTTAAGTAAAATTTGCTTCATAAGCTATAAAACATAAGTTGCACGTAGAAGATATACCAAACACTTTGACACAATTTCTCAAAAAAAAAAAAAAAAAAATAGTAGTAAGTAGTACATAAACTGCACCAAACAAACTCAATATATATATACACTATTTTACATTGCTTGGCCATATCCGTATGAACACAGTTTTTTTTTTCTTCAAACAATCAAGAGTTGGGAAGATGGGGAGAAAGAACTTGGACATTACACCAGATAAGGGAGTCTCTCATACACTCAACACTTGGTCTTAAGCACACCAGTTCAAAGAAGAGAAAAACTAAAAAGAATACTCAGTTTTGCATTGCAGGTGATGTTCCAGGTATTTCTTATAGCGATTCCGGTTTTTCCTCCATTGGTTATTGTATTCCGGACTCGGTTCCGTAGATGTCTGCTGTTGTATTTGTTTAATTTCCGTCCTTTAATTCTTTGTATTTGAGTTTTGGGATGTGTTGGGCAGGTTTGTAACAGGTTGGTTGTGTTTTGAAACAAATAGTTGCTGCCCAGTTTTTGGTGTCTTCGCTTGAGGGAGGCTTTTGTCGCTCGAGCGAGCTCTCTGTTTTAGTCCCTTCGCTCGAGCCAGGGTCCCTTTGCTCGAGCGTGCGTCTGCGTCTAGTTTTGGACCTGAAGGTTGTGTTTCTTGGCTCGAGCGAGCGAGCGAGCTGTATGTTTTGGGTTTCTTCGCTCGAGCGTGTTTTTGTGTTGCAAATCTAAAGTTTCGTGTTGTTGGCTCGAGCGAGGCTTTCTGCGCTCGAGCGAGGTTTTTTTGTGTCTTGTCGCTCGAGCGACCACTCCTTTGCTTGAGCGAGGCTCGAATATATCAGTTCGCAGCAGCAGCTTCTTCTTCACTTTTTCACCATCTTCTTTACACAAACCCTAGATCTGGCTGCTCTTCTCTCTCTATACACCTTCTCTCTAAGAATACACCTAGTTCTAGTGTGTTTCTATCCTAATTCCTTTGTAAGAAAGGTGGAGCTTGGTGTGGGCTACATTTTGATCTGAAAATTATTGGGTTTGGAGCATCTTGAGTTTTCTTCATCTTCTCCATATGGTCTCTTCATTTGAGGTAGGGATACCCTACTCCTTGTGAGTTTTGACATAGATTTTAGTCATTTTGTATAAATGGTGGATTATGAGAATTTTGAAAAAGTTAGGATTTGTTTTGAAATTATAAAAAGGGGGTTTTCAATTTGTTGAGCTCCATGTGTATGTGAGGTCTTGGAAAAAGGGGTTGTTGTTGTTAAGTTGATGAAATTGAGCCTAAGGGTTCATATTTGAAAAAGGGGGAAAATGCCCTAATTAATGTGATAAATTAATTTGAATAATTAATTTGGGAAAAGTATGAAATTGAGTTGAAAATCTTGAAATTGGAAAATTATGGGATTGAATGGTGTAGTTGGATTAGTTAATCACTCACCTATGAAAATGTTGATATTTTATCTGTTTGATAAATTTATTACATGTTTAGAGATAACTGCTTTGGGCTATCGGTGGAAGATAGTCTTGATTGCTGTAAACACTGTATGTTGATTAGGGAAAACTAAAACTAATCACCTGGAATATGTCATTGAATATGACGGTTGGAATAATACATCGAATATGTGTATTGAATGATCATTGTATATGATAAGTGTTTAAATACATTCTATATGTATACTGTTTGGGAGGAGATCATGGATGTACTCCATGATTCAAGAGGAGATAGGGGATGTACTCTCAAACCTGTTTTGGGAGGAGATAGGGGATGGACTCCATTGATAACTAAGTTGGCCAGAGTGTTCAGGGTGAAAGTCCCGAAATCCTAATTACGTTTGCATAACGTAGATAATTGAAGTATTGGAAGTGTTTCTAATATGAGTCATAGTCTCATTTGAATTGTGGATAATTGGAAATATTTTGATATGAGTTGTAGTCTCATTTAATTGTTTGGCTAGATAATGAGCCATGTTTATAAATTTGAATTGGTTAAGTAAAGGAAAGTGAAATGAAACATTCACGTATTTGTCATGGAACTGGAAAATGTTGTAAGTTGGTTTACAAATGTTAACCATTTATCGAATGCTAATATTTTAGTCATTTCTCATATGTGGTTTAGTATATCTCTACTGGGCTTTAGCCTACCCTTTATGGGACATCATTTTCAGGTACAGATGGTATGCTACCTCCAAGGACGTAGCTTGGGAGGCTTAGAGGCTGAAGAACCTTTTTGTTGCTATCTCTTTGTATTGCATGTAAATCAAGCCAAGGGATTATTTTGTATAAAGAGTTAGAACTCTCCTTCTGTTAAACCCAAGTGTTGACTTGGAAAGTTGTAAACCCATAGGGCATTTACTTTTATTGTCAACATGTAATACTTTTATACTTAACACTCTGATATATGGAATATGATATCTCTTTTTAGTATCATGAATGTATGATTTATGAGTTTATTTTGAGAGCGTTACATTTCTGAAATATGCATGACAGAATTATGAGCTATAACAACCAACTCAGTCAAGAATGTCTACAGCCTCATGTGTCTTGGGTTGATCTTAAAAAATAATAATAAACTGAGAAACCCAAGAAAAATTACTATATCCTCTATTCAAAGGACAGAAATTAATCTGGATATAATGCTAATAAATAAATAATACAATAAGAATAATATTTATTAACATCATTGCATATGCTGACTAAATATTAATTCTCTCTAATTTCAAATTGTATTATGCAACGACTACGATGGATGCAGGCAAAATAGAAATGGAAAATCTCTGTGACTTAAACCTAAAAACTTGCCATTCTCATTCTATGGTAGTAGATAATACCCACACATTTCAAAATTGGTGTTCTCTAAGTTACATCAATAACCTCATGGTTAAAAAAAAAAAAAAAAACCTAAAATCAGTTCGCTTTACAGGGATTGGGATAATTGTGGCTCATCAAAGGCAAAAAACACCATAATCCTTATTAATTGGAGAACCGAGTTTGATCAACTCACAGGCTCAGGCTGCAGTGTGCGGTATTCCCTCTCAGTAATTGATCTTATGCCATTTGGATCGGGCTCAACATTTTCTTCCATACCTTCTTTGGGAGGGAAGCCAACTGTCCGTGCCAACCGCCATTGATCAATCACTCCACAGTTAATGGCATACTTGACTGACTGTTCCAAGTATCCTTTGTCGGTGATAAGATGTGGCTGAACCGTCAACATTCTCATGAGAGCTGCAAAGATGTTGCAAAGAAAATTAGAAAATTAAGGTTGCATCTCAGAAAGAGAACAAGGGTTGTTATGTTTTTCCAGAGAAAATATTGGTGCAGGGATGATCCAAAGAAAGAAAGATGTTTATACTTCTGCATGTATCTAACATTTTCCATACATGAATGCATGCCGCAAATATCATAACAAAAATGACAAATTTTCACAAGTGTTACCAAAATACACCAACACCCTAGGTGAACTATGTTTTGGAATGCATATTCTTAAATATGATACACTTTCATTCCAAAACGGTAAATTTACCATTCAAAAATGATCTCAAAGGTTTTTTGCAATAGATTTCATGATGGTTTCCTTAGGAGTAAAAAAACTCAAATATACAAACAAAAAGCTAAGGTGGGTGAAGTTTTGACATGGAGAAACGTCAAAACATTGTCATAATGTGTTCCTACATGATTAATTTGGATAAAAAATAAACAATATTATTGGATGTCTAATTGTTAAAAAAATTATTCTAGAAGTATATCTTAATTCGTCCACAAATTTGCTTCAAAAACCTAATAAATCTATCTCCGAATTCTATCAACCATGGTTCTACAATCTATTATAGTGTTGGGGGAACTGCCTTTTCTCCAAGACGAACCCATAAAACAATGCCAGAGGCAAATCACTTTCAGTAGGCAGCTTTCTTTTATATTTATGTTTAAATGGGGCATCCCAAGTAGTTCATTCGTATGATTCCATTTTACAAGATGCAAGAGAATATAATACTTCTATAGATGTTATAACAACCAGAAGTAAGAAAATGTACAAAAACAAAATATCAGGTCTTTCATAAAGGCATCCACTACAAATGGAAAGGAAAGAAAGAAAATGCAAGCAAATAGGTCATAGAGCAGTAACAGCACTCTTATGCAAAAATTTTTAGTAGACTCAAAGCCTACACAGAGTGATTTGACAATTAAGAAAGTATGCTAATGCAAACAATGACAGACTGTAAGTTACTGGTGAAAGCCACCAAGAGAAAGGCCAACAATCCTGTGCCAAATTAGTTAAAAGTTATGGAATGAGATACTAAGTAAAATGGTAAAAAAGAAAAAAAGAAAAAAAATTAATAATAAGGCCTGTATGGTTCAAAAAACTTTTTTGACCACATGTAAAATTGTAGGTGTCTTTAGGTGTAAATATATGGCTTCGAAACAGATGTAGGATTCCAGAGGCTCCACAGTATAGTTGACCTCACAAGAAGTCTGCTCTTCAGTGATTAGGGAACATAAATCAGATTTTGCAATTTCTACCTGCAACAATGCCATCTCCGGATGCCGACATATCACCAGTGAATGGGGTGATAGGTGCATCCTCCATCCCGAGAACTGCACTATTGTGCTCCTTGGTGTAGTAGTGTATCTTCGAAGTCCCATTTGTCACAAACAAAACCTTTAGATTTTCATGCCAAAGTTGACCAAATACTTCTGGCGTGTAATGAATGAACTTAGATCTATCATTGTCTCTAGTGTCAAAATTTTCAGAGGGCTTGATCCCACATAGAAACTCGAGTTCTTGTTTGGTAACCTCGATAACATCTGCAAGGTTCCACATTTCTTGTATGAACATTTTGGTTTCTTCACAAGACTGCCATAGTGGCAATGGAAGGTTAAGATCATAAAATATAATTCCTCCTAATTTCTTGGAGATCTTGATGGCTCGCAACATAGTAGATCTCATGTTCCGGTCAAGCATGGAGAATGTGTTGAAGTAAAACATCTTCGCCTGCATGTGACGTTCACAGAATCGATAAATAGATGATAACAATGTTGCTTGTATGACAGCTCGCACTGAAATCATGAGCAAGCTGCTTGTACTGTGCACAAAACGAAAGAATAATACATCTAACAGGCATTCATCTAGTTCCCGTTAAGTTATTCTTCTTGAAGTTCAATTTTATGCATTGGGACATTTCTTGTGTAAAGATGCACATACAAATGAGAGAGAAGCGTGCCAAATTCTCATATTTCAACTGAATCCTATCCTTCTTGAAGCTTATATTAATACATCAGAAAATATAAGGGTGCTATCGACCAATAATATAAGGGCGCTATCGAAAAATGTATAGAAAATATAAGGGTGCTATCGATCAATAATGCCCAAATGAAAACATTTCATGTTGTGATAGTGCACAAAATTGATGATGGCAACAAAATAAAACCAATAGAAATCAATATGTCACAATTCAACAGCCGACATTGAAAATTACCACAATAAATAAGAACCGTTTTCCATAAAATTTAAATCCCTTACCTCCTTCAACACATCAATATTGATCTCAGACCTTGATAAAGAATCCTCCGCACATGGTTTGACACATGTCATTTTTAATCCACCCCTCTTACCAATTTTCATCTGTGATGCTGCTGTTGCTCTTTTGCTGTCAATACGCATGGATCGGGTTTGAACATTGTTCACGTTTAAGTAATATAACAAGGACTGACCATAGTCATCATCCCCAATTTTCCCCATTAGGGCAACTTTACCACCCAAGGTTGCAAGAGCCACCGCAACATTACTTGCACATCCTCCAGGTGCCCTCACAAATTTTTCCGGGGTCCACAACGCATCCTTCATTCTTTCTTGCAGTTCATAGTCTACAAGTCTATTGGCTGGCCTTCCTGACGGCACAAATGCGTGTTGAGTAGCACCAAAGCAACAGACCAGAGGAGGCCATCCATAAGTAAAGCTAACTTCCTCGTCCCCATCTTTTCCAAGTTCCAGGTCTTCGTCATATTCATCCTCCACATTCACAATGAATGAATCCCCCTCCCGATCACTAAGTTCCATCTCACTCACTTCATTTTCTGTATCATCAACCTTTTTCTTGATCCTTCCCCGCCTCGTTATCTTTTTTTCAACTTTTTCCTCCCCCAGCACGCTAGAAGTAGATTCAGCTGTGTGCCATGAAGTTGAAGATTGCAATATTATGAAGTAAACAAAAAGGGTCTTGCTAAGAAGTGCCCTAGGGCACTTAAAAAAAAATAAAAAATGAGTAGATCCCGAGACATTTATCACTAAATTTAAAACATTTTATGAATTTTAAAACAATTTTTTAATTATTTTACACTTTTCCAAAACACTTTATATCACATTTTCGATTTTAACAAGTGCCCTTGTTAGCATTTGGCATACAAAATATGAGCGCAAATTTTATTGACAATGCAAAATCCAAAAGCATGCCCCTTATATGATAAAATGTATACCTTTCCTTCGAGTTCTTCTTCGGGTTTTCTTTGAATCTTCACCTGATGCTGGGGGCTTATTGATTTCCTCATCTGTAACATCAGCATTCACCACTGACACAAAATCATCCTCTGGACTATCCTCTATTACCTTCTTCCTACTTCTAGCGGGTGACTGTTTGGATGCTCTAGATGTTTTCTTTTCTACAACAATCCCTTCTTCACCCGATAACTCTTGAGCTAAGGACTCTTTAACTTTTTTCCTAGAAATTGCCATAAGACCCCATCTCTTATGTGATAGAGGATCATGAAGTTGCACAACGCTTGATGACGGGAAGAAAGGCCACTTTGAATGCCACCTGCTCATCAAAACATGAAAATTGGAGTTGTTAGCAAAAGGGTTTTCACTTTTCCCTCCTAAACCTCAATTGGGTCAGCAACCTAATCAAACCAGTCAAGTCTCCAAGAGCTCTGTTTGGTTTCATTTTCAGAGTCAATGTTTCAATTTTTTTTTTTGGAACAATAAAACTAGTTTGACAAAAAGAAAAAAAAAGCACCAAAAAATATATTTTCAAAATTCTAAAATTATTCAGCCAAAACCATATAAAAATGACGAGTTTATTGATTTTTATCCCCCCCCTCACCAAATTAGGTTTTAAGTTTTTTTGAATATCTTTAAGAAAACAAAATGTTTGCACCATAAAATACAGGATTTTTACTAACACAAACCTATGCCTAATTTAGATATCAGAACAACAAAATGGGTCCCAAATTCAGAACCTTTATCTCGTTTCTCTACCATAAACCCTCAAAGAATATATATTTTCTGTTCAAATTCACAAGATATATGGAACTAAAGATGGGTATAAAGAGATAATTGAGGGAAGAGAAAGAACCTGGGCAATGACAGGAACTGGGTGAGAGAGGTAGACGCCATTGCCAGAGAGCTCCAAGACTGGGTTTTTGTCTAAACCCAGAAAGGGTTTATCAGAGTGAAACTGGTGAGAGGATGAGGAGAGAGAAAAACCCCAATTGGCTTCGGGGCTAGCCCATTTGATTATTATTTTGGAATTTTTTTAGAAAGTTAAAAGGCCAAAAAAAAAAAAAAAAAAAAGCATTATCTAAATCATGTCACTGAATGCCACTCATTTACCTTTAAGTTACCAAAATGCCACTAGGGTTTTTCACCATCAAAATTCCACCGAAGCTCTGTCTCTCTCTTTCTCTCTCTGTCTCTCTCTCTAACCCAGAATACAATTTGGTAGGTTTGAGCTATTTCAGCAGTAGACAGCTCGTTTTCTTGCAAATCAGTCAAATGGTAACTTCTATTTTATCGATTTCTTCAGCATATTCATTAGTTTTGTTAGACTGCTTCATTAGAAACTGGCATTCTCAGATCCTATGAATGCTAAATGTTTTAATTATAATGGTATAAATGTTATTTTATTTTATTTTATTTTATTTTAAATTCTAGTCATATTTGCTGTGATGTTCATGAATGGTTCTGAATATTACAAAGATTTTACTTTTTGGACAATCGAGATGGAATTACTTGAATGGTTTGTGCAAGTATTTTTTTTGTTTCACTAATTACTTCAATTTTATGTATGACTACTGTGTCTGCAGTGCTCTTGAAATTGTGTTGAACTGAAAGGAATTCTGACTTGCAAGTTTGTGTCGGAGAAAGACCTGTCCTGAGATGAACATTTTCAAACAGTTAGCACCCATCAAATGTGGGTTTAGAGGTGCTGTCATAAAATCTTGTAGAGGTAGTCTCCACTCCTTATTTTATTGGATCATTGATTTTTAGTGTAATTTTTATCGGGTATGGACTTTCTTGAATCATATTGTTATTGGATGCCAAGAAATCATGAAACCACAATGCTTTTGTTCAAGTTCTGACCCATAAAATGTATGTATAATATAAATCGGTTTCCAAGTTCCGAGAAAGATTAGGTTTATGATTGTGTGACAGCAAAAATGTAGTTGCATAGAGTTAATTTAATAGCTCGTGACATGTTTAGAGCTATGTCATTTGAAGGGATCAGGTCTGGATTTTAAATTAGAAAGTTCCATAGAAGAATTTTTTATTTTCTTCTGATCATCTTCTTCAAGAAGAACAATACCCCCAAAAATAATTAGAAGCTTCAGTTTGTAAAATTCAACCCCAAAAGAAGATCTTTGCCTGGAAGATCAGAACCATAAACTTGATGTTTAATGGTTTAACCAGGAAAGAACTGGATACGAACACAACTTTCTCAATTTGCAGCTTTGAAATGACATTTTGTTTTGGATGCCTAAATGTTGCATAACATATATATAATATAATTGCGTATCTCCTGACACAACTTTCTCAATTTGCAGCGTGCCTTTCTTTATTCCATTCGTCTCCAGACCCTTCTGTGGAAGTTCATCCACAAGAACATGAAGTAGTAATAGCTTTAGGAAGCAATGTGGGGAATAGACTTAATAACTTTAATGAAGCATTGCAGTTGATGAAGAAATCAGGCATACACATTGCAAGGCATGCCTGTTTATATGAGACGGAGCCTGCTTATGTGACAGATCAACCTCGCTTCCTCAATTCTGCTGTTAGAGGTGTTACAAAACTCGGGCCTCATGAACTGTTGGGAGTACTTAAGAAGATTGAGAAGGACTTGGGGCGTACTGATGGGATAAGGTATGGTCCAAGACCAATTGACCTGGACATATTGTTCTATGGAAAATTCAAAATTTCTTCCGAGATTCTTACAGTACCCCACGAAAGAATTTGGGAGAGACCATTTGTAATGGCTCCATTGATGGACTTGATCGGATCATGTATCGACAGTGATACTGTTGCACGATGGCATGATTTGTCAGTCCATTCGGGTGGACTTTTTGAATCATGGGAGAAACTTGGCGGCGAATCCCTTATTGGGAAGGATGGATTAAAAAGGGTTTTGCCTGTTGGAAATCGCTTGTGGGACTGGTCGGAAAGAACATCTGTCATGGGTATCCTTAATCTGACCCCAGATAGTTTCAGTGACGGAGGGAAGTTTCAGTCTGTGGACGCCTCAGTCTCTCAGGTCCATTTCATGATTTCCGAGGGTGCAGATATAATTGATCTTGGCGCACAATCCACACGCCCAATGGCACCTAGGGTTTCTGCTGAGGAAGAATTGGATAGACTAATCCCCGTTTTAGAAGCTGTTCTTAAAATGCCCGAGGCTGAAGGGAAACTCTTATCTGTGGATACTTTTTATTCCGAGGTTGCTTCAGAAGCGGTCAGCAAAGGGGCTCATCTCATAAACGATGTGTCTGGTGGACAATTAGACTCCAAAATGCATAGTGTCGTGGCACGCCTTCAGGTACCTTATGTCACAATGCACATGAGGGGGGATCCGTCTACAATGCAAAATAGCAAAAACCTGCAATATGACGATGTTTGCAAACAGGTTGGGTCAGAGTTATACTTGCGGGCTAGAGATGCTGAAATAGCGGGTATCCCAGCTTGGAGGGTTATTATTGACCCGGGAATCGGATTCTCAAAAAATACTGAACAAAATTTGGACATTCTCACGGGCTTATCAACCATTCGAGCAGAGATTGCGAGGAAGAGTTTAGGTTTGTCGCATGCTCCGCTATTGATCGGACCTTCGAGGAAGAGATTTTTAGGTGACGTTTGCAGTCAACCTGACGCAGTTGATAGAGATCCGGCAACTGTTGCATCTGTCACAGCTGGGGTTTTGGGCGGAGCAAATATTGTGAGAGTACATAACATTAGAGATAATCTTGATGCTGTGAAGCTTTGTGATGCAATGCTGAAAAGGAGATAGATCTTTTGCATGATGAGAAACAAACAATCATGCAAGTTTTGATTCAAATTTTGTATGTCATCATCGGTTATACCCAAATGAATCTAGTCCATCTGCTTCATTTTCATCATTTTTTAGTCAGTTTTTGAGCTACTTGTTCTGTAACATTGTTGATTTTAAGCGCGCCCCCACACCCCCCCCCCCCCCCCCCCCCAAAAAAAAAAGAAAAAGAAAAAGAAAAAGAAAAAGAAAATAACTTTGATTCAAAAGATGAAAAAAAAAATATGAATATTCCAAGATTGATGATGGAAAACCCCCAGAATGAAGTTTACTGAATTATTTATTTAAATAAAAAATGACAAAAAATTGATTTGAGTACACTATTCTCATCGTTTAGTTCATGTTTGACAATACAGGTTTTGAAGATTACATATGAATAGAAAGAACAATCAATACAAACATGTCTATAACACCGACTTCTACACCTACCCACATTCATAAGAGATCAAAAGTATATTTATCTGTATGTACTATAAAAATGGCTACTGAGTATTTCTCTCCCTTCCAAGGCTGCAGCTATCTTCTTGATTCTTATCACCAAATCTCTTGTAGCTGCTGGAAGGCTTGTGAAACTTTCAGGCCATTTCAATGAGAAAAAAAGAAAAAGAAAACAACATTATTATTCTTTTGATAAGAATAATTTTCATACATAAAACTAGAAAAAGGCACGTGCTATCTATAATTGATTTCAAAATAACAATAATGATATCGGTGAATCACATATGTAAGTTAAGGATCAGCATACTGTGAAACCATTTAAAGTAGTAGGTTAACAAAGCAACACTGTTATCTGTACAATGCTGCAAGCATTTGTTCCACTAGAGCGAAGCCATCAGAGTTGCAAAAAAATAAAAAAACAACAGTAGACACGCAAACCAAAAAATGGTTTACATTGTAATGAGCATTTTCTGCAAAAAATGGTTTAGGACACTGTAACAGTTTCTCCATTGAATGCTTATTACTAAGAACTATCCTGTTTCAAAACTTCAGCTTCAGCCCTCGCCATTGGGTCGTCCTTGGTATCTGTTTCATCTTCCTTTTCCCCTTCTCGCTCTTGGGCCATTTTCTTTCTATGCAACTCCTCTGCTGCCTCCATCGTAGCTCGATTCTCTGCCTGAATACGCTGCATTTCTTCTTCTTGTTGCTGCCGTTCAAACCATGTGTCCGCATCCGCCCAAACTGAGAAATTGAGGAAAAAAATGAAAATGTTAACACTTCTTCTAAACTGTTACCCACAAGAGCAATACAACTGTCCAATGGCAAACCTGAAACTGATATTTCCGGGCCACCAGAATATATTTGAGAAAGCAATTATAATCTTAAAATTTGTGCCTCTTGCTGAAGTCAATATAATATATAAGTGAAATCAACTAGAAATAAAAAGAGGGAAAAATCATAATGTTGGAAACCTCTATCCAAACAGAATGGATTGGATAAATAAGACAACCATCTAAGAAAGAATCAAACTAAAAACAAAAATGCACTTGAGAACATGAATTCTTTCATGCGAGCAGTAATTCAGTGACAAATAGAGGAAAAATATGCAATGAGTAGATGATCACATGAGATTAAACTGTAGAAGCACAGCTATATGCAGATATGATCACTTGAGGGAAAAATGAGTAGATGATCTTGTTTCTAAATTTTTTCTTTCTTTCTTGTGGACATTAACATATTTGCTTTGGACATTAGCTTTCCGCGCCACAAGAAAGCTATTCTTTTTTCAACATGCACCAAAGCATGCTGAGAAGCGAGCTACACTGCATAAAAAACATACTTAAGATTGGGTTTGAGTACTTCAGTCATGGACTGGAATTGAAACAAGTTCCGATCCCAAGGCTTCATCCAACTAGTAAATGGCCAAGGGAAGGGCTTATTATTGACAGGGCCACTTAGGCATGATGTTTTGTTCATAACATTCTATTCGCTTTGAAAGTCATGTATCTGAACAAAACGTGCACCAATTATGAAGCGTGAATACTTATACAAGGGAGTCATATCCGTATCATACAGGGTACCGACACTCCTCCAATATTTATCAAATACTCTCTAAACTTATCCACAATTATAAATTAATTTTCTTTAATTTTGAATAAGTATCGGATAAAAAACATACTTAAGATTGGGTTTGAGTACTTCAGTCATGGACTGGAATTGAAACAAGTTCTGATCCCAAGGCTTCATCGAACTAGTAAATGGCCAAGGGAAGGGCTTATTATCGACAGGGCCACTTAGGCAAGGTGTTTTGTTCATAACATTCTATTCGCTTTGAAAGTCATGTATTTGAACAAAACGTGCACCAATTACGAAGTGAGAATACTTATACAAGGGAGTCATATCCGTATCATACCAGGTACCGACACCCCTCCAATATTTATCAAATACTTTCTAAACTTATCCACAATTATAAATTAATTTTCTTTAATTTTGAGTAAGTATCGGATATTTTGGGAACTCTTAAGATACTGAACTATCTTGAAATTAAGATGTGACATTTTTTATGTAAAATTAGAACTGTTTTTAGAATAATGCAAGAATAGTTTTCAATATTTTTGCATACTCCTTGCATGAGAAAAATTGAGAAATAGTGTGGTTAAAGCATGTCAAATTTGGGCTAAATTCGTGTCCACATAACAAAAACCCTAATCTTTATTTATTTTATGTGCATACATTACAAATTTGAAAGTATAAATATTTTATAGAAAACTAATGACATAGTGTGCTACAAATATGTTATGACATAATTACTTTTTTATACCATTTATCCTCAATGTATCTGTAGCTCACATTGTTAGAAAATTTCCATATTCAATGTATCCATGCTTCATAGTGCACCAATAAGCATGTTGAGACAAATATTTTATGCCTCCAAAGGTTTTCAATAACTTGCATTCTGAGACCATTAAAGGACTTTACACATGGTTTTTGTGTTGTACGGAAATCATACTTACCTTCGTTAATAGAATGAAACTTCTAACCCATTCAATACTACCATATAAGGTGGAAGCAGATCCAGTTTATACTGAATGCTAAATGAGGCTACTAACTCACACATGCTTTCCTTAACATTCTTTTCGGTGTTCTTGTTCAAGAAAATTAAATTTGCAACAGTTTGAGCTTTGAAAGCCAAAAAGTAGTCTGAAAATGATAATCAAACAGTATGTAAGTCAATTTCAAAGAAAGGAGAAGAATTGTTCCATTTTTACCCTTTCTTTAGTCTTGGAACCAGCCAGAAAAGTGTTGGAGTTTGGAATCTTCTAATTCTAAGCTATTCATGCCCTTTTAAAGGTTAAAGCAAGTGCCCTTCCAAAGTTTTGCCCCATCTTTTTTCATTTCCCCTAATCTCCATTTTCAGCATCCTCTGTTCAATTCCCTCTAGTTCATACATTTTATATCAACTCTAGAAAGTCTTAAACTAACTGTCTTAGCTATGTGGATCCTTTTTGCTTTCAACTCTATTGGTGGCTACCATGTCCTCCTCCAATTCTAATCTCATAACATAAAACCCTAAAAGTGTCACCAAATTATATGGAACACTACAAATACATCCATTTTGATAAGCACGTGAATGCCAAGGAAGGATATTCCAAAATGAATTCTCAAAGTATTCTATCGATTTTATCTAAGAGTCTTAGACTACTCATTAAACATCTTCTAGGTAGCATAGACATCTTTGATCATCCATTTAAACAACAGGAAACGCTTTTTGAGGAATTAAAGGTTTCACCATAACATTAAAAAATCGCATACATCAAACCTTTTACTTAAACTAGTGTTTACTATCTATGATTTTTTTATTTCCATAATGCTGTATTTTGTGACATACACACTTAACCTGCATATGCCAATATGTAATCACTTTCTTTGGATGGTATTTTATCCTGTGAGGTACTGAGACAAAAGTGAAGATAGTTTTCTGAGCAATTTGAAGATTGTCTTCAATATCTTGAAGGTGTAATCTTTCTCCCCCAATTCTCATTGTTATTTCTGATAATGTACCATTATCTTCTAGTGTCCCTGTGTGTCAGTTCCAAATTCTAACTCAAGAGTCTATTAGACAACACACCAGTTACTCCAAACTCTTTTTGTCAATTTTTCAGTTTAGTTTCCTTTTAATCTCTATTATGATATTAGAATGGCCTTCGCTAAATTCTAAAACCCTTAAAGCTCCTCTACATCAAAGAAAATCAAGATTCAAGAGTTAGACAAACCAAACCAAGCCATCTTTCCCACTCAAGTGGGATTGACTACATGAATCATTTTTCGTCATTCTGCTATGTCAAAGGCTATATGCTTAGTTAAATTCAATAAATTTATATATGTTTTTTACCACCACATTTCACGTCAGTTTAAGTCTTTCACTCCTCTAACATTGTCATTTATGGTAATTATATCACTTTTTACTGGACATTGTTGTAGATAACTAAACCACCATAACATGTTGTCTCTAAACTTATCATCAATTAATATTTTTCACCAATAAATTCATTTTTAATTCAAGAGGAAGATAACTAAATAAAAATCAAACTTGTTAGTAGGAAACATAAACCTGATTAAAATTCAAACACAAATTGACATTGAAACATGAATTTTAGGGTTTTAAGTGGTAGAAAAAAGGAGTGGGAATTGATAGATACATACTTGGCTGAGCGGCCCAACCCTGTTCACCACCCTTAATGCGCTCAGGGAGGGCATAGTTGACGGTGAGGACACGGCCGTAGAGCTCAGCACCGTCCATGTTGTCCATGGCCGCGGAGGCGTCTTCTTTCTCCAGAAACGTCACGAATCCGAATGACCTGTGCTTCTGAGTCGCCTGATCTAATGGCGTCTTCACATCTTTTATGTCCCCGAACGGTATGAACGCAGCGTGAAGTATCGATTCATTCACCTCCTCCGCCAAACCCCCTAAATTCAAATTCCCACCACCATTACTATACTATACATATACAGATATGCACATATATATAGATTTAGATGCATCGATTGCTTACCTACGTAGAGAGTGTTCTTCTGAACAGGTTGATTCATTGGATTGTTGTCTCGCTCTCCCTCTCCCTCTAAGCTCAGTGTCTCCGAAGAACAAGAACAACTGTGATCGGCTTTTTGTGACGATGGTGATTATTAGGCCAGTCCAGTTCTATCTGGAAGTGTGTCCACAAAAATTGACCCAGCCCATTTAATTCTCAACTTATTATTTGGCATCCCTTAAAATTACGGCTGATTATTTGACCCGCACAACCGCCTTATCCGACCCTATATGCACATGTATGGAAGATTTTGTAAATACAATAAGGTAGGTTGCAGTTTAAAATATTTTAATTTTTCGGTTTGCAGATGTGTTGCGGGTTTGACCCGCACTTCTTTCTTTCTTTTTTTTTTTTTGAAAAAAACGTGAACCGTTCATCTATTCCATCTATGTTGAGGGATAGCATAAAGCCCAGACGATCTTTTTGCTATCAAGCATGCCTTTCTTGGCTGGAGGGCCATGGACTGTAGCCAAACAGAGTGCTGGAGTTGGAAGAGTGGAGTTCCAATATGCACTGTTAATGCAAGGTAACAGTGGACGAAACTTCATTTTAGGCTCGGTAATTGCAATTTTATGCAGTGACGTTTCACTATGTCAATCTAGTGTAGCCAGGTTAGTCAGATCAGTTAACAGATTTGGTATTTGGTTAATTCTACCGTTGATAAAATTATGATAAAGATTAGTATCTTTTACAACGTTAAGATTCAGTTGATTTAGATTCCACAGTCTTTGTAATCTTTGCCTAACCTTGTTTTCTTTTGTTGTAACATTGTCTTCCTACCTCAACAACAAATTATGATGTTTCATTCAGCTACGTATCTTATTTAACCAAGACTGGGTGTATGCCTAAAGAATATCAAAACACTGCAACTCAGTAAGTTCAAATTGGAAAAAAAAAAAAAAAAACTCAAAATGGGAAAAAATAAATATTTACAAAATGGGAAAAAAAACTCAAAATGAGAAAAAAAAAAAAAACTCAAAAATTAATTTTTAAAGGAAAAAATCCAAACCGCAAACCGCTGCACATCTGCAAACCCTATCCGCACAAATTGCAAATCGCACTGCGGGCGGTTGCGGTTTGACTTTTCTCAAACCGCATAGATGCGGGCGAGTCAAAATCGAACTGCAAACCGCACAAATCCGATCCATGAGCACCCCTACCTAAAATCGCACATATTTTTATTTTTTTAATATTTTTTGAATCACATCATTTATATATGTATATATATATATTTTATAAAAAATCAAAAAATATATTTATTTAGATCATTTTAAATAATCTGTTAATTAGTTGTGGTAATTACCAATACACCTTAGCTTTATGAAAAATAAAATTGATTCCATGAGGTTTTGAAAGATGTATTGTTTAATCATATTAGTTTTTTCGGATTGTTATGTATTATTTTTCTTCATTTTAAAAAAAAAAAAAAAAAAAAAATTTTAACATCCATCAGCCCAGATTTGGCTTACATTTTGGTCTTGTCTCCCAGGAAAAAGTTTGTTGCACAAAGCCCTCGAGTAGGTTGGACATGTTTTTCACAAGTTGGGCCAACTTGGCGTTATGCGGACAGTTTCTAACCTCTTTGGGAGGTGGATTAAAAGTTATTTCTTAATTTTTTATTTATTTTAAATTATATTATTTCTTATATTTTTTATATATTTTTTTAAAAAAATTAAAAAAATTAATTTTTAATCATCTTCCCAAAACACTCCATTTGATAGTTTAGGAGCAAGGCTATATGGTACTTTATGATAGTATAATTAGTAAAAAAGATAAAATATTAATTATTTGTATTAGTGATTGAGGAACATAGTAATTAATGAGAGAGTATGACTACATAATACTCCAAAACTATTATATAATTTTTCGCGAAGGAATTGGTTTGTTTTGAATTAGTAATAATCTAATCATGATCAATTTCAAATTTAAACTTAAGACCAAATTAATCATGGACTAGATTTAAATCAATCCGACTAACTCAATGTAACTTGGCTTAATTCGGATCAAAATTTTGATTTTATTATATTAAATATGAATAAATTAATTAATAATAAATAATTAAAATAAATAAATCTGGTATGTTTTAATATAACACAAATAAAGAAGAATGAAATACGGTGAACGATTTGAATGGAGACCGTGATCATGAAAAAGACCAAAATTGACATCAACAATCACATATTTTTAGTAGAGTGTGTTGACAGTGATTAGGTTCCATCAAATTTCTCTGACTAAAGCCATCTCCAACGGTGTATCAGACCCCGCATTAGATTTGAAATTTGATAAAAAACTCACTTTTTCTCACTCCAATTGTTTCACCAAATTAATATCAAAATGAGAATTCACCAAAAATTTTACCAAAATGAGAAGGCGCTGGGTCTTTCACCAAAATACTATTCATTACCGTTGTATTTTCACTACCGAATGACCAATTTTCGCAAAATTTTGTATAGATTTTACACTGGGAGGTCGACCAACCGGACGACCCTGGGGTCGACCCTCCGGATGACCCTGAGCTTTTTCGTTTGGTGTCAGAGTGATAGCCTCCAGAGAAACCTTTGGTTGCATCAGCTCTAAGGTACAACATCAGCTATGGATACAATTTTGAGGTTTGGAGTTTATGATTAAAAACCCAACTTCCAACACCCACTTTTTTCTCCCAAACAACCTCAAAATAAGAAATCCCACACCAAGTTTGTTATTTGGATTGCTTAGAGCTTTTTGGGTTAAACCAGGGAATGGCTTCCCCACACCAAGTTTGTTATTTGCCTCTGTTACTTTGTGATTCAGAGAATAATCTGCTTCTTTACAACATAGAACCAGAATATCTTAGAGAGAAAAAAAAGAAAAAAGAAAAAAGAAGAAGTTAGAGGATATAAAAAGGATAAACCGGAAAAATCAGGGAAATAGAGGGATTGAACTTGTATGTGTTGTGGGATGCATTTAATTATAATAATAAAAGAAACAGATCACTGAAATAAATATTCTAGGCATATAAATTATATAAAATAAAAATAAATAAAAAATAAAATATTATTGCTGGAGTTGTATATAGTAATTTGTGTTTTGAAGTGGGTGTGATTGACATACTTGAAAGATCAAAACAATCGAATCCCTTCTCCTTAGAATTGGATAGCAACATCAAGATAGAATGCAAATCAAATGTTACACTCAGTTCATAACTTAGCAATGTCTACTAACAAATAAAAGGTTTTGATAGGAGTAATGAGGAGGGAAAAAAAAAAAAAAAAAAAAAAAATTTCATAAGCCTCACCGGTCGACCCATTCTCTTTTGGTGCACACCGTTGGAGCTAGCCGTATCAGATTGAAAAAATCAGCTATTTTTTACTCAGATTTGGTGAAAAAAGTAATGAACTGTTGGAGATGCTCTAAGGATTTGTTTGGGAAGAATATTTAGGATAAAATAGTCATATAAGATAAAATAAATTATTTTAATAAAATATGGCAAAATATCACATACAACCTTTTATTTTATTTTTCATAAAAAGTAAAAAAGTCAAAAAATTTATCTCAAATTTTTTTATCATAAAAGTAAAAAAATTTATCCCAAATAAAACTTTTTAAGTTCAAGCTAACATAATAAAAAAGTACAAAACCTTTTAAGTTTAAGATAAAATAGTCAAAAAGTTGACCGACATTCCAAAGGAGCTCTAATTAGATCAAGACATTAGTATAAATAAATTTTTATTTGTGCATTTTGGGTTTAAAACCTGGCTTTGACTTTGAGAGCTATCCTCGTAAATTATTGGTCTGTGATTATGACGATTCCAAGTTCGAAGAAGAAAAGAGTGAAAATTTTTCATAAAAAAAAGGAATAACAACGCCGTTGCCGGGGATCGAACCCGGGTCACCCGCGTGACAGGCGGGAATACTCACCACTATACTACAACGACTTCGTTGATTACAGCCTCACAAATTTACATATATATAATATATATAATTTTTTGTTTTTCGTAATTTTCTCCTTCAGATAATTAAACACCCACACAAATACAATTTTAATAAATATATCCAAACCCATAGAAAATCACCCCCAAATTTATATTTTCTGTGGATTGTTCAATATATGCTCTCTTTTTTTATTTATTTTTTATTTAATAACAAAATTTGTTTGAATGGAATAATTTTCTTAGATATAGAAACCCTTACCTATTAATTTTGTATAACAGTATTGGTGGTTCGTCTTGAGGTAATCCTGGGTCTACTGGGATATGAGTATTTTTGGAAGCTTACTGGTTTTAGTTCCAAAGTATGACTAAATTACGAGCTCTTCCCACTAGACTCAAATACGCGCTGATTGCAAATTTCAAAATTTCAATTATTGAATTTGATTCTCTTTGAACCTTACATGCTTTACATAGGCGACATATGAGGATCCGTGCGCATCAAGCTTTTCTGCAGGATTGTCTCCAACTTTTGCATGATTTCCATAGTGTTTAGTTTAGTTTTATTTATTTATTTATTAAGAGACCAATCGATTGGCAGATGCTATTTTCTCAGCCACCCTCTTGGATAGTGAACAGTTCTACCACCATCCCCCTTTATTTTTGCACCATTTTTTGGAGAGGGATTGGTGTGGCTTTCCTGTAGTTCGTTTTATAACTTCTGTACTAAACTTCTCTTTTTAATTTAATATATTTTCTGTTTCAAAAAAAAGGGAAGTGAACCCAGACATTCGCCATATTATGCGGTGTTTTGGAAGGTTGGTACACACTCAAATATCACCTATATATATATATATATATATTTTGTGAAATCTAACCTTATTGTTAAACTATACTTTGGCAACATTCAAAAGAGACAAATATTTGCAGTCAACAAAACACACTTGTTGGCGTGCTAGCTATCAACCTCACCAAAAACTAGATCCAAACGTAAAAGTATTTCCCACAGGTCCATTCTCTATTCCTAAAACAGTGACATGTTTAGGCCCCAGGTGTGAAACATGTTGGATCTGTATTGGGAAAGGGTTTCTCATTTACATGTGGTTGAAATTCAAGTGAATTGTGCTAGTCTAAACTTTTAGGAAAATTTGCACTTCAGTAGAGCACTGAAGAAATAATTTCATTTTTCATGTTAAAAAATAGTCTTATGTGTATAGTCTCCTTTCTGTGTTTGGTGTAAATCTTTCCTTTGTATCAAATTTCCATAAAAAAAGATTGCAATTATTTTAAGTTTGTCTCACTTACTTACAATTGATTTCCAACAATTACCAAAAGTATGCTTAAAGTTCTTCAGTGGGGGTAAAATGTTGTACTAAGAGAAACATATGAGATTTATGCCCATATGAATATATATAGTGCAGTTCGCCCATTGTAGGCCCACTTAAAGGCCCACCTTGATGATTTGAAGTATTTATTTTATAAAATTTGTAAATAGATAATTCATACCAAAAATCAAGTTAATCGAATAACGGTAGCTACAAAATTAGATAACTTTTTCTTTTGTAAAAATGAACCATTGAGTAGATTATTCAAAAATTCTATCATATCATATTTTAAAAGTAAAATAACTCTACTTTTTAGGTTATGCTAATGACAACTTTAAAGACGGTCAATAATAAACACAACATATTAAAATATTTATAATTGTAATACATTTTTTACATATCTCAAAACACTTTCACTTTTTTTAAACACTTCAAAAATTTCAATACAGTTTTTTTTTGTAGAATTTTCAACACTGACAGCTTCCCTAAAGACTATTTTTAGTGTTTTCTTTTTAATGACATTTTTTAACAACAATTAAACTTGAACTGTACAATAATTTTCTTTTTAAATATTTTTCTGTGTGCACAAATTCTGTATACATACCTCCTCTGTATTTTTAATAGATACACATTAGTAAAGAATCCGAGAGGGAGAGGGAGAGAGAGAGCATGCAGAGACAAGTCTAATCAAAGTTTCCAAAAGTAGAGAAGAAGAGAGGGTGAAGATAGATCGAATGATTATGTCCAAATCTGTTAATGATCTCAAAGACATGAATCTCGTGGACATGCATGAAAAAGAAAATCTGATCTGATCAATTCAATTCATGGTGTGTTGTGTAGAAAAAAATTTGAAAAGAAAAAAAGAGAAGTCAGAGGGTGTGGCATTGGGAAAGTCGTTGTTATACGAGCAAAGAAAGTCGTGGAAAACAAGTGAGAAAATAGATTAGTTTCCATGTTTGGCAAACTAGGAATAGTCCCATCAACCAAACAAAAACAAACCACAGAACACAAGGAGACACACAGGTATACCCTCTCCTCCTCCTCCTCCTCCCTGAAATCACTATGACAGTGACATGTGATCTTAGCTCCTGTCATTTTCCTCTTCTTTCTTTCTTTCTTTCTTTAACATTATACCCACAAAACACTGCCATCAAGAAATTTACAACAACCCATTCTCTCTCTCTCTCTCTCTCTCCATTATTCAACTTCTCTTGATGATCTGCTTTACTTGTGTTCAACAACATTAGGAGTTGGTTATTTCCTTACGGGTGTGTTTGATTGGGGGATTATTAATTCACTGTTCGGATTGTTTATCTGAAGGAGTGCATAGTCCATTGTTTGTTTTTTTTTTTAGTCTGCTGGACATAGAATCCGATGGGACACCTTATCCCTATATGGGGGATTATACTATCTTTTGGGGGGGGGACAATTTTGGAGGGACTATTTACTGTTAAGATTATGTGGTAAAATGACCATTTTGACCATCTATTATTTAATTATGTATTATATTTAGTTAAATTTAATAAAATTTAAAAGTCTCAATTTAAAAATAAAATAATTTTAATTAACTTTTTACTGATGTTTTATTTATTTAATATTTTTAAAATAATTTTTTATAAATATTTTATTGATTGTTTAAATTTTATTTAATTTCATTATTTAAATTTTAATAGATGTTTTATTTAATTTCATTGTTTAATTATTATTATTTTTAAAAACAAATTTATTTAAAATTTTAATAAAATAACATATATTTTTATTGATATTTTATTTATTTAATTTTAAAAAATAAATTTATTTAATTGTGTAAAAAATAAAATAAAATAAATTTTTATTTAATCTAACTAAAAATAATTAAAATATTAAAAATATGTTTAATATTGTTATTACTTAGTAAATAATTGAAAAAGGGTAAAATAGTCTTTTGCTCATTTATCATATCCAGTCCGTCCAACCAAATATTAGATTCACTAAAAATAGTAATTTCTAGACATCTAATCCCATGAGAAAACAAACGTATGATACATATCCAATCTAACCAAATAGTTCGAGGGATTCACAGTCCCAGGATTCAAGTCCGATAGATTCTAATCTCCTTTATTCAGTTTGTCCAATCAAACATCCTGTTTTCTTTCACATCTCTAGTTGGCAACTTATTTAGAATTATAGACCAAATATTTTTAGGGAAAGTCCCATAAAATTGTTTGGAATGTGAAATCAATTGTGCATATTAAAGTGTTTATTATGGGTCAATATCATAAATCAATCTGGGCCATTAATTGTTAGTTCTGAGTATTTTGTTTAGGGGTATTTACACAAAAGTCTTAATTTACGAATTTATACTCCATCAAGTCTTAATTAAGATTTTTTTGACCTTCAAGTCGTATTAAATTTTTAATAGTCTAAATTGCCTTTCAAATAATGATTGTTTATCATTTATGATTATCTATAAAGGAATATGATAATTTGACATTTATTTTGATTTTCAAAATTTGAAATATCAACTTTCAAATTGAAAAAACTAAAAAATTATGTGCAAAAAAAAAAAAAATTTTTTTTTGTGTAAAACTAAAAATTTTGTGTCTATAAAGGAGCTTGATGATGAAACATTGATGTGCAAAATTGAAAAGAAAATGAAAAAAACTTTAAAAATAAAAAAATTTGATAATGTCCTCAATTTTAAAATTGGAAAAGAACTGATAATATTCTCGGTTTTATTGGATAGTTGCATCAAATTAATAAGTAGAATGACAAAAACGTTTAATCTCATACTCTGTTTTTTTATTATTTAGTAATTAGTGAAATAATTTTCTTGAACACTACTATGCAATATTGATAATGTTCTTAGTTTTTAAAATTAGAAAAAAAATTGATAAAATTCTTAATTTTACTAAATAAGACTTATTGGTTCAAAACATCTTCTATTTTGGGAAGTGGGTTAAAAGTCACTATCCAGCTTTTAACCCACTTCCCTCTCTTACAAAAAAGTCAAAAAAAATCAAAGAACAACTTTTAACCATTTTCCAAAAACACCCTAGATAAAACTTGAGTTACCATAACATTTATAAATAGGACTTTTAGGTAATTAACTCATATTTTTATTGTATTTTTTTGGGTCTGGAGACCCATTGAAATTTGTATATTGATTTTTATTTTTTATGATGTGTGAATGGCATTTTGTATAAGAATTTTGTTTATATATCGTTAATCAAAAATTAAAACTCAACAATTGCTCCCCTGCCCCAACTTAGCTCTGCTCTGCCTTTGGCTGCATGGGTGTGGTGTGGAAGGGTTAAAAAAAGTTAATGAAATATCAATTTCTTAAAATTACAGACAGTGGAATCTATGTGAAATAACTAAGGTGATATATTCATTTGTGTTGTATGGAAATCCAACTCCTTTTGCAATTTTTTTTTTTTGTTTTGTTTTTTTGTTTTTGTTTTTGTTTTTATTTTTCATCTGGGATTTAGTGCAACTGAGCAGATGAGTATAGACAAAAAGGGTTATGATTGTCTTTAAGGCTTTATTTGGGAACATGTTAATTTAGTAATTTTTTAGTTATTTGGCTAAAATATGAACTAAAAAAAACTAGTATGTTTAGAATGACTTTTTGGCTTCTTACGAAAAGATATACAAAAAGTAAAGAGAAAAGAGAATCTTTAACTTTTTGGTATGAGTTGTTAGCTTTTTGACTAATTTAATAACTTTTTGGCTAAAAATGAGGATTCCAAACGAGGCAAATTGTCTAGGTTTTGATCAAGTGAATGGTACATACCATGAGATAAAACTGTGGTCCATGTGACTCCTCATTGAACCAACTCAGAATCAGAAGCAAAGGCGATTACTAACATGTTGGACTTAAAAGAGTATACATACATTCACAAAATTTGAGTTTAATGGCTAATATCATTTTTTTTAATTGATTGTACTTAATAAAAATAGATAAATAATTTAGATCGAAAACAAATAAAAAATTATGACTTAAAGTGACAAAATAAAAAATTTAAGATTTATTTTGATACAAAGATCAAATATTGACATTTTTTTTTAAATTTTTTTTCCTAAAATTTATAATTTAGATAAAGAGTGTTGATTGTTTTTGGCTCGTGGACTATTTGAATTTGTAAGACTCATCACAGATTCTATTTAATAATTATCAATTTTTTAAATCCTAGATTTTCATTTACTTTTTTCTTTTTGACACTATCTCCAACAACACAATTCCCACCTATTTATTACTACGCTACATATTCACAAACCCTTATTATCTTGGAAGCACTCACTTCATTCAAACCATCTCTTCCCCTTCATCTTTTCTTCATCTTCATCAATGAACTCAGGTGGAGAGAAAGCTTCCATGGATTTGGTTCCACCAGCCGACAATCTATGCTACGTTCGTTGCAACTTCTGCAACACTGTTCTTGCTGTAATAACTACTCAATTTCACACTCTTAAAACCCTCTATATATGTGCAAGATCTAGTTTCTATATAAAAGAAGCTAGCCAACAACATAGATCAATCTATATCTCATCTATCTATCTATTCATTATCCAACCATGTTATCTATCTCTTTCAACAACTCAACTCTGACTTCAGTATCACCCTTGCTACAATGGGCAAGGCAAACAAAAATAATCAAAGGAGGGGTCGAATTTTGTGTTCTGAAACTGGTCCCTTTCAATCAATAAAACCCTTTTTAATCCTCTGTTGATTTAATTTAATTTATTTTATTTTATTTTACTTGTGTGTGTGGATGTATTACTGATTATTTATCACTTTTTTGTGTCACCTTCTAGGCTCCTATATAATACTTATGATTAGTTTCCTTGAAGATAATTTATTAAGAAATTAATGCAAACAAATGATATCTTATCAAGTAGATCAGTGATATAAATAAATGATATATAAGAGACCCTTTTTTTTAACAAAAACTTTTTCTGACTCATTTTTTAATACAACAGTGATCCTACTCTTTGTTGCTTTCTAAACACACTAATTTGTTGTTTTGGTGCTTTTATCTCGTAGAGAAAATGCTTATGCAATGTGTGTATATATAGAGATCACACTACGTATGTAATTGAAACTCTCAATGCAGAGATCATGGGTGGTTGAGAGTGAAAAGAGAATCCAGTAGTGAACATAAGTTATTTTTTTACTTTTTATTTCTTTACATAACTTCTAAGCAAATATAAATATTTGAGAAAAATTTAATACTGCTGTAATTTTTCGGAAATCAAAATTATTTGAGTTATGTGCTTTATATAATTGTATAGATATATAAACTCTCTCTATCTCTCTCTGGCTATTTTCCTAGGTTGGGATTCCATGCAAAAGGTTGTTAGACACTGTGACAGTGAAATGTGGCCATTGCAGTAACCTTTCGTTTCTTAGCACAAGACCTCCACTTCAAGGACAATATTTTGATCATCAAACAAGTCTTCAGGTTAACTCTACATACTGTGTACAGCTCTTCTTCTTCATACAACATCACTTCTTGTTATAGCACCTATAGTTTTATGGTAGTCGTGGCAGTTGTTTTATCCCTAACAGTGGCCTTTATGTACCATATTTTTTGAGTTTTTTGCTTCCCAAAAAAAAAAAAAATCTACCAACACATAAATCGGTCATAAAACATGACACAACATATATAAGTTGACCTACCAACAAATCTTGTAAAATTTGGTCTCTTTAATGGGTATTCTGTGTCTAATTTTATAATTGATTTTTGTACTTGTAGTAGAACTGAAAAAAGAAAAACATAAAATGAAGGAAAAAAATTTCCCTAATTAATGTTGTCTATCTCCATTGGTGTAGGGTTTTGGCGGTGAAATCAAGAAGGGCCAGTCTTCGTCCTCATCTTCATCGACATCAAGCGAGCAAGTGTCTCCCAAAGCACCCTTTGTTGTAAAACGTAGATCATCAATATATATCCTTCATTTTTTTCTTTTTTCTTTTTTTTTTTTGGTGTTAATTTACTTACAATCAAGTAAATTGTTCTCATAACTTCTGGTTTATGTTTGGATTGTTTTGCATTTGCAGCACCTGAGAAAAAGCACAGACTTCCATCTGCCTACAATCGATTCATGAAGTGAGAAAAAATCTACAAAACAAAAGATTTTTCACCCACTACTATTGCTAAACCTAATTGTTTTTGTTGTTTGATACTGTTTTTAAGTCTGAAATGTTACATTTTATGTATGTTCTGCAATGAAAGAGAGGAGATACAGCGTATCAAAATGGCCAATCCTGAGATACCACACCGAGAAGCTTTTAGCGCCGCTGCTAAAAATGTAAGTTATCTTTTCAAAGTGTTTTGGTTCATGATGATCACTAAACAAAAATACTTCTTTATTTTGTTACATTTCTAATTTCATGTGAAATAGTGGGCCAGGTACATTCCAAATTCACCAGCCGGGTTGATGTCTGAGGGCAGTAACAATGTGAGGAAACATTTTTCACTTTATATTAATCTTTAATTCTAGGCCAGCTATACAAATATTGATAAGAATTTGATTTGCAGTGATGCTATGCACAAAAAAAATATATATATATACAAAAATCAATATGTTTATAAGAAAATAAGTTCTATAAAAATCTTGGCACGACATATCCCAAATTTGTAAGTGTTCATTACACTTTTCTGTACACTTACTATTTGCTCTCAATGTATACTAGAGAAGTTGTACGTTGCTAAGATTTTGATTTGCAGTAATGCTATGTTCACATAACAAAAATCGCAAAAGAAGTACACCAAAAAAAAAAAAAAAAAAAAAAAATTCTATACGTAACCAAGATTCATTATTCTTCTATACACATAACATTATTGATGCTTGTTTGGTGTTGCAGGAATGAAGTAGTAAGAAATTGGCAAGTCCTTGATGCTGAACAATTGAAGACAACTTAGGTACTTCAGTTAGGTAGTTTGGTTTCGCCTTGTCATGACTTACTTAATTTGCATCAAGCTCAATGGTATTTATTACTAGATTATGAAGTACTGCAAGAGAGTTTAAATATGTGATATTTGACATTAAGAAGTTTAGCTCTATTCTAATCTTTGTGTGCTATCTAGTGCTGTAAAAGTTGTACTGTACAACCTTTCAATCCTTTCAATTAGTCCCTTAATTGTCTTTGGAAAGTGCAGGAAAAACATGTATGCCAGTATATAATCTTTCTTAGTTAGTATATAATATCTAATAGCATAACTCTGCTAGCTCAAATACCTAGAAGTACACTAAAATGTGCTTTTGATTAATTAGTTTTTTTAATACATCCTCTTTCAATTTGAAAGAATTTTTTTTGAAATCATGTTGGCATTGCGTCAACAAACACTACCTCTGATTTTTTAAGCCATATTATCTCATGAATTTAATACTCTAGGTATGTTTGATTGAGAGGATTAGAATATGAGATTGAGATTATTAATCTGTGGGTCCAATAATTCTGTGTTTGTTTTGAAATTTTGTTTTAGGATGATTAATCCAATAAATTTGTAAAATTATTAATAATGGGGTAGGGAGATTATATATCCTGAGTTGGGAAATAAAATAAAAAGACTCTTTTATCTTTGACTAAAAATTAAAACACTTATTATTTTTATATAATTTTATATTTTAGAAGGTTAAAAATAATTTTTAAAATTTTAGAAATATTTTTTGATATTTATTTTATCAAATTAATTTATATTTAAAAAAAAAAATTAAAAAACAAACTCAACATGGCTTTTGTATTTTGTATTTTGCTTTTATTTATTTATTTATAATTTTATTCAAAACCATGTTTACGAAGAAATTTTGATAAAGTAAAGATTGTGAAGAAACATTGATGGATGATAAGATTAGAAAAAAAGATAAATATAGTTGTAATCTTATATTTATATGTTTTTTTATCCAATGTAAATCAAACAATAGATAAGGGGATAATTTATCGTACTAATTCAATTGGATAGTAAATACCACACTAATTTGATGAGATTATTAATATCTTCACTATTAATCTTATGAATCAAACATGGCCTGAGGGGGAAAAAAATGATAATTGTTATATCCTTTCATTATGCAATCAGTTGAAGTTGATGGATGTACATACTAGATGCTAATGTGTCGTTTGGTAACACTTACGTTTTCAGTTTTTTGTTTATATTTACAAAAATTTTAAAAACTCAAATAAAAACTTATTTGGTAAATTTTTTATTTATAAATCAATAGTTTCAGTTTATAAATTTGGTCAAAAAATGTAAACTCAAAAAATGTGTTTATGTTTTGAGTTTTCATTTTTTTTTTTTTTACCACCCAACACTAGCCACTACCCGCCACCATTTTCCACCACCGTCTTCCGCCACCACCACCCACCTCCCACCATTTACCACCCACCTGCCACTACCACTCACCACCCACTCCTCGCCGCCGCCGCTGCCACCACCACCACCACCCCGCTGCCATCCACCCGTCACTACCATCCACCGTCCGCTGCCATCACCCGCCACCACCACTCACCACCCACCTGCCACCACCATCCACTACCCGCCACCACCACCACCATTACCCACCACCCACCCGCCACCCACCTGCCACCACCAACCACCACCCACTACCATCACCCACTCGCTACCACCCACCACCCGCCACCGTCACCCACCCACCCACCCCCACCACCACCACCACCACCGCCACCTGCCACCTACCCGCCACCACCCACCACCCGCCACCGTCACCCACCCACCCACCACCCGCCATCTGCCACCCACCTGCCACCACCACCACTCACTCGCTACCACCCACTACCCGCCATCGTTACCCACCCACCCATCACCACCACCCGCCACCATCCGTCATCCGTCACCCACCTGCTACCACCACCCACCACTCGCCACCACTACCACCACCACCACCCACCACCCGCCACCACTACCACCACCACCCATTCACTACCACCCACCACTCGCCACCGTCACCCACCCACCCACCACCACCAGCTACCCACCACCCACCGTCACCACTTTCCACCACCGTCTTCCGCTGTCACTTGCCATTTCTTACTCTTTTTTATATTTTTAAATTTTTTTAAACATTTTATCAATTACCAAACGCGTTTATAATTTATGTTTTTCAAAAAATAAACAAAAACTAATTTATAAAATTTTTATAAATATAAACTGAAAACGTAAACGTTACCAAACATACCCTAAGGGTTCAAATTTATTTATTTATTTATTTATTTATTTATTTATTTTTTTATGAATATAGATATTAGTATGCCAAATGAGGAGGTTGGGACTCTCTCCAGATGAGATCGGGGGGACTATCCTGTCTCAAACCATTTTTTTACTATACAATGAAACTTGATCATGCGATGGAAAGTGTCTTCCTGTCCCAAACTACACCGTCACGATCTCTCCTACTTGATCGTGTGATGAAGAGTGGCCTGGGACAGAGGAAGAGGGAGATATATAGTTTTGGACAGAAGATCCCTTCCTTGATGAGTATCTCCTACCAAAAGGAAATAGAAGATATGCAATTCTTTTTGGGCTGACGTGGAGCCCAAACTAAATTTTAACTGTGTCCGTAGAGTCAATTTTGGGCCTAATGAATGGCATAGGCCTGTATTATCTCCAGGCTTATGTAGAAGTTTAAAATACATAACAATGGCCTGTTTGCTATAACTTATTATCAATTTTAAATTTATAGAATACTTTTCAACTTTCGGATAATTTATTTATTTAAGTTATTTTCGATAAATATGTTGTATATATAAGTTGCACAAAACAGAGAATAAAATAAGTACCTCAAATAAGTGCACTTTTTGACTAGGGGTTGTTTGGGATTGTAAAAAGTATATTTTTCAGAAGTATATTTTTAAAATATATGACAACAAGATTTTTTTTTTCAAAAATAGACCATACCAATAAATTTTGTAAAATCTTATCCAAGTGTTTTCTTAATTCATTTGTGTGAACTATTATCAACACCACACGTATATAAACCCCCCCCCCCCCAAAAAATTTATACAAGATTTTGTGAAAAAATAGTAATAAAATAAAATAAAATTGGAGAACATGTGTTATGAAGATTGTGATTGATCGAGCGAATGCAACACACACGACCTTACATTGGGAAATTGAGGAGACAATAAAAGATATGAGATTTGATAATTGATTTGCAATACATAAAAATGAACACTAGATAATTTTTGTTTTATTAATCACAAAAAGAGATTAAGTTTAAAACGGATATCCCGTAAACTATAGACTTCGAGGTAAGGCAGTAGAAATTTGCCACATCATACAAATCAGAAGAAGCATCCAAGATTTTTTCACCTACTATCATACACCCACCCTTATCTGATACCTCCCAACCCTACTTCTTCACCATAGTCACCAACACAGAATCCCAAACAAAACTAGGAAACATCCAGAGTGTAACGCCCTCAAAATAATACATAAAAATCCACATTCATGACATCCATAAACATAAGAGAATAAAGCATATTTCATTTATCAGAGTATTCAGTGCAAAAGTATTACATGTTGACAACAAAAGTAAATGCTCTACGGGCTTACAACTTTCCAAGCCAACACTTGGTTAAAAAAAGAGAGTACTAACTCAAAACACTTTAAGTCCTTGGCTTGAATTTACATGTAATACCAAAATAACAAAAAATGATCTATAGAGTCTTCAACTCTCAAAACCTTCCAAGCTACGTCATTGGAGGTGGCATATCACCTGAACCTGAAAATGATGTCCCATAAAGGGTAAGCCAAAGCCCAGCAGAGATATACTAAACCAAGTATGAGCAATAACTAAAACATTAGCATTCGATAAATGATTAATACTATAAACCAATTTTACAACACATCCCAGTTCCATGACAAATATATCTGTGTTCTATTTCACTTTCCTTTACTTATCCAATTCACATTTATAAACCTACCTCATTATCTAGCCAAACAATTAAGTGGGACTACAACTCATATTAAGACACTTCCATTATTCACAATTCACATGAGACTACAACTCATATTAAAACACTTCCATACTTCAATTGTCTACGTTATGCAAACGTAATCAAGATTTCGGGACTTTCACCCTGGACACTCTGGCCAACTTAGTTATCAATGGAGTCCATCCCCTATCTCCTCCCAAACAGGTTTGAGAGTACATCCCTTATCTCCTCTCAAACCATGGAGTACATCTCCTATCTCCTCCCAAACAATATACATATACAATGTATTTAAACACTTATCATATACAATGATCAATCAATACACATATTTGATGTATTATTTCAACCGTCATATTCAATGACATATTCAATGTGATTAGTTTCAGTTTTCCTTAATCAACATACAGTGTGTACAACAATCAAGACTATCCACCACTGATAGCCCAAAACAGTTATCTCTAAACAGATAATAAATTTACCAAACAGATAAATTATCAATATTTTCATAGGTGAGTGATTAATTTGACCTACTACACCATTCCATCTTACAACATTTCAATTTCATGATTTCTATCTCAATTTCACATTTCTTCAAATTAATTATACAAATTAATTAATCACATTAGATTAGGGCTTAAATTTTTCCCTATTCACAATGTTGCCCCCGAGGCCCAAGTTTCACTCATATTTCATAAACAACCCCAATTTCAAGTCTCTTATACATATTTGACTCAAATATGGAAAAACCCCTCTTTTGTAAATTACAAATCAACCCTAACCTTCCCAAAATTACCATAATTCACTATCTAATCAAAATGACTAAAATTTAAGTCAAAACCCATAAGAAGGAGTGGGGTATCCCTACTTCAAAAGAAGATACTCAAAGGAGAAGATGAAGAAAACTCGAGATGCTCTAAACCCAATGATTTTCTTATCAAAATGAAGGCCACGCCAAGCTTCACACTTTTTACAAAGGAACTAGGGTAGGAGACCACTAGAACTAGATGGATTTGTAGAGAGAAGGTATGTAGAGAGAGAGGGGGCAGCCGATCTAGGGTTTGTGCAAAAGAGAAGATGGAAAAGTGAAGAAGAAGCTGCTGCTACGAAATGATATATTCGAGCCTCGCTTGAGCGAAGGATTGGTCGCTCAAGCGACCAGACACAAAGAAACCTCGCTCAAGCGCAAAAAGCCTTGCTCGAGCGAACAACGCGAAACTTTAGGTCTGCAACCCAGAAGCACGCTCGAGCGAAGAAAATCTCGCTCGAGCGAATAAATCCAAAGCAGTCCTCGCTCGCTCGAGCGAAGGAAAGCTCGCTCAAGCCAAGAAACAACCTTCAGGTCCAAAACTAGATGCAGACGCACGCTCAAGCGAAGGAACCCTAGCTCGAGCGAAGGAGCTAAAACACAGAGCTCGCTCAAACGACAAAAGCCTCGCTCAAGCGAAGACACCAAAAATTGGGCAGCAACGTTTTGTTTCTAATCACAACCAACCTGTTACAAACCTGCCAAACACATCCTAAAACTCAAATACAAAGAATTAACGGATGGAAATGAAACATATGCAACAACCGATATCCACGGAATCGAGTCTGGAATACAATAATTAATGGAGGAAAAATCGGGATCGCTATACAGAGATTGCTTGTTGTCTTCTTCCCTACCTGCTCTCTTACTCTCTTCCCTACCTACGGGTTTTGATGCGGTTGATTTCAATCAAGAAAGAGTTTCGTTTGATTTATGCCCAACCGAGATATCTTATTTCGGGTTAATCAAAATTGACATAAACTTCTCAATCAAAATCCATCCTCTATTTTTATTTTTAGTTTATTTATTTATTTATTTATTTTTTCGATTTGGGATTGTAAAATAAAAGGTAAATGGAAACTAACCAATGAGAATTTTCTTAATTATTTAAAATTAAAAAAATTCAATAATTTTAGAATGAGGGGTTGAAATTTCTAGAAGGCTGCTCTCTTAAAACTCCCTTTATAAGATTTATTTTATATAAGTGAAATAATTCATTTTTTTTTTCGATGTGGGATTATAACACTTTATATAAGTGAAACAACTCACTTTTTTTTTTTTTTTTTTTTTTTTTTTTTTTTTTCTAGATATGAGATTGTAATGATTTTAAAGTTAAATATTATGAGAGTTTCAAAATTTCATACAAAATTTTAGAATGAGGGTTTGGAGCTCGTAAAAAGCTTCTCCCAAAAACCTCATTTTCCTTATATAATATATAGATAGATAGTGAAACAAACTTTGCTTTTTCTTCTTCTCCCGATGTGGGATTATAAAATAAATCATAAACTAATTAGAGTTTTATTTTTATATGTTTAAATGAAAGTTAGCTAATTAATTTTTTTTTAATTTTTTAAAATTAATAAAATCAATATGAGAAATTGCGATTAAACCGACGAATCGGTCCAACCCAAAATGGTTCAGCCTAATCGGTTAGGTCAAATGACCAACCAACTTATACAAAAAATAATTAATTAAAACTTTTAAATGTTATTTTAATTTTATTAAAATTTAAATTGTCTTGAGTTGAAGTATACACAATACTACATTATTAAGATTTTCTTTATATAAGTGAAACAACTCACTTTTTTTTTTTTTTTTTTTTTTTTTTTCCGATGTGAGATTATAAAATAAAATTTAATATTTATTTGGACGGAAAGTTTATTTTTAATCAAGCAATCTCAACCTTTCAATCTGTAATAAGATCAATCTTTAGTTTATTTCGAATCAAACAAGTCTAATTAATATATTTTGATAAAATCGCTAAAATCGCGGTTAAACCAACAAATCAATCAAATAAAAAATGATTTAGCCTGATCGGCTAGGTCACTTTTAAAATTTAAACTATATTGAATTGAAACATGTACAATACTACAATATTAAATGGGATGTGATCATAAAATTCACTTTATATGAATAAGATAATTCATTTTTTTTCCTTCTTGCTAATGGAGATTTTCTTAATTGTTTAAAATTAAGAAAATCAAGAAAATTAGTATGAGATATTGAAACTCTCATAAGGCTCCTCACTAAATGTGATGGGAGTATAAGATTCTCTTTATATGAATAAAATAACTCATTTTTTTAAGATTCCCTTTATATGAGTAAAACAACTTATTTTTTTTTCCTTCTTTTCCCAATGTGGGATTATCAAATAAAAGCTAGCTCATGGAGATTTTAAGAAAATCAAGAAAATTAGTATGAGACATTGAAACTCTCACAAGGCTCCTCACTAAATGAGATGGGAGTATAAGATTCCATTTATATGTGTAAAACAACTCATTTTTTTATTCTTTTCCCGAGGTGGGATTATCAAATAAAAGCTAGCTAATAGAGATTTTTTTAATTATTTATTTAAAATTAAAAAAATTAAGAAAATTAGTATGAGATATTGAAACTTTCATAGGACTTCTCACTAAAAACACCATTTTCCTTATATAATATATAGATAGATAGATAGATAGATAGATAAATAATTAGATCATTGTTTATTAATATTTAGAATAACTATTAATATGTTAAAGAATCATAATATTTAAATTTTAAGTTAAAGGATTAATTACTTTGTACGTCACTACAAGAAATTAGACTTTCGCCGACCAAAATCTTAGTCGCCAAAGGTCACTTTTTTAGTCGCCAAAACCAATCAGCGACTAAATTTTTTTGTCGCCAACTTAGTTGCTTAAACCCTATCGGCGAATGTTTTAGCAACTAAACGCGAGTTTGGTCGCTGAAAATGCAACATTTGGCTACTAATTTGTGTAGTCGGCAAATGTTACCCTTTGGCGACTAAAAAAATAGTCGCCGAAAATGTAATTTTTAGCTACTAAATTATTGGTAGCCAAACGTCAACATTTGGCTACTAAAGTTGGGTTAGTCGGCAAAAGTGATATTTTTGGCGACCAAAATATTAGTCGCCGAAAGTTATAACAAAACTAATTTGAACTATTTAGAGACTAAAGTTTTAGTCGCTAATTAAACTATTTGCCGACCATGGCATTTAGTCGCCAAAGGATGCCAACTTTTATTCATTTTGCTACTACATTATTAGTGGCCAAAACATTTGAAAAAAGTTTTTGGCTACCAAAATAGTTAGTAGCCGAATACTATATTAGAATTTTTTTTTTTTTTTTTTATATAATTTCTGAACCACCTGTATCCATTATTAGTACAACATATACAATGTATAAACAATAAAATCCATCAATACTAAATATATATTATCAACCATTCGACAATGTACATGCCAAAAATTCCATTCGACATCCAATTCCATTCCATTCCACATATGTAATACAAATTCCAACGACCCAAGTATATTCCAACCTCAATAATTTAGTAATACAAAATATGTAATACAAAATATATTTCCTCCATTCGACATATGTAATACAAAAGATCAACCTGATAATCAATCCTAAAATTAGTAAATAAAATTGGAGTGTAAAATATACAATTCTGGTGCTGCATTCTTAAATATACATTCATTTCTAAGTTTCCACAAGGACCAAAGAGTTATTGTTAGGATGGCTCCCCCCACCCAACACACACACACACTACGGATAGCCCATTGTGAACCCCACCAACTCAAAATGGTAGACACACCCTCCAAACAAAGGGACAATGCTGTAGCACGTGAAGTGATGATTCCTCCTCATTCTTGGACAAACCACAAAGTGTAGATGCATTGCCATTAAGGACTCCAATTCTCTGCAAGAACACTACAATTTTGACCTTATTCTTCCAAGCAAGCCACCTACAAAACTGAACTTTAGAAGGAAGAGTATTATAGATTGCAAGCATTATGAATTATCAACAACTTAGGGCCTGTTTGGACATCTCTTCCCTCAATATACCAAACACATTAAAATTGATTGTCATGTTGTCTGGGATAAAATTCACGGTCCAAACTTGAAGGAGCGTGTTAGAGATACAGCTGCATATGCTTGAAGACAGCCCCTAATTAGCAATTTTATTCAACAAACATGGGCTTTGATTGTACATTCCTTGTATATATTCTAGCAGTTATGTATTCCTGGATTCAACCCCTTGATTTCTCTGCTAATTTGACCTACAATGACATGGCATGCTGGGTGTCAATTTTTTATTTGTAACAAATTCAACTATGTAAGGCTCCACTCCCTTCCCACATCATTATGGGTGAATTTAGCAATCTAAATTGTGGGTTTTAACATTTCTCTTACATATAATGAGAAAGTAAGATGCTGTATTAATTCATGCTGCAGTAATTTCATGTCTTTTACTCTGTTCTAATCAGAGCAGTATGAGAAAGAACAAAAACATACCCATGTGGGAACAAAGAAGGAAGCAGAAAGAACCAACATGCCTGCAGTGGGAAGGGAAATAGCAGGTGCACCTCACTCTCCTGATTCTCTTCTTGTCCTTCTTCCACACCATATGGGTCTTGACCAGAGCTTGTGAAGGAATGTACAATTCATTGTTGCTAGAGCACAGCTGAAATGAGTAAAGACATAAAATGAATCCCACTGGGTTCAATTTGAAATTAGGTGATTATAAATATGATACATACACATTTATATATTTTTTTGATGGTGAATTAATTTAAATAAATCACATAAAAAACTAAATGCTCAAATACTTCCGAGATACTTGCCATCAACAATCCCCATTCTGTGTTGATTCCAACACCAGTTACCTTGAGACAGCAAAAGAGTTTATTATATTCATGATGAAAGTAGAACCAAAATTGATTATATTATAAAAAATCATAGGAAATTATTCCAAGACCAAAAATTAGGGTATAAAATACGTTCTTTTGAAATAAAAGTATATATAGAGAGAGCAAGAGAGGGAAATAGAGAGTTAATTTCCAGATTCTGCAAATGCCTGAATAAGATGTTCATTTAACAATAAGACAAGACCAACTGGAAATTATTAAGACAAAATAAATAATAACAGAGGTCCAATTTGATAAGAGTTATCAATTCCTACTAAACCATAGTGTAAGGACCCACATTTATGGCTTAGTCATGTTCATGTGCATTCATATACTTTTGCCTTGTTAAGTTAACATTTATGAATCTTGTCTTGTTTTGTACATATATGGTTTGCCTAAGTGGTATGTGTATGCTTTGTTCCTCCCTTGTTATGATAAGCCTAAGTTATGTTAAGTCTAAGTCATGTCAAGCCTAAGTTATTCCAAGCCGAGGTCATCTTAAGCCTAGGACCATCTTAGAACCACTTTGATTGACTTCCACTTTCGTCCTGGCATATTGGCCGAGATGATTATCATCTAGGCCGAGGTGTGTATTATCTAGGCCGAGATGTCGTCCCTGAACCCAAGTGATCTTGTTCCTGGATTGGTATGACCTAGACCGAGGTGTGGCACATCTAGGCCGAGGTGTGGCACAGCTAGGCCAAGTGTTGTCCTTCCTAGCCGAGATCATTGTTCCCTGACTTGCCGATGTTTTGTCCTTAGCCGATGTTATCACTTGCCGGAGTGCCCTTGCCACCAAGCTTGTTGAATACGCTTTGCCTTACACCTGTCTTGTCAATCTATCACCTTTTTGAGGAGAACCAACCGGCCGTTGCCACGTGTCCGAGCTGAGTGTTAAATCAGCCGGCAGAGAGAGAAACCTATCATTTGTTATATCTTTGTTTTGAAGAGGAGAGAGAAGCTCTAGGAGAAGAAAGGAGGAGTTCTTGAGAGAGAATAGATTTCCAAGCTTGATTCCTAGAGATCGAACCGTTAGATTCGTGTTCTAAGGTTAGATTCTTGATCTTCTCATGTTGTTCTTTATGATTATGTTATTGCATTGCATGATTGAATATGATTTGTAAGCCATGCATTGTTTTGAAGTTCGGTTTTAGAAGGAGAAAATAGCATTTATGTGTTCTTCAAGAAAAGTCATGTTTTGATCCGAAGGCTCATGCCAAGATTCATGTTTTCATGTTTGTTTTTGTATGATCTTCAAGTATGGGTACCCAGGTCCATGTTTTCGAACTCATGGCATGAAATCCCGGATTTTGTAATGAATAAGTTATGATTTTTAGCATTCATGTTCTTCATGTTCATGTTCATGTTCTTCATGTTCTTCAACCCAGATTTCCAGACTTCACTTCCCGAAGTGTAGTCGCCGAGATCATTCTTGCCTAGACCTCACACTTAGGCCAAGCATCGTATCTCACCTTGGCCTACCTTGCATGATCACTTGCACCTTTAGTTTGTCTTGCATGAACACCTCGGCTAAGAGCTGTGGGACCTCGGCTAAGACCTGGTTGGTGCCCAGCATGTCTTCCTGACATGTAGAATAGTGTTTTGACTTCCAGCATGTTTTCCCGAGATCATTTGCATGCATTTAAGACTTGTTTTGAGATGAGTTTTCAGTGGACCTTACCATGTGTTTGTAGGACTTGGACTTTTGCCTTGATCCCGACGTCCCGAGAACTAAGTGAGTGGTATTTTTAATAAAGCTACGTTATCATGTTTTGATAAGCCTTGTTTTGCTTTGTTTTGACAAGTATTTGTTAAGCATGAATGATTACCCTTATTTTATGTATCAAGTATAAGCTTTGTTTTGGATGACATTCTTGGAACCGTCCTTTCGTGTTAGGGGACGTTAAGCCTAAGTAACACCGTCCTTTCGTGTTAGGGGACGTTAAGCCTAAGTAACACCGTCCTTTCGTGTTAGGGGACGTTAAGCCCAAGTAGCATAGTCCTTCCGTGCTAGGGGACTTTAAGCCCAGGTAGCACCGTCATTTCGTGCTAGGGGACGTTAAGCCCAAGTAGCACCCTTGTTAAGATATCGGCCGCCGACGGACTATGAACGGGTGTGCTCGATGCCGAGGTTATGCTTTTGTTTTGCCCGGAATGTCATCACCCCAAGTACATGTTTAGATAGAAGTTATGCCAAGTACATGTTTTGAACAAACTATGATACATATATTGTTTTGACAAGACCTCGGGAATCATTCATTAAACCCTTTATTACTTGTACCATTCACTGAGTATCCAAGCTCACCCTCTCTATGTATATATGTAGGTATCAAGCTAGAAGTCGGCTACGCCGAGGTGTGTGTTTTGTATGCATGATTATGTCGGCATCTCATTTCAGATTCATGTTACGTCGGCAACCTTGTATTTGCATCGGTAGTTTGGAGGATTTATGTATTTTTGAACATGTCGGCTCTAGCAGCCCTTTTTCAAGATGTAATATGTATCTTATTTTGGTTTTATATCCAAGTTGTAAAGTTATGTAAAGATGTATGCCATTTCATTTGACTTATGCACAGCTCTTATGGACCATTTGTATTTCGAATCATTGCTTCCGCATTCGTAAGCCCCATATGTATACTCTGACTCGCGTGTGAATTTTTGAAAGTTGGCCTTCGGTAACCACGGGTTACTGGCCATCACGGCACCATCCTACTAGGGGCGGGTTGGGGTCGTGACACATAGGCAGGAGGATGGATTCAAAAATAAAAAGCACCTGTCAAAAGTATAGTTAATTATTTTGCATGGCAGAAATATGCAATGCAGCTTGGTTTCAAATTTTCGGAGGAAAAATATATAGTAATAATAAGCTCAGAGAATTGCAAAATTGATTCATTCAACCAATTTAATTTACCTCTGAGAATTGCAAAATTATCTGGGATAGCCTAAGATAGCAACTCAAGCAGCTCCAACTAGGAAAAATTGATTCATTTAACCAATTTAATTCAACCAAGATAGCAACTCAAGCAGCTCCAGCAGCAGCTGCTCAAGCTCACAACAACAGCAGCAGCTCAGCCACAGCTACAGCAACAGAGCAGCAGCATCTTAGCCATAGCAGAGCAGTACAGCAGACAGCAGCTTCATGTTCGAAACCACATAGCTGAGTTTTAATGAAACACGTACAAATAAAAATTATATAGTAATTTTTTTCTTGAAAACCTTATCAACCTTCACAAAAATATATTCTTATAGGCTCCAGGTTGGATTAATACAGCATACAACATTATTAAGTGTATATAAGATTCTACAACACGTATACTACAGATGTAATTGGAAAAACATAATAATAACACACATTACGCACACTTATATACATTGTTAAGTGTATATAAGATTCTACAACACGTATATATGTATATATATATCTCTATTTTCACACATATAAAAGTTGAGTTGAGAATTTTATGGGATCATTCAAAAAGTTGAGTTGAGAATTTTGATGACATAATTTTAATTCTACACAATCAATTAAAATTAACTTTGATTTTATCTATTCCCAACCATAACAATAGAGTGATTCAAATCAAATTACATATAAAAGTATGACAAGAGGACATGAATACTAGTCTTTTTTTAATTCATTCAATGGGACCTTAATTCTTTTTTTTTTTCTTTCAAAAAGAAGATAAAATTCTACATTTACTATAAGATAATTCAAAGCCTAGTGGTTTTGCCCACTGATACATACTGTGAGTTTTTACCATTATTTGTATGTGTGGTTTATGTATAAAGCAAAGATCAGAAGGAAAAATTTGAAGGAAGAGAGAGTTACCTGACAAAGGGTAGCAGGAGAGAGAGTAATTTGATCATAATACCGTGGATTCATTGTGACAATGACGACAATCGAAGACTTCGTTGCAGCAGGGAGCTCTAATGTGAATTAAGTTTGATATCAATGCAAAGCAAACATAGATGAAAGAGTGACAAGCAACCTTATCAGAACATCAGAGAGAGCATTTGGACTAGCAGGAACATGAACAATGTGACTGCTGTCATTATTGTTTACAGCAGCAAGAAGGGCTTCGAGCTTTTCTGCTTTCCTCTCATCTTCTTCACCAAAATTAACAATATCAAGGGCTACACTATTCTTTTTTAACTTCCTTCCAATCATGCCAAAATGGAAAAATGTTGTTTTGCTAAATTATGCAAAAATGTTGCTTTGATATATTTCACAACAACATAATGGGTAAAGATTAACACAATCGAGATTAGAAAAGTTCAAAACAAATAGGGTCAGCATTTTCTTCTTCCTTTTTGGAAAAAAAGAAAAGAAAAATGGGTTTCAGACCGATGACAAGAACAACTTTTTCAAAAAAAATAAAAAAATCAATAAAATTGGCCAAAGTCCTGAAACTGACAATGCAGCATTGCAACATTTTTACTTCATAACAACAGAGGTTCATAGACTCAGCTTGAATCAGAAAGTGCAAGATCATAGACCCAATTAGAAGAAATAACAATACTTTAATAATAGAACTAATATGATTAGCACCAAAAATCCTTCGCTAAACAGTAATGAGACATTGCATTAGCTTGGGATATGGATTTGGGATTGGTTCCATTCATAACCGGGTTGCTTCGACATACCTTCAACATACCTTTTATCCACATTTTTATGTCCAAAACCATCTACAAGAAAAAATAAAATTCATTAGTTTGGTGCCTATAAAATGTTAAGAAGGCTTAAAAGCTTCCCTGTTAATGACATAGATATTCTTACATATCAAATATTTTCCAATAAAATAGATCCTCGTTGAAACAACAAGGTTGTAATAAATAAATAAAAATGTGGGAAGAATTATCCAAAGCCAGTCTTCAGGGCATCGTATAAATGTTTTGAGTGATTCTCACCTCCTTTTTGTCTCCTCCCAATTTCTCTTTTTGTTCCCTATGTCAGTAAATCATTACTCCGGTCTTAAGTCTAATTTTCCTAGAAAGATAATGATCCATTGATAACTGGGTTGCTTCGACATACCTTTTATTTTTAATTTCCACCTCATTAGCTTACATTCCCAAACAATTAGTGCTAAGCATAACTTAAAAAATTAACAAATTCATAGAAATTTTCAAAAGTGCAAACCTGACCCATAAAAACCATGCAATGCCATTGCCACTATGTTGGTCATTTCAGAATCTAAATTAACAGTATCTTCTGAAAACTTTCTCTACCATTGATCAATGAAGTTACTTTATGACATTACTATCTACAGTTTTCAGACACACAGGGCTGTACATTAACCATGAAAACTTTCTCTACTATTGACCAATGACACATCTAGCACTGCCCATGTTACCAGTTAAATTTCTTCACAATAGGACTGTACCTGGGTTATCAATCCATGGGGTTTTCCACTTGCCCTTATAGTTGGGGTTCTTGATTTTCTGAAGCACCACAAATTACAAATACTTCAATCTTCATTGCAGCTTCAATCAAATCATCACAAAACTTTATTTTCACCACCCAACTGCAGCTACTAACAATTAACTCTGCTACCCCCAAAACCACAACAAAACTTTGATTTTGAGTTCAACTTCAGCCAAACTATCACAAAACTACATTCCCTGAAAACTACACAGAAACCCTGTAAACCCACACACTCAAAAAAGAAGGAGGCCAAAACCCCAGTAACCCATACCCTAGTAACCCATGCTTTCAATCATATAATCATAACTAAATTTACTCTTTTTCATCCAATCATAGTAATTAACTACAATAAATACTTTGTATTCAATTTCATGTGATTCAATTTCCAATTTTTTCAACTGGGTTTTCAACTACAGAAGACATAAACCTAGTGATTTAAGAGTAGAACCTCAGCGAGATAGGCAAGCAGCTCCAGGGTTGTGCTGTGACTCGGGTCGAATCTCGATATCTGCGGACTCGTCAACAATTTCTTGCATAGTGTTCTGAATGAACTCATCGAAGGAATCGAGCTGTTGACGAACCAGACCCTTCTCTTCGAAGTAAGCACTGATTACAGCCCAAGCGTCTTCTTGAGTGATCTCATCTTCGTCTTCATCATTGTAGCTTGGATCGTACTCTTCTTCCAAGTCCATTCTAGACAAAAAATTTACAGTTGGGACAGAGGAGAGTGAAAATCGGAGATGGGTTTTGGAGGGTTAGCTTCGTCGGGGAGTCTCCAAGGGTCAGAGAGAGAGAATGAAATGTGTTGAAGATTTGGGGGCTTGATAAATCCCTCCAAAATTTAAAATGTTTCCCCCCAATTATTTTAATTTTTTGGCGACTAACATTATATTTCGTCGCTGAAAATCACTTTTGGCGACTAAAAGGTTAGCCGGCAAAAGGTAAAAATTAATTTTTTATTTTACATTTGCCGACCAAAGGTTTTAGTAGCCAAATGTACACTAACGGCGACTAACATTATTTTTCGTCGCTGAAAATCAACTTTTGGCGACAAAAATTTTAGTCGCCAAAAGGTAAAAATTAATTTTTTATTTTACATTTGCCGACCAAAGGTTTTAGTAGCCAAATGTACACCAACGGCGACTAATATTATATTTCGTCGCTGAAAATCAACTTTTGGCGACTAAAATTTTAATTGCCAAAAGGTAAAAATTAATTTTTTATTTTACATTTGCTGACCAATGGTTTTAGTAGCCAAATGTGCACCTACAGCGACTAAATTTATTTTTTGTCGCCAATTTCTGGCATTTTTGCCGACTAAATTTATTTTAGTCGCCAATTGTGATATTTTTAGCTACTAAAATTTTTTTTAGTCGCCAATTGTAATATTTTTAGCTACTAAATTTTGTTTAGTCGCCAATAATCAACATTCCCCTACGAAAAAAAATTAGTAGCTAAAAAGTTGACTTTTGCCGACTAAAATTAATTTTGGTAGCCAATTCCCACACTTTTGGCGACTAAATTTGTAGCCAAAAATGGTCGCCAAAAATGTGTTTTCTTGTAGTGCGTATGAATGTAATGCAATCTTAGCGAATCAATTTTGAAAATAATTTGGTATGATAAACATAAATTAACGAAGTAATTTGAAATAGTAATTATGGTCGCATAATTTAAGTGTTTAATATAAAATTAAATGAATTTAATTATGAACAAATTAAAATGCATCACATAATGACACTTAGTATTTTCATTATTAAAAAAATAAAAAATAAATGAAAACTTTGAGTTGAGAGTTTGAACCAATGTTTTGAAAACCGGACTGATGAACGAACCGGAAAAGGGATCGGGTGGACGGGTCACCGGTTCAACCGTCGGGTCAAAGCGGTCGAACCGTGACGTCATAATTAATATTATATAATTAAAAAATAAAATTATAAATTATAAGTAAATAAAAATATATAAAGACTCAAATAAAAATAAAAATTGTTGCATAGTATTTATTAATAATATTTAATAAAGTCATAATTGATAAGAAAAATTCACTTGTTTTAAAGAAATTAATTTTTTTAACATTCCCTCCAAACAAATTGATTGAATGCTAGATTTAATTTTGGAGGGAAATGAAATTTTCAACTCTCCCTTCAATCAATATGATTCAAATAATTTGATTGAATCTCACATAGAATTTTGTAAGTTCTTTTTGAAAAATCTTTTCCTATAAATAGCAATAGACTTTCATAATCTCCTCAAACTTCAATGAGACTCCTCCTCATGAGAGGAGACTTTTGAAGTAAGTTTTTTTAGTCAAAATTTTGAAATTAATTATATATTTAAATTTATATAATATATATATATATATATAAGAAAGAAAGAAAGGAAAGAAGAAAAAAAAAAAGAAAAGATTTTTCAATTGCCAGATCAATTCAAAACTAGTACCAAGTCACACTAGTTTTATCGGTTGAACCGGCAGTTCTACCAATTTTGACAATCTAAGCAGGTTTTCAGCCTAGTTTGGTTTTGAGGGTTCTTCCGAACCGAAACCAGGCCCGGGTCCCTGTCCGATTGGCCAATCCGGTCCGAGTTTTAAATTATTGGTTTCAACATTAAAGAAATCCTGTTGAATTGGAAATATTTTGAAATGTGTGATTTATTAATTTTTTTTTAATTGGAAAACTCCTTTTTTCTTGAGTGTGCAATTTCTTAATTATTTATTTTTTAATTGAAAAACTCTTTCTTCGTTTGATTGTAAGGAAAGAATGATTTTAGGAATGAAAAATGCATTCTTTGTTTAAAAAAGAAAGTATTTGAGTGTGTGATTTATTAATTATTTTTTAAATTACAAACTTACAAATTTTAGATTAAGCAATTAGAGCTGTCTTAGCTCTTCTCACTAAAAACTTCATTTTCTTTAATATATAGTATGGATTATTTTGTAAATTAAAATATGGTTTTCAAGGGCATCAATGGCTTCTTCTTTTCTTTCTTTTCACTTTCAAAATGGTGATTCCTTTTTTAATATTATCAAAGAGATTCTTCCAATATTGTGAGCACTAAGCATAAAGTGGACTTTGATAGTGGAAATGAGGTATGTTTTGACCCTGTCTTTCTTCTATTAGAAAGTCAAATAAGGATTAGAATTGTTCATAATGAATCTCTTTGTAATATTTTGTTGTAAAGCAAAACTACGTTATTTTAGAGTGTGTGATTTTAATATCAATTTTAACTTAAATCGCTAAATTATATATTTTGTTAACATGTCTCGCTATGATAAAAAAAGTATACAATATCTTTGTAAAAAAATCAGACCTGTGAAATAAAGCTTGCGATAATTCCTTAGTAATTTAAATCAATTTTAACTTAAACCGTTTTACTTTAATAAAAAGAGCAACAAGATCATTGTATGAAACTATTACATAGACACCAGACTCGGAGAAATAAAATTTGCAATAATTTCTAACTACAAAATTCCCTTTTTGTTTTGTTTTATAATTTGTACTATCAAAGTAACCACTACAAGATTATAATTTTTAAGGGTTTTAATAGATTATACTATGGAGTATACAAGTTTTCGTCAAACTAAATTCCATCCAAACAAACACTTGGGTCTGCCATATTGTCCCCATTGGCTGCGATATCATCTTCTATGGTGTCTTTATTTCTTTGTGCATTTAGTTCGTCCCTTCTATACCAAACCCTATCCATGAACCACCTTAAACTTGCCAATCAAAAGAAAATATCAAGGAGCCTCACTATTCCAGTCTGGAGGCATATGGATTTGGGGCTTCTATGGAAAATTGGGTCACTGTTCCAGTCTGGAGGCAGAATTATGGGCAATTTAGAGGAGCCTCACTATTCTCTTTCACAAAGGCACCAAGGAGGTTGCAATTGAGTCAGACTCTGAACTTGCATTCAGCCAAATTCAAGATGGCCCGTGCCCCAATTCACCCTATCGAGCTCTCATTGAAGATGCAAAATTCCTCCTACAAAGGTGTAATTGCTTACTGAGATACACACCTAGAGAGGGCAACAAATGTGTAGACCAGCTTGCCAATATAGGAGTTACACAGGATGAGCATGTTGTGGTGCTTGATGACCCTCTTGAGGAATTGAAGGCCCTACTTATAGCTGATATCACTGGTGTTAGCGAGCTGAGAGCTTAGTCTCTCTGAGTTTTGTTGTAGCTTCTCTTTTTCTCTGTTTTTCTGAACTTCCAATGAATCAAAAAAAAAAAAAAGAAAAAGAAAAAGAAAAAGAAAAAGAAAAAGAAAATATCAAGTAGCTGACTACATCACTTTACCAAGGCCGAAATCTTCTGTCTCCAAAAAAAAGTGTCCTTCCTCTATCCCATCACTCACAAGCACACGATTTGACTATTTTTTTAATATTAAAATTTAAATAAAAATCAAATCGTGTGACTGTAAATGTATGAGAGAGGAGAATAGACAGTTTTTGAGAATAGAGATTCCGACGCCACTTCACCAAAACCTCATAGCACTTTGGCACTCTTTCTCCTGAAAAGATTGTCAAATACTCATTGTAGCTAAAGTTATTCCCATCATTTTAATCATGCCCAGCAATCAAGCTGGTTAAAAATAACTAATGAATCATCACAGATCAAAAAAAAGTAACAAAAATTTTTCAATTGACATTAGATTTTGGATAAATTTCAATGAATTCCAAGTTGCTTTTAATATATTCTGCAACTTCTCATTCATTTTGCTCTCTAGACTATCATCATCCATGTCATAAAATGTAGAAATTCATTAGTTGGAAAGGTACTTCAACTACTGAAGGGTTCGATTGAAAAGGGAAAACAAAAGAAAGAAGCAACAGAGTACTCAAATAGAGAAACATATACATACCCAATTGCTTTCACAGAAGAATGAAACTCGTTTCGTGAAACTACAAAATCTTCAGAATTTTGATTGATTCCACAATGAGCATTAGTGCTCCGTGTGATCAAAGGGCTAAGCATGGGAATTCCTATCAAATGGCTTGACAAATTCTTTGTTTGGGCTGACAGAAGAGAGAGAGCAGTGCTGGAGTTTGAGATCCCAGATAATTCTGTTTCGAGAAAAGTGTAGCCCATTTGTGATGAAATTGAAGCGTTTTGTTTTCCTATGCTGTGAAGATGGAAGACGGGTTTGGAATGTGATTGCATGTTTGAATGGTGATTCTCTATTTTTGCCCCTCTCCTGCCAGCACCCATCCACCGTACGAAGCCCACGGGTTTGGATTTATGCCAAGCCCAGATATCTCATTTCGGGTTAATCAAAATTGACATAAACTTCTCAATAAAAATCCATCCTCTATTCTGGTGATTGGTAATTCGTTAACCAAACAATTTGATTTTCAAAATGATTTACTAAGATGAGAGCATTTTTTAATTTTTCTATGTGGCTGGCTGGGACACAGAAAGGAAAGGGAGCGAAGGGGGTGGCGGTTGGTCCTTGTAGGCGGGGACGACAAGAGATGGGTTAGTGATGGTGGTGGACGATGGTGGTTACTACGGAAGAGAAGGAAACATAATCTCATTAGAAAAGAGATAATGTAAAGTTTAAATATTGGTAGTAGTGGAATCGTAAATCCATCCCACATCGTTCATAATCTAATTAAAAAAGAAATAGTGTAAAGTTTAAATATTGGTAGTAGTATAATCGTAAACTTATCCCACATTTGGCGACTAAAAATTTAGTAGCCAAAAAAAAAAAAAGGACATTTGGTGACTAAAAGTTTAGTAGCCAAAAAAAAAAAAAAATAGACATTTGGTGACTAAAAGTTTAGTAGCCAAAAGAAAATCAAACATTTGGTGACTAAAATATTTCGTAGCTAAAAACAAAAAACTAAAGGATAAAAACACTTTTGCCGACTAAAATTTTAGTAGCCAAAAATGTAGAACTTTTGGTGACCAAATATTTAGTAGCCAAAAGAGGAACTCTTTGCCGACTAAAAATTTAGTAGCCAAAGATGTGAGACTTTTGGCGACTAAATTTTTAGTAGTCAAAAAAGAACTCTTTGCCGACTAAAATTTTAGTAGCTAAAAAAGTGGGACTTTAGGGGACTAAAAGTTTGGTCGCCGAAAATGGTCTAATTTAATTTAATGTCCAACCTTTTGGCGACTAAAATTTTAGTTGGGAATTGTATACATTTGGCGACTAAAATAATTTTAGTCCCTAATTACCTTTAATGACAATTTTTTGGCGACTATTTTGGCGACCAAATAATTTAGTCGCTAAAACCATTTGGCGACTAAAAATTAACTTTTGGCGACTAAAAATTTAGTCGCCATAAGTGAAAATTCTTGTAGTGAACATAAAAATGATGCTTTTTTCTATTTCAATCAATAGCTTTTGGTGGGTTTGGCAACTAACTAAAAAAACCCTTCTTTTTTTTTGTTTTTTTTGTTTTGAATATTATATTTTTTAAATTTGCGTAAAAAATTTTATATTTTTTTTGTGTATCTAGTGTGGAATGATTTAAAGACATCACCAACTTATTTTCACTTCTTTTTTTTTAAAATTTTTTTAATTTTTTATGAATTGTTTTCCATTTTTCTTTTTATAACTTATTTGCTCCATGTAGTTGTATAGATTCTAAAATGCAAAGTTTTTTGAATTTTTTTGAAAAAAGTTCATTAAAAATGAACCCAAAAAAAAAAAAAAACTTACCCCAATTCCACTAAATTTTCTTTACGAAAAATTACAATTCAATAGTATTTTCAAAAAAATGATTACAAATTTATTAAAAAAATTATTTTAATTTTAATATTTATAAAATTTACCACTGTAATTTGATTTTTTTTAAAAAAAAATAATTCAAAATATATTCGACGCACAATAAATATTTAAAACTTTGACAAGAGAGAGGGTTTGGTGATGGTGGCGGACAATGGTGGTTGCTACGGAAGAGAAGAAAACACAATCTCATTAGAAAAGAGATAGTGTAAAGTTTAAATATTGGTAGTAGTAGAATTGTAAATCCATCCCACATTGTTCATAATCTAATTAGAAAAGAGATAGTGTAAAGTTTAAATATTGTTAGTAGTATAATCATAAACTTATCATACGTCGTTTAAAAACAACGCATAATGTTTAAATATAGGGTGTGATTGAGACATCTAATAATCGCCTACGTAGCGTTAACTTATGACTCAAGCGAGAGCACCAAAGCGGTTGGATGATGGTAAAGTTGAAAGTTGGCTTCAACGCTTGAACTCAGGTTAGACCAATGAACCTGTAGGTTCTGGCTAGCTTTCGGTTGCTGAGCTAAGTCATTGAACAACCACTTTTTTTTTTTTTTTTTTTTTCACATGTAGAAAAAAAAAAAAATATTGTGATGACCAAGGATGGTTTTTTTTTTTTTTCTTTCATGTATAAAATAAATAAATTAATATTGTGATGATCAAGGATGGATGCCCAAAATTTGAAAATCTAAATGTACTTTCGCACCTTGGGAATCCGTCCATGGTGATGATTACGCAACATAAAAATGATGGTTTTTTCTATTTCAGTCAATAAAATTTGGTGGGATTGGCAACTAACTAATTTTTTTTTTTGTTTTGTTTTGGATATTTATTTTTTAAAATTTGCATAAAAAATTTTACATTTGTGTATCTAGTAAATCTTGAATTACAAAGTTTTTTCCTCTCTCTAGCCATCGCCCATCCACCCTGAAACCCACGGGTTTGATGCTGGCGACACTGATGATGTATTTGTGGTTGTGATCGTTGATTTCAATCAAGAAAGAGTTTTGTTTCGATTTATACCCAGATATCTCATTTCGGGTTATCAAAATTGATGTAAATTTCTCAATCAAAGTCCATCCTCTATTTTAGTTAGATTTGAAACTTGTCAGCAATCAAGTTAAACAATTTGATTTCCAAAATGATTTACTAAGATCAGAATATTTTATTTTTTATTTTTCTATGTGGCTGGTAGGGAGAGAGAAAGGAAAGGGAGTGAAGGAGTGGTGGTTGGTCCTTGTAGGTGGGAAAGACGAGAGGGTTTGGTGATGTTCGCGGACGATGGTGGCTACTACGGAAGAGAAGAAAATATAATCTCATTAGAAAAGAGATAGTGTGAAGTTTAAATATTAGTAGTAGTAGAATTGTAAATCCATCCCACATCGTTCATAATCTAATTTGAAAAGAGATAGTGTAAAGTTTAAATATTTGAAGTAGCATAATCGTAAACTTATCCCACATCGTTTAAAAACAACTTATAATGTTTGAATATAAGGTGTGATTGAGACATCTAATAATGGCCGAGCTAAGTAGTGGTAGCCTATGACTCAAGCGAGAGTATCAAAGTGGTTGGATGATGGTAAAGTTGAAAGATGGTTTTAACACTTGAACTCAGGCTAGACCAGTGAAGCTGTAGGTTTTGGTTAGCTTTAGGTTGTTGAGTTAAGTCATTGGACAACCATTCTTTTTTTTTCACATGTAGAAAATAAAAAATTAATATTGTGATGATCAATGATGAATTTTTTTTCCATGTATAAAATAAATAAATTAATATTGTTATGATTAAGGATGGATCCTCAAAATTTGAAAATCTAAATATATACTTTTTGCATCTTGTGGATCAGTCATTGGTGGTGGTTACACAACATAAAAATGATGCTTTTTTCTATTTCAATCAATAACATTTGGTGGGTTTGTTAACTAACCAAAAAAACTCTTTCTTTCTTTTTTTTTTTTTTGAATATTATTTTTTTAAAATTTAGGGCAAAATTTTTACATTTTTTGTATATCTAGTGCAGAATGATCTAAAAACATCACCAACTTATTATCACTTTTTTATAATGAATTTTTTTCCATTTCTTTTTATAACTCATGTAGTCTAGGTAGTTGAGTAGGTCCTAAAATGCAAAGTTCTTTGAATTTTTTTTTTTTGACAAAAGTTCATTAAAAATGAAAAAAAAAATAAAAATCCAAATACTTACCCTAGTTCCACTAAATTTTCTTTATGAAAAATTACAATTCAATAGTATTTTCAAAAAATAATTACGAATTTATTTTAAAATTTTAATTTTAATTTTAATATTTATAAAATTTACCACTCTGATATGATTTTTATTATTTTTTATTTTTTTTTCTACACTTGCATTATTACATACCTTTAAAATAACTCAAAATATATTGCAAGCACAATAAATATTTAAAAGCTTTGACAAGAGAAGGTTCAGTGATGGTGGTGGTGAATAGTGACCACGGGAGAGAACGAAACATAATCTCATTAGAAAAGAAATAGTGAAACATTGATAGTAATAGAATCGTAAATCTATCCCATATCGTTCATAATCTCATTAGAAAAGAGATAGTGTAAAATTTAAACATTGGTAGTAGTAGAATCATAAACTCATCCCACGTCATTTAAAAACAACACATAATGTTTGGATATAAGGTGTGATTGAGACATCTAATAATTGCTGAGGTAAGTAGCTTTAGTTTGTCACTCAAGCGAGAGCACCAAGCTGGTTGGATGACGATAAAGTTGAAAGATGGGTTCGACACCTGAACTCAGGTTAGCCCAAGGTGATTGAGTTAAGTCATCAGACAACCACTCTTTTTTTTTTCTTTTTTTTTTTAAATACATGTATGAAATAAATAAATTAATATTGTGATGATCAATGATGGATCTAAGTCATCGGACAACCTCTCTCTTTTTATTTATTTATTTATTGTTTTACATGTATGAAATAAATAAATTAATATTGTGATGATTAATGATGGATCTAAGTCATCGGACAACCATCCGTTTTTTTTCTTCTTTTTCTCTTTTTTTATTTTTAAAATACATGTATGAAATAAATAAATTAATATTGTGCTGATCAATGATGGATCTAGGGGGTGCGGGAAAATCTAAATATACTTTTGCTCCCCGTGGATCCGTCCCTGGTGATGATTAACACAACATAAAAATAATGGGTTTTTCTATTTCAATCAACTAAATTTGATGGGTTTGGCAACTGACTAAAAAGCCCAATTTTTTTTTTTTTGGTTTTTTGTTTTTGTTTTCAATATTATTACTTTTAAAATTTGCGCAAAAATTTTTACATTTTTTGTTTGTCTAGTGTAGAATGATCTAAAAGCATCATCAACTTATTTTCAATTTTTTTTTTTTATAACTTATTTGGTCCATGTAGTCGAGTAAATCATAAAATGCAAAGTTTTTTGAATTTTTTAACAAAAGTTCATTAAAAATTAAAAAAAAAATCCAAATACTTACCCTAGTTCCACTAAATTTTCTTTATAAAAAATTACAATTCAATAATATTTTCAAAAAATAATTACAAATTTATTAAACAAAATTAATTTTAATTTTAATGATGTGGATTTTTTTTTTTTTTTTTTCCTTTTCTGCACTTGCATTGAATTGTATCCCTTTTCTTTAGTCAAGACTTTTTTATATTGTAACCTTATAATTTTGATAATGCATGAGAGAGTGAGAGGGGCACACGTTAAAGTGGAAGAAGACAAGCTTTCTATAAATGTTAAATTATTCATAATTTAATAAGTTAATGATTGTGTTTAAGATATGAATCAAAGTATAAATAGGCTTAGAGCATCTTCAATGACAAATACTATAATAGCATTCTTATTGTCAAATTATGGTAATGAATAGTTGAAAATGGATGAAAAATAGTAATGGTGCTCTAATGGTTCAGTTGTCATTTGGGCACAGAAACTAGTGTGTCTAGACGACCGGCCAATTGTCCAAATACACTAGTTTTTGTGTTTCTTCTGTAAAAATGGAGGGCAGAAGGGAGGGATGTTTTGTTGGGAGGAGGGAGGGAATGAAGGAGGATGTTTTGTTGGGAGGAGGGAGGGAATGAAGGAGGTGTTTCTTCATGATCTGGCACATATGGAAACTACCAAAACTTGTGTCAAATTTAACATAAATTTTGACATTTGCCAAATTTAATAGCTGCCATTTCTCTCCATTAGAGCACAATTTTCTTCAACTCTTGGCCCCTGATATCCACACACCAGAGACACAGCATTTGATGAATCATTTAAATAATTATTTATTTATTTATTTTCTTAGCAGAGACATCATGGCATTTGGCCACCATACCCAAAAACATTTCATATTTTAATTGGTTTGTGCAAATTGTTCTTTTCCTTTTTCTTTTTTTTAAATACTTTAATAATGTCTATATATTAACAATTATTTTGTAAATTAAAATATGGTTGTAAAAGTGCATCAATGGCTTCTCTTCTTTATTTTCACTTTCAAAATGGTGATTCCTTTTTTAATATTATCAAAGAGATTCGTCAAATATTGTGAGCACTAAGCGTAAAATGGACTTTGATGGTGGATATGAGGTTTGTTTGAGAAAATTTCATTTATATCTCTATACTTTGACACGATTTTCAAATACCCCCCAGACTACGCTTATTTTCATGCGTATCCCCATACTATGCAAGTTACTATCAATCTCACGCCTGCTGTCTATTTTTGTAGAAAGTGGACGGAATGGGTGTAGACACCCCATTTTTGACTGTCCTCAAGACTTGGATATTCTTGTAGGTTCATCCAGCAACAAGTTTGATTGCTTGTCGAGTGTTCGACTTTCGCAACGGAATGCTCCAGGTTTGATCCTTCCAAACCCTATTTCTATTTTGTCTCATTTTTGGACCATGTGTTGGTCTTTGTTTTGTGGTGCTCTTGATGGACTGCCGGCCATCATTGAGGGCTGCCGATCATGGGTTAGGCCCTGCCGGCCATCAATGTGGCACTGTCGGCCACCACTGATGGTCGGCCAGCCACCATTGTTTCAACAGATATTTTCTCAGATATTTTGAGCCAGCTGTTTGCAGGTTAGCTCATCTACACCCACGTGGATGGCGGGATCTCTTCAAGGCTCCTTTGTATCACCTATATAGAGGGCTTATCTATATGCATGCAAGAGGTTACAAAAGTTGGAGCTGTTCTTCCTCTCTCTCTCTGTCTCTATTTTGTGCTTGAAAGGGTGTTTTCTCTTCATATTTGCACTAAAACACATAGTCAAACACCTTAACCTTAGGCTTGAGGTTCTTGGAAGCCTTGTTGGGGCTCATTGGAGTGGTTTTGACTTGGTTTTGGTTCAGAAGCTTGCTGTTTTCTTGCTGTGCTACAAGGGTAAGAATCTACCTCTTTTAAGCTTTGTTCTAGTTCATAGCTTTGCCATCTTTGTATGAAAATTTGAAGCTGGTTTTTGTCTAAAAAAAGTTATGTTATCAAGGCTTAAAGATGTTGGTTTGAGTCTTGTGTGGTTAGGGGGTGATCCCCCTCTTTTGCTCTTTGGCTTGTAAAGCCTTTTGAGCCATCTTCCTTAGCTTTTGTTTTGACCTTTGCTTGGCCTTTCTACCACTGAAACTCAGAGGAATTTCAGTGGTGGAAAGGTGGTTTTGAGGTCTAAAATGGGAGGGGGTGGTCCCCTCTCCTTTTGTCTTGCTTGCATGTCCCTTTGGCTTACCAAATGAGCATGTGTTTCTCCTTTCTTTAAGCTGAGTTCAAGCATGTTTTTGTGACTTTTTGGGCCTTCTCTAACTCTGTTTTAGGCTGGTTTGGTTATTGCTTGCATGCTTCTTACACTTGTAGTGTAATCTTGCTAATTAGCCTTGTATGCTTGATGCTTTGGCCCACCATTCTAGCTTATTTTGGCTACACTCTAGCATGCTTTTACTCATGTTTTAACATGCTTAAACTCTGTTTGAAGTGGCCTTGGCCATGTGAGGCTTGCCTTGTATGGTTGTAGTGTAAAGGCCTTTGACTAGCTTTGAGTTTCAAAGTCTCTAGCATGCTTCATTTGAGGTGTTTGTATGCCTTAGCCTCATTTCTCACATGATTTCAGTGTATATAGTGTATTCGCACTTTCACATGTTCCACTCTTTCGATGCTTTAGAGAGTTGTGCCTTATGCCTTGATCACGAGCCAATTTGCATGCATGCTTGTCTAAGCTTTCGGGCTACCATTTCAGCATATTTTTGGCCTTTAACTTGGCATGATTAAACTCTGTCCAGAGCTGGTTTGGTTGTTTAGGCCATGTATTGCATGCCCCTTGTGTGGATGCCTTAACTAGCTTTGAGTTTTAGGGCCTCTTGCGTGCTATACTTGTGTCGTTTGCATGATTTGGCATCATTTGATATGTAATTTCAGTGCATATAGTGTAGTCACACTCTCATATACTTCACTTCTTCATGTGTTTGAGAGTTGAGTTTTATGCCTTGCTTGCGAGCCATAAGTTGAGCATGCTTTTCTTGCTTCTTGTGCTTGAGTTTCATCGCATTTTAGCCTTTGTTTTGGCCTGCTATAGCTCTGTTTTAGGCTGATTTAATCATTTGAGCTTTGTATTGCATGCCTCTTGTGTGATGCTCTTTACTAGCTTTGACGTTTTGGCCCTTAACGTGTTGTGCATGCGTTGCTTACATGATTTAATGTCATTTAGCATCCTATTTTAGTGTTGAAATGCATGACATATCACTCCATTCTTCAATTGTTACTTTGTTTTGAAAGTGACTTTGAACCCTTTGTTGGTTTGAGCGTGAAATTAAGGCCTTTGTGCCGAATGGTTTAATTCCTTCGGGAATTCATTACCAATGGCATGAAGTCTCTTTCATGCTCAAAACGCTTGTGATTCAAGTCTTCTTTCCAACTAGAGGATTATCACATTTGGACTTAACCGATTAAAGAATGGTTGGTAATGTTAAAATGTGTAAACAAAATCAATCAAGTAAAACATGTCAAGATAAGCATGTCGTTTGCATTGCATGGTGTTCAACCAGATGTTATGTTGAACACAAGGTTGATTGGTCCACTTTATACCCAAAGTGATGAAAGTGAGCCAATCTTCCTTGGTCTCTATTGCCTTTGATCATCCATGATGAGGTAGTAGATTTAGAGTCTTGTTTGCATTGCATTTATTGAATGTGTGCAAGATTGGATCTTCGGCCATCATGCATTCCAAATGCTTGATTGATGGTTTTGGATCCAATGGTGCCCATCTCTTGATGTTTTGAGATGATAAGGAGTGGCATAGTACATACATATCCTTGGGAGACCCTCTATTTCCTCTGTCTTGTGCTCTGTTGCAGTTTGGTGTCACAGCACATCAATGGCCGGTAGTGCCATATTGATGGCCGGCACCCTTGCATCCTTGGCCGGTAGTGGTCTATCTTTGGCCGACAGGTGGCCGGCAGTAGCTCCTCATGGCCAGCAGGCCACTGGTGCACTCCCTAACACTGTTTTGGTGAGATCCAGCAGCAAGTTCTTGAAGACACCCTGCAAACAGAGCCTCTAAAGAGCAAACCAGAGAGCTTTTCGGAGCGAGAAACCGAATGCAAGCATGCATGTTCAACATCTTCAAACAGGGTTGAAGTAGTTTAATTTAGTGCTTTACTTGTTAGTTAGCATTTGGTTTTGTAAATTAATTAATTTGTTAATTAATTAAGTGTTGTAATAATTAAGTAGCTTAGTTTAGCTATTTTTTTATTGGTTGTGTAATAATTAGTCTAATTAGTTTAATTAGATTAGTTAGTTTAGCTTAGCTTAGATTAGCTTAGCTTCATTTGGACCCTTCGTCGAGAGGGCACAATGTTGTAATAAGGGTGCGTGCTTGTGTGCATGTCTTCCAACCCCATTTCTTTCTCCCTTTTACTTATCAGCTTTTGAAGGTTAGTTTAGGGCACATTTCGATTAGCATACCTTATGCTATGCATGTTTTCATCATTCATTTGTCTTGCATGCACCGAGCTCGGCGCATCATTCAAACTGCATTGTATTTCAATACACTAACTTGAATACGTGTTCAAAGCATGTTATCAAGTGTGGCATTCATATGCCATCTTAGATAACCGAGCCTATTAGTTGCATTTGGCATGTGTTGCATTAGGCATTTTGCATAGTTAGGAGCATGCATTGTTTTCTAACTAGTTTCCTATTTTGGCTCGGAGTACACTATAAGTGTTTATGCTTTAGCATCCTTGCATGAGTGTGAGTGTTGCCATGACAGCATGCTTGCCATGAGGCTATTTGCTTAAATGATTAACTGTATGAATGCCTATGGATAAAGGCTTGATTGCTTGAATTGGAACAATTCAATGATTGTATGTTTTATGCCCGCATGAGGGTGGCAAATCTTGTTTTAAGCCCACTTGAGGGTGGCAAATCCATGTTTTAGCCTACTTGCGAGTAGCATTTTCAAACCATTTTCGAAAACAAACATGAATTGTTTTGTTCCAATTCTCGTGATTGAGTCTATACTTGTGTGTTGTGCGCATCACATAGTAAGTTAAAATAATAAACCGGAATAAGAACATATGTGTTTATAAAAACAACATATCACGTTAGTAGAGGCCGATCCTTTGATCGGGCGACCGGGGGTGCTCATTTCAAGACCTTCCCATCTCGTACCCAAGTTCCTGAGCCGAGGCAACTTTGGTGATAACGGACACGTGGCCTTAGGCACAAGTCAGGGTTTCCTAAATTTTCCCAAAACAAAATATTTAGGTGGCGACTCTGTAATCTGGCAAAACAGTCCATGTTTGGCGTTTTTTGATTAAAATCGATTTTCCAAAACGATTTGCCCGATTTGGACTCTTTGGTGATTTATCAGTCTTACATTGCACTTTATGAGATTAGATTCAGAATGAGTCTGAACTGTAGTAGCTAGAACCCAATTCGCGCCCTCTCCGAAAGGAGGACGCGCAGAGCGAGTTCGGGGCGGTCCACAGTTTTTGGCGACTTTGCTGGGGATTTAGAGAACTTGACTTGAACATCATGATATATTGTTTTGTTTACACGTATGTGTTTTTTTGCATTGCATTTGCATAGGTGCGCCTTAAGTCACAGTGTTTGCCATTTGCTATTCCTAAATAGTTTGCCGGAGGCTTGCTTGGAAAAGTGTGCCATAAGGTTGACCAGTTACAGGCTCTGTCATGATGGAAACACAAACCTTGGTTTTTACCGAGGCACCCTTTTTGACTAATCGACCTAGTTGCATATCGGAAGCCATAGAGACCATTCCAAACTAGGACAGGTTGCTTACCCGAATGCAGGTTGTTTAAAACTGCTGCGTGCGTAGTGAAACCCTAACTCTTGACAAAATAGGACAGGGAAACCCTGCCCTACCATAGGGGTGTTTTGGCTCTTACTTGCTTGATATGTGCTGTCAGAGTGTGTCTCTACAGTTTGTATGTTTCAGTTGCAAGTCATTAGTGGCATTTAAAAAACGCCACTGTACCTCTGAAAAACGCCGCTAAAATTTATTGTGGCGCTTCAGCCCAAACGCCGAAAACACGACCGTCACTATATCTTCACAACGATTCATAAACGTCGCTAAAAACCAATACAAGGCATTTTAAAAATGATGCTAAATACAGTAAAATATCTTTTGTGGACACTATTAGTGGCGTTTGAAAATGCCGTGGTAGTTTTTTTTCTATAAAAAAAAATTAAAAATAGGACACATGATGTATCAAAACACACCAAAATATACCTATTTTCATTCATTCCTATTTAAAAAGTATCAATCAATCAGAAGTCTTTTTTTAAATTTATTTTTGGATAAAACAACAATCATTATCAATTTATCATATATTACTAAGACAAACACCATCATCTTTTCTTTTCTTTTTCTTTTCTTTTTTTTCAAAATTGAAACACCATATTCAATTTTACAAACTTTCTTTGCAAGAACATATAGCCACTGAACTTTCAGAATACATAAACAAACAAACTTAGAACTAAGAAGCTTTATATCAATCACACCACATCGCTTCTGCATGCATGATACACACTCAGTTCCAACTCAACTCTGTTCTTATCAAAACAAACCCATGCTATACTAGCTTTGCTGCTGCCACAAGCCATCAATAATAATAGTCCACCTAGGTAAATCTGCACAAAATAGTAGAAGAGATAGTAAAGAAGAAAAAAAGAGCTACCCACCTTACAAGCCTGTTAAAAAAAAAAAAAATCTAATTGATGCTTTGAATATGACTAAGCTAAGTTCCTAGTCTTCCAAACTTTCACCATTGCCATTCTTACTCTAAAACGTAAAACACTTGCATATCAAAATGATCAGAAACAACAGAATAATGGAGTGAAATTAATATTTTAGAATGTCTAATACTTTATAGATCATTATTTATATGCCTTCTCATTTACACTTATTCTTTCACACAACAAAATAATTCAATAGTAACAATATAAGTTTCATATACAGATCCCATCAAATCATCAATTATAAAGTGTACATGAAAAATTTATTCATCATAAAGTGTACATGAAAAATTTATTTGTTTACATATATATATATATATGAATAAAGGGTACAAGAATTAGAGTCATGCAAACATTCCAAAGAGCTGAATTGTACAATTTTATATGTTTTCATTGAATCTGGATCTCCACGCCTTCATAGTGTAACAATCATGGAGTAAACATCACACCTATGACTGATTGGAAAACTTAAAACCCACTGAACTATAAGAGATTGATACTATTTATTCGCAATCTATTAGGAATGCATTCAAAGTAACAAAGAATGTGTAGAATACTAAAATCCTATTTTGAAAAGGAAAAAAAAACAATATGGTACCTGATCTTACACAACATAGTATTATGATCAAAGTTCACAATTAATAATTCAAATGGAAATGGCAACAAAACATAGTATTATGAACAAAGTGCACAATTAAGAACTTCTATGTGTATGTATAGCTAAACGATAAAGTACCTGATCTTGCAGATAAGGATTAAATTATACAACAAAGTCACCAAATGGAATCCATGTAATAAAACCATCGATGGTACCTGTATAAAATCAAATCCTCAATTCGATCGAATTCAAGTGACTTGGCAATTTCCCAAAGGAAAAAAAGAAAAAGAAAATAAGAGAAGTATTTATCCATTCAACACAAATTTATATAAGCATGAGATTCAAAATTCCCTATACACACAAATTTATATACCCTAGGAAAGTATTGCCAAACATTTTATTCATGATAAACAAAATCAAAACAAACCACAGAGAGAGAGAGAGAGAGAGAGAGTGAATTAGTTTTGATAAGAGAGGCAGAACATATCTGACATAGTGATTGTACAAAGTGAAACAATAGATTAAGCTTGTGGCAAGTAGTAGCTCCAAAATCTTGTTCTACTTCTCTTTATGGAGCCCAAACACAAGAAAGCTTACATGTGAAACAGAGTGAGTAAACATAAAAAATTTCTCCATAATTGAATGACAATTAAACTACTAATACCATACTATAATTTAAAATTTCAACCAACTTACAAACAGAACTAAGGAATAAGGGAAAAACCAAAAATAAACAAATAATCTTTAAAAAAACAAATAAAAGTTATGAATGTATCCAAATTCCAAAGTATAAACTCAAGAAAATAATTAAAGTTCGACGCAAAGTTTTATTGAGATCAAACCAATACATATGCAAAAAGCCAATCAATCATCAGTGGTGGCAAAGCTATTTAAGCTAGCTAGGAGGATTACCAGAGATTTATAATTGCAGCATTTTGTTAAATGATATTAAAAACAACTCATTCACATAAACAAATTAGCATGCACTTCAAATGAAAAGAAAATCTCAAAATGTTATTCAAGCCCACAAATCAAAAGCCATAAAACATTCTAGAGTCTATCTCAGGACTGTGAGAGAAATTGAAAAACAAAAAATGCGTGGGAGAGAGGAGTGGAGAAAGAAAGACAGAGCATGCATGAAAGGAGAAATATGTCACAAAGTAGGATGCATGTTTTAAAAAATGAGTTGCTTAAAAATATGTTGAAAACCATTGATACATTGCTAACTTATAGCGTTTTAAAAAATCCAATAACAAAAACATCATTATAGACAAATTTTCTTGTAGTGCACCCAAATGAGATTGGATCTTTGACTAATCTTATTCTATTTCAACATTTTGTAACGAAATGGGCATATTGTTTCACATAAACTAATCCAACCTTGATAAGTTACCCATTCCCATTACTTTTTGCCCATCCAAACACTATATAAATAGGCTCCTAGGACAAGTACTCCTAGCCCCTTTGCCTCTACCCTCTTATCATTGTAAAAAATGAGTCCTCATTCATATCAAATTTGTAGTGTTACACAACCATGTTATTTTAATTAAAATCACTACAACATATAAGAGTTCTAGAGACCAAATGTTTTAGTCTCTAAAAGTGAAAATTTTGTTGCAAAAGACATTTAGGGACCAATTTCTATCGCCATGAGGATAATCGCTAAAAGGTGGGCCCGAAAAGTAAAAACTAAGGTTTTTAGCGACAATCACTAATAAATAAACCTTTAGAGACAAAATAATTTGGTCTCAAAATGGTTTATTTTTTGAGACAAAAAATTTGGTTTCAAAAGGATAATAATTCATCACTAATGTCTAACTTTCGTTGCTAAATATATTATAATGATACTTTTCGCAACAAAAATATTTGGTCCCTAAAAAATAATTTTGTCCCTAAATTTTGGTCTCTAAAATCTTAATTTTTTGTAGTGAATATTGACATGTACAATTTCTCCCAAGTCAAAAACTAATTGAACCAAAAAGAAAAGATTAATTCTTCCCTATAGTCATAAATATATTATTAGGAAATGGGAATGTGATTCTCTGTAGATATTTCAATGTAAAAAAAATCACATAATGCAAGTAATATGAATAAAACACTAGACAACAAAGAGCAGGCAAAGCTACAATATATACTATAAGTTAGCTACAGATGCTCTGCTGAAACCTATCTTGTCAATCCATGAAATTGTTATATGTTGCTCCATAAAAAAATATACCTTTAAAAACAGCACGAACGCCATGAAGGCCAATCAAAGATGTCTGCACAGCAAGACTAATAGTAATGATAATAACAACAAATAGTAGTAAGTATTAATTAATAAATAAATGGAGCAATAAGCGATGTTCATGAATCATCTTTTAGCAAATAAAAACCTAAAAAAGAGGAAACATAGAGAGTGAGAGAAAATACATAAATCTTCTTAGCTACCTATTTGTAGAACAAACAATAAAACTATTTAAATAAAATATAGTTACAGATCAAAACCATTGAAGCTGACTACCTGAGAGAACTACAACAAATAAAAGAGCTATAGATCCAATACCTGAGAAAAACAAAAACATAGATCGTAATCAAAATCATCCAAAGCAAGCTTGAGTCAGACCAACAAAAAGGAAGATGTAGCGATCCTGGTTTCGATCCTTCTTTTTTTTTTTTGGCACTTCGACTGGGCCGGTCGGGGACAAGCAAAAATGCAAAATGCATTCGAAGTTGCTTGTCCGCTCGAGTGACCGTTTATGCGCTCGAGCAGAGAATGTTTGGTTTCAGAAGTTTGAGCTGTTTGCAAAAGTACTGGATTAGTGTATTTGACGCTCAAGCGGGGCTTTCCACGCTCGAGCGGACCATGTTATATCAGTTCGTGAATCTGATATTTCATATCACTTTTTCAGTTCTCTCTCTCTCTAAAACTCTCCCGAATTCCAGATCGGGAGCTTCTCTCTCTAGAAGTCATCTTCTCTCTTTGATTTCTCCAAATCCAGTGGGATTTAGACCTAAGTTCTTCACCAAAGTTGGTTATCATCTCGAGGATTTCGTTGTGTGCAGTGAAGATCGAGTTTCGACACCGTTAATTTTGAGGGTTTTATCTCATTTCTTCTTCAAAACTTGAGGTAGGGATTTTCTTAAAGTTATATATATATTTTTGCAAGATCTATATGATTTTCGAAATCATCTTTCGATAGCTTTGAAAATTGATTGTTAATTCAAGAAGTTGAGTGATTTTGAAAGTGGGTTTGTCTCTTGTTCTTTTAAAATGATCTTATGGGTTTTGATCTTCGTTGATTGAAGAAAATATGATTTTGGAAAGTTTTCTTTCAAAGGATTTGAGTTGTATAGTTTTGGTGAGAAAACCTAGAATTTGGGGATTTTTTAAAAGAGACTGAAAATCCATGAATGTTTGGAAAATTTCTTGTTTATATTTATATAAATGATGAATTTCAGGGAATACGAGAATTTTTGTTCATTTTGGAAATTATTGTTCAAAACGTTGAAATAGTCTTGAAATGACTAATTGTTGAGGAAATTTGAGAAGATGGAATTATGTTATTCCTTGGATGATGAATTGGAATAAAAGTATTTATATTCATCTTGTGTTATTGGCATAACAATTCATTTGATTACATTAAACTTTGAAAGTTGATTTGAAAACTTGCATTGAGAAAAGAATGTTGAGAAACAAGCTTTTATGAAATGGTTTTGGGATAAATACGTTGGTAAGTCTTGATAGGTGGTGTAGATGATATTGAATAAGGTTGGCCTGAGAGTCTGGGGTGAAAGACCGAAAACCCGCGCGGATAGGCGTCGAGCCTTCCGGTTAATACCGGTAAAAATGACAATTTGGTGGTACTTGTATAGTCTACTTGCAGACACCGACCTAGGGATTACCAGAGTCGTATTTATCGCCCTTGAAATAAATTATTAAGTTTTGAACAATTGAAATTGCATGACATCATTGAGCATGATGGTTTTCAAAAGATGAAAATGTGATTTATCTTCAAAAAGGGCATAGCATGGCATGTTCATTTCATATCTTGAGACTTGTATAAAATGTATATACTTTGTTAAGGATTTCCTACTGAGCTTTATGCTCAGCCTACGGGATTTTTGTGCAGGAAAAGATGTGGTGATGCCGCCTAACTAAAGGCGAGGAAATGTTTGTTGAGAGTATGAGACTCTCAGTTTGCTCTGACTCTATGTGAAAGCCAACGGTTGTATGTGTGCGGGTTTGAATAACCGTTTTGTGTAACCAGGTTCAAGCCTTGGAAACTTGTAAACCCTTGGGGGTATTTATTTGTTTATTTACTTGTTGTTGGATTAATGTATTGTTGCATGAAGAACTATTGTATCATGTAATGTAAGTTTGGAGATTTATATTCAGTTTTCCTTGAAAGAGCCATGATTGTTGTATTATCGTTTGGGCTAGAAATTTGGGACGTTACAGAAGAGCACCTAGATCAACAATGGAAATCGAAATCCTAAGCAACCGTTTCAGTCAATCGAATGAAATCAAACTAATGGAATGTAAATCAAAATAGATCTAGATTGCTACTGTGCAGTCATGAAAATCTCTGAATCTCGAGTGAACACAACAAGTATAGATTGAAAAGCCCTTTCAAAAAGATCCACTGCATTTTTTAAGTGCCGTGAAGAACGAAACCCTATATAAATGAAAATCAAGGGAGATCGAACAATATCGAAGAGAGATCGAATAATCTTGAAAAAAAATTAGTCAAATCGAATGCACAAAGCAGGATTTCAAAATAAAAAAATAATGAAAAACGATTGAGATAGAAGATCTAAGGTTTTGATCTACAGTAGACTTATTTGAAATCTTCATCATCAGTTGCTCCGTCAATGTCTACAAAGAGAGCTTCATTCGTGCCATTTTAGAAAGAGAATAATGTTGGAGAGGGAGAAAGAGACGGGAGAGGGTGATGAGTCTGTGACTGTGATGTCTGAAAAAAGTGATATTCTATTAGGTTTGAGTGGCAGAGTTTTTTTTTTTTGGGTTAAGTAACAGTGGAGGGACGCGTTTTCATACCCCGTGGATCCATCCGTGGTGATGATTACACAACATAAAAATGACGGGTTTTTTTTTGAAAATTTCAATCAATAAAATTTGGTAGGTTTGGTAACTAACTAAAAAATTCAATTTAGTATCGAAGTAACTTGTGTGGCTTACCGGAGACAAAATCCAATTGAGGCTTTCTTTGACGCTCATTGTGGCCTACAAGGCTTTTTCGACAACTGCATTTTTCATCATCAAATTCTGCCAGCAGATGAAACCTGGTATAAGAGACAACTTGTTTTCTATCAAAATTGTGAGTCTGAAAGAAAAGCATATCAAAAAACAACAAAGATAGTCAATATAATCTACATAATACCAGTGTTGGAAATCAATTAAGTCCATCATTGAATTTAAGGATGGTTCCAATTACACATAAACCTACTAGATAGAACTCACCCAAAGCTAAAACCTTAATTATTATTGTATGACTCTTTTTTTGGGTAAGTGATATTTACAGTCACCATTTTTAGGGCTTTATCTTGAGTTGAAGAATACGCGGGAATTACCACGTTACTATCGTTGGAGAAAACCCAAAATTAGAAGAAAAGAAACAGGTAACAACCTTTTTCAGTTATTTTGTTCCCTAATGCAATACATTGTGAACAAAACAATATATTATAAGGCAATGAGAGAACTGTCATATCTGCTATACCATTGACAAAACCTTTGCTCAATGCTATTAACAATAACTCTAGCAGTCTTTGAGTGAACATCACAAACTTTATGCCTTTTGTGGTAACTCTTTGAGGAGCTTAAGTCCTTGTTACACCCCGTGAACTTGGCAAACATGTGGCATGACAAGTTCAAAACTTGTCCCTTTCAAAATTTTGTGTTCATTACGTCCTTGTTACACCTGTGAGATTAAGTCCTTTTCAATAGTAATAAAAAAAATTCTTAGGAGAACATGTGGTATAGAGATTGTGATTGATCAAACGAGAGGAACACACACGACTTTACATCGGGGAATTTAGGAAACAATAAAAGACATGATGTAGACGTCCACGAACGCCCTGGAAGGATGACTCCCCATTCCATTCGTTTGTGGGTCTACTACAGCTCGGACTCAAATTTGTCACGGTTCTAAATCTGAACCAAAGAGTCCAAATCCGGCAAATCGTTTTGAGAAAACAGATTTTTGAAAGAAGTGCCAAACATGGACTGCTTTGCCAGATACAGAGTCGCCACCTAAATATTTTTTAATGGGGGAATTTAGGAAACCCTGACTCAGTGCCAAAGGCCACGTGTCCGTCATCACCAAAGTTGCCTCGGCTCGGGAACTTGGGTACGATTGGGGAAGGTCAGCTATGAGCACCCCTGCTCGCCCGATCCGAAGATCGGCCTCTACTAACCATGATATCCGATTTTGAAAACGTTATGTGTTCTTATTCCAATTAATTAGCTAGAATTACTATGTAATGCGCACAACGCAAAAGTATAGACTAGATTGCCTAATTTGGAACGAAGTATTGCATGTCCGTTTGTTTGGAAAACGCTTTGGAATTTGGTACTCGCAAGTAGGCTAAAATACGGATTTCAATGAGTTGTTCCAACTCAAACAATCCAACCTTCACCCACAGGCATTCAAGCAGTTATATCATATAAGCAGCCAGACTCATGGTAATCATGCTATCATGGCAACACTCACACGCGTGCGGTATGCTAAAGCAAAAAAAAAAAAAAACAGCTTACCTAGTACTCCAAGCCAAAACAGAAACTAGTTAGTAATCATATGCATGATCCTAGTTCATGTTAAGATGGCTAATGTAACACATACAAGATGCAACTAGAATAGGCTCGGCTATCCTAAAGATGGCATGTGAAATGCTGCAACTAACAAGTACTCAACTTGGAATTGAAATACAAGTGCAGTTAGCATGATGTGCCGAGCCCGGTGCATGCAAGACAAATGTATGGATGCACGCATGCATAGCATAAGGTATGCTAAAATAAATATGCCCTAGTACTAACCATTGAAAACAGGTAAGTAAAAGGGAGAAAGAAGTGGGGGTTGGAAGACATACACACACTCACCCACACTTATTATAAATTCGCCTTCGCTCGGAGGGACCAAAAGAATAATACAAATTAATTAACCTACAAGCTAATTAAATAATTACAGACCACCTAATTAATTAACAAATCAATTAAGCTAAGGAAAGCAGTAAAAGGCCTCGGGAAGAGGGTCCAATACATGCGTGTTCGGGTTTGCTCGGAAATCCGTCGCCATGCACAAGTTGCCTCTGTTTACCCTGTTCTGCTCCTCTGAAAATTGCACAAGTCCCAAGGTGCACTCTCTGGACATTGGGGGACACCACCGGCCATGTGGGATGGTCACCGGCCAAAAGTGAGTGGTCACCGGCCACTTGTGAAGCCATCGGCCACTGATGGATGGCCGGTTGGCACTGCAGATGGCCGGCCGGCCAAAGCTTCCTGCAGAATCCTATTTTGACAGCAGCAGAAGGCAAAACAAGGCATGGCAATGCATTTCAAGCAAATGTGTGCACCACCACATCCCTTATCATGTTTATGACTCAAAGGGGTATGGTACTCGATTATCGGACCACCAATCGCGCATTTCAATGCGTGATGGCCCAAGAAACCAAGTGTGCATTTTCAATGTGGAATGAAATGTACATAAACAAACAATGAGCTCAACCTCTATCATACTCAAGTCAAGAGGCAAAGCACGCATGCCAATGCAATGCATCCTAGGCATGTAAGCTAGTATGCAACATGGCAATGCAAACAAGCAAACAACGAACAAGTATACAAGCTAGTGGACATGCAAGACATGATGCAATCAAAGCATGCAAAGTGTAAGACATGTGACAACATGTAAAGAGTGGACTTAAACTAATTTGGACAGCCCTCAACTAGGCCCAAAACAGTGGCCATGTGATGAAAATGAGGCAACCAAGATGCATGAAATAAGCCCCGAAACCCCAAAGCTAGGCACGTGTATTGAACCACAAGTATGAAAAGCAAGCACTATTTGACCATAAAGCACAAAGACAGAGCCAAAGCAGTCCCAAAACATGCACATTTCTAGTTTAAAGCATGGCCAAAAGATGCTAGCATGATGGACTAAAATAGCATGCAACTCTGACTAGCAAACATGGTTTACATGGCAAGTGTATGAAGCATATGAGAAGTCATCAAACCAGCCAAAAACAGTGAATAAAACATGTCAAAATATGCCCAAATAGTCACTGAAATGCAGCCAATGCATGCAAAAATGATGAGCTTCTTTAGAGGGCCATACAAGGGATTATTAAGCACATATATGATGGACATGTAACAAGGCCAAACCAACTCTGGAAATTAATTATGACAGCCCTAAAACTCACCAAAAAGGGCTTGAAATTGATCAATAAAGCATACAATGAAAGGCCCTCTTGAAAGGCTTTGAGGAGGGTTGCTCCTCACATGCATGAAGGACATAAAGAATGGCCAAAAGGGCCTTGGACAAAGCCAAGGCAGACCTCAAAACCCTCAGAATGAGGCCTGGAAAGTGACTTCAAAGTATGCAAAATAGGGTCCCTTTGGAAGGCTAAAGAGACCACCAAACAAGACAAGGAGAGAGGGGGGTGACCCCCCCTCTGATTTTGGCCCTCAAAACAGCAAACCTACCACTAAAAATCCATTGGATTTCAGTGGCTAGGAGGCCAAGCAAGAGCTTGCTCGAAGGTCTCAAAGAATGGCACAAAACAAGGCCAAAACAAGCATGCAAGAGGGGAGATGACCCCCAACACCAAAATAGTCTTAAACAAACATCTTAAGCATGCAAATACAAAACTTTTTGCAGTTTATAGTTAAGCTCAAAACAGCATGCAAGATAGGTTAAAGACTAGTGCAAGAATGGGAGAAATAAAGTAAATAGTGTTACCCTTGAAGAACACTTGAAGAACAGCAACCTCAGCCCTCTTCTTCTGATCAAAACCGACCCAAAGCTCCAGGAACAAACCCTCAAGACCTCCCAAGTCGAAGTATGGTGTAGTAGTAGGTGACTTAGTGCAAAACTAAGAAGAAAACACACCTTTAGGCCCTCAAACACACACAAAAGTAGAGAGAGAGGGAGATATAGAGAGAGAGGGTGATATATATCAGATATGTATCTATTAGGGCTGGTTTTTTGCTGAACCATCTCAAAGAAGGAGAGGGTTTGCTTATATAGGCAATGGAATGGCTTGAAACTTCTCAAAGAAGCTAAACAAGAAAAGGGTCAAAGGGGGCAAGGGGGCCAAGGCTTCCTGAGGAAGCTAGGATAGCTGGCAAGCTTCTTGAGGAAGCTAAGACAAAGGTCCAAGCTTCCTCAAGAAGCTAGACCAAAAGGGTGCAAAAGGGGCAAAACAACACACTTATGCACGAGGGAGAGGGTCTATGCACTCCAGCTGGCATCCATTACGCTTAAAAAAGGCAAAGAGGTGGTATCGGCCAGAAAAGGAGGCAATCGGCCAAATATTTGGTCGGCCGGCTACTTTTTTTGGCCGGCCTGCTACTTATTTGGCCGGCCGGCCAAATTGATGGCCAGTAGGTGCTGCCAAGGCTAAAAAGTGGCCGGTGGGTGTCCAGAGTGAATCCCCAAAAGTTAGCTTTCCAATGCCGCAAACCTTGCATTAAAATTCCTCCTGTGCAAAAAGTTATACCCTTTTTGGTGAAGCCGCGCAGATTTGATCCAATCGGACTGATCCCCTACTTCAACGAACCATATCTCCCCCACCCGGACTTGGCTTTAGGAGATTCTTGAGTGCAAAATGAAGCCCCGGAAGTAAGCTTTCCAATGGTGGTGGCCTCATAGCTGAAATCCAATTATGCAGATGAATAGGCCCGATTCAGCGAGGGCTGCTCGACTCTCTTCCACCCGGATTCATGTCGAACTTCTTCTCCAACTTGTTTTCTCCTCTCTTCTCCTCTTTTCTTCAACTCCAAACCCCTGAGTAGGTGTTTTGAAAGATTTTTCAAAGATATCATCTCTCTTTCATTCATTTTCACTTTGTCCTTGCTCGGTTTATCGAAAAGCGCATTATTTGACAAAATGTGAGCCTCGGAACATTGTAGAAACTTTATTTCAAAAATGTTTTGAAAGAGAGGGTTTTAAGGTCTAAAAACCATTCAAAATAGCTTTGGTCCAAAATGGGGTGTGAAGTTGAGATTTGTCTCTCTCATTGTCGAAGAAATTGAACCTTTGCCCTGCACACCTTTTACCACCAAGTAAACCATCAGTAATGCCCAAGTCTTAAGGGCGGTCAAAAATGGGGTGTCTACACATGACATTTGGTGATTAGTTTGCAATACATGGCAACGAACTCTAAATAAATTTTGTTTTATTAATCTCAAAAAGTTATTAAGTTTAAAACGGATGTCCCGTAAACTATGAGTAATGTTACGTATCATGAAAAAAATATCATGAAAAATTCTCCACCGTTAGATTACACATACAAGAAAACACCATACATCAATCAAGGAATGAAAAATCTTCATGAAGCATTTGATAATATTTTTTTCATGATCCCTATTATTATTGGTAAATTATAGACTTCACGGTAGGCCAGTAGAAATTTGCCACATCATACAAACCAAAAGAAGCATCCAAGATTTTTTCACCTACTATTATACACCCACCCTTATCTAATACCTCCCTACCCTACTCCTTCACCCTAGTCACCAACACAGAATCCCAAAACAAACTAAGAAAAATCCAGAGATTGTTTGTTGTCTTCTTCCTTACCTGCTCTCTTACTGTCTCCCCTCTCCTACTCTGTTTTTTCCCCTCTCCTGCCATCACCCATCTACCCTAGGAAACCCACGGGTTTAATGTGGTTGATTTCAATCAAGAAAGAGTTTCGTTTGGATTTATGGCCAGCCCAGATATCTCATTTCCCGTTAATTAAAATTAACATAAACTTCTCAATAAAAATCCATACTCTATGTTAGTTAAATTTGAAACTTGTCAGCAATCAAGTTAAACAATTTGAATTCCAAAATAATTTACTAAGATGAGAGCATTTTTTAATATTTTTATATGGCTGGCTGGGAGAGAGCGAAGGTGTGGTGGTTGGTCGGTATAGGTGGGGAAGACAAGAGAGGGTTCAGTGATGGTTGCCATGGATGGTGGCTACAGGAGAGAAGTAAACATAATCTCATTAGAAAAGAGATAGTGTAAATATTGATAGTATTAGATTCGTAAATGCATCCTACATTGTTCATAATCGCATTAGAAAAGAGATAGTGTAGAGTTTAAACATTGGTAGTAGTAGAATTGTAAACTCATCCCACATTGTTTAAAAACAAAGTATAATGTTTGAATGTAAGGTCTAATTGAGACATCTGATAAGTGCCGAGCTAAGTAGCATTAGCTTATGACTTAAGTGAGGGCACTATTATGGTTGGATGATGGTAGAGTTGAAAGATGGATTCTTAGCTTGAACTCAAACTAGACCTATAGCGATCCTGGTTTTCCCTTCATTGTTTGTTGTACTCCGGACTCGGTTCTGTGGATGTGTTGTTGTCTTATTCTCATTCCCATCCTTTACTCTTGTATTTAAGTCTTGGGTTGTGTTAGGCAAGTTTGAAATAGGCTGGTTGTGTTTGGGAACCAAGAATTGATGCCCAGATTTTGGTCTTGACGCTCGAGCAGGGCTTTTGACGCTCGAGCAGGCCCCTTTGCTTTTGTTCCTCCGCTCGAGCGGGGATTTTGATTCTCGAGCGGGATTATCACACCCTCAGTACTTTTTTATGCAGGTCATCAGACGCTCGAGCGTCCACTTTCATGCTCGAACGGGGACCTTCGTCTGCAGAACTTCTGGAAGTATGCATTTGACGCTCGAGCGGCGCTTTTCACGCTCAAGCGTGAGTCTGTGTCTGACATTCGAGCGGGGCGTTCCACGCTCGAGCGGACTGTGTTTTATATCAGTCTGAATTTTAGCATTTTGAATCACTTTTTTGGGCCATTCTCTCTCTCAAGCTTTTCAAAACCGTAATTTGAGAGCTCCTCTCTCTAGACCTCTCTCTCTATCTACATTTTGATCTTGGTTTAGTGAGACCCAATCTTTGTGCCTTCATTAAAGTGATAAAGCTTTGCAAGACCTCCATTTTGATCCGAAAATCTTGGGGTTTGGAGCACCTTCAAGTTGGTTCATCATCTCCTTTGAGCTTCGAAATTTGAGGTAGGGATAACTACTCATATTTATGGTCTTTGGCATAAACATGTGGTCATTTTGATTTAATGTTGAAGTTGAGAAATTTTGGGTGTTAGGGTTTCAAAAATGTATAAAGAGGGGTTTTGTTCTTTTGACCAATACATGTGTATTTTGGGTCATAAAATAAGGTTATTGATTTATTTTTATTTTTTTTTTATGGTATTTGGACCTTTAGGTAAATGTTGAGAAAATGGGGAAAATGCCTTAGTTGGGTTTAATCGGGTCATTTGTGTAATTAATGAAATTAATTATAGGAATATGAAATTGGTTTGGAAATAATGAAATTAGGAAATTATGAGATTAAATGGTGTAGTTGGATTGATTAATCATTCACCTATGTAAATGTTGATAATTTATCTGTTGATGAATTTATTATCTGTTTAGAAATAATTGCGTTGGGCTATCGGTGGAGGATAGTCATGATTGTTGTAGAACTGCATGATGATTAGGTAAATTAAAACTAATCAATTGAAATATGTCAGTGAATATGACGGTTGGATTTACACATTGAATATGTGCTTTAAGTTGATCATTGTATATGATAAGTGTTTAAATACATTGTATATGCATATTTGTTTGGGAGGAGAAAGGGGATGGACTCCGCTGAAAGCAAGTTGACCAAAGTGTCCTGGGTGAAAGACCCGAAAGAAATATATATACATGGGTGCCGATCCCGCGGACGAAATTTTCGTAAAATGACAGTTTTAAAATATATACATGGATGTCGATCCCGCGGACGAAATTTTCGTAAAATGGTAGTTTTAAAATATATACATGGGTGCTAATCTCGCGGACGAAATTTCCGTGAAATGGCAATTTGAAGTGTTCATATGTGTTTTTGGATAATTGGGAACCATTGAGTTGTATGAGTTGTAATCTCATTTTGAATTGTTTGAACAAATAATGAATCATGTCTACGAACTGATTTGGATAACTAAATGGAGGTGAGTTGAGATATGGATGTAAGTGTTATTGGACTATGAACAGAATGTATGGTGATTCAAAGGTGTTAACCATTTGTAGAATGCTGATGTTTTAGTTAATTCTCATATTATGTTTAGCATATCTCTACTGGGTTTTGGCTCACCCTATATGGGACATCATTTTCAGGTACAGGTGATATGCCGCCTCCAAGTATGTAGCTTGGAAGGTTTTAGAAACTGAAGGCTTATTTTTGTAGTTACCTTTTTGTATTACATGTACTTCAAGCCAATGGCTCAATATGTTGAGAGTTAGAACTCTCTTTTGTTGTAACCAAGTGTTAACTTGGAAAGTTGTAAACCCGTAGGGCATTTACTTTTGTTGTCAACATGTAATATTTTGTAATGAATACTCTGATAACTGAATATATGTTTATTTCTCCTTTGTCTATTGATGTCATGAGTGATTGGTTTATATGTATTATTTTGAGGGCGTTACAACTTGGTATCAGAGCGTACCGGGTTTGAATACTTTGGATACATGGGAAGTGGTTAGTACCACAGTGGGTTTGTCTCGCTTGTTAGAGACTTATGTATGATGTTATGTGCTTATGTGATAACATGCTTATATGACTAAATGGGTATGGAATTTAGTTTTTAGGATGTTGATTGGATCCTTGGGTTTCTGGGAGTCCTGTTAGAAAAGCACTTGATCAATGCTGTTTCTGATTGGAACTCCAGCAACGCCACGGGACTGTCACTATCCGGGAATGAAATTCATATGTGTTTATTTGATTATGTGCTTATGTGGAGTGAATTATTGTTGTCCCTTGCATTAGGACGCGAGTGAAATAGCCTCGGCACAATTCTAAAAGTGCTAATACCTATGGTTATCTTTACTAGGATGCTTAAAAGGGGAAGTGACGATTTCCCTCCTTCCACACAGGAAGGGTTACGGAAACAATTCGTGGAATTACGCCAAGGTACTACACATTTGGTACAATTTGAAGCATGGTTTACTAACCTATCGAGATTTGCTCCGGAGTTGGTGGAGATTGAGGAACTTCGTTGTTCGGAGTTTGAAAGTAAGTTGTGTGACGACATCCGAGAAAGGATTGCCGGGTCTTGGCATAGGAGTTATAGTGTGCTTGTTGAAGCGGCAGCTCGTATAGAGGCAACGGTATTAACCTTGGGACAGAGTGTGGAGGAGGCCATTTCGGCGACTCCTGTAACTCTGGGTGTTGGTGGGCCTTTTAAGAGGCAGATGAGTTTCAACCCACAACAGTCTCAGGGAGTACAGTCTAGATCTACCATTCTAGTGTTGAATTTGGGTTCAGGGAAGAGTATGCAGAGGGGTCTCACTTGTTATCAGTGTGGATAGATGGGGCACCTGAAGAGGTTTTGCCCACGGTTGCGTGGCACATCTGGTGCGTCTGGTTCGAGACAGACACAGAGTCACCAGCCTGCACTTGCAGCACTGGCTTCAAGGGCCAATTAGGGAGCCTCTTCGGCTTAGTCTGTGCAGCAGTCTTTTGCTCCGAGAGGTGAGCAGGTGGATCAGAGACTTGCAGGGCGCGTGTATGCTGTTAAAGTGCCAGAGCTTGTACCAGTTCCATCAATTGTGGGAGGTACCTTTTTGTTTTGCAATTCAGTTACTAACGTGTTGATTGTTACGGGTGTATCCCATTCTTTTATTTCGTGTGTGTTTGCTTCTGTTTTGGGTTTGGAGTTGGCATAGTTAGCATCTCCTATTTGTGTAGGGTCACCTACTGGAGGTCAGACTGCCTTGAGTTAGGGATGTCGGGGTTGTGACATCGAGGTTGCTGGTCGTCGTTTACCTTTTGCATTTGTATTGATTGACATGCTTAGTTATGCTATCATATTGGGTATAGACTGGTTATCATCATACTGGGCTATTATAAACTGTTATCGCCAAAGGGTTACTGTATGTACCTTGAGCGGGGATTGTTTTCATTTCTTGGGAGATCGGGTTGGTAGGGTCTTACCACCAGTGTATGATCCGCAAGGGCGGAGAGAGCTTAGTTGTTTTCTCGCTAGCTGTATAAGTAGTGAGTGTAATGAAACCCAGGCTAAGTTGCAGAGAGTGGTTTGTGAGTACTCGGACATCTTTCCTGAGGATCTTGTTAGTTTGCCACCCCATCGAGAGATTGAGTTCTCTATTGACTTAGTGCTTAGCACGGCACCGATTTCCATGGCACCATATCGTTTTGCCCCAGCCAAGTTGAGTGAGTTGAAAATTCAACTCCAGGAGTTGCTAGATAAGGGTTTTGTCCGCCCTAGTACTTCGCCGTGGGGAGCACCGGCCCTCTTTGCTAAAAAGAAAGATGGGGCTTTGAGACTTTGTATTGATTACCGGAAACTGAACCAGGCTACGATCAAGAACAAGTACCCTATGCCCCGTATAGATGATTTGTTTGACCAGTTAAAAGGGTCCCGTTGTTTCTCTAAGATAGATTTGAGATCGGGTTACCATCGGTTGAGGGTCAGGGAGGAAGATATCCTGAAGACGGCATTTCGTACGTGGTATGGCCATTACGAGTTTCTGGTGATGCGTTTTGGGCTAACCAATGCACCGGCAGTGTTTATGGACTTGATGAACCAGATTTTCTGGGAATTCTTAGACCGTTTTGTAGTCACTTTCGTGGACGACATTCTGATTTATTCTCCTTCGGAAGAGGAGCACGATGAACACTTAAGAGTGGTGCTTGAGTTGCTTAGAGCCCATAAGTTGTATGCTAAGTTCGGGAAGTGTGAGATCTGGCTAAGAGAGGTTAAATTCTTAGGCCATGTGGTCTCCGGGGAAGGGGTGTCTGTTGATACATCCAAAATAGAGGCAGTGCAAGATTGGGCACAGCCCAAAAGTGTTTTTGAGATCCGCATTTTTTTAGGATTGGCCGGTTATTATCGTAGGTTTGTAAAAGATTTTTTTCCAGGCTTGCTTCGCCATTGACTAGATTGACGCGGAAAGGGGTCAGGTATGTATGGAGTGAGACTTGTGAAAAGTCGTTCCAAGAGCTTAAAGTCAGACTTACCACTGCTCCAGTTTTGATTACTCCGGAGAGGGGTTTGGGTTATGTTGTTTATTGTAATGCCTCACGAGAGGGCTTGGGTTGTGTGTTGATGCAAGAGGGGAAAGTGGTAGCCTATGGCTCACGTCAGTTGAAAACACATGAGAGAAACTACCCTACACATAACCTAGAGCTAGCAGCTCTGATTTGTGCCTTGAAGATTTGGAGGCACTACCTGTATGGTGAGAAGTTTGAAGTGTTCTAGGATCATAAGAGTCCGAAATATCAGTTTACACAAAAAGACTTGAACTTGAGGCAGAGGAGGTGGATGCAGTTTTTTGAGAATTACGACTTCGAGTTGCATTACCATTCGGGGAAGGCCAATGTTGTGGCCGATGCCCTTAGTAGGAAACCCATTAGGGATGTAGCTTGTATAGCCATCTGGGAATGGGAGATGTTGGGTGCACTTGGCGAGTTTGATTTGCTTCTGGGTGAATCTGTTGAGTCTGCGGCATTGTTTTCTGTAGTTGCACAACCTACGCTTGTGAATCGAGTGTTAGAGGCATAGAGAAGTGACCTTGAGGTAGAATTCCTCCGGGAGAAGATCTCCAGTGGGAAGGTTGAGAAGGGTTTGACTATGTATCCTGACTTGAGTGTGAGATACCGAGACCGCTTGGTTGTACCGGAGTCTTGCTGAGAGGAAGTACTCCGAGAGTTTCACCATTCATGCCTTGCGGTGCATCCGGGAGGCACTAAGATGTATCGTGACTTGGGTCGCCAGTTTTAGTGGCAGGGTATGAAGAAAGATGTGGCAGTTTTTGTATCTAAGTGCCTTACTTGTCAGCAAGTGAAGGCTGAACATCAGAGGCCAGCGGGTTTGTTACAACCCTTGCCTATAGCCGAGTGGAAGTGGGAGCATGTCACGATGGACTTCATTGTAGGTCTTCTGAGGACTTAGCGGGGTAGTGATGCTATTTGGGTGGTCGTAGAACGGTTGACTAAGTCGGCGCACTTTATTCCTATGTGCGCGAGAGATTCGGTAGATCATCTTGACGACTTGTATATTCGGGACATAGTGAGGTTGCACGGAGTCCTAGTGTCGATCGTCTCTACTAGATTGACCTTTAGCACGGCTTATCATCCTCAGACTGACGGGCAGTCCGAGCGTACTATTCAGATCCTTGAGGATATGCTACGAGGCTGTGTTCTTGACTTTAGTGGGTCGTGGGAGAGGCACTTGCCCTTAGTGGAGTTCGCCTATAACAACAATTTCCAATCGAGTATTGGCATGGCGCCGTTTGAGGCCTTGTATGGCCGACCTTGTAGGTCTCCAGTTTGTTGGGCCAAGGTGGGTGATGCACCTTTGTTAGGCCCGGAGTTGGCGCGAGAAACGACGGAGAAAGTTGAGCTTATCCGTAAGAGGCTTGTTACAACCCAGAGTCGCCAAAAGAGTTGTGCCGACCGTCAGAGGAGGCCTTTGGCATTTGAGGTGGGTGATCACGTCTTTCTGAAAATATCACCTAGGCGGGTTTTGATGAGGTTTGGGAAGAGTAGGAAGTTGTCCCCTCGGTTTATTGGTCCCTTTGAGGTCCTTGAGCGGATTGGAGAGGTTGCATACCGTTTAGCTTTACCGCCGCAGTTTTCTGGGGTATATGACGTGTTTCATGTTAGTATGCTTCAGAAATACGAGCCAGATCTATCACATGTATTGGATTAGACCGACTTAGAGGTAGACGAGGATGCCTCGTATAAGGAGAGACCGGTACGGGTCTTGGATAGACGAGATTAAGTCTTGCGAGGCAAGACGATACCCTTGGTGAAAGTTTTGTGGAAATATCACAGAGTGGAGGAAGCCACTTGGGAACGTGAGTTGGAAGTCCGCGAGAAATACCCGGACTTGTTTGTTAATGTTTAACCATGTATTGGGAATTTTGTTTTGTTAATGAATTTTGGAAACATTATAGATGTTTTAGATTGTGGAAATGTTATAGCCATTGAATATGGTTCGAAAATGGAAGTTTACTTTAACATTGCATATGTTAATTATGTTTTGGAAATGCAAATATATTGTTGACATTGAATATAGAATTGTGGAATACTTGTGTTGAAATTGTTGAATTTCAAAGAAAAGCATGTTGATAATGTATATTGAAAATATATTGTAATTTGCCTCTTAAAAAGAGATGGGGTGACCGGTAGTGGGTCAGGATGTTGAATATTGATTTGTAATGTTGTTAAGAATTGAGAAATCATGTTTTTGAAAATTATTTATCTAATTTCGGGGACGAAATTTTTTAAGGGGGGGAGGTTATAGCGATCCCGGTTTTCCTTTCATTGTTTGTTGTATTCCGGACTCGGTTCCGTGGATGTGTTGTTGTCTTATTCTCATTCCCATCCTTTACTCTTGTATTTAAGTCTTGGGTTGTGTTAGGAAAGTTTGAAACAGGTTGGTTGTGTTTGGGAACCAAGAGTTGATGCCCAGATTTTGGCCTTCATGCTCGAGCGGGGCTTTTGACGCTCAAGCGGGCCCCTTTGCTTTTGTTCCTCCGCTCGAGCGGGGATTTTGACGCTCGAGCGGGATTATCACACCCTCAGTACTTTTTCATGCAAGTCATCGGACGCTCGAGCGTCCACTTTCACGCTCGAGCGGGGACCTTTGTCTGCAGAACTTCTGGAAGTATGCATTCGACGCTCGAGCAGCGTTTTTCATGCTCGAGCATGAGTTTGTGTCTGACGCTCGAGCGGGGCGTTCCGCGCTCGAGCGGACTGTGTTTTATATCAGTCCGAATTTTAGCATTTTGAATCACTTTTTCGGGCCATTCTCTCTCTCAAGCTTTTCAAAACCGTAATTTGAGAGCTCCTCTCTCTAGACCTCTCTCTCTCTCTACATTTTGATCTTAGTTTAGTGAGACCCAATCTTTGTGCCTTCATTAAAGTGATAGAGCTTTGCAAGACCTCCATTTTGATCTGAAAATCTTGGGGTTTGGAGCACCTTCGAGTTGGTTCATCATCTCCTTTGAGCTCCGAAATTTGAGGTAGGGATAACTACTCATATTTATGGTCTTTGACATAAACATGTGGTCATTTTGATTTAATGTTGAAGTTGAGAAATTTTGGGTGTTAGGGTTTCAAAAATGTATAAAGAGGGGTTTTGTTCTTTTGACCAATACATGTGTATTTTGGGTCATAAAATAAGGTTATTGATGTTTTTTTTTTTTTGATGGTATTTGGACCTTTGGGTGAATGTTGAGAAAATGGGGAAAATGCCTTAGTTGGGTTTAATCGGGTCATTTGTGTAATTAATGAAATTAATTATGGGAATATGAAATTGGTTTGGAAATAATGAAATTAGGAAATTATGAGATTGAATGGTGTAGTTGGATTGATTAATCCCTCACCTATGTAAATGTTGATAATTTATCTGTTGATGAATTTATTATCTGTTTAGAAATAATTGCGTTGGGCTATCAGTGGAGGATAGTCATGATTGTTGTAGAACTGCATGATGATTAGGTAAATTAAAACTAATCAATTGAAATATGTCAGTGAATATGACGGTTGGATTAACACATTGAATATGTGTTTTAAGTTGATCATTGTATATGATAAGTGTTTAAATACATTGCATATGTATATTTGTTTAGGAGGAGAAAGTGGATGGACTCCGCTGAAAGCAAGTTGGCCGGAGTGTCTTGGGTGAAAGACCTGAATGAAAAATATATACATTGGTGCCGATCCTGTGGACGAAATTTTCGTAAAATGGCAGTTTTAAAATATATACATGAGTGCCAATCCCGCGAACGAAATTTCCGTGAAATGGCAATTTGAAGTGTTCATATGTGTTTTTGGATAATTGGGAACCATTGAGTTGTATGAGTTGTAGTCTCATTTTGAATTGTTTGAACAAATAATGAATCATGTCTACGAACTGATTTGGATAACTAAATGGAGGTGAGTTGATATATGGATGCAAGTGTTATTGGACTATGAACAGAATGTATGGTGATTCAAAGGTGTTAACCATTTGTAGAATGTTGATGTTTTAGTTAATTCTTATATTATGTTTAGCATATCTGTGATAACCCTGTTCCGTATTATGCCAATTGGTCCTTATTATGAATGTGATTATGTGTTTGATATGATTCTGTGGGCCATTTATGTGAAAATATGTGGTTTTGAATTTCCATCTGTTCACCGTAGGAATATTTGTTTGATTATCCGCTTTGGAATTTAAATTGAAGGCCCTATCGGTCGCAGAACCCGAAATTGACTGCGCCATTGTGATGGGCGTAATTTTTAGAGCCTACGGTGAAATTTAATTGAAAATTGATTCGGATCAAATTAAATAGATTAAATTGGTGCTTTAGTGCTCAATTATTTAACCTTAATTAATTGTGCTTATGAGAGCCTATATAAAGGACCCTTATACACTCAATTCCTCTCTTTTATTTCATTTTGGCTGATTTTGGCTCTCTAGAGAGTAAGAGAATCGAATTAGAGAGGGAGAGTGTAGGAGATTGAAGGGTTGGTCAAGAAGTTTGAGGATTTTGAAGCTACACTCAAGAATTTAGCATAAGTTTAGAAGATTAAAGCTCCTAGGTGAGTTATCAACCTTTGACTCATGAATTTGAGTTGTGATTTTGTGAATTGAAGACTAATTGATAAGTTAGATCATGAGTTGTGTTGATTTTGATGAGATATGCACATGCATGCATAGAATTGCTATGAATTGCCATAAATTTTCATGATCTAACATGTAGCATGTAAATTATAAAAGATTGAGAGTTGGATCATACATGCAAGCATGTTTTTATTGAGTTTCATGAGAATGAACACTAATTGCATCATTTGAAATAGAAATGAAGTCAAAATTGACATGCATGTTTGATTATTAAAGCTATGGAGCTTATATGAGAGTTGAATGCATGAGCCATGATTAATTTTGAAGAATTGGATCATGATTTTGAATGATTGGCCTCATGTTGTTTACATCCGCGTGCTATATATTGTATTTGCATGTTTTGAAACCAGAATTGTGGGTTTTGAGCCTTTGAAGGTCGAATTTGAGCTCAAGAACAAGTTCTGGAAAATCCAAAATTCTTGACGTCCGCTCGAGCGGGGGAACCATCGCTCGAGCGTAAAATGCGGGCTCCCAGTATTTTTACAGTCATGGATGTCAGCTCGAGCGGGGAAGTTCACGTTCGAGCGGGGAGCTGTGTAAGATGACCTTCAGCTCGAGCATCCGAACTTACGCTTGAGCGTAAAAATGATGTAACCAGAACTTTTACAGACCTATTGGGTCCGCTCGAGCGGGAAAGTCCACGCTCGAGCGGGGACCCCTGTTTCTGAAATTTTGTAAATGTGTTATGTGTTCCATTTTCCGTTCTCTTTCACTTCTAAGTACTCTTAGGCATGCATTAAGCATCGTAAATGAGTTAAAAGGATAAGAATGAAACCTAAAGAGGAATATGTGAATTAAGAACGGATTGATTTGTTTATGAGCCATTGTGTTCATGGAATGTATAGGGTCGAGCTCCAGGGCAAATCATTCCGCCGATCACTGTGAGTAATATCTTAACAAAGATATCTGAAATATGTCATTTGTCCAATTGATCATCTTCCTATAAGTCTGTTAAATTGAATTGTGGACAAATGTCTGATATGAATGAATGAATGGGCCAAAGGCCAGTCTGATACGAATGAATGAATGGGCCGAAAGCCAGTTTGACATGAATGAATGAATGGGCCAAAGGCCAGTCTGATATGAATGAATGAATGGGCCAAAGGCCAGTTTGACATGATTGAAAGTCTGAATGGGCCAAAGGCCAATTTGACATGAATAAAAGTCTGAACGGGCCAAAGGCCAGTTTGACATGATTGAAAGTATGAATGGGCCAAAGGCCAATTTGACATGATTGAAAGTATGAATGGGCCAAAGGCCAGTTTGACATGAATAGATTGGGACCGAGGCCATTCGATGTGTTTGGAACCGCAGTCACTTGATCTATATATACATACTAGATAGCAATATGAATTGGGCCGAAGGCCGTTTGATGTACGTTGTTCTAATGTATCTACTTTATTTGATATTATTCACTGGGCTTTCGCTCACGCTCATTCGTGTGTTTGTAGGTAGGGGTGCGCATAATACCGCCGAAACCGCCAAAACCGCACCGAGCCGCACCGCTAAGGCAAATTCGTTATTATTTGCCAATCGAACCGCCGGTTTTTGGTAAGAAAAATAGCAAATTCTAGTGACACTTTTATCAATCCGCCGGTTTCTATTTTTCTTCCAAACCGCACCGACCCGCACCGCTATTAAATCATGTTTTATAAGATTCTAAAAATTCTTTTTTACTTAAGTTTGCTTGTTGTTCTATACCTTAGAATATAGTATTACATTACAGCTCGAGAAGAATTCAGATGTCAATAATCCAAAATAAAGTTGGATTCCAATTCACTTTTCAATCTTTTTTTTTTTTTCCTGGCCATGTTGCAAACTTGCATCAGCTCACTTTTCAATCTAAATACTTTTCAACAGTAAACATTTTCAATATATTGTAAACCCTGAATGATATTAATTTTATGTATTGTATTTGATCATTGTAGCTTCCACAGATACTTGTAATGAACTGATGGCATAGTCGTTGATATTATCATGTTGTTGCTACACTTGTTGCATCAGAAGAAAGCTTCGCAAGATGCTTAACATCACAGTATCTCTCGTCTTTTTTTTACTCTTTGATTTAAGTTTTGTAATTTGAATTATATTTTTTATAAACCGCCAATCCGCCCGAACCGCCAAGGCAAATTCGCCATTATTTGCCAACCGAACCGCCGGTTTTTAATAAGGAAAATGGCAAATTCTAGTGACACTTTTATCAATCCGCCACCCGCCATACGGTTTTTATTTTTCTCTCAAACCGCACCGACCCGCACCGCGCACACCACTATTTGTAGGTGAGCCAAGCGAGGTCCAAACCCAGCCTCAGTGAAGTTTGTGTAGGACAACCAAGGTTTTGAAGAGTCAGCCCTTACGTCTCACCCACGAGACTCGTCTTCACCCTTTTGCTACCCTGTTTTATTTTGTCATGTTGGCGAGGACTTTGGATACGTTTGTATATAGTTTTGATTGGCTGACCTAGACTTGGATGATCCTGTCTGTACAGAACTTTATGTAACTGTATTTTTTGATGTGAGTTATTAATATGTGTATGTATGGTTTGTTATGATATGCCATGTAAGCACAGCTCTATGGACAAAGTTTTAAATTTTTCTTCCATTTGGCCCCTTTACTCTAATGAATTATGTCTGGTTTGGATTGAGGCCGTAGGTAATCTCTTGATTACTGGCCGGTTATGTCCTTAACCCATAGGGGCGAGTTCGGGTCATGACAGAGTGGTATCAAAGCACCAGTTAATAACTCATACACTTGTCCAAAAGAGCAATAAGCATCTAGAAAAGATCTAGGATGCATTCATGTGATAAGTATGAATTTGGGAGCATCGAGAATATGCTTAAATGTTTTGATATGAACAATTATGGGCTATAAGTTTGTGATTTACTTGCATTGTAGATTGTTTGAATATGTATGCTCTCTAGTATATGCATACTTGTGAATCTTTTGTATAAAGTATAATGCAAGTCTAATCAGATGGTGAGAACAAGAGGTGATGAGATAGAGGAGTCCTCTACTGCCAGAATGGATAGAATGGAAAGATTGATTCAGGAAATGGCAGAAACATTGAGGCAATAACAACAGTGGCAGCAACCACATCCTCCACCTCCGCCTCCGGCACCACCCGTGCCAGATAATCAGAATGATGACCGAATAATAGCTCTCACCAAAGAGTTTAAGAAAATGAAACCACCACAATTCCACAGGGGATTAGATCCGTTGAAAGCCTAAGCATGGGTCCTCGGCATCGAAAAGCTATTTGAGGTGTTCCCTTGTTCGGAGACACAGAAGGTGCTTCTAGCCACTTTTATGCTAGAAGACGAAGCAAGAAGATGGTGGATGTTAATGCGTAAAAATCATAAACATGTCGACTGGGCGAAATTTTTGGAGATTTTCTATGATAAGTACTTCCGCAATGTGTACGGGACAGGAAAGTGTCAGAGTTCATGGAACTTAGGCAAGACAGTATGACTGTAGCTGAGTATGAAGCCAAATTCACTGAATTGGCCAGGTTTGCACTACATGTGATTGATACTGATTATAAGAAAGCGAGGCATTTTGAAAGTGGGCTTCGAAGCGACATTTTAGAAATGGTGAATGTCTTGAAGCTGGAAACCTACATTGGGGTGCTAGATAGGGCCATAATATCATAAGCTAACATAGCTAGACAGACTAAGTCAACAACTGACTGGAAAGGCAACAAAAGGCAAGGCTTCTTCTCAAAAAAGAAATTTTCGAAAAAGTAAAACACGGGCTCCTCAAGTACTTCAAATTCTTCCCGAGATACATTTCCTATGTGCAATATTTGTAGTAAAAGGCATCGTGGAGTTTGTTACCGTGTGTCAGGAGCTTGTTTTAAATGTGGTAAACAAGGGCATATGGCCAGAGATTGTAACCAGAAAAGTGGAAAGGTAACTGCTAGTTCCGCCGCATTGATCCCAAAACTGCGGAATACTATGAGATCTACTACCACCGGAGATACTGTGAGGCAATGGAGAGTTTTTGCGCTTGTTCTGGGCGATACACGGAATGCTAATGCAGTTGTCTCAGGTACTATTTCTATATGTAATCAGGATGCCTTTGTGTTAATTAACTCCGGATCAACACACTCTTTTGTGACATGTGCATTTGCATCTAGACTAAGTAGACCTCTAGAATTATTGCCATATCGGCTATGTGTATCTGCTCCATCCGAGGAATCGGTATTGTGTGAATCTATATATCGTTTTTGTGACATGCGTGTTGGGAATGCCATTTTATATGTGGATTTGTTGCCCTTGAACTTTAGGCACTTTGATGTAATTTTGGGCATGGATTGGTTAACTAAATATTGTGCCACCATTGATTGTGTGACAAAACGGGTTGTGTTTAGACCACCAGAACAGGAAGAAATTGTGTTTGTGGGTAACGGAGTAGTACCTCCACCTTATTTAATATCTGGGATGAAGGCATGTAAACTGATCAGAAAAGGGTGCCAGGGTTATTTGTGTTATGTGTTGTCTGAACAATCTGTAAATGTTGAATTGAATGATATCCCTATTGTTAGAGAATTTCCAGATGTGTTTCCAAATGAATTACCAGGGGAATTGGTGGACAGGGAGATAGAGTTTACAATTGAGACTATACCAGGCACCCAGCCTATTTCCAAAACTCTCTACAGATTGGCTACTGCTGAAATGAAAGAACTAAAAGAACAATTGCAAGACCTGCTTGACAAAGGGTTTATTCGACCTAGTACTTCACCATGGGGTGCACCAGTGTTGTTTGTGAAGAAGAAAGATGGAATTTTGCGTTTGTGCATCGATTATCGAGAACTGAACAAGGTGAAAATAAAGAATAAATACCCTTTACGCCGTATCGATGACTTATTTGACCAGTTACAGGGATCACAGGTGTTTTCCAAAATTGATTTGAGATCCGGGTATCATCAGTTAAAAGTAAAGGCAGAAGATGTTGAGAAAACAACATTTAGAACGAGGTACGGTCATTTTGAATTTCTTGTTATGCCATTTGGGGTAACTAATGCTCCGGCAGCATTTATGGACTTAATGAACCGAATTTTTAAAACCTGCCTTGACGAATTTGTTGTGGTTTTTATTGATGACATTTTGATATACTCGAAGAATGACTTAAACATGAACATCATTTGAGAACTATCCTGCAAATACTTAGGGAAAGGAAATTATTTGCTAAACTAAAGAAATGTGAGTTTTGGTTGGATGAAGTTGTTTTCTTAGGGCATGTTATCAACAAAGAGGGGATTTCAGTGGACCCACAAAAAATAGAGGCAATTGTGAATTGGCCTACACCGACTAATGTGACAAAAGTCCGCAGCTTCATGGGCTTAGCCAGGTATTACAGGAGGTTTGTGAAAGACTTTTCAAGGATAGTTGTACCTCTTACCTAGTTGACACGCAAGGGGCAATCATTTGAATGGAGTGACGAAAGAGAATCTGTCTTTCATGAACTGAAAACGAGACTGACCACTGCACCAGTATTGACATTGCCCACAGGTACGGAAAACTTTGTAATTTTCAATAATGCATCTTATAAAGGTTTGGGTTGTGTACTAATGCAGAATAGAAGGGTAATTGCCTACGCTTCTCGGCAGTTGAGGCCACATGAGAATAACTACCCAACACATGATTTAGAATTGGCCGCAATTGTTTTTGCTTTGAAAATCTGGCGGCATTATTTGTATGGGGCAAAGTGTGAAGTCTACACAGATCACAAAAGTCTGAAACACTTCTTTACGCAGAAGGAGCTGAACATGCGACAGAGGAGATGGCTTGAACTGATAAAGGACTATGATCTTGAAATTCAGTATCACCCCGGGAAAGCTAATACAGTTGCTGATGCCTTGAGCAGAAAATCAACGGGGAGTATGGTTTGTTTGCTTACTGAACAGAAAGAGATCTTGCAAGATTTTGAGAAGTCTGAAATTGAAGTGGTATTGTGCGAATAGGGCGGATTGATAGCCGTTATTATTTCAGCCTAACCGGCAATCATTGATGAAATTAAACAGAAACAGAAAGAGGATGAATTCCTCAAGAAAGTGATTGATGAATCTGAGACAAGTCCAAAAGCGAAGTTTAGCATTGAAAGTGAAGTGTTGAGATTTCAAAACCGAATGTGTATCCCAGATATTCCGGAATTAAAGAAAAGGGTTTTAGATGAAGCCCATAAATCAATGTTTGCTATGCATCTGGGTAACAATAAAATGTATCGAGACTTGAAACAAAGTTATTGGTGGCCTAAAATGAAGAAAGAAATTGCAGAATATGTGTCCAAGTGTCTCCAATGCTAGCAAGTTAAAGCTGAACATCAGAAACCGAGCGGTCTACTTCAACCTCTTCCTATTCCTGAATGGAAGTGGGAGCATGTGATTATGGATTTCGTTGTCGGCCTACCTCGGACTCCTCAGGGTGTGGATTCTATTTGGGTTGTAGTTGATAAACTGACTAAGTCTGCGCATTTTCTATCAGTTAGAACTACATTTAATGCTTATAGACTAGCTACAATATATGTTGATGAGATTGTGTGCTTACACGGAGTTCCGGTATCTATTGTGTCGGATAGAGATCCGAAATTTGTATCTAGATTGTGGAAAAGTTTGCAGGAAGCTGTGGGGACAGAACTGAGATTTAGTACTGCATTCCATCCATAGACAGATGGGCAATCAGAACGGACCATACAAACATTAGAAGATATGCTAAGGATGTGTGCCTTGGATTTTCAGGGGAGTTGGGAAGACTATTTGCCACTTGCAGAATTTGCATACAATAACAGCTTCTACTCCAGCATCAGCATGGCACCATATGAGGCTTTGTATGGTAGAAGGTGTAGATCACCGATTTGTTGGACAGAAGTGGGGGGATAGAGCTTTGTTTGGGCCCGAAATTATACAAGACACTTCTGAGAAGATCAAAATTATTCAACATAGGCTGAAGACAGCTCAGGACCGACAAAAGAATTATGCAGACGTTCGAAGAAGGCCTCTCGAGTACGAGGCCGGTGACCGTGTGTTTATTCGTGTGTCCCCAATGAAAGGCCAAGTCAGGTTTGGAAATATGGGTAAGTTGTCGCCCCGTTACATTGGGCCGTTTCAAATTCTAGAAATGCTTGGTCCAGTTGCCTATAGAGTTGCTTTGCCACCAGGGTTTGAGCAAATCCACAATGTGTTTCACGCGTCGATGTTGAGGGGTTATCTTCGAGACCCGTTTCATGTGATTGATTATCACCGGGTAGCTCTTGATGAAGACATGGAGTACACCGAGTGGCCGAAACGAATCGTTGACCGGCAAGTGAAACAATTGAGAAGCAAGTCCATCCCAATGGTGAAAGTGGAATGGAAAGAGCACTATGGGACGGATGCCACATAGGAAAAAGAAGATGAAATGCGACTACGCTACCCACATTTATTTCCCGACAAAGGTAAATTAAGTTTGGAGGACCAAACTTCCTAAAAGGGGGAAGACTGTGATAACCATGTTTTGTATTATGCCAATTGGTCCTTATTATGAATGTGATTATGTGTTTGATATGATTCTGTGTGCCATTTATGTGAAAATATGTGGTTTTGAATTTCTATCTGTTCACCGTAGGAATATCTGTTTGATTATCTGCTTTGGAATTTAAATTGAAGGCCCTATCGGCCGCAGAACCCGAAATTGACTGCGCCATTGTGATGGGCGTAATTTTTAGAGCCTACGGTGAAATTTAATTGAAAATTGATTCGGATCAAATTAAATAGATTAAATTGGTGCTATAGTGCTCAATTATTTAACCTTAATTAATTGTGCTTATGAGAGCCTATATAAAGGACCCTTATACACTTAATTCCTCTATTTTATTTCATTTTGGCTGATTTTGGCTCTCTAGAGAGTGAGAGAACCGAATTAGAGAGGGAGAGTGTAAGAGATTGAAGGGTTGGTCAAGAAGTTTGAGGATTTTGAAGCTACACTCAAGAATTTAGCATAAGTTTGGAAGATTAAAGCTCCTAGGTGAGTTATCAACCTTTGACTCATGAATTTGAGTTGTGATTTTGTGAATTGAAGACTAATTGATAAGTTAGATCATGAGTTGTGTTGCTTTTGATGAGATATGCACATGCATGCATAGAATTGCTATGAATTGCCATAAATTTTCATGATCTAACATGTAGCATGTAAATTATAAAAGATTGAGAGTTAGATCATACATGCAAGCATGTTTTTATTGAGTTTCATGAGAATGAACACCAATTGCATCATTTGAAATAGAAATGAAGTCAAAATTGACATGCATGCTTGATTATTAAAGTCATGGAGCTTATATGAGAGTTGAATGCATGAGCCATGATTAATTTTGAAGAATTGGATCACGATTTTGAATGATTGGCCTCATATTGTTTACATCCACGTGCTATATATTGTATTTGCATGTTTTGAAACCAGAATTGTGGGTTTTAAGCCTTTGAAGGTCGAATTTGAGCTCAAGAACAAGTTCTGGAAAACCCAGAATTCTTGACGTCCGCTCGAGCGGGGGAACCACCGCTCGAGCGTAAAATGCGGGCTCCTAGTATTTTTACAGTCATGGATGTCCGCTCGAGTGAAGAAATTCACGCTCAAGCTGGGAGCTATGTAGGATGACCTTCAGCTCAAGCATCCGAACTCACGCTCGAGCGTAAAAATGATGTAACCAGAACTTTTGCAGACCTATTGGGTCCGCTCGAGCAGCAAAGTCCACGCTCAAGCGGGGACCCCTGTTTCTGAAATTTTGTAAATGTGTTATGTGTTCCATTTTCCTTTCTCTTTCACTTCTAAGTACTCTTAGGCATGCATTAAGCATCGTAAATGAGTTAAAAGGATAAGAATGAAGCCTAAAGAGGAATATGTGAATTAAGAACGGATTGATTTGTTTGTGACCCATTGTGTTCATGGAATGTGTAGGGTCGAGCTCCAGGGCAAATCATCCCGCCAATCACTGTGAGTAATATCTTAACAAAGATATCTGAAATATGCCATTTGTCCAATTGATCATCTTCCTATAAGTCTGTTAAATTGAATTGTGGAAAAATGTCTGATACGAATGAATGAATGGGCCAAAGGCCAGTCTGATACGAATGAATGAATGGGCCGAAGGTCAGTTTGACGTGAATGAATGAATGGGCCAAAGGCCAGTCTGATACGAATGAATGAATGGCCGAAGGCCAGTTTGACATGAATGAATGAATGGGCCAAAGGCCAGTCTGATACGAATGAATGAAAGGGCCGAAGACCAGTTTGACATGATTGAAAGTCTGAATGGGCCAAAGGCCAGTTTGACATGAATGAAAGTCTGAACGGGCCAAAGGCCAGTTTGACATGATTGAAAGTATGAATGGGCCAAAGGCCAGTTTGACTTGAATAGATTGGGCCCGAGGCCGTTCGATGTGTTTGGAACCGCAGTCACTTGATCTATATATACATACTAAATAGCAATATGAATTAGGCCCAAGGCCGTTTGATGTACGTTGTTCTAATGTATCTACTTTATTTGATATTATTCACCGGGCTTTCGCTCACGCTCATTCGTGTGTTTGTAGGTGAGCGAAGAGAGGTCCAAACCCAGCCTCAGTGAAGTTTGTGTAGAACAACCAAGGTTTTGAAGAGTCAGCCCTTACGTCTCACCCACGAGGCTCGTCTTCGCCCTTTTGTTACCCTGTTTTATTTTGTCATGTTGGCGAGGACTTTGGATACGTTTGTATATAGTTTTGATTGGCTGACCTAGACTTGGATGATCTTGTCTGTACAGAACTTTATGTAACTGTATTTTCTGATGTGAGTTATTAATATGTGTATGTATGGTTTGTTATGATGTGCCATGTAAGTACAGCTCTATGGACAAAGTTTTAAATTTTTTTTCTATTTGGCCCCTTTACTCTGATGAATTATGTCTGGTTTGGATTGAGGCCGTAGGTAATCTCTTGATTACTGGCCGGTTATGTCCTTAACCCATAGGGGCGGGTTCGGGTCATGACAGAGTGGTATCAAAGCACTAGTTAATATCTCACACACTTGTCCAAAAGAGCAATAAGAGTCTAGAAAAAATCTAGGATGCATTCATGTGATAAGTATGAATTTGGGAGCATCGAGAATATGCTTAAATGTTTTGATATGAACAATTATGTGCTATAAGTTTGTGATTTGCTTGCATTGTAGTTTGTTTGAATATGTATGCTCTCTAGTATATGCATACTTGTGAATCTTTTGTATGAAGTATAATGCAAGTCTAATCAGATGGTGAGAACAAGAGGTGATGAGATAAAGGAGTCATCTACTACCAGAATAGATAGAATGGAAAGATTGATTCAGGAAATGACAGAAACATTGAGGCAACAGCAAGAGTGGCAACAACAGTGGCAGCAACCACATCCTCCACCTCCACCTCCGGCACCACCCGTGCCAGATAATCAAAATGATGACCAAATAGTAGCTCTCGCCAAAGAGTTTAAGAAAATGAAACCACCACAATTCCACAGGGGATTAGATCCGTTGAAAGCCGAAGCATGGATCCTCGGCATCGAAAAGCTATTTGAGGTGTTCCCTTGTTCGGAGACACAGAGGTTGCTTCTAGCCACTTTTATGCTAGAAGACGAAGCAAGAAGATGGTGGATGCTAATGCGTGAAAATCATAAACATGTTGACTGGGCGAAATTTTTAGAGATTTTCTATGATAAGTACTTCCCGCAATGTGTACGGGACAGGAAAGTGTCAGAGTTCATGGAACTTAGGCAAGACAGTATGACTGTAGCTGAGTATGAAGCCAAATTCACTGAATTGGCCAGGTTCGCACCACATGTGATTGATACTGATTATAAGAAAGCGAGGCATTTTGAAAGTGGGCTTCGAAGCGACATTTTAGAAATGGTGAATGTCTTGAAGCTGGAAACCTACATTGGGGTGCTAGACAGGGCCATAATATCATAAGCTAACATAGCTAGACAGACTAAGTCAACAACTGACTGGAAAGGCAACAAAAGGCAAGGCTTCTTCTCAAAGAAGAAATTTTCAAAAAAGTAAAACACGGGCTCCTCAAGTACTTCGAATTCTTCCCGAGATACATCTCCTATGTGCAATATTTGTAGTAAAAGGCATCGTGGAGTTTGTTACCGTGTGTCAGGAGCTTGTTTTAAATGTGGTAAACAAGGGCATATGGCCAGAGATTGTAACCAGAAAAGTGGAAAGGTAACTGCTAGTTCCGCCGCATCGATCCCAAAACCGGGGAATACTATGAGATCTACTACCACCGGAGATACTGTGAGGCAAGGGAGAGTTTTTGCGCTTGTTCTGGGCGATACACGGAATGCTAACACAGTTGTCTCAGGTACTATTTCTATATGTAATCAGGATGCCTTTGTGTTAATTGACTCCGGATCAACACACTCTTTTGTGACATGTACATTTGCATCTAGACTAAGTAGACCTCTAGAATTATTGCCATATCTACTATGTGTATCTGCTCCATCCGGGGAATCGGTATTGTGTGAATCTGTATATTGTTTTTGTGACATGCATGTCGGGAATGCCATTCTATATGTGGATTTGTTGCCCTTGAACTTTAGGCACTTTGATGTAATTTTGAGCATGGATTGGTTAACTAAATATTGTGCCACCATTGATTGTGTGACAAAACGGGTTGTGTTTAGACCACCAGAATAGGAAGAAATTGTGTTTGTGGGTAACGGGGTAGTACCTCCACCTTATTTAATATCTGCGATGAAGGCATGTAAACTGATCAGGAAAGGGTGCCAGGGTTATTTGTGTTATGTGTTGTCTGAACAATCTGTAAATGTTGAATTGAATGATATCCCTATTGTTAGAGAATTTCCAGATGTGTTCCTAAATGAATTACCAGGGGAATTGGTGGACACGGAGATAGAGTTTACAATTGAGACTATACCAGGCACCCAACCTATTTCCAAAACTCCCTACAAAATGGCTACTGCTGAAATGAAAGAACTGAAAGAACAATTGCAAGACCTGCTTGACAAAGGGTTTATCCGATCTAGTACTTCACCATGGAGTGCACCAGTGTTGTTTGTGAAAAAGAAAGATGGAATTTTGCATTTGTGCATCGATTATCGAGAACTGAACAAGGTGACAATAAAGAATAAATACCCTTTACCCCATATTGATGACTTATTTGACCAGTTGCAGGGATCACAGGTGTTTTTCAAAATTGATTTGAGATCCGGGTATCATCAGTTGAAAGTAAAGGCAGAAGATGTTGAGAAAACAACATTTAGAACAAGGTATGGTCATTTTGAATTTCTTGTTATGCCATTAGAGGTAACTAATGCTCCAGCAGCATTTATGGACTTAATGAACCGAATTTTTAAAACCTACCTTGACGAATTTGTTGTGGTTTTTATTGATGACATTTTGATATACTCGAAGAATAGACTTGAACATGAACATCATTTGAGAACTGTCCTGCAAATACTTAGGGAAAGGAAATTATTTGCTAAACTAAAGAAATGTGAGTTTTGGTTGGATGAAGTTGTTTTCTTAGGGCATGTTATCAACAAAGAGGGGATTTCAGTGGACCCACAGAAAATAGAGGCAATTGTGAATTGGCCTACACCGACTAATGTGACAGAAGTCTGCAGCTTCATGGGCTTAGCCGGGTATTACAGGAGGTTTGTGAAAGACTTTTCAAGGATAGCTGTACCTCTTACCCAGTTGACACGCAAGGGGCAATCATTTGAATGGAGTGACGAGAGAGAATCTGCCTTTCATGAACTGAAAACGAGACTAACCACTGCACCACTATTGACATTGCCCACAGGTACGGAAAACTTTGTAATTTTCAGTGATGCATCTTATAAAGGTTTGGGTTGTGTACTAATGCAGAATGGAAGGGTAATTGCCTACACCTCTCGGCAGTTGAGGCCACATAAGAATAACTACCGAACACATGATTTAGAATTGGCCGCAGTTGTTTTTGCTTTGAAAATCTGGCGGCATTATTTGTATGGGGCAAAGTGTGAAGTCTACACAGATTACAAAAGTCTGAAATACTTCTTTACGCAGAAGGAGCTGAACATGCGACAGAGGAGATGGCTTGAACTGATAAAGGACTATGATCTTGAAATTCAGTATCACCCCGGGAAAGCTAATACAGTTGCTGATGCCTTAAGCAAAAAATCAACGGGGAGTATGGCTTGTTTGCTTACTGAACAGAAAGAGATCTTGCAAGATTTTGAGAAGTCTGAAATTGAAGTGGTATTGTGCGAACAGGGCGGATTGATAGCCGCTATTTCAGCTGAACCAGCAATCATTGATGAAATTAAATAGAAATAGAAAGAGGATGAATTCCTCAAGAAAGTGATTGATGAATCTAAGACAAGTCCGAAAGCGGAGTTCAGCATTGAAGGCGAAGTGTTGAGATTTCGAAACCGAATGTGTATCCTAGATATTCCGGAACTAAAGAAAAGGGTTTTAGATGAAGCCCATAAATCAGTGTTTGCTATGCATCCGGGTAACAGTAAAATGTATCGAGACTTGAAACAAAGTTATTGGTGGTCTAAAATGAAGAAAGAAATTGCAGAATATGTGTCCAAGTGTCTCCAATGCCAGCAAGTTAAAGTTGAACATCAGAAACCGAGCGGTCTACTTCAACCTCTCCCTATTCCTGAATGGAAGTGGGAGCATGTGACTATGGATTTCGTTGTCGGCCTACCTCGGACTCCTCGGGGTGTGGATTCTATTTGGGTTGTAGTTGATAAACTGACTAAGTCTGCGCATTTTCTATCAGTTAGAACTACATTTAATGCTTATAGACTAGCTACAATATATGTTGATGAGATTGTGTGCTTACACGGAGTTCCGGTATCTATTGTGTCGGATAAAGATCCGAAATTTGTATCTAGATTGTGGAAAAGTTTGCAGAAAGCTGTGGGGACAGAACTGAGATTTAGTATTGCATTCCATCCACAGACATATGGGCAATCAGAAAGGACTATACAGACATTAGAAGATCTGCTAAGGATGTGTGCCTTGGATTTTCAGGGGAGTTGGGAAGACTATTTGCACTTGCAGAATTTGCATACAATAACAGCTTCCACTCCAGCATCGGCATGGCACCATACGAGGCTTTGTATGGTAGAAGGTGTAGATCACCGATTTGTTGGACAGAAGTCGGGGATAGAGCTTTGTTTGGGCCCGAAATTGTACAAGACACTTCTGAGAAGATCAAAATTATTCAACATAGGCTGAAGACAGCTCAGGACCGACAAAAGAATATGTTGAGAGTTAGAACTCTCTTTTGTTGTAACCAAGTGTTGACTTGGAAAGTTGTAAGCCCGTAGGGCATTTACTTTTGTTGTCAACATGTAATATTTTGTAATGAATACTCTGATAACTGAATATATGTTTATTTCTCCTATGTCTATTGATGTCATGAGTGATTGGTTTATATGTATTATTTTGAGGGCGTTACAAGACCAGTGAACATGTGTGTTCTTGCTAGCCTTGGGTTGCTCAATTAAGTCATTGGATAAATACTTTTTTTTTTTTTACATGTATAAAATAAATAAATTACAGGGCATTTACACATAAGTTTTAATTTATGAACTTATATTTCATTAAGTCTTAACTAAGATTTTTTGAACCTTCAAGTCCTATTAAGATCTTGATAGTCAGAATTACCCTTCAAATAATGATTGTTCATCATTTATGATTATCTATAAAGGAACATGATAATTTGACACTTATTTTGATTTTCAAAACTTTAAAATATCAACTTTCAAATTGAAAAAACTAAAAAAAAAAAAAAAAAATGTGTGTGTATGTATGTGTGTTTCTTTTTTTAAAAAAAAAAAATGAAAAAATTGATTTTTTTTTTTTTTGGTGCAAAACTAAAAAATTTGTGTCTAGAAAGGAGTATGATAATAGAACATTGATATGCATAACTGAAAAGAAAAAGAAAAGAAAAAAAAAACACTTTAAAAATGAAAAAAAAATGATAATGTTCTCAGTTTCAAAATTTAAAAAAAAAAATTTGATAATGTTTTCGGTTTTATTGGATAATTGAATCAAACTAATAAGTAAAAAGGCAAAAACGTTTAATCTCATGCTTTGTTTTTTTTTCATCAGTTAGTGAAACAATTATCTAGAACATTACTATGCAAAATTGATAATGTTATTAATTTTAAAAATTGAGAAAAACTGATAATATTTTCAGTTTTACTAAATAGGACTTATTGGTTTAAAAAAAATATTAGATAGGACCTAAACTACCATAATAATTGTAAATAGGACTTTCAAGTAATTAACTCATAAATTAATATTGTGATAATAAATGATGAATTTTTTTTACATGTATAAAATAAATAAATTAATCTTGTGATGATCAAGGATAGATCCCCAAAATTTGAAAATCTAAATATACTTTCACTCCCTCTAGGTCCATCCCTGGTGATGATTACACAATATAAAAATGTTTGTTTTTTCTATTTCAATCAATAAAATTTGGTGAGTTTGCCAATTGAACTTAATTTTTTTTTGTTTTGAATATTATTTTTTTAAAATTTGCATAAAAAAATTTACATTTTTTTGTCTATTTAGTGTAGAATGATTTAAAAACTTCACCAACTTATTTTCACCTTTTTTTAATGAATTGTTTTCCATTTTTTTTATGACTTATTTGGTCCATATAGTCGAGTAGATCCTAAAATTCAAAGTTTTTCCCTCCTCCTGTCATCACCCATCCACCCTGAAACCCACGGGTTTGATGTTGGCGGCACTAATGATGTATTTGTGGCTATAATGGTTGATTTCAATCAAGAAAGAGTTTCGTTTCGATTTATGCCTAGATATCTCATTTCGGGTTAATTAAAATTGACTTAAACTTCTCAAAATCCATCCTCTATTTTAGTTAGATTTTAAATTTGTCAGCAATGAAGTTAAACAATTTGATTTCCAAAATGACTTACTAAGATAAGAGTATTTTTTTAATTTTTCTATGTGGTTGGTTGGGAGAGAGAAAGGAAAGGGAGCGGAGGGGTGGTGGTTGATCCTTGTAGGTGGGGAAGACAAGAGAGGGTTCGGTGATGGTGGCGGCAGATGGTGGCTACTACAGAAGAGAAGGAAACATAATCTCATTAGAAAATAAATAATGTAAAGTTTAAATATTGGTAATATTAGAATCGTAAATCCATTCCACATTGTTCATAATTTAATTAGAAAAGAATACTGTAAAGTTTAAACATTGATAGTAGTAGAATCATAAACACATCTCACATCGTTTAAAAACAATGTATAATGTTTGAATATAAGGTGTGAATGAAACATCTAACACTTGCTGAACTAAGTAGTGTTAACTTGTGACTTACTCAAGCGAGGACACCAAGGTGGTTGAATGATGGTAAAGTTGAAAGATGGATTCGACTATTGAACTCAAGCTGGATCAGTGAACATGTATGTTCTGGCTAGCCCAAGGTTGCTGAGTTAAGTCATTGGACAACCACTTTTTTTTTTTTATATATTTTTACATGTATAAAATAAATAAATTAATATTGTAATGATCAACGATGTATTTAGGGTGTGCAAGTAGAGCCACGGCACCCCCAAAATTTGAAAATCTAATATATACTTTCACACCCCGTGGATTCGTCTCTGGTGATGATTACACAATATAAAAATGATGATTTTTTCTATTTCAGTCAATAAAATTTGATAGGTTTGGCAATTAACTGAAAAAACTCAATTTTTTTTATTGTTTTTTTTTATTTATTTTTTTACCTGATATAGAAATTAGTGCCATTAGTGCTCAAAAAATTAGTGCCACAAATTACAACCGTAAATTTAATCTTATATTCTCATTTCATATTATAGTGTTCTACATATTTTAATTTAATATAATTTAAATTTTAAAATAAAATTTAAAAGTTTTAATTAATTATCTTTTGTGTAAATTAGTTGATCTTTTGACCTAACCGATTAGACTAAATCATTTTTGATTTGACTGATTCGTTGATTTAACAACGATTTTAACAGTTTTATCAAAATATATTGATTAGATTTATTTGATTCAAAATAAACTAAAGATTGATCCGATTAAATATTAAACGACTGAGATTGCTTGATTAAAAATAAATTTCACGTCCAAATAATTGTTAACTTTTATTTTATAATCCCACATCAAAAAAATAAGAAACAGATGTGTTGCTTTACTTCTATAAAGTGAACCTTAATATTGTATTGTTACGCATGCTTCAATTCAAGTCAGTTTAAATTTTAAAATTAAAATAATATTTAAAAGTTGGGTGAATTACACTAATAGTCCCTATAGTTTGGGGCTTGTGTCACTTCGGTCCCTGACTTTTCAATTGTGACACATTTGACCATGAATTTTGAATCTTGTTTCAAATAAGGACAATTGAAGATATCATTAGATTTTTCAAGGGTAAAATAGTCAATTTGATAAAATATAAACTAATTTGACAAAAATAAATATCAAATAAATATTTTTGAATTTTTAAAAATTATTTCTACCCACTAAAAATAAAATTATGTAAAATTGATAAATCTTTTAGACAATTATTTATTTTTTTTACCAAATTAATTTTTATTATGTGTTTGGATGATGATCATGTAAAATTAATTTTTAAAAATTAATCATGTAATTTTTATTAATTTTTATCAATTTTACATAATTTTCTCATTGGTGGGTAAAAATATATTTTTTTTAAATTAAAAATATTTGTTTGACATTTATTTTTGTCAAATTAATTTATATTTTATTAAATCGACAATTTTGCCCTTGAAATTAAACAATAGTATATTCAATTGTCCTTATTTAGAACAATATTCAAAATTCAGAGTCAAATGTGTCACAATTAAAAAGTCAAGGACCAAAGCGACACGAGTTCCAAACTATAGGGACTATTAGTATAATTTGCCCTTAAAAGTTTTAATTAATTAATTTTGTATAAGTTGATTGGCCATTTGACCTAACCGATTAGGGTTCAGTGAGGACCATGGTGAAAGCTCCAATATCTTATACTAATTTTCTTGATTTTTTTAATTTTAAACAATTAAAAAATCTCCATTAGCTAACTAATTAGTCCATGATTTATTTGGTAATTCCACATCGGGAGAACAAGGAAAAAATAAATTGTTTTATTCATATAAATTGAATCTTATTCTCCTATTTAATATTGTAGTGGTGTACATGTTTTAATTTAATATAATTTAAATTTTAAAATGAAGAAGGAAAAAGTGAATTATTTTACTCATATAAAATGAATCTTATACTCTTATTTAATATTGTAGTGTTGTGCATGTTTCAATTTAATATAATTTAAATTTTAAAATAAAATTTAAAAGTTTTAATTAATTAATTTTTGTCTAAGTTGATTGGTCTTTTAACCTAGTCGATTAGGCTTAATCATTTTTTATTTGACTGATTCATTTGTTTAACCGCGATTTTAGCAGTTTTATGAAAATATATTGATTAGATTTGTTTGATTCGAAGTAAACTAAATATTGATCTGATTAAAGATTGAACGGCTGAAATTGCTTGATTAGAAATAAATTTCATGTCCAAATAATTGAAAACTTTTATTTTATAATCCCAAATCGAAAAAAGAAGAAAAAAGTGAGTTGTTTTACTTATATAAAATAAACTTTAATATTATAGTATTGTGTATGCTTTAATTCAAGGCAGTTTAAATTTAAAATTTTAAATATCATTTAAAATTTTAATTAATTAATTTTTGTATAAGTTGGTTGGTCATTTGACCCAATCGATTAGGCTAAACCGTTTTCGGTGAGGAGTATTGTAAGAGTTTCAATATCTTATACTAATTTTCTTGATTTTCTTAATTTTAAACAATTAAGAAAATGTCCATTAAGCTAGCTCATTAGTCTATGATTTATTTGATAATCCCACATCTGGAGAAGAAGAAAAAAGTGAATTGTTTTACTCTTATAAAGTGAATCTTATACTATTATTTGATATTATAATATTGGGCATATTTCAATTTAATATAATTTAAATTTTAAAATAAAATTTAAAAGTTTTAATTAATTATTTTTTGTGTAAGTTGATTGGTCTTTTGATCTAACCGATTAGGCTAAATCATTTTTTATTTGACTGATTCACTGGTTTAATCACGATTTTAGCAGTTTTATAAAATATATTGATTAAATTTGTTTGATTCGAAATAAACTAAAGAATGATTTGATTAAAAATTGAACGACTGAGATTGTTTGATTAAAAATAAATTCCTATCCAAATAATTGTAAACTTTTATTTTATAATCTCACATCGAAAAAAAAATAAAAAAGTGGATTGTTTTACTTATATAAAATGAACTTTAATATTGTAGTTTTGTGTATGTTTCAATTCAAACCAGTTTAAATTTTAAAATTAAAATAACATTTAAAAGTTTTCATTAATTAATTTTTATATAAGTTCGGTTGGCCATTTGACCCGACCGATTAGGCTGAACCATTTTTAGTTTGATTGATTAGCCGGTTTAACTGCGATTTCTCATACTAATTTTCTTAATTTTAAACAATTAAAAAATTTTCCATTGGCTAGTTTCATTTAACTATATAAAAATAAAATTATAATTAGTTTATAATTTATTTTATAATCCCACATCGAGAGAAGAAGGAAAAAAAAAAGTGTGTTGTTTCACTTATATAAAGTAAATCTTATACTCCTATTTAATATTGTAGTGTTGTGCATAATTCAATTTAAGACAGTTTAAATTTTAAAATAAAAATTCTAATTAGTCTATGATATGATTTATTTTATAATCTCACATCAACAAAGAAAGAAAAAATGAGTTGTTTCATTTATATAAAATGAATCGTATACTCTCATTTAATATTGTAGTATGGTGCATGTTTCAATTAAGACAATTTAAATTTTAAAATAAAATTTAAAATTTTTAATTAATTAATTTTTGTATAAGTTAGTTGATCTTTTGACCTAACCGATTAGGCTAAATCATTTTTGATTTGACTGATTCGTTAGTTTAACCGCGATTTTAGAAGTTTTATTAAAATAGAGACGTGATTGGGAGCTCGAATCCGAGCTCCCCCGAATGCTCCGAATCCCTTTTTTTTTTTTTTTTTTTTTTTTTACAGCGGAAGAAGCAAGAAGAAGACGAAGAAGGGGGGGGAGGGGAGGGGAGGGGAGGGGAGGGGAGGGGAGGGGGAGGGGGGAGGAGGGAGGAGGGGACTGGAGGGGGCCTAAAAAATGGAGGGGGATGGGAGGAGAGGAGAGGAGGAGGAGGAGGGGGACGGCGGAGCTGCGAGCTGTGAGGACCGGGGCAGAGCTGCGACGAGGTAGCTGCGACGGGCCGGCGGACGGCCGGAGGCGAGCTGCGACGACCTCCTCTTCCTCTTCCCTCTCTTCTCTTTCCCTCCCTCTCCCTCTTCTCCCTCTTCTCCCTCTCCCTCTGCGTCAACAATGGCGGAAAAAAAGAAAAAAAAAAAAAAAAAAAAAAAAACCTAAAGCCCAAAACGACGTCGTTTTGGGCTTTAGGGGGATTCGGGGCTAAAAAATTCGAGGTACAAATCTTTTTTCATTAAAATATATTGATTAAATTTGTTTGATTCAAACTAAACTAAAAATTAACCTAATTAAAGATTAAATGACTGATATTGTTTGATTTGAAATAAACTTCCCGCTCGAACAATTGTTAAATTTTATTTTATACAATTCCACATTGGCAAAAAAATAAATAAAAAAGTGTGTTGTTTCATCAATTATATAAAGTAAACATATGCTCCCATTTAATATGTTTCGGTTGAAAACAATTTAAATTTTAGAATAAAATAAAATTTTTAATTTTTAATTAATTAATTTTTGTGTAAGTTGGTTAGACTTTTGACCGATTTTAACGATTTTAACAATATATATATATATGTGTGTGTGTAGATTATTTTATTTCTAAAAGGTGTGTTTAAGTTAAAACTTGGCCTAAAACTACAAAAAAATATAAAATGAAATTATTTTTATTTTATCATTAATATAAATTTTTTTTTTGTAAGTTATTCTATTTTTTTTAATCTATACTAATTATTTTTATTTTATGACATCTATTTCTTATTGTGAACTTAAAATATACAATTAATGATATAATAACTGCAATATATATATATACATATATTCTAATAAAATAGCTAAAATTTAATTGATTCTAAATTATTTTTTTCTATACTTTTGAAATAAATTTTATGTTATTATTTAATTTTAAAATTATTTTTACTTATTTATTTAGCCCGTACATGCTAGTTATTTTGTAAATTAAAATATGGATTTAAAGGGGCATAAACGGCTTCGCTTCTTTCTCTCACTGTCAAAATGGTGATTCCTTTTTAATATTATCAAATAGATTCTTCAATTATTGCGAGCACTAAGCATAAAGTGGACTTTAAATATGAGGTTTGTTTTGACCCTACCTTTCTTCTATTAGAAGGTTAAATAAGGATTAGAATTGTCCATAATGAATGTCTCTGTAATGTTTTATTGTGATAATTAAATAATTTATTTTTAAAATTAAAATAAAACTACATTATTTTAGAGGGTGTAATTTTAATATCATTTTAACTCAATTTTAACTACAACCGCTAAATTATAAATTTTGTTAAAATGTCTTGATATGATAAAAAAGTACAGAATATCTTTGTAGAGAAATTAGACCCGTGAAATAAAGTTTGCGATAATTCCTTAGTAATTTAAATCAATTTTAACTTAAAACAGTTTTATATTAATAAAAAGAGCAACAAGATCATTGTAAGAAATTATTGCATAGATTTAGAGAAATAAAGTTTGCAATAATTCCTAATTAGTAAATTCCCTTTTGTTTTGTTTTATAATTTGTACTATCAAAGTAAGTAGCTTCCCTCCAGTTCTAGATCAGACTGGAAGGTGCTGTTGGACCCGTGGAGGCTCACCACGGGTCCCATTTCGATAATCCAAACTGTTCAATGTGTAAAACTTGTCGAGTACTATATGTCTGTAAAAAATCACGTTGATCGGATATCAATAACTATCTCATCGGATCATTTTTACGTTAACCGTTAATTTGTTCACCGTCTATTTTTTTTATACAAAACTAATTTGATCACATAACTATTGATATTTGATCAATTAATTTTTTACAAGTAAATAGTACTTGATGAGTTCTACACATTGAACGGTTCAGATTATTGAAACGGGACTCGTGATGGGCTCTCACGAGACCCAACAGCACCCTCCAATCTTAGATTGGAAGGACTGGAAGGAAGCTACTCCCTATTTATAAGGGTTTTAATAGATTGTACTATAGAGTAGAGTATACAAGTTCTCCTCAAACTAAATTCCATCCAAACAAACACTTGGGTCTGCTATATTGTCACCATTGACTGCAATATCATCTTCTATGGTGTCTTCATTTCTTTGTGCATTTTAGTTCGTCCCTTCTATACCAAACCCTATCCATGAACACCTTAAACTTGCCAATCAAAAGAAAATATCAAGTAGAGTACATCACATCACCTTCCTCTATCCCATTACTCACAAGCACACAATTTGACTATCTTTTTATATATTTAATTAAAAGTCAAATTGTGTGACTATGAATGTATGAAATAGAAGAATACACAGCTTTTCATGTGACTATGAATGTATGAGATAGAAGAATAGACAGCTTTTGGAGACGGAGATTCCCGTGTCACTTCACCAAAACCTCATAGCACTTTGGCACTCTCTTTCTCCTGAAAAGATTGTCAAATACTCATTGTGGCTAAAGTTATTCCCATCATTTTAATCATGCCCAGCAATCAAGTTGGTTAAAAATAACTAATGAATCATCACAGATCAAAAAAAGGTAACAAAAAAACTTTTTCAATTGACACTAGATTTTGGATAAATTTCTTGAAACAATTAATTCCAAGTTGCTTTTAATATATTCTGCAACTTCTCATTCATTTTGCTCTCTAGACTATCATCATCCATGTCATAACATGTAGAAATTCATTAGTTGGAAAGGTACTTCAACTACTGAAGTGTTCGATTGAAGGAAAAAAAAAAAGCAACAGAGTACTCAAATACAGAAACATATACATACCCAATTGCTTTCACAGCCTCTACATGGTAGGGAAAGAACAGAAGACACTGTTTTCCTGTTTGACTTGCATAGAATTCCTCTGCTGCTCCACTCTTTGAAAATGCGACGCCAATTGAATCAAATCAACCGTGTGCCCATGTTCATGAGAAAGACAACTTTTAGACTTCACAGAATCAGACCTTTGAAAAATCCCACCTGCTTCGACTTCAAAATCAATATCAATACCGGTATCAAAGATCACTGAAGGCCCTTGCCAGTCAAGTTCCATTGAATTCATCCCAGAAGAATGAAACCCGTTTGGTGAAACTACAAAATCTTCAGAATTTGGATTGATTCCACAATGAGCATTAGTGCCCGGTGTGATCAAGGGGCTAAGCATGGGAATTCCTGTCAAATGGCTTGACAAATTTTTTGTTTGGGCTGACAGAAGAGAGAGAGCACTGCCGGAGTTTGAGATCCCGGATAATTCTGTTTGGAGAAAAGTGTAGCCCATTTGTGATGAAATTTTTTCCGAAGCGTTTTGTTTTCCCATGCTGTGAAGATGGAAGACAGGTTTGGAATGTGATTGTCTGTTGGTGGTCAGCATTGATAATTGGGGGCTGTAAATTGGCTCCGATTCTACTTTGATATGGTTGCTTTGATTACCTTGGGCATTTCCTTCTGAACTAAAATACCCTCCAGGAAGCATTTCCGGAAAAACAAAGGATGATCTTTTTGGTAGAGGAGTTCGCAGAAATCGTGCACCTGTCAAATGTAAAGTCTCTGTCAATAAAATGCCAAAATTTCTGTTCATTTGCTGGAGTAACTTCATAATTGATTCTATTTTTTGCTTTCCTTCTTTTTCTTTTTGTTAATTTTGCAAACTACTCCTAATGGCCATTTAATGAGATCATTAGCACGGAGTAATTAAGAGTAAGGGCATCTGACATATAAAATGTTAAGAGAAAACATGGAATTGTTGCAAAGCAACCATATCAAAGAGTATGAATGGATTTTTTATGCTTACTTTCGAGCTTCTTTATTCCAAAATTAGTAGATATATAGCACTAAAAGGAATATTTGTGCTGGGGTTGTTCCTACTTTGCTCAATTGGGAATAGGAACAATGCTTATAACATATATTCTTATGGAAAACATCACTCCTACCGAAGGCTTAAAACTTTCGAATTACCAACAAAATAATACGGTATTGAAGAATAGCATAAATGTCCCCCCACCCCAAAAAAAAAAAAAAGGAGAGTATGATTAAGTTTCATCCATACAGCATATAGTATAGAAGTGATAATAAGGTATTGAATGATCTTGGCATCTTGCTGTCCTGCAAAAAGTTGGCTTCCATTTTTCTTTTAAATTTTGCTTCACCCATTGAGGAAGAATTATGTTAGTAAATTGTCCTCTTCATAAGCTGACAAATTTAATAGTCAAGACAACAAGACATAACGAATATGGTATAAGGAGAAAAACAAAGCGTCGCTTTTAATTGCAAGTCTCAATAGGGTGGGAGAAATAAGAGTTCTTCTGTTTCTGAACTCAAATCTGTCACTAGTCTTGCATATTAGTAACATATATCTAAATACTAGTCAACCATTTAGAAGTTTCTTTTTAGGACAAAGCCAGGGTGATTGAATATGACACACAACAACAGTTGGAAGGCAAAAAGGGCAGAGGAGTTGATACCATCATAAAATCGAAGTAACTTGTGCGGCTTACCGGAGACAAAATCCAATTGAGGCTTTCTTCGACGCTCATTGTGGCCTGCAAGGCGTTTTCGACAACTGCGTTTTCCATCATCAAATTCAGCCAGCAAATGAAACCTGGTATAAGAAACAACTTGTTTTCTATCAAAATTGTGAGTCTGAAAGGAGAGCATATCAAAAAACAACACAGACAGTCAATATAATCTACATAATACCAGTGTAGAGTGTCAAGTTAAGCATTGGAAATCAATTAAGTCCATCATTGAATTTAAGGATGGTTCCAATTGCACATAAACCTACTAGATAAAACTCACCCAAAGCAAAAACCTTAATTATTCTTGTATGACTCTTTTTTTGGGTAAGTGATATTTACGGTCACCATTTTTGGGCTTTATCATGAGCTAAAGAATACATGGAATTGCCCCGAAAAACCAAAATTAGAGAAAAAAAAAAAAAAAAAAAAAAGAAGAAGGTAACAACTTTTTTTGTTTTATCGTTCCCTAATGCAATACATTGTGAACAAAACAATATATTTTAAGGCAATGAGAACTGTCATACCTGCTACACTGTTGACAAAACCTTTGCTCAATACTATTAACAATAACTCTAGCAGTCTTTGAGTGAATATCACAAACTTTATGCCTTTTGTGGTAACTCTTTGAGGAGCTTAAGTCCTTGTTACACCCGTGAACTTGGCAAACGGGATTCTGAGAAGACAAATTGTCCAGACGAGCTCTCTTTGATTTCAATGAAGATCCAGATGAAGATAAAACCGATATTTCGTTTGAAAATATACTATTCTTGGCTTCTTTCCAGTCACCCAACCTCCCCAACTTCAAATCAATTAGTGATGATTTTTGAGTATTAGATACAATGACAGGGCTTGAAAGGCTTAACCCAGGGTCCAATTCCCCAAAAGAGGAATTTGAAGTGTTCCTAGAAGCAGGGGAATGTAGTGTTCTACTAAAATAATCACCAATCTCACCATTCAAAGCATCCAAACATGAATTAATAGGATCTAATTTTCTCATCATATCAGGAAAACCCATTTCCACAAATTCCATGCCCTCAATTGTTTCTCTATTAGAGCCTAACATGGAATCAAAATTACAAGAGGGTTTCATGTTCCATCCCATTGACACTTTTTCATTACATAAGAAAGGACTCTTCTCTTCCAAAGCATGCCTCCAAGACTCCATTCTCTGAATGAACATCATTAAAAACCACAAATCAGAAAATAAAATTTCTCAGCCAAATCCAGCTTTCACAGGAATGCAACATACCCAGAAAAATTACTCCGAAAAGTGCCTAGAATTTGAAAATTGTGGATCAGATTCAAGCCACACGCACCATACTTAAATCTACACTATAAATTCAAAATATTTTATGTGTATTTTTTTTTTTTTTTTTTTGGGTGGGTATATAGTATTTTGTTTCTTCAAACCCACAAAAGTATAGAAAATATGAAAGAATCAGCTTACATCCCATATAACCCAACACAAAATCACTATACATTCTCAATTAAACAGGAAAAGAAAAAAAAAAAAAAAAAGGAATAGAACTAATGGGTAACTCAAAAATCAAGAGAAACCTCAAGTTGACAATAAATCATACAGAAGATATGCAAAGTACAAAAACAACTACTACGGAGACAAACCCACAAAAAAAAAAATTCAATAGTAGAACCTTAATTCAACCAAGATAAGGAATCACAAGAATGCTCAAGATCACACACAAACAGTCAAAAAACTGTCAAAGCATAGGGAAAAAGCAGCAAATAGAGCAAGACCCATATGAAAAGTAGACTGTCAAAGCATTCTTGATCAGGAAAATTAACAGCAAACAGCCTGAATGATGAAAGTAAAGTGTTTTTATTTTTTTTATTTTTTTTTTGCTTACCAGAATGAACAGTGAACAGAGAGAGAGAGAGAGAGAGATTGGTTCAGTGTCGGGGTGAGGTCGAAGCAGATACAGTGAGAGTCAACATGAGTCTCCTACCCCTCGTGGATTAAAAAGGGCAGACCCATGTCGAGGTCTTTTGTAGCTTTTGAGAGAGGGGAGAGAGAGAGAGAGAAAGAGTTAAAAATTCCACGGTGGGACAAAGACTTGCATTTTATTACAGAGACATTGGACAATTTTTTAATGTTTGATTAAGCAATTAATTAATAGAAGGTGATTAGGTGTGTGTCTAATCTGTTTGGACTTATGCATTCGAAGCTGCCCTTATGCTTTTAACTATGATTTAAAAAGTTATGGCATGTTGCCATGTAGATATATATATATGAAAAAGAAAAATAGCGCCACTAGCACACACACACCACAAAAATTACTAAACAAATGGTGGGACATTATTTTTGGTGAATTATTTATCCAACAAAACACATGTTCTTTTTCAAAAAAATTTAAAAAATAAATAAATAAATGTTTCAATTCGATCCAAGTTATACGGTGTTCTTGGTGCGTGATAGACCCTGCTCTAGATCTATTTTAATGATTCAAATTATTAAATAAGTAAGATTTATTGAGTATATTATTTTTATAAAAAATTTAATTAATCGAACATTAATAACTTAGTTGTTCAGATTATATTTATGTCAACAGATTATTTTTACAAAGATAATGGCCTTGTTTAGTTTAGACAAATTTTAAAAAAAAAAAAAAATCAAAATTACTTTTCTTTCTACTACACATCAATCAATCATTTTTTTTTGTTCTCATTTCTCTTTCTTTCACATCCTATACATTAATCAATTATTTTTTCTCTCACACCCATCTATTCAATTATATATATAAAAAAAAATTAAATGATCCAAAACTCTAAAATTATTTTCAAAACATACAATCAAATAAATTTTTAAATTTTACAAACTCTTTTCAAAAAATTATTTTTTAAAATTGTTTCACAAATACAAACTAAATATGACCAATATACTCGACAAACTTTACACATTTAATAGTTTAAATTATCGAGATGGATCCAGAATAGAACCCACGGCACATCAATATAAAATTTCGAATTGAGGAGAAATGTTACCTTAAAAAAATTACATTAAAAATAAAAAAGTACAAAGAATTTTCACATCAGTTGATGAGGCTACTAAATGTTCTCGTGATGGAATTACCAGGGACGGAACTAGGAGTAGACTATGGGGGGCCATGGCCTCTTGCTTCTATGAATATTATTATTTGTCATAGAATTTTAAATATATATGTATATAAATCATTTTATATATAAAATGACCTCCCAATATAAAAAATATATATGTCTTCTGCTGTCATATTGAATTTTCTTTCTATTTTATATCCAAAAAAAAAATATTCATCCTAGTAGAAATTACTTATACGGTATTTACAATTTATATATATATATAATTTATATATATATATAATTTATATATCATATATACATACATGTGTATTCTGGCTATATGGTGAAAAAAAAATTATTTTTCTTTTGGTCCATCGGTAATGAAATCCTGGTTCCGTCCCTGGGAATTACCAAGTGTATTTTCGTTAATTATTTTGGTGAATTGTTTATTTAACAAAACACTTGTTCAAAGAGAGTTTATATTTCTCATATTAAAAATTAAAAAAAAAAAAAAGTTGATTAATGATAGAATAGTATAAAGAATTTACACGTATATGACGAGGTAATGTATTCATCTTAAATAACAAAAAACATATGCATCATGATGGGACTATCAAATGTAATATCCTTAAATCATCAAAAAGTTCCGAAAATAAATATGTTAGCATGATAAGGGTACCAAAATTATTCTCATTCGTTGGTTTTCATTACTTTCACAAGAAATGACTCTATTTATATTTTTAATTTGTATGTGTTTTAATTTTGTATATATATTCAAATTATGATAACTTTTAAAGTTAGGCCGGAAGAAAGTAAATTCATGTTAATTTTTAAATTTCGACATAGATAGCTTGTCTTTAACCAAAGTGAGAAGAGAATTATCAAAGTAAATAAGCTAACTTGGACACCGCCATCCTCTAGAAAAAAAAAATAAAAAATACATATATATATATATATATGATATCCTTAGATGAATCAACTTTTCAGTTTTTTTTTTCGTTGGAATAAAATTTAAGAAAAAAATTTTAAAAAAAAAACATACTACTTATACTAACCCGTTTGGCAAGAGGCTATTTTAGTCAAAAAGTCAAAAAGTTACTAAAAAAGCCAAAAAGCCAACAACCCATACCAAAAAGTCAAAGATTTTCTTTTCTCTCTACTTTTTGCACATCTTTTCGTAAAAAATCAAAAAGTCATCCCAAACATACTAGTTTTTTTTACATCACATTTTAGCCAAATAGCCAAAAAGTTATTAAATTAGCCTGTTCCCAAACGAGTGGTTTGGCAACAATCTAAATAAGCAACTTATTTGTTACAAATTATCATATCAGCTCTTTATTTTTCTATAAAAATTAAGTTTTGATTTATTAAATATTGATTGCAAAAAAGCCATAGTAATGCCTCGTTTGGCAAGTGGCTTTTTAGTCAAAAAATCAAAAAGTCACTAAAAAAATTAAAAAGCCAACAATCTATACCAAAAAGTCAAAGATTCTCTTTTCTTTCTACTTTTTGCACATTTTTTCGTAAAAAATCAAAAAGTTATTCCAAACATATTAATTTTTTTACATCATATTTTAATTAAAAAACTAAAAAATTACTAAAAAAGCATGTTTCCAAACGAGGCTTAAAAGCTACTGGAAAAGTTGATCCAAATGAGATTAAAAAATAAATAAATAAAGGAATAATTCAGACAATTCATACTAACAATACAAACCAACAAAATAGGGTGTGATTATACAGTGAGATGCATAATACATTAAATTAATCTCAACTATTTAACATAATTTCTAATTACTTTTCTGATTTTTTTTAGACTATAGAACTGCTCATTTAATTTTGAGATATTTACACTCCAGTGAAATTTTAAATAAATAATTACATATTAATGAAAATTTTATAATTTTAACTATTAACATTTATGAAATTTATAATTATTTTTTGAAATTACTACTGATTTGATATTTTTCTTACAATTTTTCTGTGGAAATAGACAAATTGTTTGGAGAAGTTAGTTAAAGGGAAAATTAGTCTAAGGCCCCTCTCCTATATTTAGTAATAGAAGAGATTCACAACATTATTTTATGATATCTAAGGTCCCTCAACCCCCACACTTATATATCACAGAAAAATTTCTCAAATCAAACCTCATTTTTTTCTCTATCTCTCACTCTAAACTCTTCTGCTAAATTCATCTTTTCCCTTCCCTCTCTTTCATCTCTACGTATCTTTTTCTCTCTAAAATGTTCTCTTTCTAAAGCAACAGTCTTGATCTTCCAGATTGTCCCCATTCCCACCGCCATGCCCATGCTTGTCTCCGATCTCTGCTCTTTTCGCCAGAAACTTCCATCTCCGGTGGTTATAATCTTTCTTTGCATAGATGGACAAAGTGAAGCTCCGTGATGAAGATAATAAAGAAGATGAAGTGGGTCTGAGAGGGCGGAGCCCTGTTCGAGTTGGCCTTGTATCAAGCATAGACCCACCAGACCTACCTGTTGGGTTCTTTCTTCGACAATGACCCTTTCAGCAAGCGAATTAGCAGCGATTCTATTTGATTCCCAACTTTGGGTCCATCAATCCTCCTCTCTTCCCCGCCCTATTTTCATGTGAATTATACACACATATATATATGTATATGTAACTATGAAGATTGATGAATTTAAGTGTTATTTTAGATGATGATTATGATGATGGTCATTGTGAAAATTGCGCAATTAGATCCTTTATGCTTTATTAATTAGTTGATTGTTGTATCAGTAGTTGTGTGTTTGGTTATTGAGAAAATGTGTGAAATGAAAAGAAACTTAAAATTTGAATATTATTAGGTTGAAGGTCTATGATGAATATGATGAAGAAGATGAAGTGGGTCTAAGAGATGTTGGAAATCATAGAAAATGGATTTTCTCTGATTTTGGAGAGAATTTCTCTGTGTTTGAGAGAATTTCTCTAGAAAGGTTTGTCTGGGAATTTCTATGGTTTTGAGAGAATTTCTCTAGGCTGGGGATTCTAGAGAAATTCTGGGAAGAATTTCTCTGGACTTTATATCAGTGATTGCGTGTTTGGTTGCTGAGAAAATGTGTGAAAGGGGAAGAAACTTAAAATTTGAATATTATTAGGTTGAAGGTCTGTGATGAAGATGGTGAAGAAAATGAAATGGCTCTGAGAGATGAGTAGAAAGCTAGAAAATGGAATTTCTCTGATTTTGAAGAGAATTTCTCTGGGTTTGGGAGAATTTCTCTGGAAAGTCTAGAGAAATTATGGGAGTCTAGAGAAATTGTTGCGTGTTTGGTTGTTGAGAAAATGTGTAAAATGGGAAGAAACTTAAAATTTGAATATTATTAGGTTGAAGGTCTCGTGATGAAGATGGTGTAGAAGATGAAGTGGGTCTGAAAGATGAGTAGATAGCTAAAAAATGGAATTTCTCTTATTTTAGAGAGAATTTATCTGGGTTTGGAAGAATTTCTCTAGAATTTGTATCAGTGGTTACGTGTTTGGTTGCTGAGAAAATATGTGAAATGGAAAGAAACCTAAAATTTGAATATTATTAGGTTGAAGGTTTGTGATGAAGATGGTAAAGAAGATGAAGTGGGTCTGAGAGATGAGTAGAGAGCTAGCAAATGGAATTTCTCTAATTTTGAAGAGAATTTCTCTGAGTTTGGGAGAATTTCTCTGGATTGGAAAAGTCCAGAGAAATTCTGGGAGTCCACTAGAGAGAATTTCTCTGTGCAATCCAGAGAATTTCTTTGAATCCAATTTTCTTTGGATTAATTTGAAGGACTTTTGACATTATGAAAATACTGGATGTCCTTTATGCTATAAAATCTTAATATCATGGATCCTAAAAAAAAATTCCTTTAGTTAAAAGTTAGATTTTGAATTTTTTTGAAAAAATATGTAAAAAAATAGAGAGATAATATGACTCAAAATAGATTAAAAATCAAAATTTGATTTTAAACCAAATTCTCAAATTAGGCCAAAAATGATCATGGATAATATAATGCTAAGAAATTTAAAATAATATTGAAAACTTATTTCCAAATTAATCCTAGTGAAAAGTGGTCAAAGTGACAATGATGGTGTTTCGTACGAATTATGGAAGTATATTATATTTCATTTTATTACGAGAGTTTGTATATTACGAGAGTTTGTATTAAATTATTTAATATATTTTTTATTTATAATTGATTAAATATAAATAATTTAAATAAGTTGAAAAATTAATTTTTCAAAAACTAAGGCCTCGTTTGGTTTGTTTTTCAGAAAAAATTTTGGAAAAAATTCTCTACAAACAAATTTTCAAGAGTAATCAAACCAAACAAATTTTTCTAAAAAAAATCTCAAAATTTTGTTTGGTTACATACTTTCCAAAATCACTCTCTCTCATACACATCAAATCAATTACTTTTTTTAAAACTCTCTTCCCAAAATAATTTTTCAAGATCATTTCTGAAAAAAGGCAAACCAAACAAGTTTTCGTACTTTTTATCTAAAAAACTACTCTACAAACACAAACAAACACACCCTGAGTGAGTCGTGCTTTTAATTTTTAATTTAAAATAATTTTCACTAGCAAAAATGTTTTGAAATTCTAAAATATGAGTTTTAAAAGAGTTCTAAAAGTGGGCCGCACTACATTAATGTGATGTTTTGACTTTTTTTGTTTTTCTTTTCTTATCCTTACTATATTACTAAAATTCTCTTTAAAATTTAAAATTTAGAACACTATGGGGGTGTTTCAGAAGTTATTTTAATTTTTAGTTATTTTAGTAGGATAAAAAATTTATATTTAAAAAGATAATTGAATTTTTTTATAATTAGATGTGATATTTATAAGAAAAAATATAAAATAATTATAAATTTAATATGATATTTTATTTTATTGACGATTTTATTTATTTTATTATTTTAACCAAAAAAAAATTTTAAAAGTTGCTTCTCAAAACACCCCCATATCATTGTTGTTTCCACTAGACACCCCAATGTGGGTGTAGATAAGATCTCCCAAGATAGCTTACGACACCACTGGGAAGATATTGGAGTCTGACAAGACCCTTGTGTGCCACTTGGAGGTGTGGGTGAGAGGCCACGTGGCTATCTTTCTTGTTAAGAAAAAGAGGATAGGAAATGTGAGGATGGAGAGCGAGTGGTGTTGTGATTGATGGATAACCCTCCTGCCCTGCACCAACTTTTCATCTTAGTTGGACCTTTCATCAAGAAAGTGATTCGTAGCTTGAATTTTGTCCGATTCGAATGGTTTGAATTGTTTAAAACGATGTCATTTTAGATAATATTTTTTCTTTCTTTTTCTTTCTTTCTTTTTTATTCTTTCGAATACAGATAGAGAGGGAAGAGAAGAGGAGAGAGAGAGAGAGAGAGAGAGAAAAGAGAGGAGAGAAGAGAAGAGGCGATCGACGGTGATAGTCGGTGATGGTGGTGGTGATCGACGGTGATGGTGGCGGCAATCGACGGCCCGATCTCCTCTTTCAAACTTTTTTTTTTTCTAAGTAGATCTGGATCTGAAAAAAAAAAAAAAAATTTATTGATGATGATAATGTTGATCTAGATCTGCAGACCCAGGGAATTTTTTTTTTTTTTGTTGATGAAGATGATGATGATGTTGTTGCAATTTGTTGATGTTGATATTGATGAAGATGATGAACAAGATCTGCAGGCCCAGCGCAGCATACCCTTCTTCTTCTTCTCCATTCTTCTTCTTCGTTTTCAGAAAAACAACGAAAAAAAAAAAAAAAAACACCAAAACAACGTCATTTTGATATCAGGCCATTCAAGCCACGCCTTTTTCGAGCTACCAATCGGAGTTGTTTCATCAATTAGAGTCTCTACAATTGATGGGTTAAAATATATGCTATGAAAAGTAGTTAAGATTGTTTCTGATGTACCTATAAAAATAAAAAAAAATAAAAAAATAGTTAAGAATATTAAAAGTGGTGCTTTAATATTATTAATGATGTAGTAATGGGTCCTGCTCACTGTCTATGCCTTGTTTTTTATTTTTTTTATTTTTATTTTTGGCATTTTTAATGCATTAATGTTATTAGTGGTTTTTTTTTTAGTAATATGAATCATATATAATAAAAAGTGATAAAAATAAGATCTAAAAATATGTATTAAGGTATGTCAAGAGTTTGTTAATTTTAGAGAATAAGTAGTGGTACAATAAATATATTAAAGTGTGTGTTAAGGAGTGTGTTAATATATATATATATATATACATATATGGAGAAATTTACAATGTGCACCCTTTCAAATGATGCACATTGTAAAAAAATATAATTTTTTATGATAAACGTTATGATTGTTTGTGATATGCGTTATGACATTTTGTAGTAAAGTTATAAATAGCAAATTTATGATGTGTACCCTAAAGTTGGGAATGATAAGGTTACAATATTTTGTGATTTTTGTTATAACACTTTGAGATTTTGTTATAATATTTTTCAGTGAAAAAAAGTTATGATTTTTGTAGTGAAAAAGTTATGACATTTTGGGTTTAAGTTATGAAATTTTGTGAAAATGTTATGAAAAGCATACCATATGTACCTTTTTAAAGGTACACATTGTAACATCTCCATCTCTATATATATATATAAATAGTTAGCAGTAGTTGGAAAGGCCGGTCAACCGGTCAGACCTTTTTTTTTTTTTTTACTTGAAGGGTCCGGACGTCCAAGGGGACGACTGGCTGGACATCCAACCGGACGACTCCACTGTTTCTCTCTCTCTCTCTCTCTCCCATTCGCTGGTTAGAATGTTGACTGCAATTAACATACTATTTAATATCTGACACTAACTTTGACCACTAATGTTGCCCTTAACAGCTCCATTGTGAAGCTTAAAGTGAAAATGGCTGGCTGAAATTTAGCAGCTGACACTGGTGGTGTTTGGGAACTTGGTTCCCAAATTTTTTTCTCATTTTTTCCACTAATAGACAAAAGTTTTGCAAAACCAAAAAAAACACATCCAAACAAAATATCACATCCAACCCCAGAATCATTTCACTTTTTCTCTCACAAACATCACATCCAACCACAAAAAAACCCAACTATCTTCCTAAACACTAAAATTTTTTTATCCAATAATATCCTACAACTAAAAAAATCTACATAAAAACCCACTTCCAAAACATTCACACTAATGGGTGGACTAACATGTCCATTGCTGAAGCTCTAAGCAATCAACCAAGCATTGCCAACTAGAACCCAACAATAACCTCTTCCCTTCCCTACATTTAAGAGTAAATTATATTCCCTCTGTCTCAAAATAATAGTTATTTTTTAAAAAATTTAACTTTTTTTGATACTATAATTATTATATTTTAAAAATATTAATTTAAAAAAATTACCTTTTAATAGTATGTTTTTTTTAAGAATATCAATTGTCATAATTATATTTTTTTTATGTTATTAATGAATTTAAAAGAATGATAAAATAGTAAATTCATATTATTTTATTCTTTAATTTTTGAAAAGAGACTAATATTTTGGGACAATGAAAAATGAAATAAAGGACTAATATTTTGGGATGAAAGAAATACTTAAAAAAACATATTATTTTTATAATTTTAAAAATTACATTTCACTTTTTTTAATTTTTAATCGCATAATAAATAATTTATTTTAATAATAAATTATTAATTTAATTAATAATTTTAATAATATCATTATATTTCAATTAACAATTCAGATAATTTTTAATAGCATAGTTAGAGATTTTATTTTTTTCTATTAATTCTGTTAAATAAAAAATTTTGACAAGAGTATTTGTAATTTTCAGAATTACAATGCAACTCATTTTTTAAACAAATCTCGGGAGTGTATTTGTAATTTATCTTAAATTAAATTTAAATTAAAAATATATTATAATAAAATAAAATTTAAATTTTGTCAAATTTAAACTCTATTTTTTTGATTTATTTTTAATTTAAATCATTCTATTTTTGGTAAGTAAATGTGACAAAAAAAATTTAATATCTTAGACATTTTATATATACTTACATTAAATTTAATGATTAAAATATATTCCTTTCATTAGTTTTACTTAAAAATAATAAAAAATTATGATTCAAATTGATAAAATTAAAAATTCATGATTTATTTTATTATAAGGGTTAAATCCTTAATTTTATTGTTATTATTTTTTGTAATTTCCCCTAAAAGAATTGTTTGAATATGGAGTTTATCAGTAATCTCGTTTCGATAATTTAAATTATTTATTTTGTTAAGTTTTGCGTGTATATCATTTATAGAAAAAAATTTAAATCGATTTAATAATCATAATTTTTTTATTTTGTCTCATTTGTTTTTAAAAATAGACTACAATTATATTTTAAAAATAAATTATTATTTTTCAAAAAATAAAAATGATAAAATAAAAATATAAAGATTATTAAATCGATTTAATTTTATTCATAAATAAAGTACACTAAAGAATTTATAAAATTTACAATAAACACTTTAAGTAATAAAAACAACACTTGACTGTGCGCCTAAACGATTTGAATAATGCTATATATTCTAATTGATATATTAATTAATGTATTAATGAATGATGTAATATAATTTTAAAAATTTTAAATTTTTATAATTTGTATAATAGATGAAGTCATAATTTTTAAATAATAATATCATAACTATATTAATATATTAATTAGTGCGTGTAAGATTACCAAAACAATTCTCACTTTTAAACGAATTTAATCTTTAAAAAAATAACGGTCCTATGACATAGTAATTGTGTCCTTGCAGACTCCTTTGAAAATTTGACAATTCCTCGCCTGGGAAATACAAAATTTAGGGGGTTTTTGAAAAGTGATAATTTTAATTAATTTTTATTTATTTACGAAACAGTTAGGATTGGGAGCTCTAAAAGAGTTGCTCTGCTAACAACTCTAATGAGCTGGCATAGAGTAAAAAGAAAAAAAAAATTGAAACATACATCACATCAGTAATGCGTGGAATTCACTATCAGTTCATTAGAGCTAACTTTAGAGCTCAAGAATTAGAGTTTTGAAGCATTTTTCTTTCAGTAATTAGGGATGGCAATTTGAAACCGGCCCGACGGGGATCCCCGATCCCGACCCCGATTTAAGCGGTTTTTCCCCGAAAAATACCTCCGACGGGGAGGTGACGGTATTTGAAAATCAATCCCCGATCTGTCACGGGCTGGGGACGGTGATCAGTGTGTGATCCCCGGCCCCGGCCCCGTCCCCGGCCCCATCCCCGAAATTTCCCGAAATGAAATTACTTTTATACCCCTTATTATAATAATAATAAACCAAATATGTCTCCTATATATATATATATCATATACGTTTCCTAGTCTATTTTTTTGACCCAGTTTGGTCTCTCACTCCACTCTCACTCTCTCTCTCTCTCTCTCTCTCTCGGTAAAACCCTCCCCTCCGATGTCCTCCGATCTCCATCACGCCTCACGCCTCACGCCGATCTCCCTCCTTCCGAAGACTTCATCACGTCCATGGAAAGCCTCTCGTAGGTAACGACGGTCTGAGGTCTGGATGCTAGATCTCCCTCCTTCCGATCTGAGGTCTGGATGCTAGATCGGTCTCCGAAGCCTTCTCTCTCTCTCTCCTCAGATCTCAGTCTCAGATCTCCAAACCTCTTTTATTTTTTACATTTGATGAAGAAAACGTTGCTGCCTGTGATTTTTCTCTTTTTTACCTAGATCGGTCGTAGGTAACGCCTGTGATTTTTCTCTTTTTTAATCTGTTGTGTATGATGATGATGTTGATGATTTTGTTGTTGATCGGTTGTTGATGAGTTGATCTGTTTGATGATTTTGTGATTTGCTTTTTTTTTTTTTTGGACCGGGGAGACTTCGGGGTCGGGGAAACCCGATCCCCGTTGGGGACGGGGATGGGGATGGTGATAAGTTCCCCGTCGGGGATCGGGACCGGGGATGGAGAAATTATCACCGTCGGGGATCGGGGACGGGGAGGGTGATCCCCGGCCCCGCCCCGCCCCGTTGCCATTCCTAATGAGAGCATTAATTTTGGTGTTCTAATAGAGCACTAATGACATGGCAAGGAGAAAAAAAAAAAAAAAAAACAAACAAATCAATATCAAAACATCACATCACACTGAATGAGATTCACTACCAACTCATTAGAGCTTAAAAATTAGAGCTCCAAAACATTTTTCTTTTTGTTTACAAAAGTCATATTAAAAAGTAGAGCGGTGATGCTACATGTATCAATTAATGTACACACTAGTGTACCAACTAGTATTACGCCATTATTACTGACTCCACCTATTATATAAACTACAAATATCCAAAACTTCTAAAATTTTGTCACATCATCTGTTAGTATACTAGTTAGTACATTAATGGGTACATCAAAGTGGAGAATATGATGTTATTGGTGGATGTTTTAACTATTTTAGGCTATGTTTGGCATAAGTTATTTAGGTTAAAATAGTGATAAAAGATAAAAATATATTAAAAAATTAATAAAATAAAATGTCACATTTAAATTATAATCATTTTATTTTTTCTCTCACAAAATAAAAAATACTAAAAAATCATATTAAAAAGTAGAGAATATGACGTCAAAAAGTCACTACTCCAAGGCCCTTGCTTTATTATTTCATTTGTTATTATTATTATTGCATTCTCATTATTTCATTATTTCTTTGCCACTATTTTATATCTTCTAGTGTCATTCACTCTATAAAAATAATTTTTTGAGTTTTTAATTTTTTTTAGTCACATTTTTTAGTATTTTAATTTTTTTTTTTAAAAAATAGATCTACTTAATTTAGATACACTAAAAAGAATAAAATTGTACCAAAAAAAAAATTTAAACAAAATTGTATTGAATTTTTGTATTTTTTTTGTATTCAATGAATTTTTGAAAGATTTTTACACAAATTTTATACTTTTTAAATATATTTAGATTAAGTGAGTAAAAAAAAACTAAAAAAATGATTGAAATATTAAAAAAATTACTAAAAATAAAAAAATATAGATTGAAATTTAAAAAAATTATTTTTTAAAACTCCAAGCCAAACAGAGTAAATATATTTATTTATTTATTTTTATTGTGTTTTTTTTTTATCACATAAATATAGGATCAAGAAAATTATTTTATGCTCAGCTTTTTGAGTGTTTAGGGTTCGAATATATCAAATTTCAATTTTATTTTGGGAAATTTGTTTATAATCTCATATTAAGGAATGATGATTTATTTAGTCCCAAATATTTTTTTATAAACCAATTAGTCCCATTGATTTTAAAAGGGTAGATTCAATATATTACTTAAAAATTAGATTTACAATTATACCCTTATTTCTATTATATTTCTTTCTCTCTTTTTTTCCTTTTCTTTTGTGCTAGATAGATAAAGTACACAATTTATGGGAATTAAATTTTGGATGAAAAAATATGAGATTCTTTTTTTATTTGGAAAAAAAAAATTCAAAATGAGTACAAAAATGATTCAAACATTCTAAAAGGATGTGTGATTCTTCAAATATTTCAAAAGGAGTACAAAAATTCCTCAGTAAGCTTTAGGCAAATGTATAATTTCAAGCTGTAACACTCTAATGTAACAGTCAAACGTAACATTTCAATATAATACTCCAAAAAAAATCTTTAGTATACTTTTCCTAAACGTAACACTCTAATATAACATTCCAAAGAAACTCCTTAATGTAAAAACTCCAATATAACATACAAAAAAAATTCCTTAGTGCACTTTTTTCAAACATAACACTTTAATATAATACACCAAAAAAAGGATGTGAGATTTTTCAAACAATTCCAAAAAGATGTGGGATTTTTCAAATCATTCCAATAGGAGTACAAAATTCCTTTATAAACTTTGAGCAAATTTATAATTTCAAATTGTGAGTGTTATGTTTGGAAAAAAATATATTTAGAAATTTTTTAGTGTTTTTGTGTGTTAAATTGGAGTGTTATGTTTGAAATTACATTGATTGGAGTGTTAGGTTTGGAAAAAGTACACTAAGAAGTTTTTTTTGGAGTGTTATGTTTGGAAAAAGTACACAAATGTTTTTTTTAGTATATTATATTAGAGTGTTACATTTTTATTCCTAATGTGAGATTTGTTTGAGAAGGAGAGAAAATTCAAAAATTCTATAGTGCGGATTGCCCAAATGTATAAATTTACATTTAGAGAAATCCACTTTTATTCCTATAAAATTAAACCCAATCATATAAGTGATTACCTTTTGTGTAATTTTTATTTTAATTGGACTTTTAAGTTCATTAAAAAAAAAAAAAAAAAAAACTAAATAATTTATAAAATCACATTTTAAAATTTATTAGTATTTCACCGTTTTATTTTTTATATGACAAATAATAAGTACAAAAAATACGCTACACAAACTTGTTACGTAAAATGCTTTATATTATCGGATCACACAATGTAGCTAACATCTTTATCTATGTTTTTTTTTTTTTTTTTCATTTAAATTTTAATTACACCAAAAATATAATTTATACATATTTTTTATAAGTTGATACAACTGTGTAAAAGCAACAAAAGTAACCTGACTCTGTAATATTTTTTTTAATTATTTATTATTATTAATATCTACTTACTTATCATTCACCTTTCTTTGACCATTAATTTTTTTTTTTGAATTTTTTTAACTAATATGTGCTGTTAAATATATAAAAGTGGACGCAATAAAAATGTATAATTTTAAAAATATTTTTAAGTTGTCCTTTAATAGCACATGCTAACAAGGCTATTTTTTTTTTAAATAATATTTCAATTTATTATTTGAAGTGACAATTATATAATATGATATTGCATGTAAAACTCGATTGAATGTAAATGTAATGTGATAGAGAAATTTGAGAAAGAGATTTTGGCTCCAAATTTTTTTATTAGTGAATCAATAACTTTTAAAAATATCTATAATTTATTTCAAATAATATAAATTTATCAAATAAAAATATAAGAAAACTGTAGTGCATTCATACTTAGGTTTTTAAAAAAAGTAAATATATAAACTTATTAAACAATTAATTATATTCATCGAGTTTTTATATTTTAAAATTGTTACGTGATCATTTAAAAAATATGTGACTAAACAATCATCAACTTTCTGATCTGAAGTGCAATTTATTTTTATGAATAATTACTCAAAAAGTTCTTTCTATCATTGCAATTAAAATTGGTGAGAGCAAATTTTATTTTACAAGTAATCAGACTAATGAATATTTGATATATGTCTGTCTCTACTCATCTATGCGTGCAAGTGTACGAGGTAAAACAAGAAGAGCACATAAATTTTTATGAACAAATGATCTCGGTGTTGTTTAGTGTAATTTATTATAAATTAAATGTACCCATCACCTAACTTAATTATAGAAATTAATTTTTTTTTTTTTTCAGTTTACTTAACCTATTTCTACTTAATAAACAAAATATAATAGAAGTTACCAAATAGTCCAATACAAATTTTCAAATATATATATATATATAAGAAGTATAAGATGTACCAAACAGTCCCTCTAACCCCGTAAACTTGCCATTGCTAAAACGTTTGTGAAAAAATGGATCAACAAATCAATATGAAGTTCATTTAGTTGGTTTTAATTGAAAAGAAATAGATAATTTCATTCTCTCTCAAGGCAAGTTTGGATACATATTCAAATAGTAGTTAAAAAGTTACTATTAAAAAATCAACTTGTTTTAATTTATTTTTGTAAAAAATTAAAAATTAATTTGATGAAAGAAATACAAAAATTCAAAAACGCTTATCATTTTTATATAATTTTATTTTTTGAAAAATAAGAAATCATTTTTAAAAAATTTAAAATACACATTTTGGGTTAATTACAAATTTTTTTTTAAAGCTTCACGCGTTTTTAACTTTAAACCCCACTGTTTTAATTTCGACAAATGAAATCCTGGAATTTTATCCGTGTTTCAATTTACCCTCTCTGTCCATCTCCGTCTATATAAGATAACAGAGGGAGTTTAAATGAAAAATACTGTGATTTAAAATGAAAAATGCCTGAAATCTTGAGATTTTTTTGTGTAATTAACTATTTTTTTAACATTAAAACCACTTTAAAAAAAGGGTTAATTATAAAATAAACTCCAAAATTTCAAGTATTTTCCCCTTTAAACACCTATATTTTTCATTTTAAACCCCTTTTGGTACCTTGCATAAATGGAGAGAGCAAATTAAAATACGGATAGAACTTCAAAGTTTAATTTGTTAAAATTAAAACATTAGAGTTTAAAGTAAAAAACGCATGAGACCTTCGAGGTTCTAATATTTTTTTAAAAGTTAAAAGATGATTTTTAACTACCTCATCAAAATAGTCCTTAGTTTTCATTTTGTCAAAAAAATTTCAGAAATTTTTTTTGGAACACAAACCAAACAAAACCTCTTTATCTCTCCAAGGAAGGTAAACTTGATGAAGACTAGATAGACAAATTGGCCGCATACAATATGAGCATGTTTATTTGGACGGATTGAATAAAAAAGAATTGTAATCTATTGGATTAATAATCTTGAGATATATAGTTTTTAGACTACTTGGTTTTGAAATGATGTATATTCTATATTTGTTTAGTTATAAGATTAGAAGTTACGAAATGATTATTTTTAAAATTATTTTTTATTTTTTTCACAAAACTAATTTTTAAATTCCTTTTAAAAAAATTAAAAATTAATTTTTGAAAACTAAACCAAATATGTCCTAAATATTTGGAGGGAATAATTATATTTTTACTAATTAATCCAGAGGATGGTTTATCAAGGGACTGTGTGTATCCCACCCCTTCTTCTAGGACATGATGGTCCCACATATGAGGGATTAACAGTCTAGTTAGACTATTAATCTAATTTATAATTTTTCAATCAAACAACAGATTACTCAAAGTTCGTTTGAGAAGTGGATTGACTTTTTAACTTTTTGACTATTTTAGTATGGAGTTAAAAAATTTCGTTTGGGATAGACTTGTTGACTTTTTTTAACTTTTGTGAGAGAAAATAAAATAATTATAGATTAAATGTGATATTTTATTTTAGAGCAATGCTACGTCACCCGAAAGAACTTCCCTGAATCCCCCCGAAACGAAAACGACGTCGTTTTCGTCGTTTTGTTTTTTGTTTTTTTTTTCATTTCAGAAGAAGAAGAAGAATTTCAGAAGAAGAAGAAGAAAATCAGAAAGAAGAAGGAAGAAAGGGAAGAAGAAGGAGGAAGAAAAGGAAGAAGAAGGAAGGAGAGAAGGACTGGAGGGGCCATCAACCAGGGCGGGGGGGGAGGCGGAAGCGGAGGCGGGGCGACGATCGGACAATCGGGGACGACGATCGGAGTGAGCTACGACGATTGGACAATCGGGGACGACGATCGGTGGGACGACGATCCCCCTCCACTCCTCTTCCCTTCCTCTTTCTCCCTCTCTCCTCCTCTCCTCTTTCTCTCTTCTCTTTCTCTCCCTCTTCCTCTTCCTCTGCAGACTGAAAATGGAAGAAAAAAAAAAAAAAAAAAAAGCCTAATGCCCAAAACGACGTCGTTTTGGGCACTAAGGGGATTAGGGAGGAAGGATTTTCGAACTCTCAAACATTATTCTTTATTTTATTAAGTTAAAAAATTTATTTTATCTTTTTACAACTAAAATAATCCAAAATCCAACCCAACCCTTCTTCCCAAATAAGTGCTCAATATGATGAACGTGAAATCCAATCCCCACTTTCCATCCCTTCCCCTCCCTTTAAACAAACACCCCATAGGTATATATATATATATACACTAATGTCGGTTAAAATCAAGTGGGACGTCGGTATTATGTTTTGGTCTTACATAATAAAGTGGTCTGAACCAAAACCAATGCGTGATTGTCCGCTGGCCGACAGGAAGGGTAAAAAAAAAATCAACATATGATTATAGAGTCCGGCTGGCTACATCGATGTGGGTAGGTCATCGCGGCGGAGAGAGAAGCAAAAATGATAGGGAAAGAGAGTGGTCGCCGTCGGGGAGAGGATAGAAGAGAGAGGAGAGTTTTGAGATAAAAGGAGTGAGAAGAAAGAGAGGAACATACGAGAGAGAGAGAGAGAGAGAGAGAGACATGCGAGCCAAAAAGAGAGGAGCATTGTCGAGGTTTGGTTGAAATGGTGCCAGCTAATTTAGGGGAGTCGGGGGGCTCCTTTTGTGTGGATTAAACATTTCTCCAAAAATAATAAGGTTGGTTTTACAAATATTTTTTTAGTATTTCTTTTTTTTAATTTAGTAGATGTTTTTTTTAAGTTTTTATTATTATTATTTTTTAAAAAAACTTATAACTTGCAAGTCCTACTAAATAGAAACCCCTAAAAAAAGTCTCTTTTTTTTAATTCTTATTTTTTATATATGCATAATTTTTATTAGGGGTGCAACTCTAGTGGATTTGGTCGGGTTAGAAAGTTGTTCAAGTCCAATTCAAATAATACTGAGACCTGCTTAAGCCTAAATATAAGTTTATACAAGTTCAATATGAGTTTAACCTGAGTTGTCTGAATTATACATGATTTTTTTTTTTTTTACAACAAAATTATTAATTTATTCAAATTAGACTCCATTTATATTTTTTTTAAAAGAAAATCATTATTAACATCGAGACAAATAATTTATATAATATAAAAAATATGCCGCTATGATATTCTTTACAATTTATGAGTACAAATAAAAAAGATAAGATTTTGTGTTAGTTGTGTATATATATTCAATATGATTTAATAATCTAAATTACTTTAATATCATGTAATGGTTAATAATTTATATGTGTATTTAATATTTTATACATTTATATATGTATAATTTAGGTTTCGGGTTACTCAGGTTATTTACTCTCTTTATCAAAGCCGTCCAAATTTAAATAAGACTTTTAAATTTTTGTCTAAGCCTTACCGAATTTAAAAATATCTTATCCAAACCTTTGAAAAAATTCAGATTAGGTCGAGTTGCTCCAGTTGAGCCTACCCAAGTTACACCCATCATTTTTTATATAAAAAAATTATATAGAATGATATTGATTGGACTTTTTGATTTTCAGTTAATGGTTCGATAAAGGTAAAATTTGTTATTTGTTATTTGTTATTTTTAATATTTAATTTTTTTAAAATTTTTTTTGAATAGAGGTGAAGCAAAGGGGAATTAACCATTTCTAATATTTTTTTAAAAAAATTATTGCCTAAAAGATTAGGCTTTGTTGGGTCTGGGCCGTGTTGGGCTATAAGCTAAAATCTACCACGGATTGATTGGATCATGGAGTTCTAGTAATTTGTTTCAATTGACCCAATAAAAGAGGATTTATTTGGAGATTTGTTTCTCTCAACAAATTTGAGATCCAATCACAGCAATGATAGTTCTATTTAGTGTAATTTATTATAAGTTTAGAAGTCAAAAGTACCCTCTCCCAACATCTAAATAATAGTTTTTTTTTTTTTTTAACCTCTAGTGTATTTAAATTATTTCTGCCTAATAAACTGTAAAAAAAACTGCACCAAATAGTCTAATATAGGCTCTCAAAAGAAAAAAGAAAAAAGAAAAAAAAAATATAGGTAGCTCAAATAAATTGTATCAAATAGCACCAATGCCTTCTATCTCAAAAAAGGCATGGTTTTCCAAAAATTATTTTTTTTATGAAATTATATGCTTAAAAAAGTTTGTTTAAAGATTGGAACTAAAGGAAACTAATGCCTTAGAAATTAGCAGAAAAAAATCAAAGCTGAGGCCCAAGTGATTTACTAAAACCCAATAAAATAATGCACATTATAGCAAATAGTCATGGTTTGGGAATGTTTGGATTGAGTGACAGCACAAATCAGTGATTTGTCAATAAACCATGCCCTTATTTGTCAAAAGTGAACTAGTCCAATGACAAAAAAATGTTTAAACCAAAATAACCCAAAATGTATGGCTGGGTCAGGCCTTGGATTGTTTGAAAATGATTCAAGTCTCATGTATATATTAAGAAAAATGATATTCAAATAGAATGTTTCTATAGAATCTTTAAAATAATGATATGGAGTAATATTTTTGAAAATTTAAATTATTTTCACCGATGTTTTGCTTTAAAGTAACAAAATCAAGACTTGTCATATTATTTTTATTAATTTTTGAATAATTTTTTTATTATATATCATTACTAATATATTAATTGAACCTAATTCAGGTACCGAGAAACAAAACAAAAAATTCTGGAACAAAGAAAGCAGCTTTATTAAACAAATTAAAAGCTTTCATTGGATTGGGAAACTCGTTTTTCCATATAGATTGGACTTAGACTCGGAGCATATCTAGCTACACTATGAAACAATTAGAAAATTGAATCGCCAGATGAGTTGCAAAAAGAAAAGAAAAAAATTACATTAAAGTTGAAATTTTAAGAGCCAAAACTTTCCTCTAAAAAACTTAGAGATACAACTATAATTCATACCTAAATTTCAATTTGGTCCCTATTGTAATAATTTAAACAATTTGTTTTTTACGTTTGAAATCTAGTGTCAATTTGATCATTCCGTTTAAATTTTTGTTAATTTTTTCAACGTGTATTCCTCAAAAGACTAACAAGTGTTAAAAAATCATTAATTTTAACCTTAAATTTGAACAAAATGATCAAATTAAAATTAAACTTACGTGGAGGGATCTAGTTGCTCAACTTAAAACAATAAAAATTGAACTAAAATTTTAGTTAAATTACAAGAGTGAGAAATATAATTTTAAAAAATAATAATCTGTTAATAAGGAAAATGCGTGGTAGCTCGAAAATGTTGGGGCTCAAAGGCACTTTTTTTCTTTTTTTTTTTCCTTCTTTTCCTTCCCCCTCTGTTTTTTCTTTGAAACAGACAAAAGAAGGAAAAAAGAAGAGGAGGAAGAAGAAAGAACGAGAAAAGAAGGAGAGGAGGAAGAAGAAAGAAGAAGAAAAGAAGAGAGGGGAACACAGAGAGAGAGAGAGATATCTATGCACAGATCTATGTGTATAGATACAGATCTGTGTATACACACAGAGGAGGGTCAAGATGGGTTTGCGACGGTGATGGCAGCGCCAGTAGGTGGAGGGAGTTCTTTTTTTTTTTTTTTTTTTTTTTTCTTTCCCTTCTCTCTCTGTTTTCTCTTTGAAACAAACAAAAGAAGGAGAAAAGAAGGAAATAAAGAAGAAGAGAGAAGAAAAAAAGAAGAGAGAGGAGGAATTGAGAGAAAGAATTTTTTTTTTTCATTTATTTACCCACAATGTTTACCAAACAAAATGTGAAATCGGTTAGCTTTAAATGTTTGATTTTGCGTGTTGTTTGGTGTAAAATTTTCATCTTCCTCTACTCTCTCTCTCTATGTTGTTTTTTTTTTTGTTTTGTCTCATAAAATCGGCAAGTCGGCCATAAAACCATTCGGCCGGCCAAAAAAAAAACACTGACCAACCAAACAACATACCCAATTGTCTAGAAAGAAGAAGAAAGAAGAGAAATGAGGCGAGTCGTCTTCTACCTCAAACTCATAATCAAAATCAAAAACTTTCCAATTCGTCAATGGATTCTCAGAGAGAGAGAGAGAGAGAGAGAGAGAGAGAGATCTATACATAGATCTATGTGTATATACACACAAAGGAGGGTCACGATGGGTTTGCGACGGTGATGGTGGCGCCGGTGGGTGAAGGAAGTTCCGACTCTCTCTATCTTTGTTCCCCCTCCCTCTTTTCTTTTTCTTTTCTCTTCCTCCCTCTTTCTTCTCTCGCCTCTTTGTTTCAGAGAAAAAAGAAAAGGGAAAAACAATGGCCACAACGACGTCATTTTGGCATTCGAGCCAATCAGGCTAGTTCACTTTCAAGCTACCCAACAATGGTGTAATATGATATCACCGTTATACTTGATTAACCCACATATTACACATAATTGAGAACAATCATGTAAGATATTAGTTGAGAGAGAGAGAGAGAGAGAGAGAGAGAGAGAGAGAGAATTCTAGGCACTTGAGCTCAGGACCTTTAACATCAAGAAATCCCACAACATAATGCTATTGAGCCACATGATTATTGACAAATAAAACGCATAGCCAACACAAAGTTAAATTTGAGAAATGGATTGTCTGATTTGACATTATCACTAATTAGATTCTCCCAAGTCTTTCTACGCTTTTCATGTCCATGTAAATCATAGCAATAGGAAAGCAGGACTTAAATAATTTGGATGTCAATATCACAATACTACTCCAAATTATGTAAATAAACATACAATTATCACTATAAAGCAAAGTGTAATGACAATTTTTAGGTGTTCTCAGTAATGAAAACTGATTGTAAATTAGTCAAGAATATTGTAATTAATACCACAACATATAAGAATTTTTGTGAATTAAATTTTGTTATAAAAAATAATTGGGACCAATTCTTGTAGTCATGAGAGTTGTTATTAAAAAATTCAACAATGATTCATCCCCCCTTTTCCCCCCCACCCCCTTTGACCCCCTCTCTCTCTCATTGGTTATTTTTTCTTTTTCTTTTTCTTTTTTTTTCCTGCTCCTCCAATCACCCCCCGCCACGTGACAAAGGGGGTGAGGGGGTGACCCCAAAAGGGGGTCCCAAGCATTATTCTAAAAAATTATCCAAAAAAAAAGGAAGAAGAAGAAGAAGAAGAAGAATTTTAGTGACAAATGCATTTTTAGGAAAAAAAATAATTTGGTGCAAAAAATATTTATTTTTTGAGACAATTTTTTATTATAAAAAGATAGTAATTTATTAAAATATAACAGTGGCACTCTTGGCGACTAAAATGTTTTGTCTATAAAAGGTGATTTTATTCCTAAGTTTTTGTCTTTAAAATTTTAATTTATTGTAGTGATAGAATAATTTATTACTAATGTTCAATTTTGTTGCTAACATTTTTCAGAACTAAGATATTTCATCTGTAAAAATTAAACCCAATCTTAAATTTTTGTTGGTAAAATTTTAATTTGTCATAATATGGGCTTTTGGTCATTGTCAGTTAGGAAGTCCATCTCATAGGTGAGAGTGTGTCTTTTATCATATCAATGGAGTCCATAATTTTTTTTTAAAAAAAAAACAAAAATTAGATTGAGAAGAAAAAGAAAAAGAAAAAGAAAGGAAGAACTTGGTGATTGATATGATATGAATATGGAAGCATGTGAGATGATGATCCGTTGGTCTTGAATATATGATATGGAAAGTTGGTTGTAGCATTTTCACTTGGTAGTTAGCTTTTTCTAAAAGCAACAAAGCATATCTATCATTGTCCATTGTCCATCCATCCATGGCTTTTTTGAATAATCTCACACGCTTGGGCCCTCCACTCACTCTCTTGGTCTACTGGATCCATTTTGTGCCTTGTGAAATTATTGCAGGTCAGATAACAATTCACTGTATGTTAAAAAATAATAATAATAATAATAATTAAGTGGTAATTTTTTCAAGTTTTAATAATTGGAATTGGAATTTTAATTTTTTATAAATGTGTAATTATTTTAGAAAGATTCGATTGATTGTAATTTTTCTATTATTGTATAGCCACATAGCATTGGCCCTGTTTGGTAGAGCTGTGGGAAAGTGCTTATAGCTTATGCCTAAACAGCTTATAGCTTATAACTATGAACATAAGCTGATTTCTGACTTATAAATTAAGCATCTCCTGTCCCACTCAAAGATTAAGCTGATTTTTGACTTCCAAAAATCTATAAATTATAAGCTATAAGTTAAACCAAACACATCAAAATAGCTTAAATTAAGCTGAAAGCTGAAATAAGTAGCTTTTAAGCTGCACCAAACAGGCCCATTGTCTATGGGTGTACAAGAATGTAATTGTGTAATTTTTTCGATTGTAACTTGGATTGGAGGGTGTTGTGCAGGTTTGTAGGGTCTACCATGAGTCCTATTTGAATGGTTCAAATAATTTATTTAATGAATTTTCCATGCATATAATTCATGTAAAAAAAAGATTTTGCAAAATTTGTAATAATTTTTTGAAAGTACCACCGAATGGTAATTTTGAAGAGAGAGAGAGAGAGAAAAAAAAAAAAAAAAAAAACCAACGTTATTTCAAAATAAAAATAAAAATTAGTGATTAGTTTATGACATTGCGCACAGGATAATTTTCCTCATCATCCGTCATGATTCAGTTGGTTTGTGTCATCATTTCTTCTTTAAGGGCTGTACTCCTAGGCTCCGTTTGTTTTGGGATATAAAAGGTGGGATAGGATTAGGATGGAGGTAAGACTTATTTAGTGTTATATTTATTTGTAGAATTGAGGAAGGAATTAAGATGGAGGAGATGATTAAGATGGAGGTTGGAAAGGGGATTGAGATGAAGGAAGTGGAGGTAGTATTAGAAAAATAGTGAGGGGACGTTTTTTGTGATAATTTTTTTAAATTGTCACTAAAACTTATAATTAGTGATATTTTTTTAACAAAAATTTTAAGCTGTCGCTAAAAATTAACAATTAATAACATTTTTTAATAGTATTTAATGAAAAACACCATTAATTATCATAGAACTTATTAGAAGTCAATCTATTAAGACATGCACATAAGTTTCCTATTTCTTTTCCATATATGAAAATACACACAACACATATCCATCTATCATACCAGTATATGACCGAGATAAAATAATATATTATTTTTTCAATAAGATGTATATTATTTATAATCATTTTTTTCATTTTATTGCTTATAAGTAAAAAATTAAAATATAAATTTATGAGTTGTATATAATTTACTTCCTCTCCCCACCCAAACAAATTTTAGTTGTTAATCAACATGTGTTTTTAATTTTTTTTGAAAATATAATAATCAACAATGCTAGGTGGCCCGAAATGGAGGTTAGCTCGAATGGCTCAAAATTTGCCTTGCTGGTCGTCCGGGCAGATGTTCAGCAAGATGGCTTACAGCCGCGGTCGACAAGGGTGACATCTGCGGTAGACAATTTTTCACCCGGTCGTCCGGGCGGACGTCCAGTGCACACCCATTCGAGCCATTCGAGCCCTCAACCATTTCTGTGTAATAATAAACAATTTAGTTTATTAGTTTTCTTTCCCCTAACCCATACATTTAGTATTTTTTCTCTTTAAAATGTATAAATAATATGTGCAATTTACTAAAATAAAATTAAAAAAAATACAAATAATTTTATAAAATGTGTTCATTCTATTTAAAAATTAAAAATATTAATTAAAAGAGCACAATTAAATAAAATTTTAAAATTAATAGAATTTAAGAACTTTATAAAGAACAAAATAATAGTATAAGACATTTCTTTTTAAATTTTATTGGTAAGGATTTCTATTATGAAAATTTTAAGTTACAAATATTTAGGATTGAATGGCCTAAACAAAAGATTTTTTGTTTTTGTTTTTGTTTTTTTTTTAAAGTTTTGTAGTTTGAACCGTCTTTGTTAAAAAAAAATCATTTACAATATATATTAAAAGGATTGGATAATCTCATTTTTTTTCTTTTACTATTTTTCATTTTTAATGATTTTTTTAAAAAAAAAAAAAAAAAACTGAATGAAATTTTTATTTTTAATTTTAATTTTGTGTAACCCAATTATTTATTTATTTATTTAAAAAAGATAGATTTTGAAAAAATTTCAACACGATGAACTTGAAGACATATCGAACAAAATGAAAAAGATATTACTTTCTTTCTTATCAAACAAATGAACGCAGTACATCCTTATATAGTGGTGATTCTATATCTATATTATATCTAACTACTCTAACTGAATTAAAACAGTTACAACAACTTCAGATTAGTTACACTAGTATGTGACTCATCCTCATGAACTGTGCTGCAGTCCTTTATCTTATCAGGCCCCCGCAAGCAAATGGGTGAGGGACAAACCATGAGCTCGTCTTGAAGATAAGAAAACCGAGCAATAGAGAAAGGCTTGGTGAGAATATCAGCTAACTGGTTAGTAAAAGCCACATGCTTGACAAAGACTTTCTTAGCCACAACCTGCTCGCGAATATAACGGTAATCAACAGCGATATGCTTAGTACGAGCATGAAAGACGGGATTGGAAGCAAGACTAATAGCATAAAAGTTTGTCACACCACAAAGTGGCCACCGTAGGAGAAAGGTATAGCTCAGTAAACAGCATGGTAAGCCAAGTGAGTTCAGCAGCAGCCTAAGCCAACGCCCGCTATTTAGCCTCGGTGGAGGACCGAGAAACAGTGCATTGTTTCTTAGCAGCCCAAGACACAAGATTGTTACCCAAAAATACACAATAGCCGGTAGTAGATTTTCAATCAGTGACACTATCAGCCCAATCAGAATCGGAATAAGCATGAAGATCTAAAAGCCCGAAAGAGAAAACCAAACCATAGTGCAAAGTGCCTTTAAGATACCGAAGTAATCGCTTGACAGCATTGAAGTGAGCCACAGTAGAAGCATGCATAAACTGACAGGCACAATTCACAGCAAAAGAAAGATCAGGCTTGGTGATAATGAGATATTGAAGAGCACCAACCAAACTACGATAAAGAGAAGGTTGAGAAAATGGAACCAGTTGGTCATCAGGAGAAGAAGACTTAGTAGACATAGGAGAGGAATAAGATTTACAATTAATCATACCAGCTGTAGACGTCCCCGAGCGTCCCGGGAGGGAAATCCTGTTCTGTTCATTTGGGCTCACTACAGTTCGGACTCAAATTGTCACGGTTCTTAATCTGATCTCGCAAAGTGCAATGCGAGATTGATAAATCACCAAAGAGTCCAAATCCGGCAAATCGTTTTGAAAACAGATTTTTAGAAAGAAGTGTCAAACATAGACTGCTTTGCCAGATACAGAGTCGCCATCTAAATATTTTATTTTGGGAGAATTTAGGAAACCCTGACTCGTTGCCTAAGGCCACGTGTCCGTCATCACCAAAGTTGCCTCGGCTCAGGAACTTGGGTACGATTGGGGAAGGTCAGCTATGAGCACCCTCGCTCGCCCGATCAAAGATCGGCCTATATTAACTATGATATCTAGTTTTGAAAACATTATTCATTCTTATTCCGGTTAATTAGCTAATCTTACTATGTGATGCACATAACACAAAAGTATAGACTAGATCGCCTAATTTGGAACAAAGCATTGCATATCCGCTCATTTGGAAGACAGTTTGATTTTTGCTACTCGCAAGTAAGCTAAAAATGCGGATTTCGATGAATTGTTCCAATTCCAGCAATCTAGCCTTCACCCACAGGCATTCAGGCAGTAAATCAACTAAGCAATTAGCCTCATGGTAAGCATGCTGTTTAACATTCACACTCATGCGAGATGCTAAAGCATAAATACTTACAGCGTACTCCGAGCCAAAACAAAAACTAGTTAGTAATCAATGCATGATCCTAGTTCATATTAAGATGGCTAATGCAACGCATGCAAAATGTAACTAAGGTAGGCTTGGCTATTCTAAGATGACATTCGAGATGCAGCAATTTGATACACGTATTCAGATTGGAATTTAAATACAATGCAGTTAGTATGATGCGCCGAGCCCGGTGCATGCAATACAGATGAATGAATGCACGCATACATAGCATAAGGTATGCTAATTTAAATATGTCCTAATACTAACCATCAAAAGCAGGTAAGTAAAAGGGAGAAAGAAATGAGGATTGGGAGACATGCACACACGCACCCACACTTATTACACAATTCGCACTCTCTCGGAGGGACCAAAAGAATAATACAAATTTAACTAACTAATCAAAGCTAATTAAATATTACAGACCACTTAACTAGTTAAGCAAATTAACTAAGCTAAGAAAGCAATAAAACAGCCTCGAGAAGAGGGTCCAATGCATGCGTGCTCGGCTCCGCTCGGAAATCCACCACCATGCACAAGCTGCCTCTGTTTTTATTGTTTTGTGCCTCTGAAAATTACACAAGTCCCAAGATTGGTTCTGGAACACTCCCTGAGGGTTATGGGATGTCACCGGCCAGGAGGGAACACCATCGGCCATGGAGAAATGGTCATCAACCATAAATGTGGCTCTCGGCCAGAAGTTTGTGGTCGGCCAACACTCAATGTGGTCGGTCGGCCATCTATGTCTGCAGAATCTTGTTTTGACAGCAGTAGAGGACAGACAAGGCATGGAAATGCATTTTCAAACAATATTTGCACCACTGACCTCCCCATCATGTTATGGACTCAAGGAAATTTGGTCTTCGACCCTCGGGCCATCAATCACGTATTTCCATGCATGACGGCCCAAGAAGCCAAGTTGTGCATTTTGATGTCAAATGTAATGCACATAAACACACAAGGGACCCAACCTCTATCATGGTAATTCAAGAGGCGAGGCATGCATGCAAAATGCAACCTAAGCATGCGAGCTAAGTATGCAACATGAGCATGGGGACAAACATGCAAACATGCAAGCATGTGACAACCTATCAAACATGTGAACAAACAATGTATACTAGGCACACAACCTAAGCGAACAAGCACGTACCAAGTATGCGAGTTAATCAAGCATGCAAGATGCAATGTAAACATGTAAATATGCAAGACATGTAACATGTTAAGCAACTTAATCAAGGAAGTGCATGCCAAATGCAATGTGATTCAAGCATGCAACAATATGCGATAGGCCAAGCATGCAACAACATGCAAGGTGAGCATGCAACAACATGCGAACAATGGACTTATACCAATTTGGGTAGCTCTCAAATAGACCCAAAACAGTGACCAAATGCCAAGGAAATGAAGGCAAATGCACGTACAAACATGCATGCAAACATGGTCCAACACTTGGGCATCAAAGAGCAACTTTTAAGCACACTTAAAAGGGACAAAACATGGACAAATGACATGCATTATAAGCTTTGAAAATCATGTTAAGGATGGTGCCAAACCAACTAAACAAAGCAATCAAGGCATGCAACAAAGTCCAAGGACTTAAACTATGGTCATGTGACACATGAAACAAATGACCAAAGTAAACCAAAACAGTCCTAAATCATGCCAAAGTAAGCCCCAAAAAACACTTAGATGGCATCTAAATGACCTAATCCTAGAGGCATTCAAAATGGTCCAAACATGGAGCATAAGACATCAACCTTTTAAAGCATTAAAGGAGCATCAAATGCAAGCATACAAGCATACCATATGGATTGAAATGACATGGTAAGTGGTGTCAAACCACTGAAATGATGCGAGTAATGCATGCTAGAGGATCCAATACTCAAGGCCTACAAGGGAGATTGCATGGTAGCTATACAAAGCAAGTCATGGATGACCCAAACGACCAAAATCAGACCTCAAGCACACTAAAACATGCATAAAAGCTTCACAAAGCCAAGCCAAAATCATGCTAGAAACAAGGCTCAAAGCACAAAGCATGTTAAGGCAATTTCATGGCATTACAGGACAAGTATGCAAAGCATGCATGGTGTGTCTAAACCAACTAAAAATAGTGCTATATCATGGCAAAATAAGCACAAATATGCATTGAAAAGAAGCTAAACAAAGCTAAGCATACAAGCTACAACACAAGCCATTTGTGTGAGCATCAAAGGCAACATGGAGAGGAGATGACCCTCTCCCATTTAGGACCTCAAAACCATCTCTCCACCACTGAAAATCCTCTGGATTTCAGTGGTAGAAAGGTCATGCAAAGCTCAAAGAAAGGGCCAAAATATATGGCCTTGAACAAGGCCTAACAAGGCCTTGGAGGGGGGAAACAACCCCAAACCTCAAAGCAAACTTAAACAAAGTTCTAAAACTAACAAAATCAGAACTTTTATATGTTATACACTAAGCTCAAAAACAGATGCAAGATAGGTTAAAAGCTAGTGCAAGAATGGGGAATAAAGGGGTAAGATTCTTACCCTTGTAGACCTCTTCAAGAATGGAGCTCCAGCAACATTTCCAAGCTTAAATCCACTCAAAAACCTTAACAACAACCCTTTGGCACCTCAGCAACCAAGGTAAGGTGTGATACTAGGTGTTTATGCACAAAAGTAAGAACAAAACACACTTAAACACACACAAAGGCAAAAAGAGAGGGAGATCTAGAGATAGATAGATACACTATTTCTAACCCTAATCGAGACCTCTGGAGCTCAACCTCTAACCCTTGAGGAGGGAGGAGAAGCCCTTCCTTTATAGAGGTTCACTCTTGCAAAGCTTACAAAACAAGCTAAGTAAGAGGGAAATCCCTCCATACACGTGTATGGAGGGGGTGCAAAGTGGATGCCAGCTATCACAGCTGGCATAAAACATTTGCCAAAAGCAGATCCACAGTGGTCGACCAGCCAAAAATGACAATTTGACCAAAACAATGGTCGGCCGACCATAAAGGGTGTCGGCCAGCCATCACCAATGGCCGGTGGCAACAAAACATAGCCGGTGGCCTCAAGCCATGGCCGGTGAGGTGTGGAGATGGCCAACAAGCCATTCCCTGCTCTCAGAAGCAAAACAACAAGTGTTTGGTGTAAAACCAAACACAAAACAGGCAAGTCGAGAGGTCTTGGAGCAAGGCACGTGGCCGAGACCTCCGAGAACTCAGGACGAACATAAACATGGATGATCACCGAGTGTTCAAATGGTGACGTCCAAGTCTTGAGGACGGTCAAAAATGGAGTGTCTACACCAGCCTTATCAAGAATCTCAGAAGCATATTTTTGTTAAGAAAGAAAGAGATCCTCAAGCGTACGAACCACAGAAATCCCAAGAAAATAGGAAATAAGACCCAACTCCTTCATGGAAAAAGTAGAATGCATATGCTTAATAAGAGAAGAAATTTTTGAGTAGGATTATTTCCAACAATAAGAATATCATTGTAGACACCCCATTTTTGACCGACCTTAAGACTCAGACGTCACCGATTGAGCGCTCGGTGATGTTGCATATTGTGCTCGTTCAGAAGTCTCAGAGTCGCGGCCGTGCGCCCTGCCTCCGGACTTCCGAACTCTCTTCTGTGCCTTGCCTCGATTTGCGAACCGGACTCGGTTTTCTCTGTTTTCTTTCCTAAGGGAAGGGAGAAGTCCCGTAGACTATCTCTCAGTGGCCGTGGGCTACATTTCGTGGCCATAGGCCATTTTGCCCATTTCGGAGCCCGGTTCCCGGTTTTCGGAGCCGTCAGGCCGTGTGCCTCGGTTCGGGACCACCCAACCATCTCCGATTCCTCCGGTTTTTGGCATGCATCTCATTTACTCCCTTTCGAGGGACACTGGGGTCTTAGATACCCACTTCGTGGCCAAACACCACTTTCGGTGCTTAACGGCCGGTTTTCGGGACCCCGAACTGCGTGTTTTGGCCCTCGAGCATTCGTTTTGCATCGGTTTTTGTTCATTTTGGCAGGTACCTCTGTTTTATCATAACGAGGGACACTGGGGTCTTAGATACCCACTTCGTGGCCAAACACCACTTTCGGTGCTTAACGGCCGGTTTTCGGGACCTCGAATTGCGTGTTTTGGCCCCCGAGCATTCGTTTTGCATCAGTTTTTGTTCATTTTTGGCAGGTACCTCTGTTTTATCACCAGGAAGGTCACTGGAGGGTGGGAGGCCAGAAGCAACCAGTTATGCTCCTCCGGCGCCCCCCGGCGCCCGTTTTTCTTACTTCCGGGCTAATGTTGAACACCCTAGGGCCATTTTCTTCGAGCCAAAACCACATATTTGTGTTGTACACATATGGGAGGACCCTAAAAACACATGGCCGGCCATTAATTCTTTTTTTCATTTTGAAACCCCTCTTTAAAGTCGGTTGTTCTCTCTCCTGGTTCACAGTTGCCAATTTTCAACCACAGGGTTGTGTTGAGGACACATGGGAGGACCCTAATATGCTATGGCCGGCCATTAATTCAACTTTCCATTTTTGCCCCTTGGCCGGCCGGCCGGCCATAAGGGGTGGCCGGCCGGCCACCTTCCATAAAAGTGCCTAGTCGGCCGTATTCCTTGGGATGTGTGCATTCCAGCTGTGCTTTGGTTTTCCCCCAAAAATATCTTCTCCGGGGGACCCCTTTGGAGGGAAATAAGAGCTCATTTCCCTCTATTTTGGCCAAGGATTCCTCTCTCCCTCTCTTGCACACATTAGTGTCCTCCCAACTCAAGAGAAGAAGCTACAAGTGTTGATTGGAGCATATACATACATACAACTTCATTTTCTTCAAGTTTTGGGGCCATTTCTTCATCATCTCCAAGCCCTATCATCACAACTCCATTCCAGCAGCTAAGAGAGCTTTCCAGCAGCTAGGAGGCATCCATTCTTCAAGAAAAAGGGAGCCAAGACTTGTCTACAAGGGTAAGGCTTCATTTCTCTCTTTTGCAGCACTTTCTTGCCTCATTTCTTAAGCCTATTTTCTTATTTTTTTGGGCTCCGACCAGAACTGAAATGGGCCTTGTTTTGAGCTATTCTTCATGTTTGTTCAAGGGCTCAACCCTGTTTGAGCCCTCCATCTTGCACTTGTTTCAATATCCTATTATATGCCATTATTTTGCATTGAATATTTGGCCTATGTGTGATCTGATTTGGAGCATCTCATGAACTGATATTGTGCTTATTTTGAGCCCCTCTTCAACATTTAAGAAGGGCTTAACCTTGTTTTCATGCTCCATATGCCACTTGCTTTGAATCCATGTTTTACCCTTGTTTTTGCATGCTTTTTCTATCCTATGAGTGATCTGTTTTAGAGCATAATGTAAACTGTAAGAGGGCCTATTTTGTATCCCTCTTCAACATTGAAGAAGGGCTCAACCCTGTTTGGCCCCCCTATCTTTCACTTGCTTCACAATCTCTCATATTTACCGTAAATTTGCATGATTTGTTTGGTCTACATGTAGTCTGTTTTGGAGCATGTCATGAACTGTGAGTAAGCTTATTTTGTGTCCCTCTACAACATTGTAGAAGGGATAAACCTTGTTGGGGGTCTGCATGTTGTGCTTGTCTTTATATCCCTCTTTGGCCCCCATTTTTACATGCTTTTTTAGGCCTATCTAGCTTCTGTTTTCGGTCATGAGCAGTACTGAAAATATCCATATTTTGGCCTTCTTGACATATTTCATTAAGGGTCTTTGCTGGTTTGATAAATGTTTGGGGTACCTCATGTTATAGCCTGATGTATCCTAGTTCTTGCATGGCATTTTTAGCATGTTTGCATACTGATCTGGGGCATGTCTTCTACTGTAAATGTGCATATTTTTGGTCCCTAATCAGTGTTGTAGAAGGGTATTTTGCTGTTTGGGCATTGCATGTATCACTTGCTTCATAGCCTCCCTTGTGGAGCTACTCTTGTATGCCATTGTTGTCCTATCTATGCTTATTATTTCGCCATGTCTTGTACTGTAAAAAATGCTATTTTGGGGCTGCCTTGCTACTGTTTTGCATGTCATATACCAATTATGCATATTTAGTATGGCTGTAGGCCATTTCGGGTGCTTAATATCGCATTTCGGGACCATTCTGTGCATTTGGCGTCATTTCCCCACCTTTCGGGACTGTTTTGCATCATTTGTGAGTGCTGAAATTCCATTTGCATGATTGCATATCATTTTCCATGTCATTTCGTGCCTTAGGGCCATCGCCTCGGTTTGCGTGCCAGTGTGCACGCATTTTGAGGCACTTCATTTTCATCCATCGGCCTCTTATGTGAGTGCGGCTGAGGCTCACCCATGTTAGTGTAAGTCCATTTTGTATCCTGTATGCCATTTTAGTCTTATTGCATTCCGTATGCCATTGCCTCAGTTTGCGTGCCCACGGGCACGCATTTCGAGGCATCTCATTTTTCATCCTCCGGCGTCCTATGTGAGTGTGGCTGAGGCCCTCTCATGTTGGTATAAGCCCATCATTGCATTTGCATGCTATTTCTGTGCCTTAGGGCCATTGCCTCGGTTTGCGTGCCCACGGGCACGCATTTCGAGGCATCTCATCTTTCATCCTCCGGCGTCCTATGTGAGTGTGGCTGAGGCCCTCTCATGTTGGTATAAGCCCATCATTGCATTTGCATGCCATTTCATGCCTTTATGTCACTGCCTCGGTTTGCGTGCCCGTGTGCACGCATTTCGAGGCACTTCATTTTCATCTGACGGCCTCTTATGTGAGTGTGGCTGAGGTCCACTCGTGTTAGTGTAAGTCCAATTTGCATTGCATATGCCATTTCATGCCTTATGATCATTGCCTCGGTTTGCGTGCCCGCGTGCACGCATTTCGAGACATCTCATTTTCATAGCATTGTGCATGCTAGGTCATATGTTAGCTGCATTTCATGCATATCATGCATATTGCATCGTGTTCGGGATAGGAGTTAGCCCGGGCACGGAAAACGAGGTATGTTCCACACTCCAAGTGACGGAACGGATCTCAATTCCTAAGTCACCGACACTCCGGATTACCCATGATGGAGTTAGGTTTTGTTGTAGCATTCATTTGCATTCATTCTATATTGAGTTGTGCAATTCGGCTCCTCGACCATCATGCATCGATGTGCGTGATTGGTGGCACGAGGATCGAGGCATGCATATATTTGTGAAATACACTGCTATGCCCCTTTCCTGCTCTCTGTTACAGCAAAATGAAGAATCAGCAACTTCTCGGAGTCTGGCACGCATTTCGAGAAACATTGCAAAACAGAGGCTAATCGGGGCATCCTAGTGGATTTCCGCGCAAGGCAGCTCCAATGTACATCATTCATCAGAATCAAGGCAGCCCCTGGCTTGCATGCCAGTTTTACATTTTTCTTATTTAATTTGTTAATTAATTAGGAATTTGTGTATTATTTGGGACTGTAATATTTTGGACTGTATTATTCTTTCATTCGGGACTGTATATTTATTTGGACCCTCTGCGCGAGGGCATAACTGTAATAAGTGTGGGTGTGTGTGGTGTATGTCTTCCAACCCCACGTCTTTCTTCCCTTTTATTTACCTGCTTATGATGGTTAGATATAGGGCATATTTCAATTAGCATACAGTATGACAGCATGTTTGCATCATTCATCTGTTTTGCATGCACCGGGCTCGGCGCATCATACAAACTGCATTCGTATTTCAATTCCTAATTGAATACGTGTTAGTTGTAGCATCATCATATGCCATGTTTAGAATAGCCGAGCCTACTATAGTTTGCATTTTTGCATGTGTTGCATTAGGCATTTCAGCATACTTAGGATCATGCATGATTTCTAATCAGTTTTTGTTTGGCTTGGAGTACTCGGTAAGTTTTATGCTTTAGCATCCTTACATGCGTGTGAGTGTTGCCATGAATAGCATGCTTACCATGAGGCTATTTGCTTACGTGATATAACTGCCTGAATGCCTGTGGGTGGAGGTTGTGTTATTTGGATTGGGACAATGCATCAAATGTTTGTTTTAAGCCCACTAGATAGTGGCAACACCATGTTTTCTAAGCCCACCCGAGGGTGGCAAAATCTGCATCTTAAGCCTACCTGCGGGTAGCAAACCATCTTTCAAAAACAAACATGAAATGTTTTGTTCCAATTCAGGCAACTCAGTCTATACTTGTATGCTGTGCGCATCACATAGTAACCTAGGCTAATAACCGGAATAAGAACATACAATGTTTTCAAAATAAGATATCATGATTAGTAGAGGCCGGTCTTTGACCGGACGAGCGGGGGTGCTCACGAAGTGACCTTTCCCAATCGTACCCAAGTTCCCGAGCCGAGGCAACTTTGGTGATGACGGACACGTGGCCTTTGGCACCGAGTCAGGGTTTCCTAAATTTCCCCATTAAAAAATATTTAGGTGGTGACTCTGTATCTGGCAAAGCAGTCCATGTTTGGCACTTCTTTAAAAAAAATCTGTTTTCAAAACGATTTGCCGGATTTGGACTCTTTGGTTCGAGATTTAGAACCGTGACATTTGAGTCCTTCGAACTGTAGTGACCCAATATCGAACCAGAACCGGGGGGGGGGGGATTCGCACTCCTTCTCCCCGGGATGCGTTCGGGGACGTCTACAATCATCCACATAGACCAATAAGAGAATAATAGAAGAAGCTAAGTGATGAATCAAAAGAGATGAGTCACACTGACTATTAACAAAGCCAGAGGAGAGAAGGAAAGTGGAGAATGTAGAATACCAGGCTCTTGGCGCTTGTTTAAGACCATTTAAAGCTTTTACCAATTGCACACATGAGTGGGATGAGCTAAACTCTCAAAACCTGGAGGCTCAGTCATGAAAACCTCTTCATCAAGAACACCATGGAGAAAAGCATTAGATATATCCAATTGCTTAATTTGCTAATTAAAGTGGAGAACAAGACTGAGAAAAACCCGAATAGTGGGTTGCTTAGCCACTAGACTAAATGTCTCATAATAGTCAATACCTTCTTCCTGGAGATAGCCTTTGGCAACTAACCGAGCTTTATGATGAGCAACAGACCCATCAGAATTCCTTTTAAGCTTGAAGACCCATTTACAACCAATAGCTTGCTTATTGAGAGGAAGAGGAACCAGAACCCAAGTCTTCTGCTTCTGTAAAGCTTAAAACTCTTCTTGCATAGCAGCAGACCAAACAAGAATGGTAAGAGCAGTAGAAAAATCATGAGGTTCATGGAGAGTAGGATCCAAAGAATGAGGCGAAGAGGAAGAGGAAATGAGAGCATAAGAAGATGTGGAAGTTTTAGAGTGAGCGAGCATTGAATGGTGGTTGGAGACAGATGAAGAAGAAATAAGAGGCAGTGAAGTAGAAGGCAAACCAAAAGATGTGAGGTCAACATTTAGGGAGGTAATATGAATAGGAGGGACAAATACGGCAACAGAGGTAATAGGAATAGCTATTTGAGGTGAAGTAGCAATAGAGGCAGGAGGAAAAACTGTGTAAACAGGTGCAGCAGCAGAGACAGCAGGAAAAACGGTGGGAACAGGTGCAGCAACAGAGACAGCAGAGGCAGGTAAAGCAGAGATAGGCACTGCAGGTGAAGCTCTAGAGGTAGACAGACCAGAAGTAGGCCAAAAGAAAGAATAAAGCTGAGAAAGAGTGGGAACAGAGTTTGAAGGAAGAGGAGATTGTGAAACCAACGGAGACAAACTCTCATAAAAAACAACATGTCAAGACAAAAACACTTTTCCTGTTGATGGATCAAGACATCTATACCCTTTAATAGATGGGTGATATCCAATGAAAACATAAGGCAAAGACCGAGGTTGTAACTTATGAGAAGCATAGGGCTTAAGCCAAAGATAACACCGACATCCAAAGCTCTTGAGAAACCCAAAATCTGGAGATTGATGGAACAGTAATTCAAAAAGAGTTTTATTATTTAACTTGGAACTAGGCAATCGGTTAATAAGGAAAACAGAGGTAGCTAATGCATCAAACCAAAATGACAAGGGAAGAGCAGATTGATGAAGAAGAGCAATAGTAGTAGTGATTAAGTGCCTATGTTTTCGCTCAGTAACTCCATTTTGAGGAGGCATGTGAGGACATGAGAGTTGATGGATAATACCTCTCTATTTAAGAAAAGATTCAAATTGATTACCAGTAAATTCACTTCCACCATAAGTTCGAAAAACCTTAAGACTAGTCTCAAACTGAGTGTCAAGAAAAAAAATGAAATTCTTGAAACTTAGAAAATACTTCACTTTTGTAACACATAGGATACACCCAAGTGAATTTGCTAAACTCATCCACAAACAACACATAATATTTAAAAGAAGAAGTGGATAAAGTGAAAGGACCCCAAACATCACTATGGTTGAGGGACAATGGTTTATTAATTGTTGAAATTAACAAAATGAAAGGGAGTCGATGACTTTTAGCAACAGCACAATGTGTACAAAGATGCTTATTACACTGTGAGGAAACAAGTAAATGAAATTGTTTGAAAACAACTTGCAACTTCTGTGAAGAAGGATGGCCTAGCCGATTATGCCATATAGTAAGAGAAATAGATGAGGTTGCAAGACAAGCAACAGGAGAGATGAAGGATTGCTGAGATGACTGCTGAGATGGTGAGAATTGATATATGCCATTTTTATAAATCCCTTAATATAGAGGAGTTTGGGTATTCTTGTCCTGAATCACAAAAGAATTGGCATCAAAAGTAATGGTACAATTATTGTCTGATGTCAATTGATGAACACTGAGAAGATTTGAAGAAATAGAAGGAACATGAAGGATGTGATTCATTTTAAATGGAAAAGAAGGAGTAGGAAGAATACCTCTGTCGGTATGCTGAATTGGAATGTTATGACCAATACCAATAGTTACCTGATCAAAATGATAATATGGTTGAAAGTGCTCCATTTGTTGAAGATCAGGAGTAACATGATTTATTGCAGCAGAGTCAACATACCAGTTAGCATTCGGAGAAGATGAGACTGTGGAAGCAACAAATGTAGGTTTGGAAGATGGAGAAGAAGAAGAGTGATATGAAGAATCCATTCTATACCAGCACTCCAACGTTGTGTGATTTAGTTTGCCACAAATTTGGTACATAACAGAAGACATAGGCTGAGCAAATAATCTGTCACTACCTCATCAATGAGATCCACCTTTGGAAAAATATCGACCACCTCTAGTAGAAGAACCTCCTCGATAATGGTGAGATCGATTTCCTCGAAAATTAGAACTAGATGGAGGTTTAGAAGAGCTTTGATCTTTTGTAACAGTATAGACTGAAATTCGGATTCAACATGCACTACTTCAGAACAAAGTAGCGAGGAAAGATCAGACATAGAAATAGGTTCTGATTTTGCACGAACAGTGGTCTTTAATGCATTGTATTCTGATGGCAATCCATTCAGTATAATCATAACTAGATCTTCTTTATCAATTGGAGAAGAAGCAAGTGCCAATTGATCAGCAATAGTCTTGATCTGAAGCAAATAGTCATCCATCGAAGATGATTTCTTCGAGATAGTATTGAGTTTGTTCTTGAGTTGATGTATGTGAGATCTAAAAAGAGATATAAATCGTTTAGTCAGTTGAGACCACACATCATAACAGTTTGAACATTGAAGAACAGTTGCGAACACAAGAGTTATGTAACTCAACATGTGAGAATCAATTTGTTTCCAAGCCAAGAAACCTGAATTTGCAACTTCTTTTCCAGAGGCATCTCTAACTGTTGATGCAGGACATACAGATGATCTATCAACATGACCAACCAAATCTGTTACTTTCAGTACATTAAGAATTTGATTCTTCCAAACTATGTAATTTGTTATATCTAATTTGACTGTAACGAAAGAATTTAGATTCAAAATGAGAAGAGCAAGATTTGGTGGAAGAGTGAAGAATGAAGTTGCCATTGAAGAACCTTAGAAACTTGACTCGTGGGAGATCAAGCTTTGACACCATGAAGACATATTGAACAAAATGAAAAAGATATTACTTTCTTTCTTATCAAACAAATGAACGCAGTACATCCTTATATAGTGATGATTCTATATCTATATTATATCTAACTACTCTAACTGAATTAAAACAGTTACAACAACTTCAGATTAGTTACACTAGTATGTGACTCATCCTCATGAACTGTGTTGCAGTCCTTTATCTTATCAGAACTAAGCCAGGGAGTGAAAGGAATAAGATTTTCTTTTTGTGTGGGTACTAAACTGTAATAATTTTTAAAATATTCACTTTTTAGCTTGTTTTATGAAATAAGTTTTTTTCTTTTTTTGACTTGTTTATATTTGAAAAATGACAAAATGGTTTTTTCAACTAAAAAAAAATGAAAAAAATTACTTAAAAAACCTTAGGCACAGGAGGCCTTAATTACATACTTGGTGGGCTAATTTTAATTGTTCAAAAAAAGAACTCATAGTTTTATTCATATATATATATATATATGATTCAAATTGTAATGCAAAGAATTTACTTTATATAAAATTCTAAGTGTTAATATGTAAGTATCAATTCCTGAAAAACTCGTTACTAAAGTTATTCCAAATTTTAACCCTAAACTAAATTTTAAATTAATTTTACATACTTGTAATACTCTTTTGTATGAATAGAGTTTTTTATTAAAAATAATGAATATCCTTTCTTTCTTTGAGTGCACCTTCAATGAACAAACAAAAATTAAGATGAAATGTAAAAATGTGAAAATAATAGCAATATAAAAATATTAAATTATTCTACACTTATAAACAAATCATACACTTTAACAAAGTTTTACTGAACAAATCATATATTCTAATAGCGTTTGATTGAGCATCACTATAAATACATTAAATTTAGTTACTCTAAATTAATAAACATATCACATATTCTAATGGAGTTTTATTCAGCATCATTATAAATATATTAACTCCAAAAACGAAAACATGTAATAGAGTTGTAGAATAATTGTATACCTGATATAACTTTAAGTTTAGGTGAAGAAGAAAGTTTTGGTTGAGAGACACACCAAAGTTTGAACGTTTTTACAATTTTTGTTTTTTCTTGAGTTGATATTTGTGGAAAGTTAGGGTGAAGAGACATAAATTAAAATGATACATTATATGTACTTATTTGATATATTAAAATGATAATAATATGATTTTGTTTTATCTAAAATATTTTTTATCATTTGAAATTTGAATACTCAATCTTTTAAGGATAATATTTGTTTGTTTGTTTTTATTTTAATAGCCAAATCAATTATTTGGTTTTTAAAGAGTATTGTCTGTTTTTTTTTATTAAATAAAATGATATATGATCAAACAAACAATTGAGTATGCCATTATTTTAGTATTTTTAAAATTAAAAAATCAATATTATCTTATATATTATACTTATCTGATTGTAATACTGAAATAGATTGGTTAAAAAATATTCTTATTTATCTTTCCATAGCTTTATTTATTTATTTATGTTCATATAAAAAATTATTATTTGTTTTTTACAAAATGAGAAGAGTATGGAGAGATAGATTAGTTATGAGTAGAAATAACTTAGTTAAAAAAATATTCTTATATATCTTCTTATGGTTATATCTTTTTTATGTTAACTTAATATTTTCTATCTCATTTTTTTTTTTTTTTGGTCATCTTTTGAAAAAAAATAAATAATTAGAAATTAGAAAATAGACAAATGAGGCTAAGGGTGCAACTTGGGCGGGCTCAACCCGAGCAGCCCGAATCTAGCCCGAATTTTTTTGGGGGCTTGAACAAGATATTTTTAAATTCGGTAGGGGTTTGAGCAAAAATTCAGAAGCCCGAATTAAATTTGGACGGGTTTGGGCAAAGACATCAAACAACTCGAGCAACCCGAAGCCCGAATTATACATCTATAGATATATAAAAATATTAAATATATATATATAAATTATTAGTCATTACATGATATTAAAGTAATTTAGATTATTAAATCATATTGAATATATATTATATATACAAATAACATAAAATCTTACTTTTTTTTTTTATTTTCACTCATAAATTGTAAAGACTACTATAGCGACATATCTCTTACATTATATAAATTATTTGTTTTGATGGTATTAATGATTTTCTATATATATATATATATAAATGTAAATAGAGTCAAATTTTAATAATTTAATAATGTAGCTGCAAAAAAAAAAAAAAAAAAGAATTCAGGCAATTCGAGCAACTCGGGCAATTCGGGTTTAACTCGGGTTGGAAGTAGGCAACCTCGGGTTACGATTCGGGCTTGGGCGGACTTGGGCAAATCTCAGCACAACTTGGATTAGGCTTGGACAACCTCCCAACCCGACCAAACCCGCCAGAGTTGCACCCATAAATGAGGCTAGAGGTTGCCATATAAGAAAGAGAAATGTAACTTTAAATGAGAAGGCAGGATTAAAACTTTGGAAGTTTTTGAAGACTTAGGCCTTGTTTGAGAAGTTGGCTATTTTAGTAGGCTATTTTAGTTTTTGGCTACTTTAGTAGGCTAATTTTTTTGTGTTTGGGAAGATTGTTGGATTTTTTTTAGTTGGATGTGATGTTTGTAAGAGAAAAAGTAAAATGATTATGGATTTGATGTGACATTTTATCTTATTAGCTATTTTAGCCTATTTTATCTTTTTGTGAATTTTAGCCTAAAATAGGCTAAAATAGCCCTTGCCAAACAAGGCCTTACTACATTTATTTATATATATATCATAGATATGTCAAACATTATTAGGCATAAAATTAATTTTCAAGTAACATTTTTTTAATTGATATGGGTTGAATAGGAGAAAAAAATTGTATCACATAACACTATTTATATCTAACGAATTATACTACAGGTAAACAATTTTTATTTAATTTTCTGATTACTAAATATAAAGATAGTAAAATTCACGCTAAGAATAAATAAAATACATGGCTACGCATGCATAATCATAATAACATAAGATTTTCCTTTTTCTTTATAAATAAATCGATGAGAAAGTTGGGCCTAAGTTTAGCCTAATCTAATCTTGTTTGGACCAAGCTATCTAGTTTGGCATTATTTATGTGTGTGATCACTATATTAGAATAAGAGTTGCATCCTTTTCTAAGTTGATCCTTTGATTAGACAAAATTATGTTTCATTACATCATACACCAACCTAGCCTTAAAAAGTCCATCAACAAATTTGATAAACAACATAGTATTATGTGGGGTAGGTATATTCATATTGTGCAATAATTAATATTAATTTTCAATAATAAATATGGCCATGAAAACTACTTCATTATTATTATTTTTAAGTAAGTCATCTACCTTTTATGTTCAATTTTCAGTAAGTCTAAGTATACAAGGGACCAAATATAAAATAAGATACAAATGTCTTATAAGAAGAGAGGATTATCTCTTGTGTGACATTTATATTCCATTCTGTATTTGATCTCAGTATTCCTAATATATCATTGATTAATTTTACACATGACTGATCAATGGTTGAATTTTCTTTCTATCCAAATCTAACAGTTGAGATTGTTTTGGTACCCCCATAAATCTTTCAATGGCCTTGCATGTGTAACATGTCTGTCAATTTTGTTATAAATATAAAAATAAATCACATAAAAGTCACAGAATAAAGTTACAAAATAAACACAAAAAAGTATAATGCCCATGGGGTCTACATGCTTAACCTTGGCTCTATTATATGACTTTTCTTTGATTGGTTTGAATAAACAACAATGTTAGATATTTTAAAAATATTTAAAATTAAAAATGTTTGGATTACAATCATTTTTTAGTGGCCCACACAACATCAAATTGAAATTTACAGCATACATTACTTTTGCAGTGAATTCCATCATTTCCCTTGAATTAATCCTGTTAAATCTCTATTTAAGTTGCTAATTAGATGGTCACAAATTTCTCATTTAAGATTTGGATCAAATTAATTAGATGACATAAGAAAGTATAAACTATTTGTTAATTATATATTAGAATGAATATAATATATGATCTATTATTGGTGTCACATTAAGTCAAAAAGATTAAAGGATGCCCACACCACACGCTCGGAGTGATCATGGATTTGTTCCCCAATAATTATGGAGGATCTCTATTAATCATTCACAATCTAATCAAGTTTGTTTAAGTTGTGGAGTTGGATTTTATAGCACTCACTTGGGTTTAAAATAAAAATTAAAAAATTGATTGAAAAAGCCTCTAAGCTTGGTTTTTTTTATTTTTTTATTTTATTATTTTTTTTTATATATATAAAAAAAATCAATTTTAAAATTTAATTATTACAATTTTTTTTATTTTAAATATTTTTAATTATAGAAGCTCTTAAAAGTAAAAATAAAAAGATTTTGACAAAAAATTTAAAAAAGTCATTAAAGGCAACAAAATAACAAAAAAATCAGGTTCAAAAGTTTTTCTCAAATGATAATTTCAAATAGAAAAATTATGTTCTTTGAAAATAAAATGTATAGTATAAATTTAAATTTGATATGTCAGTGGCTAGAATAAATACAGTCTACACATTTTGACAGACATTGGGTTAGATTTTGAATCCAAATCCAAATGCCTATGGTGATAAAGTGATTACATTAAACATCTATGGTGATTACGTGAGTTTGGAATAATGTAATCATTTTATCACCAAGATTTGGGTATGTGGACAAAAATTAATCTCATGTGCTCGGCTATAAATCCATAGACCCAAATCCGAGGAAATAATACCATTGACTCATATAATATGGATGAAATTAATTTTTATTTGAACTATACCTTATCTTGGAAGTGATTATTTTTCGTTATTCATTGACACATATGAAATATGTGATTCACTTTCATTCATAGTTTTTGGATTTGTGTGCATGAAGTAAAATTCAAATTTGCTACTGCTATGCTAGTACTCAGTTGTTTATACATTTCATTTTCAAAAATAAAAATAAAAATAAAAATTGAGCACGTACTGATATTGGGGGTGTTTTGAAAAAATAGTTCAAAGTTGACATTTTAATTTTTTTAACTCTTTTAAAAAATATATATATAAAAATTATGAGAAATGATATGATTTAAAATGAAAAAAAAAAAAAAAAAAAGACACACCAACATTCCAAACTGTACATACAGAGAAAAGTTGTGAAGAACATTCAAAGAAGAAAAAAAAAGCAAAATCTAAGGCCACATCTAGACACAAAAAAAGCCCACTAATATTTTCTTTTCCACAATACCAAACATCCACAACAAAGAAAGAAACAAAAGCCAAAGGTAAAAAAATAAAAATAAAATTACAGTAATGCCATTATGCGCCATTGGAAATTGGTGCACCTCTCTTGATATTGTCCATATGGGTAGTCTCATAAACTGGTAGACCACTTGAATAGAAACCCAAATCATAATTTTCCAATTCAAACAAATCAGAACTTGAATCACTCTCTCCACCATCATCATCATCATCATCAACCACTTCATTAAACTTCCTATCTTTCTCGGAAAATCCATTGCAAGAAGAATTATTCTTGATTTTCTCGGAAAACCCATTAGAGAACTGGAACTCCTCATCCAACCCAGCATAGATGGTACTTTTTTTAACATCACACACACCATTTTGTAAAGAAACTGGCTTCTCATCATCACCACCACCATTGTATTTTCTCAAGAACACCACATGTTTTGCAGGAGTGTGTGGATATGGAGGTGGTGTCCTAAACCCAGAACCAGATGATGAATAAACCGACTTCGAATCGGCGGCAGAGGCGCTCCGGAAGTGGCTAATGCTGCTCCGCCGTTTCCTCCGCCCGCCGGAGCTCTCATCTTCATCCTTCAAAGACTGGGTGGTGGAGGATGACTTTGGTTTCTTTTTCTTGGAAGTTGTTTGGTTGACGAGAAAATTCAAGAAACTAGCAAGTCTACCACCCGGAGAGCTCGGTTGCTTGTTCTTCTTCTCCTTCATTTGTTTCTCCACCACATGATGAGTCTGAGAAGAAACCGAGCTTGTCAATGGCATATCTAGGCTAATTCGTCTAGCACCGCCGCCTCTCCAACCGTGGTTTTGATCTTCTCTATTGGTTTTGTGTGTAAAACTTGCACCATTGTAACCGGAAACTTCCGTGGCGCCGGAGAAGTACCTTGAGGCCTCGAAGACGTCGAGCTCACCGGAGTCGTTCCTCCGGTGGAATGGTTTCTTGTGGATTCTATCTGGGTCTGGAATTCCAGCAATGGACATGGCTAGGGGAAAGACTCAATGTTTAGGGTTAATTTGGTATGAATGTTGTTTTGGAAGTTATGAAGTAGGTGTTAAGTGGATATATAGGGAGATAAGTCTTAGAGAAGAAGGCACAAAAGGGAAGATTTGTGAGGTTGTAGAGAGAATGGGTATTTAAAAAGAGAAAAGATACTTGTACACTATTAAAATAATACACAGACACCATGTTTGTTTGGGTGGACATGAGCTTAGGATTGGATTAATAGTCTAATAAAATTATTAATCCGATGTTTGGTTAAACAATTAAAGGACGGACTAATTATTTTAAACTTGACTATTAATTAAGATAGGATACATAATCCAACGAATTCATAATCCTAGGACTATTAGTCATGGGAATGCTAATCCAGTCCACCCAAACAAACATGGCCAGAAGGTATAATGTGTGGTTAAGAATTCGTTTTGAGAGTTAGTCATCTTTAAAATAAATTTAAATTATATATTAAAAAAGTATATTTATGTATGAATTCATAAATGAAAAATGAAGTGATATTTAATCATTTGACGAGTAATTAATTCTTTTAATTTTGTGTAAGTAACATTGTAGTATTTTAAATTATTTAAAGAAGTGGACAGAGAGAGGGAGAGATACTTTTTATAATTATCCATTGCAGTGTATGCAAATATTGAATAATGAAGATGCATATTTGGAGGTTTTTGGGAGACCCACTTGGATGTGATTATGTGAATGCGTGTGCTTTAGTCAATATATATATATATATAGAGAGAGAGAGAGAGAGAGAGAGGAAAGTGAAGTAGAGAAGGGAACAAAGCTTTTGTTATCCTTTCTCATATGCTCTGTGAAATCCAGAGGTTTGTGTTGTGTGTTATGGGGGGCAAAGTGCTGTGCTTCCTCTTGGATTCTCAGACTTGTAGTCTGTTTTAGTGGGGAATGGCTTTCAAGTGGTGTTCCCCATGGAGTTGTTCCATGCCAGGGCATATCTTTTTTGCTTGTGATTATATAAATATTGTTTTGTTGTATTCAAATTGTAGTACATATATTATGGTTTATTTTGAAAATTAAAGTCATAAAATTAGATCTGACAGTTTTAAGAGAGAATCTTCATTTTAAACTTGTAGAGTTGAGAACTAGCTAAAAAACATATGGTACAATGTTTGTGAACTTTTCTATTTCTTACACTATTTTTTCATTCTTACACACGACAATGAGACTCAACAGTTTCATATACATGTAACTTATATAATTGTATTTAAAGGTGATAAAATACAATAAAAAATAAGATTATTTGTAGTAATTTCCTAAATTCATATGATTTTGATAGCAAAAGCATTTAAAAGTAAAAATAAGTTTCAATGATGTCTAAACCAACAAGGTTTCCATTCTAGTCAACTAGTTACTTGAGTTTTCTTTTGAAAGGTCTTTGTTCATATGACTTCACAAAATAAAATTTCTGAATAAGTACAAATACATCAAATATAAATTAAGAAGAAAATGCTAGGGAAAAAAGCACATCCCAACTATTTTGATACAATCTCACCCAATCATGTGCAAATCCAACACCTAAAAAAAAAAAAAAAAAGAAAAATGTCAAAATGCCAAACAAAATTTTAAAAAAATTGAATTCACTGTAATGCATTATTTGTATTGTACCCTATAATGTCCAAAGTGACATCACCCAAAAAAAATGTCCAAAGTGACATTGTTTTAGGACGATAAGAGGAAGTGAATGAATTTTGTTTTGTTTTTTTCTTTTTTTTTTTTTGTTGGTGAATTACACTAATAGTCCCTAGAATTTGGAACTTGTGTTATTTTGGTCCATGACCTTTCAATTGTGATACATTTGACCCTCAATTTTGAATCTTATTCCAAATAAGAATAATTAAAGACATTGTTGCTCCATTTAAAGGGCAAAGTCGTTATACAACTTATTTTGTATTGGTTAACTTACATGTTGTTTGAAATAAAATAGTCTTTTTTTTTAATGAATAATGTTAGAATTTTTTTGGTTATAAACTTCTATTTGGTTTGGTTTTCAGAATCTATTTTCAGAAATTTTTTCTAAGAAACTAAAAATTAAATTGGTGGAAAAAATTAAAAAAACACATAATTTTTATATAATTTTATTTTTTGGAGGATAGAAATAATTTTTTAAAATAATTTTTTTTGATATTTATTTTCGTTAATTAGTTTTTATTTTTTCAAAAGTCAAGCATTGTAATAACTTTGATATCATTATTAAACCAATCTATTAAATCAAAAAATCTAAAATTAAAAATATTTCATATATTAAACATATTGATTATATATTAAAAGCCTAATAATCATTCATTATATAATAACCATCTAAAAATATCAACATAAACAATCACTCATTACATGATTATCATCCAAACATATATTAAAAATTAATTTGGTAAAAAAATAAAATAGTTATCATTTTTATATAATTTTATCTTTGATAAGTAGAAATAATTTTTAAAAATTTAAAAATATTTTTTTGACATTTATTTTTGTGAAACTAATTTATATTGTATCAAATTAATAATTTTACCTTTGACATGGAGCAATAATGTCTTCAATTGTCCTTGTTTGAAACGAAATTTAAAATTTAGGATTAAATGTATTACAATTAAAAAGTCAAGAATCAAAGTGATATAAGTCCCAAACTATAAGGATCGTTAATGTAATTTATTTATTTATTTATTTTTTGAGACAAGGCAAGATGCATTATAAGCAATGCAATATAAGGAACTTGGATTCAATTTAAAACAAACCTCCCATAACCAAAAGAACTCACACAACACCATTTCTTGGTGCACCAAAAGCCCCAAATACAAAATATGCCCAAACAAACACAAAATCAAACAAAACAACTTCTATATATGTATATAGTTGTACATTTGGAGCTATTGAATTAATTGGACCTATTGAATTCAGATTCTATGTTTTATGTATGTGTATTGTTGAAGATTGTACATTAGATATGCCTTTGATTTGTGGGTTAAATTACTCCAGCAAAGCTGTAAAATATTTTACAGAACTGTGAATAATTTTGTGGTGACCAACCAAAAAAAAAGAGAGGAAAGATTGTGGCATCTAAAAAAAAGGGTGGGGTAGATCTATATAATTAAACTAATAATTTCGTACAACTTTTTAGCCTTTCGAGATGTTGGGTTTGTCAATGGATTTGGGCCATCAAACCTCAAACCCCATTACTCAATGTTGGGAATGCTAAATGCTTGTATTAAAGTGTAGGTGTGTGTGAGACCACACGTGCATGCCAAACCTATAGAAAAGAAAGGGTTTATTACCCTTTATAATATTAATCTATTCTTAAATTGTTTATTTAATTTTTAAATTATTGATTGAATTTATTAAAAATTTTAAAACATATAAATTAAAATTTATTTAATTCTTAAACTATCAATTGAACCTATTAAGTTCTTAAAATATTTTATTCAAACTTATTTAATTTTTAAAAATATTACAAAAATAAAATATAAGTTCATAAATATTATAAATTAGTAAAAGATCCTATTTAGTTAAAATTTTATTTAAAAAATTATTAAAATTTTATATTATCTTTGAAAAATAAGTGTTAGTCCTAGTGGTGAATTCTTTTATAAGGGTAAACAAAAAATTATCTATAATATTTTCGTACTTATCTTCTATAATAACTTTGTGGTTGCCTTTATCTAGTATTTATATGTCAAATTTCGTTTATAATTTCTAATTGATGTTGTAAAAAAATTTGGTAAGTTCTTTTTAGAACAAATTATACTAACGGTTCTTATAGTTTGGGGTTTGTGTCATTTTAGTCCCTGACTTTTCAGTTATAACACATTTGACTCTTAATTTTAAATCTTGTTTCAAATAAGGACAATCGAAAATCCATTGCTCAATTTCAATGGCAAAGTGGTCAATTTGATAAAATATAAATTAGTTTGACAAAAATAAATATTAAAAAATTATTTATACCCACCAAAGATAAATTTATATCAAATTGATAAATCTTTTACATATTTCTTTATTTATTTTTAACAAATTAATTTTAATATATGTTTGGATGATAATCATGTAATGATGGTTGTTTTTATTTTCATTAAATTAGTTTCTATTTTTTCAAAAGTCAAATATGGCGACAACTTTGATATCGATTTTAAACCAATCCATTAAATCAAAAAATTCAAAATTAAAAACATTTCATATGTTCAATATATCGATTACATATTAAAAGCATAATAACCATCATTTCATGATAATCATCTAAAAATATCTATTAACAACAAATACAGCCATCTGTTACATGATAACCATCGAAAATCATCAATAAAAAACCAACCACTACATGATCATTATCCAAACATATAATTAAAATTAATTTGGTATAAATAAATAAATGTGTAAAAGATTTATCAATTTTACATAATTATCTTTGGTGGGTAGAAATAATTTCTAAAAGTTCAAAAATATTTTTTTGACATTTATTTTTGTCAAATTAGTCTATATTTTATCAAATTGACGATTTTATCCTTGAAATTGTGCAATGATATTTTCAATTGTCCTCATTTGGAATAAGATTCAAAATTCAGGATCAAATGTGTCACAAATTAAAAAATCAAGGACCAAATTGATACGAGTTCTAAACTATAGGGACTGTTAGTATAATTCGCCTTTTTTATTTCACCAAAAAGATTTAAAAATTTTCACTAAGTTCTTTTTATTACATAAGTAATGCATTATTTGTTGGTAAAATAATGCTTCGATAATAATTAATTTGACAGAATAATAAAACAGAACAGATCAGATAGTAAGAACAGAAATTTATTAAAGACAAAACTTACAACTTTCAGCAAAAAATCAAACTTAGAACAAATTTGTGATTGAAGCCAGTGTATGGACACTGTGTCTTTAAGACAGAAATTCGTCCTCTCCTAGGTGCTCGAGAATAACGGACGTCCTGCCTCCAAGATTCAACAATCACCCCCAAACAGATGCAGCACTGCAAACTGAATGTACTACGAACCAAATTGTATTTTCGAACTCACAAAAGATGCAAAAATGAAGATGAACAGAAGCAGAGAACAGAGAGGACTAAAAACGGGAATAACTGTATATTTTGACATGGAATGGAGGGTTGATATATATAGGCTTGAGAAGTGCCTATTCCGGTATAGAAGACTGTTATGAAGAACAGTCACCAAGTTAGAGACGCGACTGTTGGAGAAGAAGAGAAGTTGCAACCGAAATAAATTTAAATTCAAAATTTCAGATTTTGAATTTTCCCGCAGAAAATTAGTTGGAAAAAATCAAATAATTTTGGTGCAAAAACTAAAGAACGGGCTAGACCCATATCCACACCCGCGCCCGCCCCGACGGACGGCGGCGGCGGCGCGCGCGTGTGGTGATGGTTTTGGGTTTGTCCATAACTCCTCCTCCTACAAAACTTGGGTACCCCTTGGGGCCAACCCAAGGTCTCCACTTTAGAGCTTATAAACACATTCAAACTCTTCTATGTTTCCTATGTGGGACAAGGTTTTAGATACCAATTCATGGAACCACACCAAACATTTTTCATGTTTATAAGGCTCACTTCGGTATCAATTTCTCATTCACTCGTCAATGGTTTCGACCACCCGAGTATATATTCTTGTTCACCACATGGCAAGGAACGTATTGCCACTCGGACCCACCCAAACCGAGGTGTGGGTCTTACATTAATGATAGCTCAAAGTTACCGGAAATTAATGGTGATAAACCATTTTCTCTAACAATCCCCCACATGAATGAAATTGAAAACGAATATGCTACAACATGCAGACACTGAGAGTACAAAACTAAAAATATCCTGCAAAGGATAGGTAGCTTGTGGCTTTGAACCTTCCCTTGTGAAAGACGATCGGGTTTACTGGCTGATTAGTGAACATGATGTCTTGAACTATTCTGCCATTGATGTAAACCGAAACAACAGTCTATCACACAGTTTTATTTCCTTACACAATCTGGTTCTATCGGTTGTGCCCATTTTGGCCCTGGACAATTCCTGGTTTTCTTGAGTGCTCTAGAGAATTAGCCTTTTTCCAATTCCCATAGAACCGGCCCAGTTCACACTCATATAGGTGATTCTCATTAAGAGTATTCTGCTATACCTCACTTGGAGTTCCAAGATATGAATATCATTAAAAGCAAAGCTTAACCTGATTAGCGCTGCAGACATCACTATGTCATCATAGGAAAGGGTAGGAAAATTTTTCCCTTAGTGATACTAACGAGTCACACATAATTCGGTTGTCCCTTTGAACCTAGATTTTGGGATCTCCAGTCAACTAGGTTGGGTTGCCATTAAGGCGACTCTTTAGTTAAAAGGCTTTAATCCCATTCCCCTCGATGATCTTAAAACTTGCTCTCTGGTCAAACCTTTGGTTAACGGATCCGCGATATTATCTTTTGACCTTATGTACTCAATGGAGATCACTCCATTTGAGAGCAGTTGCCTAACAGTATTATGTCTACGTCGAATATGACGAGACTTACCATTATACATATTATTTTGTGCTCTCGCCAATGCTGCTTGACTATCGCAATGAATGCAAATGGCTGGCACAGGTTTTGGCCACATTGGGATATCCTCTAGAAATTGACGAAGCCACTCTCCTTCTTCACCTGCTTTATCTAAAGCAATAAATTCGGACTCCATTGTGGACCTTGCAATGCATGTCTGTTTGGATGACTTCCATGAGACTGCTGCACCTCCCAAGGTAAAGACATAACCACTGGTAGACTTAGAGTCTTTAGTGTCTGAGATCCAATTAGCGTCATTATAACCTTCTAAAACTGCTGGATATCTCATATAGTTCAGCCCATAGTTTCGAGTATACTTTAGATATCTAAGTACCCTAACTATTGCTGTCCAGTGGTCTGTTCCTGGATTGCTTGTATACCTACTTAATCTGCTAACTGCATATGCTAAATCTGGACGAGTGCAGTTCATGAGGTACATTAAGCTTCCGATGATCCGGGAGTATTCTACTTGTGATATACCTTCACCCATATTCTTCATCAAATGAAGATTAGCATCTATAGGAGTCTTAGCGAGACGAACGTCATGCTTGTTAAATTTCTCAAGTATTTTATCAACATAATGTCCTTGAGACAAGGTATCTCCTTCAGATGTCTTTGTAATTTTTATTCCAAGTATAACATCTGCTATTCCCATATCTTTCATGTCAAACTTAGAGTTCAACATTTTCTTGGTAGCTTTGATCATTTTATTATTACTACCAAGGATGAGCATATCATCTACATATAGACAAACAATGACATATCCCTTTTCAGTGTTTCTCACATAAACACATTTATCACATTCATTAATTTTAAATCCATTTGACATCATTACATTGTCAAATTTTTCATGCCATTGTTTGGGTGCTTGTTTTAGACCGTAAAGAGACTTCACAAGTTTGCACACTTTTTTCCCTTGCCCTGGAACCACGAACCCTTCTGGTTGTTCCATGTAAATTTCCTCATTCAAATCGCCATTCAAGAATGCAGTCTTAACATCCATTTGATGGATCTCAAGATTATACAAAGCTGCAATAGCTATTAACATTCGAATAGACGTTATTCTTGTTACAGGTGAGTAAGTATCAAAATAATCTACTCCTTCAGTTTGCCTGTAACCTTTAACTACAAGTCTCGCCTTGTATTTATCAATTGAACCATCCGGCTTCATCTTCCTTTTAAAAATCCACTTGTAACCAAGAGGCTTACAGCCTGGTGGAAGATCCACCAATTCCCATGTATGATTTTGCAGGATTGATTCAATTTCACTATTGATAGCTTCCTTCCAGGAAGGAGCTTCAGGAGTAGACATTGCTTCTTTGAAAGTTCGAGGCTCCTCTTCCAGTAAGTATGTTAAGAAATCAGGACCGAAAGATTTTTCTGTCCTAGCTCTTTTACTACGTCTGGGTTCTTCCTCGACTTTTTCCTCTGGGTTTTCCTCAACTTGCCTTTGATCATTGTCAAAAGCAGCATCATATGTCCTTTTAGGCTCTTGTGTCAATTTACAAGGAAACACATTTTCAAAGAATGATGCATTCCTAGACTCGATAATTGTATTGACATGAATCTCTGTGTTCTCACTTTTATGTACCAAAAACCGATAGGCACTGCTGTTGTTTGCATATCCTATGAAAATACAATCAACAGTCTTGGGTCCAATTTTAACCCTTTTTGGTTCTGGTACCGCCACTTTAGCCAAACACCCCCACACTTTCAAGTATTTGTAGGAAGGCTTTCGACCTTTCCACAGTTCATAGGGTGTTTTATGAGACTTCTTATGAGGAATTTTATTGAGAATATAATTAGCGGAAAGAATAGCTTCCCCCCACAAGTTCTGAGGTAACCCTGAACTTATTAACATGGCATTCATCATTTCTTTTAAAGTACGATTTTTCCGTTCAGCAACTCCATTTTGCTGAGGTGTATAAGGTGCAGTGGTTTGATGTATTATTCCTAATTGTGAACATAAGTCACCAAATGGTGCTTCATATTCACCACCTCTGTCACTCCTTATAGCCTTTATTTTCTTGCCAAGTTGATTCTCAACCTCAGCCTTAAATTCTATGAATTTTTCTAAGGCTTCATCTTTGCTTCGCAACAAGTATACATAGCAGTACCGAGTGCTATCATCAATAAAGGTGATAAAATATTTTTTCCCTCCTCGTGTTTGAACAAATTTCAAATCACAAATATTACTATGGATTAGATCCAGAGGTTCAGTATTTCTTTCAATTGACTTAAACGATGCCTTAGTCAATTTTGATTCAACACATACTTCACACTTATGATTTGCATCAATATGAAATTTAGGTAGATATTCTAAGTTAATTAATCTACGCAAGGTACCATAATTAACATGTCCTAATCTACCATGCCACATATATACAGACTCAACAAAGTAAGCAGAAGATGTGTTATTCTTATTAGAAATAGAAACCACTGTCATTACATTTAGTTTAAAGAGCCCATCGCTCAAGTACCCTTTCCCCACATACACCCCATTTTTAGTGAGTACAAATTTGTCAGATTCAAACACAAGGCGAAACCCGTTCTTGCTCAGCAATGATCCAGATACCAGGTTCTTTCGAATTTCTGGTACATGCAGTACTTCTTTCAAAGTAAGCTCTTTGCCTGATGTCATCTTGAGTACTACTTGTCCTTTGCCTTCAACCTTGGAGGTGGAAGAATTGCCCATATAAAGTTGTTCCTCATTATCTACCACCTGATATGTGGAGAACATCTTTTTCTCTGAGCAAATGTGACGTGTAGCACCTGTGTCCACCCACCATGTTTTGGGGTTGTTTACCAAATTCACTTCAGACACCATTCCGGACACATGTAATCCTGAAATCATTGCACAAAGATTTTCCTCCTCTGTTATGTTGGCTTGAGCAGGTTTCTTTTTCAAGGTTCGTTGAGTCCGACGCTTGTAACAATCTTTGGCACGATGTCCTTGCTTGTTACACACATAGCATTTACCTGTGAAGTTTTGAATTTCACTTGTCTTTGAACCAGAGCTACGTTTTGAACTCTCACCAGGATACTTCCTCTTCTTACTGTTGTGCTTAGGCTTCTGTTCCACCACATTAGCCTTAGCCTCCATCAGATTACGCCCATTTTTCTTTTCAGACCCACGGTTGTCTTCTTCAATCCTCAACCGGACAATCAAGTCCTCCAGTGACATCTCTTTGCGTTTGTGCTTTAAATAATTCTTGAAATCCTTCCAAGACAGCGGTAATTTTTCAATCATAGCTGCTACCTGAAAAGACTCACTCAGAGACATACCTTCTGCATGAATTTCATGCAAGATAAGTTGTAGATCTTGGACTTGACTGATCACCGTTTTGGAATCCACCATCTTAAAATCCAGGAAGCGGCCAACAACAAATTTCTTTGTTCCTGCATCTTCCGTCTTATATTTGCGATCCAAGGAATCCCACAACGTTTTTGCTGTCTTGATTGGACTATACACATTGTAAAGTGTGTTGTCCAATCCATTGAGGATATAGTTCCTGCAGAGAAAGTCTGCATGTTTCCATGCATCTACTGCAGCGACAACTTGCGCATCACTCTCATCTTCTTTCAGAGTTGGCGCATCTTTTCGTAAAAACCTTGCCAAATTTAGGGTGGTTAAATAAAATAACATCTTTTGTTGCCACCTTTTAAAATCGGTACCACTGAATTTTTCAGGTTTTTCCCCATGGTTCACTGGAACATGTCCATGACCCGGGCCATGAGTCAGAGCAGGAGTTATAACCGGAATAGAAACCACCAGTGGAGGCACAATGGGATTAGGAGTAATAACAGTACCCTCAGTTGCCATCTTTAACTTTAAGATTAATAAAATAAATTAAATTAAACCGAAATTATTTACCAATAGAATAAATAATCTAACAAAATTCTAGAACAAAATATTCTATAGGAAAATAAACAACTAAATAAATATGAGGAGATCAAGAATATATCTTTATTGAAGACAAAAAAAAATAAAAATAATATAAACTAAATCAAACTAACAAACTGTTTTTAAGAGAATCAAATTCAAATGACCAAATGAATTAACTTATCAAAATAATCAAATTAAAATGACCAACAGTAAAAGAACAAAGTAATTAATCACAGAGTCAAACTGTGTAATAAAAACTACAATCTAATTTAAACCAGGACAAAAAAAAACTGAATTCAAATGATAAAGGCAACCCGTAGAGCATTAGACACAATGTAAACTTACTTTAATACACTGTAAATGCTAAAGACAATATGTCCAAAATTCCTAAAGACTGAACTGAACATGCTCCATGAATCAAAATAAATGGATAACCACATACAGTAACTTATTAATTTATAACAAAAAAAAAAAAAATAGTATTCTAATAATATAGAAAACCATTAAACCAGAAACTGAACATACTGCTTATATATTAAAAAACAACTTTTTCAACACACATGGCATGTGATAAACTACTAGTGCATTCATGAAATAGAGAATAAAATATTTTATTATTAAAAAGAATTTTATTCAAAACCGAATTTCTGTCAAACCAGTAAATGATCAAACCAGAATTTTATTTAAAACAGTGCATGTGAACATTTTCTACGAACAGCAGTGCATGTGATAAAATGCTTCGGCACTTATGAAATACAACAACCTATCAAAATATGATCTCATAAACTATCAGAAAAGTAAACACACAGACTATTTCATTGTTCTGTCTGGTCTATAACTACACCGACTACATCACAATTCTGCAAATTAATTTTTTTTTAATCGAAGAATATAGATACTGGATTATAAACATAAAACAGTAACCAAATCAGAGAGTAATTTCTGTCTTAAAATTGTTGGTAAAATAATGCTTCGATAATAATTAATTTGACAGAATAATAAAACAGAACAGATCAGATAGTAAGAACAGAAATTTATTAAAGACAAAACTTACAACTTTCAGCAAAAAATCAAACTTAGAACAAATTTGTGATTGAGGCCAGTGTATGGACACTGTGTCTTTAAGACAGAAATTCGTCCTCTCCTAGGTGCTCGAGAATAACGGACGTCCTGCCTCCAGGATTCAACAATCACCCCCAAACAGATGCAGCACTGCAAACTGAATGTACTACGAACCAAATTGTATTTTCGAACTCACAAAAGATGCAAAAATGAAGATGAACAGAAGCAGAGAACAGAGAGGACTAAAAACGGGAATAACTGTATATTTTGACATGGAATGGAGGGTTGATATATATAGGCTTGAGAAGTGCCTATTCCGGTATAGAAGACTGTTATGAAGAACAGTCACCAAGTTAGAGACGCGACTGTTGGAGAAGAAGAGAAGTTGCAACCGAAATAAATTTAAATTCAAAATTTCAGATTTTGAATTTTCCCGCAGAAAATTATTTGGAAAAAATCAAATAATTTTGGTGCAAAAAATAAAGAACGGGCTAGACCGATATCCACACCCACGCCCGCCCCGCCCCGCCCCGGCCGGTGGCGGCGGTGCGCGCGTGTGGTGATGGTTTTGGGTTTGTCCATAACTCCTCCTCCTACAAAACTTGGGTACCCCTTGGGGCCCAACCCAAGGTCTCCACTTTAGAGCTTATAAACACATTCAAACTCTTCTATGTTTCCTATGTGGGACAAGGTTTTAGATACCAATTCATGGAACCACACCAAACATTTTTCATGTTTATAAGGCTCACTTCGGTATCAATTTCTCATTCACTCGTCAATGGTTTCGACCACCCGAGTATATATTCTTGTTCACCACATGGCAAGGAACGTATTGCCACTCGGACCCACCCAAACCGAGGTGTGGGTCTTACATTAATGATAGCTCAAAGTTACCGGAAATTAATGGTGATAAACCATTTTCTCTAACATTATTTTGTTCTATTATTAGCGAAATATTATTATTTAAATTATTTAATTCTACTTTTACAGTATATGTAATATTTATATAATTTTATTAGCAAAATTGAGAAATTAGAATTTAATATTGACTTAAATACATAACAAAATAAAACATTTTTAAAGACAAAATACAAATTTAAGGTTTTTCTATAATAAAATTTTAATTAGGTAGGGTCTTTTACAAATTTTTAATACTTATATTAATTCGGCGACTAAATAATTTCAGTAGCCAAAACTAACAATTTGGCCACTAAAAAAATTTTTAGTCTTTGAAAATAACTTTTTGGTGACCAAACTTTTGGTCGCTAAAGATGAAAAGTAAGTTTTGATTTTCATTCGGCGACTAAATAATTTTAGTAGCCAAAACTAACTATATAACAACTAAAATATTTTTTTTGTCGCTAGCTGTGGCAAATTTAGTGACTAAATTTTTTTTAGTAACCAATTGTGGCATTTTTAGTGACCAAATTTTTTTTAGTCGCCAATAATCAATATATCCCGACTAAAAAAATTTAGTAGCTAAATATGATACTTTTGCCGACTAACATAATTTTTGGTCATCAATTCCACAACTTTTAGCGACCAAAATATTTTTAGACGGCAAAAGTGGTCGCCAAAAGTGTATTTTCCTGTAGTATATGGGCATATTTTATTTTTGTAATTTTTTTAGAAACTAAATAGGTTTGAATTAAATATTTTAAGTACTTAATAGATTTAATCGATAGTTTATGGGCTAAATAGACTTTGATTTATATGTACTTTAGGGATTGAGTAGACTCAATCAATAGCTCATGGACTAAATAGACAATTTGATGATAATTTAAGAATAGAAAGTGCAACAAAGACCAAAAGAAATGGGGTTGCATACAAGCATGTTAGGTCCCATTTGGTAATTTTATTTTTTTATTTAAAATAGTTAAAAAGTAAAAAAAAAACAAAACAAAACAAAACGCACTTAACTTAAATAGCTCGTTTGGGATGAGGATTGGCTTTTTAACTTTTTAATTTTTTGGCTATTTTAGCCTGAGTTATAAAACCTCATTTGAGATGGACTTTTTGGCTTTTTTTTTTTTATTTTTGTGAAAGAAAAAATTAAATGATTATAATTTAAATGTGACATTTTATCTTATTGATTTTTGAGTTTAGTTTGTTATTTTGTAACTATTTTAACCTAAGATTGAGATGCCAAACGAAGGCAAAGTCATTAAAAAGTCAAAAAAATACTAAAAAATAAGTCAAACATCTCAGTAATTTATGATTTTTGATATAATTAAAAAAAAATCATTTCCAAATACATTTAACTTTTTTTCATCCTATAAAAAGGTTAAAAAATTTAAAACATCACTAAAAAGTAAATTCGCCGACAACACCTTAATAAGTGATTGAAATTTAGTTTGAAACATAATAAATTTCAAAATGTTCTTAATATTAACTGTTTATCTTTCGAAACTGATTTCAATTTACTTTTAATTGTGTTAGTCATGAGTCGAACTTGCATAGCTTGCCTTTTATAATACATATATAATCACGTAAAGTTTAGTAGTATGTTATTTAAATCTAGCTTAAAAATTTAATAATTTTTAAAATGGATTTAATATTGGCTTATTTACACAATGACACTACAACAAATTAAAATTTTAGAGATAAAAATTTAGCAACAAAATATTTTATTGCAAAAATTAGCATTATTCTAATTTTAACGACAAAAATAGATATTTAATAGTGAATTACTATTCTTTTGAGACTAAATTATTTTTGGCAGGAATTTTGGTCCTTAAAAATATAGTTATTTCTAATATTTTTAAAATCTTGTCACTAAATAGATTTTTTGTATCAAAATTTAGTTTTGATGATGAATAATTTAGTTTATAAAACTCTTATAATAAATTTGTAAGAGGGGCTATTTTGAGCCCACTAAATTATTTAGGCCCAATAGCCCAAGATTAGTGGGCCCGAATTTATCGCAAGTCCAAGATTGGCGGGCCCGAATTTATCGCCGTCAAACGGGCTGAATGGCTCTAAGCCTCGAAAGGGTTTGGATCCACGAACCTAGAGACTTACTCGGGCCCGGACTCGAAAGGGTATTAAGCAAGCCTAGAGATCCGAGGCACTCGGACTTGAAAGGGTTCGGATCCACGAACCTAGAGGTCCGAAGCACTTGGCTTCGAACGGATTCAGACGCAATCTAGAAGTCGCTCCGTTAATGAGTCCCAGAACACTTGCGGGCTCAGAGCTTTCCGGGATCTACGCACCAGAACCATGGCGCGTAATGGAGTTCGAACAAAGGACCCGATCCCGAGGACGGTGAGTGGAGATAAATTCACTCTTCGGTTAAACTAGCCTATACCCGGGTCGAGGTGGCACGATCTAGGAGGTCCCTGAGACTCGGCAATATTTGCGGCAGGGCGTTCTCTTGAACTACCCCTAACCCTGATGCGGCAGGACGTCCTCTGGGACTACCCCTGACCCTTTGGGATGATTGGGGATCATTGGTTAGGTGTGGCTAAGAAGAAGGGTTCGCCGAGGGGTTGATCTCCTCTTCGGGGCTTTTCTCATCCTCGAAGAGGTCACCCCCTCGGACAAGGTGGTTAGAGAGAATATTCCCCATGTGCCTTGCACATGGGCTCCATCCTACATCATGAGGTGCCTATAAATAGCACCCACCCATAACTTTACAAGGGATGAATTTTTGGAGATTTTTAACTCTTGGGAAAGAACTAATTTCCCATCTCCATTATCAACCTTGAGAGTGAAAGTGGGAGATCCATGGGAGAGCCTTGCCATTATTCTCTCTCTAGCCATTTTGCCTTCTTCTTCACCCAATCTCTTATCTCCATCATCTCCTTTACTCTTGTGTTCTTGAGTTGAGACTATTGAAGAATCTAAGCCTCTCATAATATTCTAGAGAATTCGAAGTTGTTTTTCGAAGATCTTCGAATTTTCCAACTACTTTCTTGAACCCTTTCATACAAAATTGATGGAATTAAACACAAGTTTTGAGACATTTTACAATTCTAATAAAACATTGGGACATGTGACTAAAATAATAATAATAATAATAGTAATAATAAGTTGGACGGGAGGATTCTGTCCAGGCCCTGGGTGACAAATAAGATTCGTTTCGATAATTTGAATCGTTCATTTTGTAAAATATTTTGTGTATATTAATTTATAAAAAAAAATCAATTTAATAATCGTGACCTATTTAATTTATTATTTTTGTTACAAAAAAAAAATAGATAATCTATTTTGTTTTTTTTTAATTTTAAAATAGATCATTAATTTTTTTGATAACAAATATAATAAATTAAATAAGTCACGATTATTAAATTGACATAACTTTTTTTGTAAATTATATATACAAAAAATTCTTACAAAATAAATAGATTAAATTATCAAAATAAAATTTATAATGATTTTTACAAATTCAAATAACACCTTATAATCGAAAAGAAATCAAACTTTAAAAGGTAATTATGTAATTGCATATCATCAAACAGGTATATAGTCAGGTTGAAATTATGACCCACCACCTAATTTTTGGAAGAAAAGACACACGACATGTAAGATGCCAATTAAATGGTCTCTCGTTGGATATGTCAACTTCAAGATATGTGTGTACCAATCTCTTTCTAGTGAGAAGTCATTTGATGGTCTCATGCTGTCCTACGTATGGTATGAGGTATTTTAAGAAGATGGTTAAAAATTAATTTTTAGATTTTAATCAAATTTTTTGATTTTTTCATAAAGTCATTTGGAAAGTTGGTAAAAAATTATTTTTTGACTTTTTGACTTAATATGTATTTATACTGTCACATCATGATCAAATTATCAAAATACTCTCATCCAATTTAGGAAATTTATATTTCAGGACTGATACAGGCCCCCTCACTTTCCCACCCCCACCACCCCCACACACACGTGGGGGTTGGTGAGTGGGGGAGTAGGAAAAAAAAAAAAAAAAAAAATTTTTTTTTGACCAATGAAAAGAAGAGGGGGTCGTGGGGGTCACAGTCCTGAGGGGGACTCAGTCTTTTTTCTTTATATTTTCATGTGGCTCATTTTGCAACTAAAAGGTATAGTTGTAATTTTATAGGTAGCTTTCAGTTACCTTTCCAAATGATTTTAGGGTAAATTATAAATTCATTTTTGAAATTTGTTTAAAATACAAATTGCTTTCTGTGATTTAGAAAATTACAAATATCCCATTGTTACAATTTTTTATTTAACAGAATTAACTAAAAAAATGAAATTCATAATTGTTCTCCTATATAATAATAAAATTACCTAAATTATTAATTGAAACATATTTCTAATATCATTAAAACTGTTAATTGATTTCATAATTTATTAGTAAAATGAGCGATTTGTTATGAAATTAGAAATCTCAGGGAGTAAAATGTAATTTCCAACACTACAGGAGGTTATTTGTATTTTTATCAAACCTCAAGAGGTGTATTTGTAATTTACCTATGATTTTAATGCCAAAAAAGCAAGTTTTTAACTTTTTACCTAAGTTGCAAAACGTAACTTTTATCTTTGTTCCCAAATGACACTTATATTGTGATTAATAAAGTAAATAAAATTTACGATTTTATATTAAATAATTAAAAAATAACAACAAACATAATGATTTGATTAAAGACGTAACCGCGTGATGCCTCACAAAATAATTTTTCTTTCGGAACACCCCAATAGATCATATAATTGTCAATTTTTAATGCCACTTGTTTTCATAAAGCTGAGCGAGAATGTTTGGTAAGTGATTTTCGGCGCTATTATTCACTCTGTTTTGTTTTAGAGATTTTAAAAATTTTAATTTGTATATTTTTAATTTTAATATAATGTTTTTTAATATGACCCAAGTGCCTTAGTTTGAGGATGTTTTTATTTACACATCACATTTCATCTTAAAGTACACCATTACTCAAGACATATCTTTAGTAATTTGATAAATAAAAAATTTACTTAATACACACTACAATCTTCCATCTTTACTCTAACTCACATACCTCACCAACGATCTTCTCCAACTAACTTTGACCCTAACCCAAACCCTTATCATCGTCATCCGTCAGCCATCGACCTCTACCATCTCCCTTTCTCGTCGCAACCCTCATCTTCGCCCCTACCACCACTATTTAAGGAAACAACAATCCAAACCTCTCCGTTCCTGACAGCTGCTGCAAAATTTGCCACCGGGACACCACTGCAAACCTTCGTTTTTGCCAACAGCCGCTACAAACCTTACCGCCGGTGCACTGCTGTAACCCTTTTTCATTTCTCATTCTTGTTCAACCCTAACCCTACTCACAACCAGCAGTCGTGATAAAAGAAGAAAAAGAAGGATAGTGGGTCGATCATGGGGAGGTCGTCGAAGGGAGTTGCAATGATGGTGGTTACGAGCCTCTGTGGCGATAGGATTTGAAGAAGATGGTAACAGAGTAGCGACGGTGAGGAAAGGTAGCGGCGGTCGGAGTGGTTGTGGCAAAGGTGGTGGTAAAGTGTGGTTGTTGGCCAATCGGTGATGGTTGACCAGTGGTGGTAGTTATCAATAGGTTAGGTTAGGGTTCGTGGATGAAAGAGATAGTTCTTTGTGGTCATTTTGCATTAGCGTAATATTGTAATAAAAAATAAATTAATTAATAGTGTGCCTTGAGATGAAATGTGGTGTGTAAATAGAGACACCTCTAGTTTGACGATATTGTTTGTTAAGATTTTGAGCTATTCTTACCCGAGTATCCTAATTTTTAAGATTTCGAGCTATTCTTAAACAATATTCAACCGAGTCAATTATCGGTCCAACTTAAATAATTAGTATTTTTATATGAATACATATACAGCCCTCTTTAGTCATTTTGAAAAAAGATTGGGAGTTCTAAATTAAGAGTTTTAGTAGCTTTAATTGGTGTATGAATCCCATGTAATGTGATGTTTTGGTTTTGATTTTTTTATTTATTTTTCACATCATTAGTGCTCTTTTAGAACTCCTAAATTGGGGAGATATATCATTTTCTAGTCCTTTTAGATGACTAAACTGTCCAGTTGAGCTCATCTAGTGATTTATTTAGATATTTACGTGTAATTTATTTATAAGAGATTATAAAATAAAAGTAGATTGATTCAATAATTTTAATCACATTTGTTTTTAAAATCATGGACGGATTTGTTTTCAAAATTATTTTTGTCATTTATTTTTTTGAAGACCTGTGGTTACAATTATCAGATCAATTTTTTTGTGTGTGCTGATCATCGATACATTAGGTTTACAAATTTGTGAATTGAATCATTAAAATAGAATATGTAGTAAAGCCATTGGTTCTAACCGAACCAATCTAACCCATTTATATAATTCTTTGTATATAAGCCTATTATTAATTTTAAAAATTGTGGGAGCCCAGAATGGGTTTGTCCCACATCGGTCTAAGAGGTATCCACAATCCACTTAATAAGTTGACTAACTCTTCCTAACTAGGATGAGACCTTTTCTAAAGAAGAACAAAATCATGAGGCTCCGAATAAGGCTTTTTCAAAAGAAAAGCAAAATCGTGATGTTCCAGTCAAAGTGGACAATATTGTGCTTGTCTGGCTTCGAAGCCTCACGATTTTGTTCTTCTTTAGAAAATATCTCATGCTAGTTAAGAGAAGTTAGTCAACTTATTAAGTGGGTTGTGGATGCCTCTCCCACTGATGTGGGACAAACCCATTTCGGGCTTCTACATAAGTCTCCAGTTGGGCTTCTACATAAGTCCCCAGTTGACTGGCTCCGAACGTCAAGGATCACATTAGAGGGAGGAGTTAGTCAACTTATTAAGTGGGTTGTGCATGCCTCTCAGACCGATGTGGGACAAACCCATTTCGGGCTCCCACATAAGTCCCCTATTGACTGGCTTCGAACGCCAAGAGACTCACATCGGATGGAATTCCCACAAATGGCACCAAATGAAGCTGCCAACCCAACCCGACTAGCACAATATTGTCTGCTTTAGTCGAAGCCTCATGGTTTGTTTTTCTTTAGAAAATGCCTCATGCTAGTTAGGAGTTAGTCAACTTATTAAATGGATTGTGAATACCTCTCAGACTGATGTAGAACAAACCCATTTCAGGCTCTCACATGTGGTTGTGGGTTTAATTCCCACAGACGGTACCAAATAAAGCAGCTAACCCAACCCGACTAACACAATGTTGTCCGCTTTGGCTGGAGCCTCATGATTTTGCTCTTCTTTAGAAAATGTCTCATACTAGCTAGGAGGAGTTAATCAACTTATTAAGCAAGTTGTGGATGCCTCTCAGATCGATATGAGATAAATCCATTTGAATTCTCACAAAAATGTATTTAAGATTAACTTCTTTGTAACTATGTTGATTTTAAATGAGAGTTTAACCGATGAATCAAAATCAAATAATTTGTATTTTTTACCATTCCTAAATATAAAGGTATTATTAGCATTGTGTTCTAAACGGTTTAAAAGGGCCTGTTCGGCTCGTCAATTTGAGTGGACCAAAGTATATGAGTATGCTGAATGAGGCCCAACCACATGAACATGAAACTCATCAACAGCAAAACTTGCAAAACCAAAAAAGATTTTACTGCAAAACTTGCATCAAACGAAGTGATTTCCTGATTGATAGGTGTTCTGGGTGCGTGCGTATTTGTTCGATTTGTATTTAGGACCATGCTAGGGAGCCCTAATTTTTGGCCCCTTAATCCCCCTAAAATTCAGACTAAGGCAAAAAAAAAAAATTTTTTTGCCCAAAACGATGTCGTTTTGGGCATTAGGGGGGATTTTTTTAGGAGAACAAATCATTTTCCTTGTATTTATGACCCGTTTGTAACTCTTAGCAATCAAATAATGGACCGTTATTATATTCGGATTTCAATATTTTAAGCAGATTGTTAAAAGTTAATTTTTTGACTTTTTTAATTTTTTTTTGAAAAATATATAAAAAATGTGAAAGATGATGTGATCTATAACGGGTTAAAAGCTATCTTCCTATATTAGACTTGTTTGGTATAAATTTTTTTTTTTGTTTTGTAAATTAAAAATTAATAATTAGAAAGAAAAAACCAAAAACTTCTTACTGATTACTTATTTAATAAGTTGTAGTAAAAAAATGCACTAAACAATTTGGTATATACTCAAAAAAAATAAAATAAAAATTGAAGTGATTATTTTAGGAATTAGGATAATGAGATTAAACTCATTTTACTGGTAACTTTGAGATAGACAACCGCTCCTTGTAATTTTTTCCCTCTTTAATAATGAAATCTTTTGTGTTCTCTCGTGAATGTAAAATTATAGCCGAACCATATATAACATTTTATTCTTATATAATTACTTTATTTTATTTTGAAAAAATATCAAATTAGTGATATTTACAAAAATAATTATAAATCAATGATAAATTTTATAAATATTAATAATTATAATTATAATTTTTTTTTATAAATCTGTAATTATTTTTTAAAAAATGAACTGAATTTTAATTTCTCCTTTTGTTTTCTGGTTTTCAATCATAACAATGGGTACGAGAAGTGATAAAGATTGCCCACCTTGGGCAGGAAATCACCAAGTAGGAAGCAAAAACGTATTCATTAACCCTTTAGATTAGTATAGCCATTTAAGGTTGTTACTGAGACCAACCTTAAACTTGAAGGTTTTGTTATCAATCTTTGCTTATGACATCTTTCCTCACTCTATTCATGTCGCTTTTAAGTGGTTAAAAATATTTAAAAATATCTTGTAAAGATGAGTTCAAAATAAGTCTGTGTTGAATATATACATCTACAAAGGCCCCGTTTGATAGAGCTGTGGGAAAGTGATTAAAACTTATAGCCTAACAGCTTATAACTTATAACTGTGAACATAAGCTGATTTTTTACTTATAAATTAAGCTTTTCCTCCTCCACTCAAAGAATAAATTAATTTTTGACTTACAAAAAGTTATAAGCTGTATTATTAAGCTGAACCAAACACGTCAAAATAGCTTAAATTAAGCTAAAAGCTGAAATAAGCTGAAAATAAGTCCTACCAAACAGGGCCAAAATAGTGAAAGTTGGGACAATAATTACCAAGTTAATCTTTGTGGTCCTTAACTTTGCTTTTTACGCATATATTTGTAATTAATTTTGATCAAATACCGTAATATGTAGTTGTTCCAATATCGTAGGTCTCATATCTTAGGTCCATGAAAGGCCCACATCATGCATGAAGAACTTGATTTGATGCCGGATTCATGTATTTGGGCCATTAGGCTGCTAACAATGCCATGACAATGGACATTCAAAACTTGTACAATGCACACAATTAAGTGGCAAACCCTAGCTAGTGTCTACAACTGTCTATCAAATTTTGTAATCTTGTATTTTAGAGAAACATGTTGGGTTACTTTCTAATTAAAGCAACAATTCATGGTCATGGCTCTCCCAATAGTCCCATCTGTTGCCCAATGTTTCAGTTATTTATTGTGCCATTTTCACAATGACTTCAACGATTAAGACAAAGAAGGTGGGGTGTGTACTATTAAAAGAGTAATTTTATACGGAAAACGTTAATGAGTTAGGATTAAAAAAGTTTGTTATTAAAAATGAATTTTTTATTTAAAAAAATTAGGTGACCAATCACAGTTATCATGTGAGTCATCACAAAAAAAAAAATTTAAAAAGTTAAAAAAATTACATTTAGGTAGAATTTTGAAAATGTTAGTAACAAGTACACTTTTAGGAACAAAAGAAATTCATACCAAAATGTTTACTTTTTGAAATAAAATTTTGGTCTAAAAAATATAATATTCCTTGCTGAATGACTAATTTCGTCATTAAAAATATAACAATGATACTTTTGGCAATTAAAATTTGTCTGTAAAGTCTTAATTTGTAGTAGTGAGTATCCTTGGGACATTGTTTAGTATTGGGATTTAGCTTAAAAATGTATTAGAAAATGTGAAAAAGCATAAAACAGTTTTAAATTTAATGAAAACATGCTTTGATTAATAAAAAGTGTCTCATGTTATTCACTTTTTCTTTTTTTAATATTCTTGTGACTTAATTAAGGCAGTTGTTAATAAGACTTGTTTTATATACTCTCACACACACATATACACACACACACACACAAATATATATATATATACATATTTAAAAATATCTACATCAAATAGTGAATTCCTCCATTAAAAAACACAAACAAATATACGAAAAAGATAGAAATAAATAAAGGATGAAACACTAATAAATTCTAAAATGCGATCTTATAAGTTGTTTAGTCCTTCCTTTTTCCTTATGAATCCAAGGTCTCATTAAGTGGAAATTACATAAAAATGTAGTCACTTACATGTTTAGGTTTAATTTTTTAGAAATAAAAGTGGGTTTCTCAAAATATAAAATTACACATTTAGACAATTTGCATTATAAAAGTTTTGAATTTTCCCTCATTCTAGAATAAATCTCACATTATGAACAAAAACCTAACACTCTAATATAATACTCCAATAACCTAATATTTCAATATAACATACTAAAAAATTCCTTAGTGTACTTTTCTCAAACGTAATAATATAATACTCAAAAAAAACTATTTGGTATATTTTTCTCAAACGTAACGCTCTAATGTAAAACAAAAAAAAAAAAAAAATCGTTAGTGTACTTTTTCCAAACGTAACACTCTGTTACCCCAAGTAGGCAACCCAAGAGGAAGTGAATTGGGTAATAAAAAATATGGACAGAAAATTGATTGTAATTAATTAAGTAAATAATTTCAGCAGGCAATCAATAAAACAAAAAATAAAAGAGAAGTGAAGAAGAGCTCAAACACAAGGATTTATAGTGATTTGGCTCACCAGCCTACGTCCACTTCTTAAGGTACCTCCTTGAGAATTCCTTCACTATGAATCGAATCAACACACCACCAAGCTTCACATAGCTTGTGGATTTTTAAAAAGGATTTACTTTTATCTGTTGAGAATCTCTTAACTAAATACCTCACTTCACAAGTGTTTCACTCATAAAATAAGGAATAAGAACAAGAGGTATAATTGTTCTCTTTTACAAGATTTCTCTCTCAAAAGATAGATATGAAAGTGTAAGAGTAGAGAGGGTCTTGAGATACACTCAGATATGAAAGTGAAAGTACAATAGAATATTAGAGATTGAGAATGATACTTGAATGCTTAGAATATTACAGTGGTGTTCTCTAATTCTTCAGATCTGGAGAAGTTTTCCCTTTATAGCCTTCAATATTCTATCCGTTGGAGAAGAAGCACAAGTGGGTCTTTTAGCCATTGGAGCTGGGCATAAGAGAAGACTTCTAGTTGTTGGAGTAGAGTATGGGTGTGTACACACTACAACAAATTTGGGATTTAAAGACGAAACAAATTTGTCCCAAAATGTATATATTTCGTCACCCAAACTAATTACGACGAAAATTTTTCGTCACCCGTTTTGTCACCAAAGCCTCGTCGCTAAAGGGTCTTAGAGACGAAAAAACAATTTCGTCATTGAAAATGATAAATTTGTGACGAATTTTTTTGTCTCCAATACGCTCTGTTGGGAACATACTTGTTAGTAATTAGCGACAAAATATTTTGTCATTAAATGAAGAAATTAGAGACAAAAGTATTTCGTCATAAATATAAGAAATAGAGACAAAATAATTTTGTCACGTTTAATATAAACGAAGACGAAAATTTTTTATCAAAGAAGCTACCAATAGAGACAAAAACAAATTCATCATTAAAAATGATAAATTTGTGACGAATTTTTTTGTCTCCAATACACTCTGTTGGGAACATACTTGTAAATAATTAGCGACAAAATATTTTGTCATTAACGGAAGAAATTAGACACAAAAGTATTTTGTCATAAATATAAGAAATAGAGACGAAATAATTTTATCACGTTTAATATAAACGAAGACAAAAAAAATTTGTCAAAGAAGCTACCAATAGAGACAAACAAATTCATCATTAAAAATGATAAATTTGTGACAAATTTTTTTGTCTCCAATACACTCTGTTGGGAACATACTTGTAAGTAATTAACGACAAAATATTTTGTCATTAAAGGAGAAATTAGAAACAATTATTTTGTCATAAATATAAGAAATGGAAACAAAATAATTTTGTCACGTTTAATATAAACGAAGACGAAATTTTTTTGTCAAAGAAGCTACCAATAGAGACAAAAACAAATTCATCATTAAAAATGATGAAATAATGTCAAAAAAAATTCGTCACACATTGAGAGCAATAGTGACAAAATGTGACAATATTTTTTGTCATGACAAATTCATTTAGCGACGAAATAAAAAATTCATGACAAAATTAATCATCCACCTAAGCCAAATAAGAGAAAAAAACCTTCTTTAGGGATGAAAAATTTTATCAATAATTCCATAATATTTTTTTCCATATTATATACCTATTTTATCAAAATCTAAAATTTAGTTCAACAAATATAACCCTGTTCATGTTGAAACCTGTTGAATATAACAATTCTATCACAACTTAACCTAACCTGTTATCAACACATTTACGAATTAACAAAATGAAAATATCCATTCATCATCACAAATAATTTCATCCTAATACAATAAAATAGTAAAATATCTACAAAATATCCAAAAGTTATAACTTGTTCAATTCTACCAAAAATCCAACAATAACTAGTGCAACTCTACGAAGTATGTGTATCCTTATCAAACAAAAATGAACATTCAAGCAAATTACATCATTGTTGCACGTCAAAAATGCCACCCCAATCCAATCTGCAAAAAAATAAATTAAAAGCTTTAGTAATTAATTAATTATACAAAAGATTAAAAACATTAGTAACTCATCAATTTACAATTAGATCAATTATATAATTTACCCCTCTAACAGACTTTTTTTTCGAGATTATGAGAACAACTTATATTGGTCCATTTAATTTTATTATAAGTTCATACAACTTATATTGGTCCATTTAATTCTTAAAGTGCAAGGATACGTACCAGTTTTTCTACTCTAATAGGGATTGACCTAGAACCACACCTGTGTTTTGTATACATCCTTTCTCTGTTCGCAATGTTACCCTTTGATTGCTCCTATAAGAAAGAATGACCAATATAATAATGAAATGTATCATTAGTAAGACAAATATGTTGGCTTTTGATTGTTTCTGTAAGGAAGAATGAACCAATATAACAATGAAATGTATCACTAGTAAAACAAATTTAATGCTTGATAATAAAGAATTGCATTGTTCATATCTATCATTTTCCTATATATCATTTCAACTTAAAAGATGTTTTAAATTATTCACTAGTTTCATTCAATTATTTGTAAAATAGATTAGAGGACTTGTTGAGATTTCATCATAAGATGGTTTTTCTGGATGAAAAAAGAAAAACGAGTAATTTACACTGTTCACAAATAGGGGGCATATAAGTAGGGGTGGGCGCGGATCAGTTGCGGCCACGGAACCTCCAATCTGCCATCTGTTCGCCAGATTGGCAGATTGGAGAAAATCAATCCGCATCCGTCCGCCAATCCGACGGATGCGGATTGAGCGGATGAACGGATTGGCGGATGGATACGAATCGGTTTGGCGGTTTAAAAGTTTACAAATTTTCAACATAATTTAATTGTGTGCGTACTTCCTAAAATAAAAAATAAATAAATAAATAAATAAAAAAAAAGGGCATAATTCAAGTTTGCATAATTTAAAATTCAAGTGGGATAATTCAAGTGTGCATAATTCTGGTAGTGGCACATAATTCTGGTAATGGCATAATTCAAGTGTGCTGTGCATAATTCCAGTGGGCATTTCTTAAACAACTTGGGCAATGCAAAAATAACCATGTGATGAATTGTTGCACCGAATTCCATCCCAACAGCAGCCAGAAATCCAAAAAAACTTGGTCAAATGAATTCCAAATGAATTCATGTGACTGCAACTTGGTCAAATGAATTTCATCCCAACAGCAGCCGGAAATGAATTGTTAAACAACTTGGTCAAATGAATTTTTGCATGAGGATTCAGGAATACAGACGTGAGAAACCAACAGCAGCCAGAAATCCAAAAAAGAAAAAAGAAAAAAAGAGGAACAGCTTTCTAGAGCTCAGCCTCTTAACAGATTTCATTTGACCAAGAATTATTATTTCAAGGATTACCACTTCTGAATAATCAAGAACATTTGATATTTCGGTTAAAGAACTGGGACATCTAAAGCTTGCTCCCAAGTGACCCCAAAACTAGTATGCAGGCTGAAAATTTGATGCTAAATAAGACCTAAGATTTCTAGTTTCGGAAAGCAGTTGACACATAGTAGGAATGCAACTATGTATTCCAGAGGTGGGAAGGGATTCACATCCTTACATTGTGGAAATTATTCCCAGGTAAATTAGAAAACTCCAGACAGAAATGGCTTCTTATAACCCAGTCAAGGACATGCATTTAAAATCTCGCAGTGGTAAATCGAGAAGACCATAGCTAGGACCCTTCAACTCATGTTTCAGCCTATATTCAAACCCAGTCCCTATTTGAGTAAGGCTTTCCTTTGATTGCTGAAAGACCTGGGGCTAAAAATAAAAGTAAAAATGTATATTTATTCAAACTTTGAATCTCAAATCTTGTGTCATTTGGAAACCAAGAGAAGATAATATCCAGCAGTGCAGTGCAGATCATTTTAATTTTCACTATAAGAAACAACATAAAACACAATTTTTTTTTTCATTTTTGTTTCTTCTCCTTTATCAGCGATCAACCCCACAATAAATGAGGCGTTAGAAAGAAACCATAAACAGGACTAGCATATACTTTGTGTTTTTGGAGGATGCATTAATTGATGAGCAGGGATGTATTCTTGATTGTATTAATCAAAGCAAGAAAGAACACATATTGGAGCCTCTCATATGCAGATATCATTCAACAATAATATAACTATTAACAATTTAGGCATAAGAATGGAACTTACAGTCATTATTCGTCCGCGCTGCTACAAGTAAAATTTGGACAGAAACAACCAGCAAACAGATCTGAATTCTTGAAACCATTATTCAAGAAAGAACCACAGAGATTCTTGAGCTCACTGAATTACAATGAAAACACTTCGCAACCACTCAATTCATTCCTTCAGTTCCTATTGTTCACTATAACTCTTCAATATAAGAAAGTTCTTCACGACTGTAGTCAACATATGCATAGCTGCAATTAGAAACAATATGAAAGCACATGGATACACAAATTAGTTGTTCAAGTAATTACAATACAACAATTGCAATCTAATTTTTCCTTCATAGAGAATAAATAAAACAGAAAAAAAAATAAAAAAAATTGCAGTTTAGTTTACTGGTTGATTGCAGCACCGGAATCAATATGAAGTAATTGTAAGTTTATTATGACAATCCAAAACAATAATACATTCATTTTATTACACAGTATATTGAGTTATTTTCACGTATTATTCTGAATTAGCGTGAGGACAAACTTGAAAGAAATTAATCCATAATCAATGCTTGTGCTCTAGATGGTGGTGACTTGAACCAGAAAAGGATGTTCCTTCCTCAAGGGCACTAGAAATGTTGTGTGCAGATTTAACATGCATACCACCTTCACCAAACTTCTCATTCTTCCGAATCTCTTCATCAATATGCACATCATCCTCAATCGATAGCACCACAGCTTGCGATCCATGTGGGCCTTGCACAATCTCCTCCCTCACCTTTAAGTGTTCATCAACATGTACAATATCAGTTTCTTGTACCATCTTCTTCTTCTTCTTCTTCTTCTTGATGAAGCAACAGAGTCCAATCGCAAGGAAAGCAAGGAAAAACAGACCACCAAACGAGACAAAAACAATAACTATAACAGTAGAGTGATTGCCCGGTGATGATGGAGGTGGTGGAGGAATGATATAAGGAGGTGGTGGCGGAATGATATGAGGAGGTGGTGGAGTAAATGTGTGAGGTGGAGGTGGTGGAGGAATGATATGAGGAGGTGGTGGAGAAAATGTGTGAGGTGGTGGTGGTGGAATTGAGTGACTTGGGGGTGTCGCTGAAGGAGGTGGCGGGGAAGGAAAATATGGGAAGTCAAAGTTATTTAGAGGAGATGCCATTTAAATGTTGTGAAAATTCAGGTGTTTCAAGATTGGATTGATGTGGAGAAAGCAGTACTTCTGGGTGCTTATTTGTAGTGAGGCTCTGATTATTTTATCTATTACAATGCTTGCAAGTTTCCTGAGACTTGACACTCATGCTAAGATATGGACTGTTGTTTTCACTGATTGCATTGGAAAACACTTCTTGAAGTTTCCCTAGCAAAATTTTTAGGAGGGTTTTATTACTAAACCACAGGATACGTATATTTGATTGACGAATGATGCATCTTTGTGCAAATGTGCGTGTTTCTTTGGCGAATGTGCGTGTTTCTTTGGTCCCTACCATCAATCATTTTTTAACCAACCTAACTACATAATTTTGTTTTTAGTTTTTTATCTTATTCATATTATGAGGGGAGAACTTTGCTAGAAATATCTTGCCATTCTTATAAAAGTATTTATATGGTTAATTACGATTGTAAAATGGTTCAGTTAATGGAATTCATTTGTGCGTATTGAATACATAATTTCAACAAAGAAATATATGGAGGCCAACTTATGGAAATAAGGAAGATCAAACTTGCAATGTTGTCAGCAACTATCAAAGGACCTACACGCACACATTTAATACCATCATTCATCTAGCCTTGACCTTCCATGTATGTTGTTCTGATGATCAAGCATACTGTAGGCATTTTTGTTTCATTTAAATACCATGACCAACCCTAATAGCCATTACTAAAACTGAATAATAAGTTAGCAAATCGGTCTAGCAGTATTCTAATCTATCAACTACATAAAAATATGACTTAGACTAACCCTAAACATGATTACCTAAAGTCCAATATGTTTTCATGGTGAAGTTCTAGCTTTGCCCTTTTTCCTTTTCCATGCTCATCGTCATCAATAGGAGTAACCAAACTAACGCTCTCCAAGAAAATAGCATCTCTACTTTCAATCCATCCCTTTTCAAGGTGGTAGAACTTGTGATCACTCCAATTTCCACATGTCCTCTTCCTTGCACCTAACTTGTGATCACTCCAATTTCCACATGTCCGATTCCTTGCACCTAACTCGTCTCTTTGCAACTTTGGGATTAGTATCTGCCTCAGAACCCAAAACTTCTAAGTTTGAAATGTCAAGATTAGATCAAATTCAATACTCCTATGGCCCAAGTGGTTTAGCCTTAGTCTTCACTCTGTATAATAAGTATGCCACAAGCCCAAAGTCAATAATTCCGTTCCCAATAAATAATAAAGAGATAAATCATCACAATTCATTATTGATCTAGTCATACCTAATCATATTGCGTCTTTCAGCAATCCCACTTTTGTTCTCGAGACTATGGCATTATATAAATGTCTTATGTAGTTTGATACTCACTGCCTCTATCATTATTCAAGGCTTTAATGGGCCAACTTGGCTGAGTCTCTACTTCTTTCCTATGCTCTCAAAAAATTTCAAGAGCATTAGACTGGTAATTAATTAATAATTAATTAAGTAGAGACTCAATAAACTAACTAATCAACCTTTATCGATAATTGAAAAGTTTACAAAAACTTAGAAAGTAATGCTTCAGCTAATGAAATTTCTCATTTGATTACATAATTTCAACAAAGAAACAGATGGAAACCAACTTGTGGAACAAGGCAGCTACAGCCCACAAAATTGTAAGCAACGACTAAAGGGAAAAACAAGAGCAATTTCCATAATAAAAGTTTACATCTCACGAAATAACCCAACCCTCAGCAGGGAAAGAAAATTCAAATTAGAACAGTTATCCCTCAAGTCACAGACTAACTCAATCACAGAGTACATGGAAGCTAGCAAGAAATAAGAAAGCATAGAGATCATAAATAATATCAAATAATATAGCAAGAGAAAAATTTTACTTACAAGTTACCATATTCATTGAAGGGAAATCTTCTCCTTTGAAAACAGATATGAGAAAAGAATTTCATTCCACATGTCAGGTACACCAGGCAAGCACCAATGGCTGCAATCAGGAACTGATGGATTGTCACTCCATGTACCCACATGTGCATCACTTCGGAATGCACCCATTGGAGTAACATGCAGTACTGTTACCGGAACTGACAAATTCTTCACTACATTCTGTATAATGTCTGAAAATGGGCTTTGTTCCTTGCCATTGATTTTTGACAAAGGTTGTCGAGTCACTTTGCACTTCTGTCGGGTTCGACTGCTGCTACAGATAGAAGCATCAATGTCAAAAAATCATCATATATGGTTATTTGTATGCAATGTGGTACAAAACATAAATATTGACAAGGAAGCATAACAAGGTCATAAAATCAAGGACAGAACTGGAGGAAAAAGAAAATGGCTAGCTCTAAAGGAGGTTTTTGCCAACGAAAAGGACTAGTTGTTGTGCACATACAAATGATATAGACCACAGCTCTAAAATGAGAAAACAGTCAATTCAGGAAAAAGAGTGAAATTTATATTCATGGTTGTGTCAAGAACTCCACAAAAGCAGCCAAAAGCATAGTTTAATTGAAACGCATTTCACTGTAATAGATCCATTGGACAATATTCAATTGAGAAGTTTGACAAAAATATATGCATTCAGCATTGGACAACTCCATGCATTTACCAATATGGTTTGGAAGCAAAATTCAGTAACTACTAAACACACCTCCAATGAGAGGACTCAAAAGTCCGAAAGAATACTTGTGTCTTATTTGTGTTCACCATATTCTCGATCCAAGATGCCCAAGTGGCTAATGCGGTTTTGAAGGCACCAATTGTTGAAATTCCAAGCTTCATCTTTCCACCCACCTGAAAATACCAGCCCCTGTCTGAACAAACATATTAGATGCATCCTGAAGAATCAAATGTATAAAACACTTTCATAGTTTGTAAAAGCAAAAGCCAACCGTTTTACAGTTTTGAAACCTGTCGAAAATACATTGCAGCAGGCAATGCTTGTTCTTTAAAATTTCAGTCCTTGATTATATTCTGGTTGTGCTAGTAGTCATAATTGGATCACTGTGGCATCTATGGCTACAAGAACAATGACAATGGCCTACGGTACACTAATTTCCTTTGGTACTAAGCATTGGAGGACTACACTTCTAGCCAATGAATTGGAAGGTTTGTGTTACTCATATTCTGTCAACATTTATTAAATGAAGCACAGAATGAAATTTGTGCAAGTGGAATGAGTGTTAACATAAAGATCATATCACATTATTCAGGACCAAGAGGCACATCAACTCAAAAAAATACATTCATTTTTAGTACCAAAGGAAATTAGTAATTCTAAAATAATGTTCTTAAATAGTATTTAGCTGAGGGAGGAAACACTGCTTTGCAGTGGGAGATTCATTAACCAACCATTTTAATAACTATAAGAACATGGGTAATTGCTTGTTCAAAGCATCGACAGCAGAAATTAAAGAATTACCCATCTATGAGAGCAATGCCAAATTAAAGAAGTGACAAGGCCAACCTTCGCCAATTTTTCTGAGAATCTTATCTGCAAGAACAGAAAGCAAAGAGAATAAGGTAATAAAGTGATGGAATAGTTAGAAAAAAATTGATAAAACAACGTTGAAGTACAAGTATTGAGTTCATTTCACTTCAACAGAATCAAATTAAAAGATTTTAAACGCAAACAAGGGGAAAAAATTAAATAACATAAAAAGAAGTGGAAGAGATCAAATTGTTCTTTTCAAAAGGCAACTAATGGCAATGAAAAATATCTTAAGAGCCCAAGCACAAATTTTTTTCAATACTTTGCATTTGTTTAATGGAAAATCATCCACAATATAAAAACTACAAATAACTTAAAAGCTGAAAAACTTTGCAATGAAAAATTGAGTAAGTGAAAGACTAGAATGCAAAAGTTTCAATGTCATTGTGTAATAAAAAGGGAAGTAATTGACAGTAAAAGTCAAACATAGAAAATCAACAACACACATAACAAAAATGCTTCAAAACCAAAGATTCCTTCAACAGTGAAAAGGTGAAATTACAGCGCGGAGTTAAACTCTCTCCAAGCTCAAACACGTAATGTCCATCTTTGCCATCATCTCGCCATGGGGGAGAGCCTTTTTGAGCCAATCCTTTTACAAATAGACTAGCATGGTCTGGGGGTACCCTTGAATGTCCAAAGCTTGTCACATTTCCAATATCTTGCCCATAATATATTCCTGATTGGGCCTATACACACAGCCATCCATTTATATTCCGCTAAAGAAATATCATATAAAAATTTTCTTTCTCCACTAAAAATTTATTCCTTTCTAACATACTACCACAATAATTATTAATGTTGCAAACTAAATAAATTTTATAGAAGATCATTAGCTAATATTTGCAAAGAACCACCATAAAAACCAAATTTTAGCAAAATATGAATCCACAGCCTACAAAGGCAAAGCAGGAGCTCGGCCAGTGATGATCAGCCAAACCCAACCATACCCAACAAAGTAACAATCAAAACCCACATAGAAAACCCACATAGATAGAAATCAGAATCGCACAAAAAAAAAACCCAAAAATCAAAACCATTTTTTAACAAAGAAAAACAGAGATTGAGCTGATTGGAACCTCGTTGAACGATGAAATCGTTGGTGAAGTAACAGAGGACAACCCAGACACCAACGCTGCACATTTTCTGGTCCCAGCAATTGGTGAAGAAACTTTGAAGAAGCAGCTTCGGAGCTCATAACTCGAACCAATCGCTCGCCTCCGTGAGAGAGAGAGAGAGAGAGAGAGAGAGAGAGAGGTGTTGTTTCGAAACAGGGCTCTGCAAACCTGAAAGGAAATGAAAAAAAGGGGGGAAAGACGGAAAAAATGGGGGAAATAAGTTTGGGCGGGCGGGTCAATGAAAAAAAGGAGGAAATTTTTTTTTATTTTTTTTAATGAATTTTTTTATTTGGTATAATTTTTTTTTTTTCAATGAAAAATATTTTTCGTTAAAATAAAATTAATTTTTTATGGTCAATTAAAATTATTTTTTTGTGGCCGATTTTTTTTATATACTAAAAATCAAGAACTAATTTTTTGTGATAGAGGAGAGGAAGCGACAGTAGTGGTGAAGGTGGTGGATATGAGGTGGTGGTGGTGGTGGTGGTGGTGGCGGCGGCGGCGGCGGCGGTGATGACGAAGGAGATTAGTGGTAAAGTTGTGATAGTGGTAAAGGAGATAGAGTGGCGGTGGTAGAGGAGAAGTAATAGTAGTAGTAGAGAGTGAGAGAGAGATAGAGAGACAAAGAGAGAGAGATAGAGAGTGAGAGACAGAAAAAGAGACAAAGAGAGAGGAGAGATGAATGAGACAGACAGAGAGAGAGATAGAGGGAAGAGAGATGAGCGAGAGAGACATAGAAAGAAGAGAGATGAACGAGAGAGACAGAGAGAGATAGAGAGAAGTGAGATGAGCGAGAGAGACAGAGATAGAAATAAGAGAGATGAACGAGAGAGAGAGATAGAAATAAGAGAGGGATGAGCAATAGAGACATAGAGAAAAGAAAGATGAGAGATAAGAGAGAGCGAGAGGAGAGAGATGAGCAAGAGAGATAGAGAGAAGAGAGATGAACGAAATAGACAGAGAGAGAAAATATATGAGAAAAGACATAGATAAGTGAGAGACAGACAAACAGACAGACATAGAAGAGTGATGAGTACGAGAGAGAAATAGAGATAAAAGAGAAAAAGAAGAGAGACAAAGAGAGAAAAGAGATAGAGAGTGAGAGTCAGAAAAAGAGACAGAGAGAGAGGAGAGATGAACGAGATAGACAGAGAGAGATAGAGATAAGAGAGATGAGTGAGAGAGACATAGAGAGAAGAGACATGAACGAGAGATAGAGAGAGATAGAAATAAGAGAGAGATGAGCAATAGAGACAGAGAGAAAAGAGAAATGAGAGAGAGCGAGAGAAGAGAGATGAACAAGAGAGATAGAGACAAAAGAGATGAACGAAAGAGACAGAGAAAGATAGAGAAAAGAGAGAAGAGATAGATGAGTGAGAGACACAGAGAGTGAGAGACAGAAAAAGAGACAAAGATAGAGGAGAGATGAATGAGAGAGACACAGAGAGAGATAGAGAGAAAAGAGATGAGCGAGAGAGACATAGAAAGAAGAGAGATGAACGAGAGAGACAGAGAGAGATAGAGAGAAGTGAGATGAGCGAGAGAGACAGAGATAGAAATAAGAGAGATGAACGAGAGAGAGAGATAGAAATAAGAGAGGGATGAGCAATAGAGACAGAGAGAAAAGAGAGATGAGAGATAGAAGAGAGATGAGCGAGAAAGACATAGAAAGAAGAGAGATGAACGAGAGAGACAGAGAGAGATAGAGAGAAGTGAGATGAACGAGAGATACAGAGAGAGAAAGAGAGATAAGAGAGAGCGAGAGGAGAGAGATGAACAAGAGAGATAGAGAGAAGAGAGATGAACGAAATAGACAGAGAGAGAAAATATATGAGAAAAGACATAGATAAGTGAGAGACACAAGGAGAGACAGACAGACAGACATTTTAGTATTTGTGTGTGTGTGAAAGTAAGTGATTAAGGTAAGAGTGTCTCTTAGTTTCTGACGGCATTTTAATAAAGAGAAATAATTAGTGATAAAATATTTTCGTCTCGAACTCATATGTTCGTTGCCTAATCAACAAAAATACAAAAACAACATTGTGTGGGGATGGAGAATTTATCGGTGATGAAATATTTTCGTCTCCTTCAACTTAACCTTATGAGACGAAAATATATTCGTCGCACAATCAATCAAAATGCAACACAACACATGGAGAATTTATTAGTGACGAAATATTTTCGTCTCCCAAAACATATCCTTCCGAGACAAAAATATATTTGTCGCCTAATTAACAGAAAGATAAAACGAGAATGAAGGGTTTATTGGTGACAAAATATTTTCGTCTCCCATAACTTATCATTCCCAGACAAAAAATATATTTGTCACCAAATAAATAAGAAAATGAAACGACATCGTCTAATAAGTTTGAAATTTATTGGTGACGAATTCCTTTTGTCGCAAAAAACTTTAAATTTTGTGACAAAAATGTTCGTCTCCAATGAGCTAAAATAATTGGCGCCAACAAGAAAAAAAATTGGCGCCTCTTTTTTTCCTGACGAATTTATTTTTTCGTCTCCTATAGTTTTCAGAACAATTAAAAGAAACGACAAAAGTAATATTTGGTCATGTTTGGGTTACGTTCTAAAATGAAAATAAATTTTATCACCAAATTTTAAAAATTAATTATTGAAAACTCCATACTAAACAAGGTAATGTTTTCTATTAATTTTGAAATTACAAATTTTTTCTTATTTGTTTCTTTGTATTTTTTCTCGCAAAAAAAAATAGCTACATTAATTATCTTTTTCTTTTTCTTTTTTTGTGGAGAGAGGCTTTGACCTTCGATTTTTCTGAAATGAGTGTTCTAGACAGAAATGATAGAATTGGTTCAGACAATGAGAAAAAGTGCTTGCGTGCAAGAGGGGCCTTCACTGTGAGAAAGAATAGTGGGTTTGCATAGGGTACCTTCTTGGATAATAGCTTCAATGCTAGCATGCACGAAGGGCTTAAGTGTGAGACAGAAGAGAGGGGCTTTAGCGCGAAATAGAAGAAATAGTTTACAGAGTATCTTCTTGAGTCACGACTTCAATACTTTTGAGAGAGGAGTAAACTCAAGTGCGAGAGAGAAATGAGGGTTTGTAGAAAATGTTTTCTTGGGTCACGACTTCAAGGTCCGTGTACATGAAAATGAGTGATAAGTGTCAGAATGTATCTCTTGGGGTCACAGTTTCACAGCATTTTAATAAAGAGAAATGATTAGTGATAAAATATTTTTGTATCCTTCAATACCAGAACAAAGAATTTATTATTGGTGAAGAAATATTTTTGTCTTCCACGACTTAACCTTATGAGACGAAAAATATATTCGTCACGCAATCAATTAGAATTTATTAGTGACGAAATATTTTCGTCTCCCACAACTTATTCTTCTGAAACAAAAATATATTTGTCGTCTATTTAATAGAAAAGATGAAATGACATTGTCTACATGATGGAATGTTTATTGGTGACGAAATATTTTTGTCTTCCATAACTTATCCTTCCTAGACAAAAATATATTTGTCGCCTAATAAATGGAAATGTGCAACGACATCATTTAATAGGTATGGAATTTATTGGCGACGAATTAGGTTCGTCACAAAAAAAATATATTTTGTGACAAAAATGTTCGTCTCTAATGAGCCAAAATAATGAAATTGGCGCCTCATTTTTGCACACGAAATTTCGTTTTCGTCTTCTATACTTTTGAGAAAAATTAAAACAAGCGACAAAATTAATATTTCGTCATCTTTGGATTAAATTTGAAGACAAAAAAATTTGTCACCAAATTTTGTCACAATAACCTAGATTTCTTGTATTTTTTTTTATTGATTTTAAGCATTTGGTGACGAAATTTGGTTTTCCTCTCTAAAAATAATACATTTGGAGACGAAATTATTTCCTCTCTAAAATTTTTTACAATGGTGACGACAAATTTCGTCTCCAAAATGGCGCCAAATCTTCCACCAAATTTTCCAAGGGCGGGAAATTGTTTTGTGACGAAAAATAAAATTTAGAGACGAATAAAATTTTCGTCACCTATTGTTTTATTTGATTTTAAGCATTTGGTGACGAAATTTGGTTTTCCTCTCTGAAAATAATACATTTGGAGACGAAATTATTTCCTCTCTAAAATTTTTTACAATGGTGACGACAAATTTCGTCTCCAAAATGGCGCCAAATCTTCCACCAAATTTTCCAAGGGCGGGAAATTGTTTTGTGACGAAAAATAAAATTTAGAGACGAATAAAATTTTCGTCACCTATTGTTTTATTTGATTTTAAGCATTTGGTGACAAAATTTGGTTTTCCTCTCTGAAAATAATACATTTGGAGACGAAATTATTTCCTCTCTAAAATTTTTTACAATGGTGACGACAAATTTCGTCTCCAAAATGGTGCCAAATCTTCCACCAAATTTTCCAAGGGCGGGAAATTGTTTTGTGACGAAAAATAAAATTTAGAGACGAATAAAATTTTCGTCACCTATTGTTTTATTTGATTTTAAGCATTTCGTGACGAAATTTGGTTTTCGTCTCTGAAAATAATATAATTGGAGGCGAAATCTTATTTTCATCACTAAAACATGCATATTTGGAGACTAAATATTTTTTCGTCACGCGTTTTCGTCACCATAGACCTTTTTTGTTGTAGTGACAGGCTGTCATTTAACTATTGGAGGTGGAGCCTCCTCAAAAGATGTGATGCCCATGCTTGAAATTCAAATCTTGGTGGGTGGAGATAACGTTGTCTCCATGTTTTTTTGCTTTTCCATGTTTTGGGAATGGTGTAGGTGGAAAATTCTTCGCCTACTAAGTCAAAAGTTGCTGTCTCAAAATCCTTTTTGACTTGAATAAGATTTGTCTCTTTTCTTCTTTGCTTTAACTTCCTGGTGTTCTTGGTGTCGACCCTTGGTACACTAAAATTTGGTGTCGACCATTTGCTATTGGAAGTGGTTAAACTGTGCTTGCTGTCTTTTGGTGTTGACCTTTTCTTGTCTTGGTATCGACCCTTAACATTTTGAAATTTGGTGTCGACCCTTGGTTGCTGTAGCACTTAAGCATTGTATACTGAAATCTGGTGTCAATCCTTGCTATCTTATTGTCGACCCTTTGACCTGTTTAAGCTCATTTTAGCCTCCAAAAGCATTGTTAACATAGAGAGAATGTAGATTACAAAGATTTAATCAAATAATAAGGTTTTCAATTATAATCAATTCCTCAAAATAAATCAAAGCATAATCACAACAAAATCATCAAAATCATTCTATGACTAACACACTCCAATCAGTGTAATCCCAAACGTAACACTCTAATGTAATACACAATAACACTAAAAAAAATTTTTAGTGTACTTTTTCCAAACATAACGCTCATAGTTTGAAATTATACATTTGCCAAAAACTTACTAAGAGATATTTGTACTCCTTTTGGAATGGTTTGAAGAATCACACATTTTTTCTTTTTTAATATTACATTGGAGTGTTACGTTTAGGAAAAATATACTAAGATTTTTGTGTGTGTGTGTGTGTGTGTTACATTAGAGCATTATATTGGAAAAATTAAACTAAAGAGTTTTTTTTTGTGTGTTACATTAAAATGTTACACTAAGGAATTTTTTTGTGTGTTACATTAATGTTACACTAATGAGTTTTTGTGTGTTACATTAGAATGTTACACTAAATAAGTTTTTTAGGACATGTTTGATTGACAGGATTAGAGCATGAGATTGAACTTATTAATTCGTGGGTCCAATAATCCTGTGTTTGTTTTGAAATTTTGTTTCAGAATTATTAATCCAATGGATAATTAATCCAACAAATTTGTAAGATTATTAGTAATGGGATAGGGGTGAGATTATATATCCTGAGTTAGGAAAAAAATAAAAAGACTCTTTTACACTTAACTAAAAATTAAAACACTTACTATTTTTATATAATTTTATATTTTAGAAGGCTAAAAATAATTTTTAAAAATTTTAAAATATTTTTTGATATTTATTTTATCAAATTAGTTTATATTTTTTAAAAAAAATTAAAAAAAAAAAAACCAAACATGGCCTTTGTATTTTTATTTTGCTTTTATTTATTTATTTATTTATAATTTTTTTCAAAACTACGTTATGAAGAAATTCTGATAAAGTAAAGATTGTGAAGAAATATTGATAGAGAGTAAGATTAGAAAAGAAAATAAATATAGTTGTAATCCTATATTCATATGTTTTCCTATCCAATGCAAATCAAACAATGGATATGGGATAATTTATCCTATGTACTAATCCAATTGGATAGTGAATACCACATTGATTTGATGAGATTATTAATACCTTCACTATTAGTCGTGTGAATCAAATATGGCCTTAGAGTATTATATTAGAGTGTTATATTTGGAAAAAATACATCAAGATTTTTTTTTTGGTTACATTAGAGTGTTACACTAAGAAGTTTTTTTTGGAATGATATATTAGAGTGTTACGTTTGGAAAAAAATACATTAAGAAGTTTTTTTGTGTGTTACATTAGAGTGTTATAATAAGGAATATGTGTATTTTACGTTAGAGTGTTAAACTAAGGAGTTTTTTTGGAGTGTTACGTTTGGGAAAAGTACAGTAAGGAGTTTTTTTATGTGTTACATTAAGGTATTGTACTAAGATTTTTTTTTTTTTTTTTGAGTGTTACATTAGAGTGTTACGTTTGAGTGTTATATTGGAGTATTACAATTTAAAATTATACATTTGGCCAAAATTTACCAAATAGTTTTTGTACTCTTTTTTGAAGTGTTTGAAGAATCTCATATTTTAAGTCATTTTTGTATTCCTTTTGAAATGTTTTCCAATAAAAAAAAAATTTATATAAAAATTCATCTAAAATTTGATTCCCATATATTGTGTACCTTACTTTTCTAGCACCAAAAACATAAAAAAATAAAAAATAATGGAAATAAGGGTATAACCGTAAAATCTAATTTTTAAATAATATATTATAGAGATATTTACCAATAAATCCTATCTCACAAACAGTTTTACCGATTGATCCTAAGGTTATTTCTATTGTTTTGATTAGTCCTACTAGTGGGGAAATATCCTACCAATTGATCCTATTTCCTTTGTTTAATAACATTGAGTGGTCAATTATACCATTCCATGCGTGTGTTGCGTGACATACACCATTCCAAGGCAAAAAGCATAAAGAGCCTTAGTGTACTTTGTTGATGTGTGGCACCCATTGTCTGTGTCACGTGACATACATCATTCCAAGGCAAAAAGCATAAAGAGCCTTAATATACTTTGTTGATGTGTGGCACCCATTGTGTGTGTCACATGACACTCCAAGTCAAAAAGTATAAAGAGCCTTAATATATTTTGTTAATGTACGACACTCATTGTGTGTGTCACGTGACACTCCAAGGCAAAAAGCATAAAGAGCCTTAGTGTACTTTATTGATGTGTGACACCCATTGTGCATGTCACGTGTCATATTGTGTGTCACGTGACACACTCTCATAAAGAGGCTTGGTGTACTTTGTTGATGTGTGGCACTCATTGTGTGTGTCACGTGACATATTGTATGTGGCACGTGACACACCCTCATAAAAAGCATGCATCTAATAACATCTAAATGAGGGCATTAAGGTCCCGCAAAATATCCCTATATTAAACGGTTTATTAGAAAAAAATTGGGACCAATTGGTTCATAAGTTTAACATTTGGAATTTATTGGTAAATCTCCCTATATTAAATCTACCTTTCTAAAATCAATGAGACTAATTGGTCTATAAGAAAATTCTTAGGACTAAATGGATTACCATTTCTCAAGATGAGATTTATAGGGAAATTTTTCATAAATAAACACTACAACAAGAAGCACTTTTGGCGACTAAAATTGGCTACCAAAAAAATTTTAGTCGCCAAAAGCACCTTATTGGGCGACCAAAAGCATAATTTAGTCGGCATTTGTGGACAATTTTTAGCTACTAAATTAATTTAGTCGCCATATATTATTATTTGCGACCAAACTTTATTTTAGTCGTTGTTTTGTATCATTTGCTGACAAAAAATATTTGTCGCCAATTTTTTGGCTTTTTTTTTATGAATTTTTGGCGACTAAAACTCAGTTAGTCGTTGTATGGTAACTATTGCCGACGAAAAATTTGATCAGTAGCCAAATTAGGATGCTTTTGGCGACTAATACTTAGTCGCTGTTAAGGAATTTTGGCGACAAACATTCATTTGGTCGCTAAATCTTCGAATTTTTTTTTTAGAGGGAAACTTATTACATATTCGCGCCCAGTCACAGACCCATTTTGGAACTGTTTCGTCTCACACACCAAGATATACAGACCTCACACACTAGCAGTCCATACCAAACCTGACCGCCGATTACCACCTGGCCGCCGGCGCTGGCGACGACGAGCACTGCAAATCAGCCCCACCACTGATTACAGGTATTTTTCTCTGATCTCTCTCCCTCTCTGTCCATCTGGGTCTGTCTATTTGTATATCGTTGTCGCTTGTCTCCCATCCCTGTGACTCTAACGATTTCTGTAGGGTTTTTAATCGTTATTTTTTTCATTTTCTGTTGATTTCGCAAGCAATGTTTAGGGCTTTTATGATTTCGTGATTGGGTTTGGTAAAAATTTCGGATTGCCCCTTTTTGTGATTCTCGATTGTGCCCCTTTTTCGGATTGCCCCTTTTTCTGTATATATATAAACATATATATATATATTCATACATAGGTCACAAATCTAAATAATGATTTACCTCTGTTTTCAACTCTTATGAATAATTATGGTTTCTCCATCTGTTTAACAACTCCTCAAGCTTCCAAGGTTCCCTTTAACTTTCACATGTGTTTATGTGAGGATGAGGTAACCATTATTACAGCAAAAAAGAGAGAATATGATTGAACTACATGAATATTTTTCATGCATGTTTCTTTGTAAACAAAAGTATATATCTTCTGTGGCAAATGTTTGCAAATTCACTCTCCATCCCTCTATCAAAATTTATGGTTCTTTGGTTAATAGTGTGTTTAAATTGAAGTTATACATAATTAAGGAAAGAAAGATGACAATGAAATCTATTTGCTGGTTGGGATTGCATAAAAAATAAAGTAACACAATTTGGAATTATTGATTTTGTGTGAAACAGCGGAAAACAAATGACATGATAGCCAATTTTGATGCACCATTCTAGAAAACATTTATTAAAATTTTCTTGAAAATATCTTTACTCAACAAAATATTTAAGATAGTTTTTGGTTTGATAATGGACATTAGAAGCAAGATCAACTTTAAAATAGTTGAGCAAAATCATCTCATGTGTTATCTTTATTTTGAAATAAGGTGTGCCATTTCTGACATAACATCAAGGGAGAAATTCCCTTTTTTACAAAACTTGGACAGATTCTGACCCTTTGTGTGTGGATATCATAAAATATCATTCAAAACATAATAATATACTACGTGGCCTACAGACAGATTTCCCAAATGCGATTTGTTTTGAACTTATTTCCCAAAGCCAGCTTCGGAATTTGAAGTTTGTGTTTTAAGAACAATGTGGGTTTCAGAATCATGTTCAAAACAACTCGTATTTGCGAAATTTGTTTAAAAATAGCATGGGTCTGGTAAGTAACGCAAACTTGCCAATTGTATGCATCAACTGAATGTATGTTGGCCGTCAATTACAAATTGTGTCGATCCTCTTCATATTACAAGCAAATGTTGATACTTCCCTTTCCCATGAAAAGTTTTATGGTGCATGATGTAACAAGCCCGCGGGGGACCTCGCTACAGTTCGGACTCGATTTTGTTGCGGTTCTAAGTCTGAACCAAAGAGTCCAACTCTGGCAAATCGTTTTGAAGAAAAACAGATTTTTTTGAAAGAAGTGCCAAACATGGACTGCTTTGCCAGATAACAGAGTCGCCACCTAAATATTTTTAAAATGGGAAATTTAGGAAACCCTGACTCGGTGCCAAAGGCCACGTGTCCGTCATCACCAAAGTTGCCTCGGCTCGGGAACTTGGGTACGATTGGGGAAGGTCACATCGTGAGCACCCCCGCTCGCCCGGTCAAAGACCGGCCTCTACTAACCATGATATCTGTTTTTGAAAACTTTGTATGTTCTTATTCCGGTTATTAGCCTAGGTTACTACGTGATGCTCGCAGCAAACAAGTATAGACTGGGCCGTCTGAATTGGAACAAAACATTTCATGTTTGTTTGTTTGAAAATGGTGTGAAGGTGCTACCCGCAGGTAGGCTAAAATGCGGATTTGCCACCCTCGGGTGGGCTTAGAAAACAGTGATTTTGCCACTATCTAGTGGGCTTAAAACAAACAGTCAATGAATTGTCCCAATTCAAATAACACAACCTCCACCCACAGGCATTCAAGGCAGTTATATCACATAAGCACATAGCCTCATGGCAAGCATGCTATCATGGCAACACTCACACGCATGCAAGGATGCTAAAGCATAAAACTTACCGAGTACTCCAAGCCAAAACAAAAGCTGATTAGAAATCATGCATGATCCTAAGTATGCTGAAATGCCTAATGCAACACATGCAAAGATGCAAACTATAGCAGGCTCGGCTATTCTAAACATGGTATGTGGAATGCTACAACTAACACGTATTCAACTCGGAATTGAAATACAAATGCAGTTTGTATGATGCGCCGAGCCCGGTGCATGCAAACAGATGAATGATGCAAACATGCTGTCATACTGTATGCTAATTGAAATATGCCCTATATCTAACCATCGTAAGCAAATAAATAAAAGGGAGAAAGAAATGGGGGTTGGAAGACATACATCACACTCACCCACACTTATTACAATTATGCCCTCGCGCAGAGGGTCCGAATAAATAATACAGTCCGAATAAAAGAATAATACAGATTTCTAATTAATTAACAAATTAAATTAAGAAAACTGTAAAACTGGCATGCAAGCCAGGGACTGCCTCGCTGTTGATAGATGCCGCCGGTTGGGCTGCTTGGCGCGGAAATTCACCGGGATGCCCCGATTAGCCTCTGTTTGCAGTATTTCTCGAAATGCGCGCCGGACTCCGAAAATTTGCTGATTCTGGATTTTGCTGCAACAGAGAGCAGGAAAAGGGCACAGCAGTGTATTTCACAAATATATGCATGCCTCGATCCTCGTGCCACCAATCACGCATATCGATGCATGATGGCCGAGGAATCGGATTGCACAACTCAATATGGGATGAATGCGGATGGATGCTACAACAAAACCTAACTCCATCATGGTTAATCCGGAGTGTCGGTGACTTGGGAATTGAGACGCGTTCTGTCACTCGGAGTGCGAAACGTACCTCGTTTCCCGTGCAATATGCATGATATGCATGAAATGCAACTAACATACAATCCTAGCATGCGCAATGCTATGAAAAGGAGGTGCCTCGAAATGCGTGTCCACGGGCACGCAAACCGAGGCGATGCGGAATGACAAGAATGAGGTGCCTCAAAATGCGTGCCCACTGGCACGCAAACCGAGGCAATGATGAAAGATGAAAATCGGATAAAACCGAAGTGCCTCGAACCGCGTGCCCACAGGCGCGCAAACCGAGGCGATGATGAAAGATGAAAATCGGATAAAACCGAAGTGCCTCGAAACGCGTGCCCACAGGCGCGCAAACCGAGGCGATGATGAAAGATGAAAATCGGATAAAACCGAAGTGCCTCGAAACGCGTGCCCACAGGCGCGCAAACCGAGGCGATGATGAAATGTAAAGAAAAGACACACGGAATGCCGCGATGGGCTTACACCAACATGGGAGAGCCTCAGCTCACTCACATAGGAGGCCGTCGGGTAAAAACAAAGTTGTCTCGAAACGCGTGCCCGCAGACACGCAAATCGAGAAATGCACAAGATGGCATACAGAATGCAGTGATGGGCTTATGCCAATATGAGAGAGCCTCAGCCGCACTCACATAGGCTGCCGTCGGATAAAACAGAGGTGCCTCGAAGTGCGTGCACACGGGCACGCAAACCGAGGCAATGCATTTAAGGCATGAAATGACATGGGAAATGACATGCAAGCATAGCAATGGAATTTCAGCACCTAAATGAAGGGGGAAATAGCCCCGAAACAATTCGAAATGACACCCGAAGCATGCAATCATCCCGAAAATGTGAAATTAAGCCCCGGAATGGCCTATAGCCATGCTATTTATGCAAAATATGATCATGGCAGCAAGAACAGTAGTAAGGCAGTCCCAAATATGGCATTTTTCAGTAACAAACATGGCCAAAATGTAAGCATAGATGGGTCAACATTAGCATGCAAGAATACGGTAAAAGAGAGGATTTACAAAGCAAGTGATATCTACAATGCTCAAACCCAAAAACACAGTTCTACAACATTAAAGAGGGGTCAAAAATATGCATATTTACAGAAGATGACATCCCCCAATTCAGTGTGTAAACATACTAAATATAGCATGCAAAATTTGGGCCAAAAGAGGGGTATAAGGAGAGGTAGTATATGGAAAATTGAAATGGAAAAACTTTCTTCTACAACACTGAAGAGGGCCCAAAAATAAGCATATATTCAGTTTATGGAAACCCCAAAATCAGAATAAAATCATGCTAACAATTCCATGCAAAATGGAGCTTAAAAGAGGTTATAACAAGAGATATGCAAAGCACACACCAAATGACAAAATTTTATTCATGAAACATGTAAAGGGGGTCAAAATAAGACTAAAACCAGTAGGGGTCGAAGTCCCAAAAACAAACACAAATAGGTCAAAAATTGCATACAAAATATGGCACACTTGATGAAATTTGAAGGGGGTGGTATATACAATGGCCAAATGAAGTTGAGATCCTCTACAATGTTGTAGAGGGGCTCAAAATAAGCAAGAAAGCAGTAGGGGTTGGACCCCTAAAAACCAACACAAATAGGTCAATTCTAGCATGCAAAAATGTGACAAACTTGGTGAATATTGAAGGAACTAGTATATATAAGCACCAAATGAAGTTGAGCCCTTCTACAATGTTGTAGAGGGGCTCAAAATAAGCAAGAAATCAGTAGGGGTCGGAGCCCCAATTCTCAACCAATTAGAGTATAAGAAAAGATCAAGAAAAAGCCCTAAAAGTTGGTTTTGAAGACTTACCCTTGAAGACTTGTCTTTCTTTGCTTCTTGGCTTTGATTTGTAGCTTCTCAACCTCTGAAATTCACTTCCTAGCTGCTGGAATGGTAGTGTTGATGGTGGAGCTAAGGGTTGATGAAGAGGGGAGCTAGGAACTTGGAAGTTTTTCAAGGTTTTGGCTATGGAAATGAAGCTTTGAGAGAGGGATGTCTTGAGGCAATTTTTTCTAACCTTGAGGAAGGAGTTGATGGTCCCTTTAAATAAGGGAGAAAAGGTGTAAAAGGGGAGGGAGAAGCATCCAAGCTTTCCCTCCCAAAATATCCCCCGGATGGGGGGATATTTCAGCAAAAATATCCGGACAGCTGTACTGAGCTGGAAAGCAAGAATCCGGTCGGCCAGGTGTTTCTCTGCAAGGTGGCCGGCCAGCCACCCCTCCTGGCCGGCCAGCCACCTCCCATGGCCGGCCAGCCACCCTCAGAAAATGAACTCAAAAATTGCTGGCCGACCACCATGCAGTGGTGTCCTCCCATGTGTGTAGATCAAGGCCCCAAGGTCGGAATCTGGCAACTCTGAAGCAGGAGCCACAACATAGAGCTTGAAGGAGAGCCTCAAAAGTGAAATGCACAATTTCTGGCCGACCATATACCCTTGGTGTCCTCCCAGATGTGTAGAACAAGGTTCCAAGGTTGGAATTTGGCAACACTGAAGCAGGGGCCACAACATTGGACTTGAAGGAGAGGCCCAAAAATGAACTCCCAATTTTCTGGCCGACCATGCTTTTTTAGGGTCCTCCCATGTCCCCTGATCACAGATATGTGGCTTTGGTGGGAAGAAAATACCCCCAGGGTGGTCAACATTGGCCCGGAAGTGAGAAAAAGGGGCTCCGGAGGAGCGAAACTGGCTATCTGGGATAATTGCTGGCCTCCCACCCCCCAGTGATCTTCCTGGTGTTGAAACAGAGGTACCTGCCAAATTTGAACAAAAACTAATGAGAAATGAACGCTCGGGGCCAAAACCGAGCCATTCGGGATCCCGAAAATGGGCTGCGGGTGCCGGAAGTGGTGTTCGGCGGCGAAGTGGGTATCTGTGACCCCAGTGTCCTTTGGAATGACAAAACAGAGGTTCCTGCCAAAAATCAGAGAAAACCGATGCAAAATGAATGATCGGGGCCCAAACCGCGCGATTCGGGGTCCCGAAAACCGGCTACAGGCACCGAAAGTGGCATACGGCCACGAAGTGGGCATCAGAGTCCCCAGTGTTCCTCGGAACTATAAAACAGAGGTGCAAGCCAAAAACCGGAGAACTCGGAGATGGTTGGGCGGTCCCGAGCCGAGGCACACGGCCTGACGATCCCGAAAACCGGGAACCGGGCTCCGAAATGGGCAAAATGGCCTACGGCCACAAAAAGTAGCTCACGGCCACTGAGATATAGTCTACAGGACCACTCCCTTCCCTCAGGAAAGAAAACAGAGAAAACCGAGTCTGGTTCGCAAACCGAGACAAAGTAGAGAAGAAAATTCGGAAGTCCGGAGGCAGGGCGCACGGCCGCGACTCTGAGACTTCTGAACGGGCACAATATGCAACATCACCGAGCGCTCAATCGGTGACGTCTGAGTCTTAAGGTCGGTCAAAAATGGGGTGTCTACAGTTGCCCCTCTTTGACAGAACTCGGAAGTCAAGAAGTGACGTGAGTGAATGTCAAAGCCCAGAGACGACCCATTTTTGACAAGGCCGAAGACTTAGACAATCATACAAGATAAACAGAGGTGTGTGTGCCCGCAGGCGTGCCTTCAGGCAAAGGGAGCAAAATGCAAAGTGATAGGCACGGAGCCAAGTGATCATGCAAGTGCAACAAGCTGCGATGAAGCAAGTATTGACAAATAGATGCAACAGTTTTAAGCGAGAATGCAAAGCAACAACTATATTTCATGTAGTTAGGAATGCGGAGAATTATTCAATTCTCGTCGCGTCTCACACGGAGAAGATACGATACCTGCGCGATTCGTCTGGTCGCACCAGCCTCAAATGAACCGTACATACAATATCGTGCCTGCAAAAGAGAGAAATCTAACAAGAACAATATGCTAACAACATACAGTCAATGTGATTCCTAGGATTCGAAAAGTTTGACACACACAGTGCCGGTGAATGAATGCAACACAACGCGAGAAAAGATAATGCGCGACAACGCATGTTCAAGCGCAGGAGTATTACACATCAAGAAATCATGCATGACATGCAAAACATTGATGAGAACGCAAATTATGAGCCAAATAATGCAAAACGAACATAAGTGAGGGTGCCCGTCTGACATGAAATGTTGAGCCGGAAAACGCGCATTTCGGTGACGGCAACTCGATCGCGGCCTCTGATTCGTCTTCCGGAGAGGTCACAACATGTTTAAAAAGGATACACTCCGATTTTGATGAATAATGATGAGACACATGTCAGAAATTGCAGCTAAAGTTCCGGCGGAACGATTCGGCGCCAGTGCACTTTTCTTCAACTTTTTCGGGTCCCGGGAGCTCCGATTTTCCTCAAAATTTGCAGAGAGGTAGGGGAGGGGGTGGGGAACATGGTCGGCCAGCTCTCTTCCCTAGGAGAGGCCATCGGCCAGGGCAAAAAGTAGAGGGGCCGGCCAGCCAGGTTAGGTGGCCGGCCGGCCACCTGCCCAAAGTAGGGGCATTTTGGTCATTTTTCACATTTCTATATATATGCTTGCCCATTGCCTCCGAAATCACACCCCCAAGTGTGGAATTCTCTCCTCTTGCTCTCTAAGCCATTTTCTCTTTCAGATCTGCATTTTATACGCGCCCCTCGGCCTCCCACGCAAGTTGTTTTCGCGAAATCCTTCAGATTTAAGCACTTTGAGGCGACTAAATTTTGACTTCGGGGCTTCTCTTCTCATTTTCACCACTTGAGGTAATTTTGTTTCAATATCTGGAAAATTTTTCCGGGAGTTGACTTTTGTTGACTTTTCGTTTCCCGAGAGTTGACTTTTTGTTGACTTTTTCCAATTTTGGCCCATTTTGCTCATTTTTGCCCCTCTTTGCAGATTTCTCGATATGGCGGGTCATTTTCCATTCGGCGGAGGTCCTCCAGGTGCCGGGGATGATTTTGATCTCACGACACTGCCCCCGAGGGTCCGTCCTTTCATTCCCGATCGTTATGCTCCAGCGGTGCATAGGCTTCCGCGAGCCACTTTTCGTCATTTTACCGATTTCAACGATCGGGTACCAGGGGATCTCCTTCTGCGAGAACCAGAGCAGCACCTCTCCTATGATGCAGAGGTATTTCACTTGATTGTCTGTATTTCTCGTGCATTTCATACTCCTGCCATGCTTAGACACACAGTTCAGCTTACGACACGATACTTGCATCCTGAGCATGTGACTTAAACACTTGAATTTCACGAACACCTGGCATATTTGAATAATTGTGAACGCACAGTGCACATTAGTTAGAAATTGAACACACAGCTCAAACATTGATTTACCGAAGACACAACCTGAAGTCGAAAATGAGCACACAGCACACACTGACTAAGAGTAGAACACACAGTCTCAAAACTCAGATTTTCTGAACACGCAGCCCAGCTTTGAAGCGAACACACAGCCCACTGATTAGAAGTAGAACACACAGTCCCAAATTGGAAGCGAACACACAGCCCACTGATTTGAAGTAGAACACACAGTCCCAAATTTGAAGCGAACACACAGCCCACTGATTTGAAGTAGAACACACAGTCCCAAATTGGAAGCGAACACACAGCCCACTGATTTGAAGTAGAACACACAGTCCCAAATTGGAAGCGAACACACAGCCCACTGATTTGAAGTAGAACACACAGTCCCAAATTTGAAGCGAACACACAGCCCACTGATTTGAAGTAGAACACACAGTCCCAAATTTGAAGCGAACACACAGCCCACTGATTTGAAGTAGAACACACAGTCCCAAATTGGAAGCGAACACACAGCCCACTGATTTGAAGTAGAACACACAGTCCCAAATTGGAAGCGAACACACAGCCCACTGATTTGAAGTAGAACACACAGTCCCAAATTTGAAGCGAACACACAGCCCACTGATTTGAAGTAGAACACACAGTCCCAAACTCGAAGTGAACACACAGCCCACTGATTTTCTGAAATTTTGAATACGCAACACAAATACCAAATTCACTGAACACGCAGCCCATTTTCACTCCATTTGCACGCAGCTCATTTTCACTTCATTTGCTGATCTATGCATTTACTCGAAATGCAGGTTCACTCTCGCACAGTGCGAGGATATGGCTCCGTCGCCGCGAGGGAGTGGTATTTTGAGCTTCCGGAAGCTGTTCGGGGATTAGTTGACTTTGCAGGATTCGGGCCATTCTGCAGAGGGTTATCTCATCGCCTCATCAGTAGGACTTTATTTGCTGCTTTGGCGGAGAGATGGTGGGACACCACCAATTCTTTCCACTTTTCTGCCACCGGGGATATGACCATGACCCCGTTGGACTTTGCTGTACTCACCGGCCTAGACGTAGGCGGTGGGCCCATTCCCTACGACGAGGATATGGGTCAGTGGGAGGCTGCCTGGATGCACCTATTGGGGGCACACCCGCCTGTAGACAGAGGTTCGGGGAGGGTCCGATACTCCTGGTTTGCTTCCCATTTCCGGCGGCCACAGATGGAGCCTGGGACTCCTGAGGAGGCGGAGCAGTATGCCCGCGGTTTCCTTATGTATCTCTTCGGCACTACCTTGTTTGCTGATAGAGGGAACATGGTAGGATTATATCTCCTGAGCGCTCTGGTAGACCTCTCACAGGTCGGCCAGTATGATTGGGGCGGTGCTGGCCTGGCTACCCTGTACTGTTATATGAGCGCAGTCTCTCGCACACGAGGGGATTTACTCGGCGGTTATTGGAGAGCCTGGGAGGTACATTCTGTCCTCTTGATTTACATTTCTGCTCCTCATTACTTGTTCACTGCACACACGGCGCACTTTGCATTCTGTAGTCACATTCCACACTGCTTTTCTCAGCTATGGGTATATGTGTATTTTCCCACATTGGCTCCGGAGATGGAGGTGGCAGGGCCTCCGACGACTCCGTATTCATTGATGTTTGAGGGTGAGCATCTACCGAGGCCTCGAGAGACCCTCTTCTCTCTGCGGCAGTACTTTGACACTGTTCGGGCGACAGAGGCATTTCAGAACTCTCAGCTCCTTTCATTTTCATCTTCGATCTGTTATATATTCTGATTTCTGATTGATTTATGCATTGGTTGTCCGCAGATCACTTGGCAGCCCTGGGCAGTCTTTGGCGATGATCTCGACAATCAGTTCCCCGGAGGGTCGACTAGTTCCCAGTACAGGTTCCTTCTCGAGGGACCAGTCGGCAGGGCTTGGTTCTTGGGGGAACGTTTTCAGCGTCAGATATGGGGGGGCAATTCTCAGGACCCTCCTGCTGTGCCTCCAGACACCATGCGGACTGCTGGTAGATTATCCCCTGAAGAGGTCGGTAGTGCTATGCAGGGCAGTGATGCTTTATTACATCTTCTTGAGGGGAACTACGCCACCTATCGCCGTATATACCTTATGCCCTCCCTGTCGGGAGTACGGGCTCCACCACGGAGGTCCACTGGCGCACCATCATCGAGTCGCGCCCGTGCTACAGATATCCCTTCTTCTAGCAGGGCTGGTACATCTAGAGGTAGGGGCAGTTCGATTCCTCCGATCCCTCCGACTCTTGATCACCCTGGATGGCCAGAGATGCCGACTGAGTTGACGAGTTGGCAGTATGGGGCTACCTCCCCGATTCCGATCCCTATGGAGCCTCCGACACCTGGTCACAGATACGTCAGTGATCCTGACTCACCACCGGTATGTTCTACCTTTTTCATTTGTCACACAGACATTTTGGCAGTTGCTTGTTTTATTGAAAAGTTGAACTTGTGTCTGCAGCCACCTCGAGAGTACGTAGACCAGATGCTCGGGGTGGTGGCCTCGCTTGAGGGGATGGTCCTGCGTAGAGAGGCACAGATGTCCATCATGGGCTTCCAGGTACCCTTCATCTTTCTTGTATTTATCATATTTTTGTTAACATGCTGGCTTTGAGCATTCTGCTGCACCGATTGACTGTGTAGAACACATCTAGCACACACCCCACTCACACACTGTACTTGCACCTGCTTTTATGTCTGAACTGATGGATTACACTTGTCATTTTCAGATGCCTCCCGTGTACGCTTCGACACGAGGTGGGCCTCCCGGGCCTTTTCAGAGAGGTCGAGGCGCTAGACCCGCTCGAGGTACAGGGACTCAAGGAGCTGGGCCATCCAGGCCTTACCGAAGAGCTCGAGGAGCAGGGTCGTCTCGCAGACGCAGGGCACCCATTGTCGAGGATGACGAGGAGGAGGTCACAGATCATGTGTCAGAGGCATCTCCTGGAGAAGGAGGTTCCGGTCTTGGTTCCGGGAGCGGAGATGAGCCTGAGGGAGATCCGGAGGATGACAGCTCCGATCCAGATGGTGATGGTGATGCAGAGATTATCCCGCAGAAGAGGATGAGAGGGCCTCCACATTCTCGTTCTCGAGGATATTGATGTTATTTCCTGCTTTATTCTACTTTTTAGCTAGTAGTTTGTAGCACTTTGCACATTGTTAGACAGTTTTATTTTCAGTAAAACTTGTACCTTTGCTTTGTTGTAAAACATGATGAATGAAACAGCTTTTTGAAAGGATGTTTGTATTTGAAATTCTTAGCATCGCATCGCTAGGGATGGCAATTTGAAACCGGCCCGACAGGGATCCCCGATCCCGACCCCGATTTAAGCGGTTTTTCCCCGAAAAATACCCCCGACGGGGAGGTGACGGTATTTGAAAATCAATCCCCGATCTGTCACGGGCCGGGGACGGTGATCAGTGTGTGATCCCCGGCCCGGCCCGATCCCCGGCCCCGCCCCCGTCCCCGGCCCCATCCCCGAAATTCCCCGAAGTGAAATTACTTTTATACCCCTTATTATTATTATAATAATAATAATAATAATAATAAACCAAATATGTCTCCTATATATATATCATATACGTTTCCTAGTCTATTTTTTTGACCCAGTTTGGTCTCTCACTCTCACTCTCACTCTCTCTCTCTCTCTCTCTCGGTAAAACCCTCCCCTCCGATGTCCTACGATCTCCATCACGCCTCACGCCTCACGCCGATCTCCCTCCTTCCGAAGACTTCATCACGTCCATGGAAAGCCTCTCGTAGGTAACGACGGTCTGAGGTCTGGATGCTAGATCTCCCTCCTTTCGATCTGAGGTCTGGATGCTAGATCGGTCTCCGAAGCCTTCTCTCTCTCTCTCCTCAGATCTCAGTCTCAGATCTCCAAACCTCTTTTATTTTTTACATTTGATGAAGAAAACGTTGCTGCCTGTGATTTTTCTCTTTTTTACCTAGATCGGTCGTAGGTAACGCCTGTGATTTTTCTCTTTTTTAATCTGTTGTGTATGATGATGATGTTGATGATTTTGTTGTTGATCGGTTGTTGATGAGTTGATCTGTTTGATGATTTTGTGATTTGCTTTTTTTTTTTTTTGGACCGGGGAGACTTCGGGGTCGGGGAAACCCGATCTCCGTTGGGGACGGGGATGGGGATGGTAATAAGTTCCCCGTCGGGGATCGGGACCGGGGATGCAGAAATTATCACCGTCGGGGATCGGGGACGGGGAGGGTGATCCCCGGCCCCGCCCCGCCCCGTTGCCATTCCTACGCATCGCATCATTTTGCACAAAAATGGAATTGAATGGAAATATGCCTCATGTATTTATCGGGTCAGGTAGTGAACCGACGCAACAAATTAAAACAAATTGACTCACTAAGAGATAACAGAATCTTAGTAAGTTTACAACTCGATAAGCAAAATACAACAATATTAACGACTCAATAAACAAGATTCAACAAAATTGTAAAACCGAAAAGCAACAATTCATAACACAAAATGCGACAGCTCGACAAAACTCACAACTCGATAAACAAAACAACAACTCGATAAGCAAAACACAACAAAACGAACTTCGGACGGACAATTTGGACGACGGAACGTCTCCGAAATTGAGAGAAATGGAAGCCTCCGACATTCCTGATGCATGCAAATGCTTCAAACTTTCTTCCGGCGGGCAAAATAGGACGCAATGCGAGACCGAAAGTATTTCGCATTCGAAAACAAAGAGTGGCCGGCCTACTAGGTTAGGTGGCCGGCCGGCCACCCCTCCCACAACCACCGAAATGTTGACAAGTGTCCTTTGAATAGTGTTTTGCCCCTCTATAAAAGCTCCACTCTTGGAACTTGTTCATTTCATCACCTTTCCTCTCAAAAATGGAAGCCTTTCTCACCGAAAATCTCATGTCTTGGACTTCTTCTTTAGATGGCTCGGAGAAGTTGAATTTCCGGGGTTTCGGGTTGAATGCACTATTCACGCTAAGCCGGACTCCACTGCATTTTCCTTTCCTCCAAGCTGCGGCAAGGTTTTGGAACCCGGTGACGCACGTATTTAGCTTTGGCGGGCAAGAGGTATGTCCTACTTTTGAAGATTTCCAAATTTTGATGGAGTCTGAACGCTCGGAAGAGGTCCTGCCCCAGTCTCGTTTTGGCCATGCCCAAGCTCTAGGGCGGATGTGTGGTCTCAACGCGCATGATGCTAGATCTTTGATTGGTGATGGCATGTTGGATATCCCGAGCCTGATTTACCGATTTTCTGATGCTGGTGACCGCAATGATCATCATTGGCAAGGCTTCCGGCAGCACGCCCTCTGTTTGTGCCTACTATCTCACTTTCTGCTTGTCTCTGGCTGCGGAGGAGCTAACATCCGTTTGATTGAAGTCGCTCAAGGCCTGAAGGAAGGAAAGAGCTGTATTGCTATGACTTTGGCTGAGACTCTGATGGGTCTAGATGCCCTCTATCGCCGGGAGACGACTAGGTTCGCAGGGAGTCCACTACTGCTGCAGGTAATGTTTCCCACCCTACCTCACATAAATATTTGCTCACATCACTCGGCCCTCGGGCTCGGTTTTTCTCACAAAACCCTCATCTTACTTTTCTCTCATCGCACATCTCTCTATTCTTTATTCTCTCATCTTTCATCCCTCCCCAGATATGGTTGATGGATAAATTGCAAGTCGTGGACTCTTGCCCTGCTTACTCAGCCCGTGGCTACTTCTTTCGGCAACGCCTAGTCAATGCTCCTGATGAGAGCTGGTGGTTTGAATGGATGTGCAACTTGTCAGCCGAACGCATTGCTTGGCGTTGTCCTTGGCTCAATCTCCCGGCGATGAGCTATAGCATGTTCCAGGATACCGGGATTCGTCTGATCGGCTTGACTCACTGTGTATTTTATTTCCCATTTCGTATTCTGCGCCAGCTTGGCCATGATCAGACTTGCCCTCCGGAGGGAATTGAGTATCCAGCTACATTTCCAGTCCGAGGTGCACATCTTGCCCGACATATTACAGCTTGGAGGACCAGAGAGCTCCTATCCCCCGCCCCTACTTTTAGTTGCACTTTGTCTGACGAGTGCTGGGATTGGCTCAACGAGGAAGCACAGGTTGGGCCTAGGTTGGCATCGGAGGCTTCAACCAGCTCTGGGAGGGGGCGCAGGGACACCTGACTTGACTATGCCCCAGATTTATTGCTTTATTAGTACTTTCAAGTTTTCGTTATGCATGTAATAAAAAGCAACTTCAATTGTATGCAAGAGCAAGAGAACTCTGTTTTGAAATCAATGAAATTGAAGGTTGTGGTACTGAAAATTTTCCGCTTTTGGTCCAAAAATGGTCTTAGTTGTGAACAGATTAATTTGAACAAAGTCAACTTTTATTAAAACTTTTCGAAACTATTTTCGATAAGGATCAGGACTGGACACGCCTGAGATCTGTCACTGAGATGCACAACCCCGGATCCTAGCAACTGGAAAGTTGCCCCTAGTCTGAATGGGACCACAACACTTCCTGGCAACGGAAAGTTGCCCCTAGTTTGAATAGCACTGTACCGGAGATCGCGATAAATGCTGATGAATAAAGATGGCTGAGATGATCAAAATAGACAAAGTTGATCGGGGAAAATGTTTATGGCTGAACTTCAGGATGAAGTTGCCTACGTATCCCATAGATGGGAATCAAGCCTTACGTAGTTCAGGCACAGGTTCGCTCGGGTATTTTTGCTCTTCTTTTGCGCTCTAACTTTTGCCAAGGCCGCCCTTTTGCGGGTTTTCAACCTTGCGAGCTCAGTTTTTATATTTTCAAATTTTTTGTGCTCTGAGTTTTGCCTAGGTCGCCCTTTCGGGTTTTCGGCCTAGCGAGCCTCTCAAGGGTAGTATTTCTTCAACTTGTCCATGTTGATCGGTTGGGAAAACTCCAAGCCATCTAGGTCCATCAGAACCACAGCCCCACCTGACCAGATTGACTTGATGATGTAGGGACCAGTCCAATTGGGTCTGAACTTGCCCCTTGGGTCGTGTATGGGAGCTCGGTTGTCCTTGAGTACTAATCTCCTTCCTTTAAGTTCCTGGACTTAACCTTCTTGTTAAAAGCCCGGGCGATTCTGCGTTGATAGCCTTGAATGTGGTACAATGCCTTCAGCCTTCTTTCATCAAAGAGCATGAGTTCCTCAAATCTGTTCTGCTGCCAATCTGCCTCGGCTATCTGGCATTCAGCCAACACTCGTAATGACGGAACCTCAATCTCAATAGGTAGAACGGCCTCCATCCCATAAACCAATGAATACGGAGTCGCCCCAGTAGAAGTTCTGATTGAAGTTCGGTAACCCCACAGAGCAAACGGCAGCTTATCTGGCCAGTCCCGGTAGGTTTCCACCATCTTCTGTAGTATACGCTTGATATTCTTGTTGGCGGCCTCAACTGCTCCGTTGGTTTGCGGCCGGTAAGTAGACGACTTATGAAAAACCACATTGTATTTTTCCAACAAGTCTATCACTTCCTTTTTGAAGTGGGAACCATTGTCTGAAACGATTTCATTTGGGACCCCGTAGCGACAAATGATGTTGTTTCTGATGAATTTCGCAACGTGTGAAGCCTTCAACACTGCATAAGACTGGGCCTCAACCCATTTCGTGAAATAATCTATCGCTACCAAGATGAACTCATGCCCATTCGACCCCTTTGGCGTGACAGCCCCGATCACATCAATTCCCCAGACAGAAAACGGCCATGGCGAAGTCATGTTGTACAACTTTGACGGCGGAATGTTCATGCGATTTGCATGAATTTGACACTTGTGACATCGCCGGACGAAACCAATACAATCCTCCTCCATGGTGGACCAGTAATAACCCTGTCTGAGAATCTTCCTTGCTAACATTACCCCATTCATGTGTGCACCACATTCTCCCCCGTGGATGGCTTCCATCAGACGTTTTGACTCTTCTGCATCAACACACAGTTTATGCATTCCCAGATGACCTCTTCTATACAGCTTACCCCCACAGATGATGAACTGAACGGCCAATCTTCTTATTGCCCTTTTGTCTTTGGCATTTACCCCTGACGGGTACGCTTCTTTCTCCAAGAAATTCCAGATATCGTGATACCAAGGGTGTTCGTCCTGAACTTCATCTATAGCTGCAATCGACTCATAGGCAGGTGCAAATTTCTGATCGATAATGACTGGACGCATTCGGACTCCACGCGGGATGTCTATCATTGATGATAGAGTTGCTAAAGCGTCTGCGAACTTGTTGTTCTCTCTCAGTAGATGAGTAAAACTTAGCTTTTCAAACCGAGGAATCAGTAAGTCCAAGGTCTGGTGATACATCATCATATTTTCCTCTTTTACTTTCCAGTCTCCCTTAGCTTGAGACACAACAAGGTTCGAATCCCCAATGACATCCAGCCGTCTTGCCCCTAGTTCTAAGGCTGCTTCCAAACCAGCAATGCATGCTTCGTATTCTGCTTCGTTGTTCGAGACTTTGAACCGGAGTTTGAAGGCTAGAGGGATACGGGAATCATCGGGTGCTATCAGCAATACTCCTATCCCATACCCATGTTGATTTGATGCTCCGTCAAAGTACATCGTCCAAACTTCATCGTCGATATACAGAATTGCTTCATCTGGGAACAGATACTCAACTGCTTCATCCCCCTCAACCGGATGGTCGGCAAGGAACTCTGCTACCGCTCTTCCTTTCACTGACTTGCGCGTGACATATGTGAGATCAAATTCGGAGAGCAACAGCAACCAACGAGCTAGCCTACCCGTAAGTGCTGGTTTCTCGAAAAGATATTTGATGGGATCGAGTCGTGAAACCAACATTACGGAGTGAGCTAACAGGTAGTGCCGCAGCTTCCTGGTAGCCCATACCAGAGCTAAGCAAGCCTTTTCTAGTGGCGTATACCGGGTCTCATACTCCAGCATTTTCTTGCTCAAATAATAGATGGCTCTTTCCACCTTATCTTCTGATTCTTGTGCAAGCATGCAGCCCATCGTGGTCTCAGTCACTGACAGATACAAAATCAACGGTTTCCCCGGTTCTGGTGGTGATAAAACGGGTGGGTTCTGTAGATATTCTTTAATCTGTTCAAATGCAGCTTGACATCGGCCGTCCCATTGGAACTTCTTGCCTTTCTTCAGAAGACCAAAAAGTGGTTCACAAGTCAAGGTTAATTTTGAGATAAACCGTCTTATGAATTGCACTTTACCCAGAAAGCCGCGCACCTCTTTTTCAGTCCTCGGTGGTGGCATTTCTAAGATGGCCTTGATTTTGGAAGGGTCGACCTCGATGCCCCTTTGTGTAATCAGAAACCCCAGCATTTTTCCCGCTGTAACACCAAACGTACATTTCTGGGGGTTTAGCCGCAACCGGAATTCCCTGATCCTTTGGAAAAACTTATGCAAGGCGGTGTAGTGGCCCTCTCTGTCTTTGGACTTGACAATCATGTCGTCCACGTACACCTCAACCTCTTTGTGGATCATATCATGTAGTATTGTGGTCGCGGCCCGTTGATAAGTAGCCCCAGCGTTCTTCAATCCAAAAGGCATTACCCGGTAGCAATATGTCCCCCACGGGGTGGTGAATGCAGTCTTTTCTCTGTCTTCGGGTGCCATCACTATCTGATTATACCCTGAGAAGCCATCCATGAATGAGAGCAAAGCGTGCCCTGCTGTGAAGTCCACTAACTCATCGATGTGCGGTAGGGGAAAGTCGTCCTTCGGACTAACCTTGTTCAGATCTCTGAAGTCTACACACACCCGGATCCTGCCATCTTTCTTCGGCACCGGCACAATGTTGGCCAACCAAGTCGGGTATTCGGATACCAGCAGGAAGCCTGCATCAATTTGCTTGGTGACCTCTTCTTTGATCTTGAGATCCCAATCCAGGCGGATCCTTCTAAGCTTCTGCTTGACAGGTCGGGCCTCGGGGTCAAGGGGGATCCGATGCTGTACAATCTCAGGATCGATTCCAGGCATGTCTTCGTAGGACCACGCGAAAACATCTTTGAAATCTTTTAATAAAGCGACTAAGCGCTCGCGTTCCTCTGAAGACAACGTGGACCCGATCTGGACCAGCCGCGGGTCCTCCTCAGTACCAATGTTCACAGAAATGATTTCGTCCACTAATGGCTTAACAAATCTCTCTTGCTCCTGCTCAATTAAACGTTGTAAAACCGGAGGAACTTCGTCCTCTTCGTTTTCATCAAAGTTTTGAAAGTCTGAATTAATACAATAAATCAGGGGCACAGAAAAATACTCAGAAACCACAGTTGCCTGATTCTCATTAAGTTCATCCAAATCGTCCTCGGTTACAATAGACTCAAATGAGAAAGAAAAAGACGACCTGGACAGGACTTTGGCATCCGGGTTGACACCCCCAGGAGTACCAGACTCAGACTCAGTCGAGCTGGAATCTGATTCCGACTCAGAAGACTCGGTGGAATCAGACTCCGGCTCACTACCTGACCCGGTGCTGCTGGATAGAAATCCCTCCTCGTATTGCCAGATGAGGGAGGGTGCGATTGATGCGTCCAAGATGGCTGCTGGTCGGCTCGCAGCCGTTTCATTCCCAATCACGGAAACCACAAAGTTATCCCCCAAGCACTCTTGGTCGATCAGAGGATCAGAGAGGAGACATGACAGTGCTACCCCCATTTCAAATTCACTGCCCTCTGGATCCACTGCTTTATTCTGCTCAATCTCAGTTGTTGGGTCTGTCTGCTCTGTGGCAACGTCATCCCCGGATAGTTGCAGGTCGAAGAAGATCTCGAAGCCTGGCACGCGCTTCTTCTCCGCGTTCAGCCACGGCTCTGGGAAGCCGCAAAATGGAAAGTCTTCCCCCTCTCGGACGAAGCGTCCGTTCAGGGTACCCTGGATGGGCCTGTGCATTAGATCAAAAGGCTTCCCAGCTTGCTTCGCCCTGGCCCTGCCGGCCATTTCCTTTCCTTTCCTCGCCCAGTCTTCTTTGGTAGGCAGATAACCTAATCCAAAGGTATGTGGATTATGTGGCACTTCGGCCAACGTTGCGACTCCTTTCCTGCCGCTTCTTCCCAATCCCATCCCCGGGATATGCTGTAGCTTGTTCATGAGGTAGACGGCTTGAGCGCTGACATACACACCCTCATTCACAGCCATAATGTTTTGTACTACCCGGGCCTCAGCCAAAGTAAATCCCGATATAAACATATCCTCCATACCGTGTTCAATCTCCAGGACTGGCGTAGATACCTCCGGAGGAGGATGGATTGATGAATTCCCAAAAACAATGGCTACTCCCTTTCCATAGGGGTATTTCACCATTTGATGTAGAGTAGATGAGACGGCCTTCACCTGATGCAACCAGGGTCGCCCCAAAAGCATGTTAAAAGATGCAGGGACCTCCAAGACGTGAAAATCTACCTCTTGTTGTCCAGGCCCAATCTTGGTTTGGATTTTTACTGTCCCCAGGACATCCCTACTCGTATTGTCATAAGCTTTGATCACTTGAGAAGTTGGGGTGAAGTCCGCAGGCTTTAACCCAATCGCATAGGCCGTCCTGGCCGGACAGACATTGATAGCGGATCCGGTATCAACCAGTACCACCGGAATCCATTTGTCCCTGCATTCTACAGAGATGTAGAGGGGTTTGTTGTGATCCACGCCCTCAGGCGGCAATTCCTTATCCGTAAAGGTCAATGCCGGGGAACCTCCTCCCGGGAAGACCAAACCAACTAGTTGTTCCGGCGTAGTTTCGATGGAGAGTTTCGCTCTGTCCATGGCGGATAAGACAGCCTGCCGGTGTACCCTGGAAGCCATAAGCAGTCCCCAGATGGAGATGTCTGCTTGTATTTTCTTTAGCTGCTTCAGTACAGCCTCCTCTTCAACTTGCTTCTCCTTCTGCTTGTCCGCTTCTTTATCTTTCCCTGATACCTCGGGTTGATCAAGGTGTGGGGGCTTGAAATACCGCCCACTTCTGGTCATATGGTCCACCTCTTCGAGGTACCAGGTGCTGTCTGGTTGGTCACCCGCCCAATCTTCGTCTGTGTGGGCAAGATACAAGTCGTCATCTTCCCACCACATTCCACTAGCATCTAGCAGGCACCTGTCTGGTTCCGACTTGCTTGTGCTCTCAGCACTTTCCTCCCTCATGCTCACAGCATGTTCAATTTTTGTGCCCACAGCACTCTCAATTTCCTCATGGTTCTTCGCTTTTCGGGCTCTCTCAGAAACCCATCTCTTTTCTTGTTCCTCCAGTGTCAGTTGTTCAGTTTTCAAAATGTCTTGGTCCCGAGCGGAATTCTTTGCACCGGCGCTCTCCGGCGATTCAGTCTGATCCCCGGCCCTTCCGGCCACAAATGGTACAATATCTGGTTGATCATCCAACCACCCGACGACTTCCGCTGACTCCTCGTAATCAAACCAATTAATTGATGCATCACCCGCTTCCTGATCGTTGAAAAATTGAAGGTTGGCGAAGCCCTCTTCCGCCACAGTCAAATCATCCCCTGCTGATTCAAGTTCATCTCCCCGGATCATACACAACTCAACCTTCTCTGGCAACCCCGTACTCAGCTTAGGTTGGCTCATTGACAAGATATATCCACTCGGATCATAAGCTCTGCCAGCTAAATTCTCAGATTGCTCCACCCCAGACTCAACAGCTTTGCTCTCCTCGGAAGCCTGCCCCGTTCCATTCTCGGTGGTCACCACCTTTGGCTCAGGTTGGGTCGTGGGGGTGTCCACCATGCACAAATCCGTGCTATCAGGGAGGATCACCTCCGGCTTGGGTAGGTGGGAGGGAGTAATGTAGATACTAGGGTCGTAAGACACGTCCCCAGTTTGGATGAGATTGATTCTTTTGGGTGGATCTTGGTTATGTGCTGGGAGTGGGTTGGTTGTAACGTTGGGTCGCTCGGGAGGTAGAATGATATTTTTGTCAATGAGATCTTGAATCTCATGACGCAGCCTGTAACATTGGTCGGTATCATGACCATGCTGCTGGTGGTATTTGCAATATTTGGCTGGGTTGTGGGAAGGGGGGAGTGGATTTGGAGGGGGCCTCGGTTCCAAGGGTTTCAGATGCCCCTTTCTGACTAGAACCCCGAGGACTTTGGACAAAGGCATATGTAGTGGGGAGAAGGTTCGTTGACCCCTGGGTTGGTACCTTGAAGCTTGGTTACTGCTCCCAGAGGCATCAGAAAAAGGTGTGGCCGCTGCGGACCTTGGTTGGGGAGGGGGATTGGTGGTGACCATTCCGACCTCTGAAGTTCTTGTATTGGCAGAGCCACTCGGGCCTGCATTGGTATTCCAGTTGAATGTTCTTCGGGGCTGATCCCGGTCTTGGTCAGACAGACCTTGTTTCATCGCATCCTCTATTTGCATCCTCATATCGTGTAGATCTGCGAAAGTGGGGAAAGGGACTACGATCATTTTCTTCATTAATGCCGGCTGGAGATTGCGTACAATCATCCGGATCTGATCTCTGTCTGTTGGCCTTAAGGTCATCATCGATGCCTTCGCCCTCCACCGGGTTACAAAGTCAGAAAAAGATTCTTTAGGCTCCTGCCTCGTTGTCTCGAGATCACGAGTGGTAATCTCGATCTGTGTGTTATATGAATATTGTGCAACGAAGGCCTCGGCCATCTCATCCCAGTTTGTCTTCACATCATCCTCCAGCTTTGCATACCAAGTGGATGCCACACCCGATAAAGTCCGACCGAACAAGGAAAGCTTTTGCGGTCGGGTTAAGCCCATTGGTCTTAAGATGTCTGAAAATAGCCGGAGGTGGACCATGGGGTCCCCGGATCCATCAAAGCGATCGATCTGGGGCATCTTAAATCTGTCCGGCAATGTCACGGCCACATCAGTATAGCCGTCTTCAATGTCTGGGATGGCCTTCACCCCCTGTGATTTCTTGAAGAGTTTTTCCAACTTGCTCAGTTTCAGAGCTGTCTGGTCTACCTCGAACTCAAATGGAGCGTCCGGGTAGTTAGGTGTAATGTTTTTGGACAGTTGTGGTAGAAGCGGGGGCGGAGCCAGCCCCGTTGGAAGACCCGTGTCCTCTTGGGTGTTTTGTGGGTTTGGCGGAGCATTCTTTGGATTCGGGAGGGTAGCTTGGGTATTCTGCAGATTTGTAGGGGCATTCTGGCCAGTAGATGTCGGCTCAGGTAATGGGGCCCCGGGTGGTGGAGGAACCTGTTGTGCCCCTGGCAGAGGAGGGACCTGGTGTGAAGCAGATGCAGCGTTCTGCTGTTGTAATCTGGTAATCAACTCAGACTGTTGGGCCATAACAGCGGCCTGCTGTTTGGAAAATTCCGCCTGGCGGATAGCATCATCGTGCATTTGTTTCATGCTTTCACTCATCTGGCGCATCATCGCCTCCATTGCTGTGTTCTGTTGTTCCATCTGAATAACTGGCAGGTGTATCTCTATAGCAGAAACAGGAATCTCAACCCGACTGTCTGACACTAGAGTAGGCTGCTGTACCAGTAATCTCTGCTCTGATGGACTACGTTTCCTCGGCCTTCTTCTGATAACCGGGGGTAATGAATGGAACACCGGATGTCCGTCAACTAGATCCTCGGATCGTGTAAGTCGACGACCTCGTGTCCAAAGTGCTTGGGGAATATCTGATGGTTCGGAAGCAATTGTGCCACAAACTGCCCTAACAAAAAGATAATAAAGCGAAAAGGAAATAAATGACCAGAAAAACGGGCAGCATAACAGCTTAAATTTAAATACACACAACATACAGTCGGGCATACAACACGCAGTTTATAAGCTGGAAATACACTGTCCTCAACCACTGATCACTGTTCCTGTGTTACTGTTTCCCAAAACTGAATCGGATATCCACAGACGACTGATTCTCAGATAACTGACTGATGCCCGCAGGCCTGATATCCAAACTCATAAACTGATGCCCGCAGGCCTGATGCTGAAATTCATAACCTGATACATGCATTCCCTGTAGAGACGCACTCTAGCAAGCACATAGCAGATAAGTGAGAACCAAAACACCCCTATATTGGGATAGGGTTTCCCTGTCCTATTTTGTCAGGAACTAGGGTTTCATTACGCACGCAGCGGCTTCAAACAACCTATAAACGGGTAAGCAACCTGTCCTAGTTTGGAATGGTCACTATGGATCCGAATATGCACTAGGTCGAATGGTCAAAAGGGGTGCCCCGGTAAAACCGGGGTTTGTGTTCCCATACTGGCAGAGCCCGTAACCGATCAGCCTTATGGACATGCCTTGACAAGACAAGCCTCCGGCAAACCGCTCAGGAATAGCAGATGGCAAACACGGTGTCCTAGGCGCACCAATGCAAATGCAATGCAAAGAAACACACAAGTGTAGTCAAAACCAGATATCATGAGTTCGAGTCAAGTTCTCTAAATCCCCAGCAGAGTCGCCAGAAACTGTAACAAGCCCGCGGGGGACCTCGCTACAGTTCGGACTCGATTTTGTTGCGGTTCTAAGTCTGAACCAAAGAGTCCAACTCTGGCAAATCGTTTTGAAGAAAAACAGATTTTTTTGAAAGAAGTGCCAAACATGGACTGCTTTGCCAGATAACAGAGTCGCCACCTAAATATTTTTAAAATGGGAAATTTAGGAAACCCTGACTCGGTGCCAAAGGCCACGTGTCCGTCATCACCAAAGTTGCCTCGGCTCGGGAACTTGGGTACGATTGGGGAAGGTCACATCGTGAGCACCCCCGCTCGCCCGGTCAAAGACCGGCCTCTACTAACCATGATATCTGTTTTTGAAAACTTTGTATGTTCTTATTCCGGTTATTAGCCTAGGTTACTACGTGATGCTCGCAGCAAACAAGTATAGACTGGGCCGTCTGAATTGGAACAAAACATTTCATGTTTGTTTGTTTGAAAATGGTGTGAAGGTGCTACCCGCAGGTAGGCTAAAATGCGGATTTGCCACCCTCGGGTGGGCTTAGAAAACAGTGATTTTGCCACTATCTAGTGGGCTTAAAACAAACAGTCAATGAATTGTCCCAATTCAAATAACACAACCTCCACCCACAGGCATTCAAGGCAGTTATATCACATAAGCACATAGCCTCATGGCAAGCATGCTATCATGGCAACACTCACACGCATGCAAGGATGCTAAAGCATAAAACTTACCGAGTACTCCAAGCCAAAACAAAAGCTGATTAGAAATCATGCATGATCCTAAGTATGCTGAAATGCCTAATGCAACACATGCAAAGATGCAAACTATAGCAGGCTCGGCTATTCTAAACATGGTATGTGGAATGCTACAACTAACACGTATTCAACTCGGAATTGAAATACAAATGCAGTTTGTATGATGCGCCGAGCCCGGTGCATGCAAACAGATGAATGATGCAAACATGCTGTCATACTGTATGCTAATTGAAATATGCCCTATATCTAACCATCGTAAGCAGATAAATAAAAGGGAGAAAGAAATGGGGGTTGGAAGACATACATCACACTCACCCACACTTATTACAATTATGCCCTCGCGCAGAGGGTCCGAATAAATAATACAGTCCGAATAAAAGAATAATACAGATTTCTAATTAATTAACAAATTAAATTAAGAAAACTGTAAAACTGGCATGCAAGCCAGGGACTGCCTCGCTGTTGATAGATGCCGCCGGTTGGGCTGCTTGGCGCGGAAATTCACCGGGATGCCCCGATTAGCCTCTGTTTGCAGTATTTCTCGAAATGCGCGCCGGACTCCGAAAATTTGCTGATTCTGGATTTTGCTGCAACAGAGAGCAGGAAAAGGGCACAGCAGTGTATTTCACAAATATATGCATGCCTCGATCCTCGTGCCACCAATCACGCATATCGATGCATGATGGCCGAGGAATCGGATTGCACAACTCAATATGGGATGAATGCGGATGGATACTACAACAAAACCTAACTCCATCATGGTTAATCCGGAGTGTCGGTGACTTGGGAATTGAGACGCGTTCTGTCACTCGGAGTGCGAAACGTACCTCGTTTCCCGTGCAATATGCATGATATGCATGAAATGCAACTAACATACAATCCTAGCATGCGCAATGCTATGAAAAGGAGGTGTCTCGAAATGCGTGTCCACGGGCACGCAAACCGAGGCGATGCAGAATGACAAGAATGAGGTGCCTCAAAATGCGTGCCCACTGGCACGCAAACTGAGGCAATGATGAAAGATGAAAATCAGATAAAACCGAAGTGCCTCGAACCGCGTGCCCACAGGCGCGCAAACCGAGGCGATGATGAAAGATGAAAATCAGATAAAACCGAAGTGCCTCGAAACGCGTGCCCACAGGCGCGCAAACCGAGGCGATGATGAAAGATGAAAATCGGATAAAACCGAAGTGCCTCGAAACGCGTGCCCACAGGCGCGCAAACCGAGGCGATGATGAAATGTAAAGAAAAGACACACGGAATGCCGCGATGGGCTTACACCAACATGGGAGAGCCTCAGCTCACTCACATAGGAGGCCGTCGGGTAAAAACAAAGTTGTCTCGAAACGCGTGCCCGCAGACACGCAAATCGAGAAATGCACAAGATGGCATACAGAATGCAGTGATGGGCTTATGCCAATATGAGAGAGCCTCAGCCGCACTCACATAGGCTGCCGTCGGATAAAACAGAGGTGCCTCGAAGTGCGTGCACACAGGCACGCAAACCGAGGCAATGCATTTAAGGCATGAAATGACATGGGAAATGACATGCAAGCATAGCAATGGAATTTCAGCACCTAAATGAAGGGGGAAATAGCCCCGAAACAATTCGAAATGACACCCGAAGCATGCAATCATCCCGAAAATGTGAAATTAAGCCCCGGAATGGCCTATAGCCATGCTATTTATGCAAAATATGATCATGGCAGCAAGAACAGTAGTAAGGCAGTCCCAAATATGGCATTTTTCAGTAACAAACATGGCCAAAATGTAAGCATAGATGGGTCAACATTAGCATGCAAGAATACGGTAAAAGAGAGGATTTACAAAGCAAGTGATATCTACAATGCTCAAACCCAAAAACACAGTTCTACAACATTAAAGAGGGGTCAAAAATATGCATATTTACAGAAGATGACATCCCCCAATTCAGTGTGTAAACATACTAAATATAGCATGCAAAATTTGGGCCAAAAGAGGGGTATAAGGAGAGGTAGTATATGGAAAATTCAAATGGAAAAACTTTCTTCTACAACACTGAAGAGGGCCCAAAAATAAGCATATATTCAGTTTATGGCAACCCCAAAATCAGAATAAAATCATGCTAACAATTCCATGCAAAATGGAGCTTAAAAGAGGTTATAACAAGAGATATGCAAAGCACACACCAAATGACAAAATTTTCTTCATGAAACATGTAAAGGGGGTCAAAATAAGACTAAAACCAGTAGGGGTCGAAGTCCCAAAAACAAACACAAATAGGTCAAAAATTGCATACAAAATATGGCACACTTGATGAAATTTGAAGGGGGTGGTATATACAATGGCCAAATGAAGTTGAGATCCTCTACAATGTTGTAGAGGGGCTCAAAATAAGCAAGAAATCAGTAGGGGTCGGACCCCTAAAAACCAACACAAATAGGTCAATTCTAGCATGCAAAAATGTGACAAACTTGGTGAATATTGAAGGAACTAGTATATATAAGCACCAAATGAAGTTGAGCCCTTCTACAATGTTGTAGAGGGGCTCAAAATAAGCAAGAAATCATTAGGGGTCGGAGCCCCAATTCTCAACCAATTAGAGTATAAGAAAAGATCAAGAAAAAGCCCTAAAAGTTGGTTTTGAAGACTTACCCTTGAAGACTTGTCTTTCTTTGCTTCTTGGCTTTGATTTGTAGCTTCTCAACCTCTGAAATTCACTTCCTAGCTGCTGGAATGGTAGTGTTGATGGTGGAGCTAAGGGTTGATGAAGAGGGGAGCTAGGAACTTGGAAGTTTTTCAAGGTTTTGGCTATGGAAATGAAGCTTTGAGAGAGGGATGTCTTGAGGCAATTTTTTCTAACCTTGAGGAAGGAGTTGATGGTCCCTTTAAATAAGGGAGAAAAGGTGTAAAAGGGGAGGGAGAAGCATCCAAGCTTTCCCTCCCAAAATATCCCCCGGATGGGGGGATATTTCAGCAAAAATATCCGGACAGCTGTACTGAGCTGGAAAGCAAGAATCCGGTCGGCCAGGTGTTTCTCTGCAAGGTGGCCGGCCAGCCACCCCTCCTGGTCGGCCAGCCACCTCCCATGGCCGGCCAGCCACCCTCAGAAAATGAACTCAAAAATTGCTGGCCGACCACCATGCAGTGGTGTCCTCCCATGTGTGTAGATCAAGGCCCCAAGGTCGGAATCTGGCAACTCTGAAGCAGGAGCCACAACATAGAGCTTGAAGGAGAGCCTCAAAAGTGAAATGCACAATTTCTGGCCGACCATATACCCTTGGTGTCCTCCCAGATGTGTAGAACAAGGTTCCAAGGTTGGAATTTGGCAACACTGAAGCAGGGGCCACAACATTGGACTTGAAGGAGAGGCCCAAAAATGAACTCCCAATTTTCTGGCCGACCATGCTTTTTTAGGGTCCTCCCATGTCCCCTGATCACAGATATGTGGCTTTGGTGGGAAGAAAATACCCCCAGGGTGGTCAACATTGGCCCGGAAGTGAGAAAAAGGGGCTCCGGAGGAGCGAAACTGGCTATCTGGGATAATTGCTGGCCTCCCACCCCCCAGTGATCTTCCTGGTGTTGAAACAGAGGTACCTGCCAAATTTGAACAAAAACTAATGAGAAATGAACGCTCGGGGCCAAAACCGAGCCATTCGGGATCCCGAAAATGGGCTGCGGGTGCCGGAAGTGGTGTTCGGCGGCGAAGTGGGTATCTGTGACCCCAGTGTCCTTTGGAATGACAAAACAGAGGTTCCTGCCAAAAATCAGAGAAAACCGATGCAAAATGAATGATCGGGGCCCAAACCGCGCGATTCGGGGTCCCGAAAACCGACTACAGGCACCGAAAGTGGCATACGGCCACGAAGTGGGCATCAGAGTCCCCAGTGTTCCTCGGAACTATAAAACAGAGGTGCAAGCCAAAAACCGGAGAACTCGGAGATGGTTGGGCAGTCCCGAGCCGAGGCACACGGCCTGACGATCCCGAAAACCGGGAACCGGGCTCCGAAATGGGCAAAATGGCCTACGGCCACAAAAAGTAGCTCACGGCCACTGAGAGATAGTCTACAGGACCACTCCCTTCCCTCAGGAAAGAAAACAGAGAAAACCGAGTCTGGTTCGCAAACCGAGACAAAGTAGAGAAGAAAATTCGGAAGTCCGGAGGCAGGGCGCACGGCCGCGACTCTGAGACTTCTGAACGGGCACAATATGCAACATCACCGAGCGCTCAATCGGTGACGTCTGAGTCTTAAGGTCGGTCAAAAATGGGGTGTCTACACATGACAACAAAAGAAACGAATAATGGGACACAACTTTCTTATCAACAATTATGCTTAATCCAATAACACGTACCAAAATCCAATGTGTCGTGTTCATTATTACAGGAAAACCAGCACTACACTGGAACACCAGGAAGAAAATTGCAATAGGAGCTGCAAGGGTCTTCTCTATTTACCTTGTTTTGTGTGTTAGTGAGAGGACCTGAGACCACAAGGTACCTTTTCTTTGCAAAAAATTTCCATCTACTTTGCTTGTAATTTTTTTCCTATTCTCGATCTGATGATTAACATCCTATTTATGTTGTTCCCAGCATTTACAACATATGTTTTGAATGTAATCAAACACTCAAATTTTAGAGGCCCAAGTTCAACTACATTATAAAAAAATGGTTGAGAGCCCCAATCATTTTTAAACATCCACAATTTTCACATACAGTAGCATCACTTCGACGGGGTAGTCATTGCCATCCTACTATAACTTGCTGCTCATTCAATACCCCATCTCATCCACTATGGATTTAGTAGTAGTATATGGAAAAATTAGCATTAAAACAAAAAAATAAATAAAATACCAGCATATAACTAAGGTTTACATTCAAAGTAGTGGCAACCATTAAAAGCATTAGGAGTCTAGTCGCTCAGATTTTAGTAGCCCCTCCTGATAACTTCCATTCTGAAGTCAGAGGTTGTTGCCCACCAAAGAGTCATTATGGGAGTGTGCCCATTGAAACATCTTGATATCGGAAACTTCTCTCTATCGTGGCATAAAATAATTTTTTTACATTTTTTTGTGCAATTATTTTGTGATTTAATCTTTATAAATATTAAGAAGTTACATCTGTCATTTCTGGTGAGTTTGCATATTTTTTGTGCTGAAAAGTTAATCCATCCAACAAAAAGTGTTCTGCTATTTTTTTCTTTTTAACCTGATGGATTTCTATATGGCAGGAGGCATGTCCCTACACATTATTTTGTGCTGTTACTCGTTTTCATGTCATGTGTGACTTGGCCACTTCACACTAGACTTCTCAAAAATCTGCTGCCTACATTGCTTAACTCCTTCCATATAATTATAGTTGACATTTAGTTTCTCTTTACATAAAGTTACAATTATTTGTCTCCCTCTAAGATGACTTCACAAAGAAGTGTTCATGTATGTCACATTTGCTTATGAATGCATGCCAAGTTACTAGTGAAATTAGCCAACTACATGCAGTTGACAAATAGGCAAAACATCCCGAGTTGTTATTACTATTTCGTTCACTTCATTATTGCAATGCTAATCAAACCCCTAAACTTACTTAAGCTCTCTTCTAGTACAGCGTATTTTTCCAAGTTGCCGTCTATTCCCAGGTTCATCTTTGATTGATGTGTACTGTTCCAATAATGGACAAGAGTTGGATGATGATAAAGGATAGACTAAAAAGTAAAGAGTATCTTCAAGGTGTTCAGTCATTTATTGAGTTCGCCACGAAGAATTTAGGCCCGCAGGATGAAATCCGTTGTCCTTGTGTTGATTGCTTGAACGGCACAAAATTTACTCCACACGTTGTACGGTTGCACTTGATTCGAAGAGGAATCGCATGTTCTTATCGAACTTGGGTGCACCATGGCGAACATGTTGCCGTATTTCGTGATCATCCTACTACGCGCAACGATGCTACTGCAAGCAACGCATCTGGAATGACAGCCAATCACGAAAATGTGGGTGAACTTCCTACCATGTTAGAAGAGATTTATATGAGTGGTCTCATGGATGATCATATCGACGAAGAACGTAGTAGTTCGGAGAGGCACAATTCGTTGAAGTTCATGAAGTTGTTCGATGATGCTCAACGCAAAGTATATCCAGGGTGTGAAAAGGTCTCCATCTTGTCTTTCGTAATTAAAATGCTTCATGTGAAGGTGTACAATAAATGGAGCAACAAATCTTTCGATATGGTTATGCAAGTTTTCAAAGACATTCTACCAAAGTGTGATGAAACTGTTCCATGGACTCTTTATGAAGCAAAAAAGTTCTTACGTGAATTGGGTTTGGGATATGAGGCCATTCATGCATGCAAGAATGATTGTACTCTATTTTGGAATGACAACGCGGCATTGGAGAATTGCCCGACATGTACGGAGTCTAGATACAAGTTGAACGACAAGACGGGTAAAAAAATTCCACACAAAATACTGAGGTACTTTCCTTTTAACACCGAGGTTGAAGAGATTGTACATGTCAAAAAAAACAGCTGCACATATGAGATGGCACAAAGATAAGCGTGTGGATGATGGAGTCTTGCGACATCCAGCTGATGGTGAGGCATGGAAGGACTTTGATAGGCTGCATCCTACGTTTTCTGCGGATCCTCGGAATGTAAGGCTAGGGCTTGCCACCGATGGTTTCAATCCATTCGGAAATATGAGTACATCGTACAGCATATGGCCCGTAATCTTAATGCCTTACAATCTACCCCCATGGAAGTGTATGAAAGATCCATTTGTGATGATGTCATTGCTTATTCCCGGACGATCCTCACCTGGAAGAGATATCGATGTTTACTTGCAACCATTAGTAGAAGAGTTAACTAATTTGTGGGAGCATGGTGTGCAAACATATGATGCCTCAAACGACCAAATATTCACAATGCATGCAGCTGTGATGTGGACCATCAATGACTTCCCTGCATATGGTTCCTTGTCTGGTTGGAGTACAAAAGGTTACTTGGCCTGCCCTAACTGTAACATGGATGCTTCATCTCAGAGCTTGCGAAGTAAGATAGGGTATGTGGGTGCTCGGCGGTACTTACCTGAGAACCATCATTGGCGAAGAAGTAAGCTATTCAACGGTGAAATTGATAATCGGTCCAAACCTGTACAGTTATCGGGAGAACAAATACTTGACCAAATTTGTTTGGGCACGTACAGGCCATATGGAAAGCATCCAACCAACCAAAAAAGACAAAGGACTGAAAATCCAACTCCGAACTGGACAAAAAGAAGCATTTTGTTCGACCTACCATATTGGAAAACACTTAAGCTTCGACATAACCTTGATGTCATGCACATAGAGAAGAATATATGTGACAATCTGCTTGGGACACTATTGAGCGTAGATGGCAAGAACAAGGACACATACAAAGCACGTTTGGATCTGGAGGACATGCGAATACGAAATGAGTTACACTTGATAAGGCATGCGAATGCCTCTTTCGAGAAGCCTCCGGCATTGTACACATTGTCCCCGGCAGAGAGACAAGGGTTTGGTGATTTCCTGAAATCGATTAAGTATCCTGATGGCTATGCGGCAAACATATCCAATTGTGTCACCGCGAATGGTGGTAAGTTAGTTGGCCTCAAGAGTCATGACTGTCATGTCCTTCTACAACGACTTCTTCCCATTGGGATGCGAGGATACCTTCCTACTGAGATTGGGACCACATTGTTTGAGTTGGGAACTTTTTTCAAACAGTTGTGCGCAAAGACATTGAAGGTGACTGATTTGGAGAAATTGCAAGAACAAATCGTACTTATACTTTGTAAGCTTGAGATGGTTTTCCCTCCTGCTTTTTTTGATGTCATGGTCCACTTGGCAATTCATTTGCCTTATGAGGCTTTGCTTGGAGGGCCTGTGCAATATCGATGGATGTATCCTATTGAGAGGTATAAGTACGATGGGGGTGTTTTTTCCCATTTAAAATATACTTCAATATGACCATACTAATGATCAGGATGATGTTTACATGTAGGATGCTCGGACTTCTTAAAGGATTTGTGGGCAATAAAGCTCGGCCAGAAGGTTCAGTTGCGGAGGGCTACATATCGAAAGAGTGTACGACGTTTTGTTCAATGTATTTGGATGGAATTGAAACGGTGTTTAACCGGGAAGAAAGGAACTACGATGGGGGTGACAATGGGCCGGGGTTGGCGATTTTCACTCAAAACGTTCGTCCTTTTGGTCAACTCCCAAGGGCAATTGATGTGTCCGTAACTGGCCGCGAATTGGCTCATTGGTTTATCCTACACAACAGTTTGGAAGTGGACGAATATCTAGAGTATGATTCCTCATCATATATGCAACATACATTTTGTACATGGTTTTTATTTTTTAAAGTCTCCATTATTCAAATTACTTATGAGTTATGTTGTATTAACTAGGGAACACAAGCTCGTGTTGCAACAAAAATATGGAAGTTCATGCAACATTGCAACGCGACAATGCAAAGAATTTCCTAAATGGTTCAAAGATCGCGTAAGCTTAAACTCGTTAGTGTATAGTTTGCATAGAACCTTACATTATTCCAAGTTTGAACTAACATGACATACTTTCTTGTCTAGATGAACCAATTGCGAAATCAAAATTCACCCGAAGCAACCGATGAGATGTGGTCATTAGCCAATGGACCTAATGCCTTGGTGAACACATATGAGGGGTGCATTTCTAATGGCGTCCGATTCCATACTATCGACCGTGATAACCGTCGTAAATGTCAAAATAGTGGGTTGGTAGTGGAAGGCGACCACCAAGGCCAATTGATAAAGTTTTACGGCTACCTTTGTAAAGTGTGGGAACTGACATATTTGTTTGGACATCGGGTTGTTTTGTTCCAATGTGAATGGTATAACACCGGCAGTAGCAGAACTTTGCGTGTCGAACCACATGTGACAACTGTTGATGTAAGAAGTCGATGGTATAAAGATGACTCGTTTGTGTTCCCAAGCCAAGTTCAACAAGTTTTCTACGTTCATGATACAAAGTTAGGGCCGAATTGGCGAGTCGTAGAAAAGTTTCAACATCGACGAATTTGGGATGTGCCAGAGCTGGATGTGCCAGAATTTGATCAAGTGTTGCAAGAAGATGAAACCACTACTGTTGTACCAACTGAGCCTATTGATGATGAAGTTGTTTTGCATCGGGATGACATTGAACCTGAAATTATTTCAATGGAAGTTTCTCAATCCAAAAAGCGTGTACAATCCGAGCGTGTTATGGATGATGCTTTCATCTGTGATGACGATGATGACGTAACAATCGCCGGTGATGACGAAGAAGACGATGAGATTACTAGTGACTTTGATACAGATACGGACCAGGAGTTTTAAGTCACTTTCTTGTGCTAGATTTTTCATTCGGTCTGCTGTCCCATTGGGCAGATTTTCCCACAAGCTGTGGCAGATTTACTACTCTGCTCTGTTGGTAGTCATGATGCTGTTCTTACTTTTTCCAGGTGATGTTCATTGTTAATCTGCTTGGTTTCTTCATTTGGGCCTGTGTAATTTCTGGCTGCTTAAAAAAACATTTCCTTATGCATCTTCATCTACATCTACATCTACATCTGGTTGTATGTGAGGAAGGTGAATTACATAATTGTGTGTTATTTGGGGTTTTCAGGATTCTCTCCAGTTTAGGTGGTCTGAACATAGGTCCTATTATTATGGACTTGGGATATGAGTTCTAAGGCGGAATTTCATGTTTTTAGAAGTTAAATTCTTTTAATGTCAGTACAGTTGTGTAAATTATACTTAAATGTTACTAATTATTTCTGCTTCCTTTCCATCCATGAGACCATAACCCTCTTGAACTTTGACATTTGACTATGTCAAATCACCTCAACTATAGGACTCAAATTTTTTTTAAAGAATTACCTAATTTATAATTCCAGTATGTAGGTTAGGCTAGCTAATTTGAAATAATTACCATCGTTGCTGCCTCCCACCCATTCCTCTCCTCTGCTTAGGGTGTGCACAGGTCGGTGCAGAGTGTATGGTAACACAAACTACTCCTTAAAACTAACCTACCTTCCCATTGTCATACCACGGGGACCAGTTGGTAATAGTTGGAAGCGTCAAGGCATCAATGGAGTATGGAGTTGCAGTCACAGAATATTGTCTGCATCAGTGTCTCCACTGAACAAAGAAATTAATCTCAATGAATTAAGCATGACCAATTAAACAAAAAATTGGAAACAAAAATGAAGTGTCGAACTTTGTTATTTGTTTTCAACTATAGGAGACTGAACAAATCAGCTGTTACCGATTTGTTATTTGTTATTTGTTATTTGTTACTTGTTTTGACTGCAAAGATTAATTTGCACTTCTGCAATAATACTATATGTTGATACTCTGCCTCTTTAAAAACCTCAAGGGTCAGGATGTGGTTGAAGTAACATTGTGAAGTACTGCTATCAATTTTAAATGTTGCTTCTAGAGTGGCATGATTGGTATTCTTAACAAACAAAAAGCAGAAAATTGGTGTTAAAATATATGATTGGTATCAAAGTGACAAAAACATTGAGAGACATGTTCCACTTTATCAGGGTTTTGTAGCTCAAGGCAAATTTGACCTGCCTGTTCTGTTTTGGTGCTTCAAGTGATGCTCTGATATCTGATCTGTTTTGATCTGTTATGCTGCTGTGCTGGTTTTAACAATCTTGGGGATTGGTTTTAACAATCTGTTATGCTGCTGTTGTAATTCAGGGCAATGTAGCTCACTTTTAGCTCTTTATTCATCAAATTTGAATTAAAGCCCGCTTTTAGCTCACCAGTCATACTAAAGCTCACCTATAAAGCTCTAGGTGTGTTACATGTGAAATTTGATAATTGCCCTTTTTCTTCTTTTCATGTTATGAATCAAGAAGAGAAGCTTATAGTTATGTGAAAGAGCTAATCACTAAGGTAGGGGAATAACATCAATGACCTTGGACAATTGGAAAAAAGAGTAAGCAAAGGAAAGATCCACACAGTTTAACTATTAATGAAAATTCATGGAGAAAATTTAGACTAGAACCAGTAGTACCCATTAAGCCTTAATTATTCACTACAGAGACAAGATAAAATAAAAAATAAAATCACTATATATAGATATCAAGATACTCAGAGTTTAAGCTTCAGAATGGGATAGTTTCGACTTATAGCTGCAGCATCTGCTATTCACCTGGTAATGAGGTCAGTGCGATGGAAAATAACAGTCATGTTTTTTTTATGATTTATAAATCTGATTAAATCACAACCTCACAACTAGTAACACAATAATCTCCACAGTCTTTTTGTCTCGGAGAAGCACATTAGTGGCTCAAGATGCGAGGACTAAACACTAATGGTGAAACTTTAAATGCTGATAAAGTGGAACATGTCTCTCAATTAATCAAAGTGACAAAAACAACCCAAAAATATCAAAGAGCAGAAAATTATATTGGATGCTAGGACACACAAACTTTCAATCTGAATGGAAATTTTTTCTTTATACATGTAAGAGTGTTATTAACATACCTGGTTAGAAAACACATTAACAAAAACATTTTATAACTCATGATCTGAGTTCTGAATCATATCAGATTACATAAAAGCAAAATGCTGATATGACTATTGAAATCATATTGGATCATAGACCCAATTATAAGAAAGAACAATACTTTAGTAATAGAGAGTCAAGAGTCGTACTTGCCAAACTTCAATGCCTACATATTTTATTGGCTTCAATGCCTAAAGGATTTGGGATACTTTAATTGTAATTACACACTGCATTAGCTTGTGATTTGGATTGGTTCCCATCTCTCTCCTCCCAATTCTGTTTTTGTTCCCTATGTCAGTAAATCATTAGTCCGGGCTTAAGTCTAATTTTCCTTGAAAGATAATGATCCATTGATAACTGAGTTGCATCGACATACCTTTTATTTTTAATTTCCACCTCATTAGCTTACATTCCCAAACAATTAGTGATAAGCATAACTTAAACCTCTACCCTGCATGAGGGATCCATATTGTTACAATATATATTTATCATTATTATGAAATGTATTATTTCTTATTTAAAAAATCAAATCAAAATTTATATATATCTAGAAAAGAAAAGGAAATGCAAATATGTATGGACTGAATTCCAGTTGATTTGAAGACCCGATCAAATGAGAAGCCATGCTTTACTCTGCTAATCTGGTGCATTGCTGCCTTCAGTAACTGTGTCTGCTGCTTGTGATAGCTAATCTGCTGCTGTTGTTAGCTGCTTCATATCTGTGTGTGGTGCTCTTCTTAGCTGCTGTTTTGTGCTTCATTTGTTGTAGTGTTGCTGTGTCTCTGTTGGTTCCTCACCAACCGAAAATGTGTTTTGATGCAATATAGACATATGAATGATCTGTGGTGATTTTTATGAGCAAGTTAATCTTAAGTAATTAACTTAAAAAGTAGATTGCATAATGTCTATAGCAGCTTTAAGTTAATTTTGGCTTAAAAAGTAGATTGCTATCAGCTTTAATTCTTAAGTTAGCTTTAATATATGATTGGAATGAATTCAGCTTGTTACCATGAAAAGGAACAAGAATTTGAAAAACCAAATTATGTTATCTATTTTTCTGCTACGCAAACTATGTAGTTAGCTTGCTTTCAAGATGGAATTGCATTGGAATTTTGATCTTCTCGTCTATAGTTTCCCATTAATTGTATGTGAGGTTTATGTAAATGTACGTAAATGACGAATGAGAGGTTTATGTAAATGTAAGTGATGTATGTGGCGTTGAGTACCCATGTATGTTTGTAATTTTTTTATGTAGGTACCATGGTTCCTGGAATCAAGACGGGGCGGCGGAAGAGAGCAACAAGTCATGGAGAAACATCAGCCTCTGAAGCATGTCCACCCGGGATTGGCACCCCGTTGACGTGCTCAGATGAGACACAGCCACCTGATGATACACAAACAGTGGTGGAGGAGACGCAGCCTGGTGGCGTGGGTAAGAGCATTGAACTTAGTTGTTTACAAAGAAAAAAAATTTGCCTTTTTCTTTTTGGCGTGCGTAAGTCAGCTATCTAAGGCAATAAAGAAAAAATTGTCAATCCAGCATAGGGGTTACTTTGCAGTGCCCAACCCTTCAATTCATTTTGTTGGAGATATTGATTGGTAAGGACATGCTCAGTTGTGCATGCTCATCCAATTAACTCCACCTTCCACCTATGTGTATTAATATTAACATCAATGAGAGCTGCAACCATATGTACTGAACAATTTGGGGGTGGTTGGGAAATAATCCTGACGGCTGGACAGACCAGATCAACATAACAACAGATGAAGAACAGTGTAGCAGCAGAGCAGCGAATGAACAACAGTGTTGCAGAATAGCAGAACAGAAGATGAATAGCAAAACAGATCAACAGAATAGAATGCACTTGATAAGCTCATAGAGGGCAGACAACCAACTTCCTCTCTTCCTCCATGCATCTCCTCTGCCCACAGAAAACATCACAGATGATTGCGCAGAAGGCTGAGCAGAACAGATGAACAGAACAGATGAAGACTTAGCAGTTGCAGCAGAGCATCAGTCAAATGCACCGGCTGATATTGGTTGAAATTTGATACAAAGCCATGAATGGTGTAACTGTTACCAATTGAACTAACATGACATCAACCAATGGCTGTAACTACATAATTAATAGTATTAGGTGTTTCCTTATTAGGTGTTTCCTTTTTTTTAGTAACGAAGCAGCAACCAATACTCTCACGTATTTCATTAGCAAGAGTTGTAATTTGTGACTTGCTTACCCTTTTGTACCAGGGCGAAAAAGGTCAACTCGCGTACGAGGACCTACATTGGGCAAAGGAGTGCAGAAAAAAATAGAACGGAAAAAAGGAGAGAAATTACATGTGTATGTCAATCGGGTGTTGAACGCAATAACAGGAGGGAATGCCACCCCAGCGACGAATGAGTTAGGATTGCAAATTAGACGGTTGTGCCCTCTCCAGAGTGTGAAATCATGGAGAAAAATCGATGAAAGTACCAAAGATGCGGTCATCCAAGGCGTGCTAGTATGAGATTCATCTTGCCATAATGTATTTAGTAAGTTATTTGTAATTGCTCAAATTAATTGATGCACTAATTCTGTTTTTATGTTTGTAGGACAAGTTTGTTATCGGCGATGATTTTGCTAATGATGAGCAAGCTCAAGAAATCCTCGATAGAAAGGCATATTTGCTATACAAGGACTGGAGGTACAATCTAAAGCAAGAGTTCCTCGAACTTGAGGAAAAGGGTGTTGATGACCCCTATAGTCATCCGCCTAGTGGAGTGAGCTTCGAGGACTGGAAATATCTGATTGATGTTGCTTGGAAAGACGAATCTCACTTGGTAACAAATTAATTAGAAACCCCATTCTTGAAATTAATTTATGTGTTAATATGTAAAAAATCTTTACTAATTTTTTTTTTTTTTGAACTGTGTCCAACTTTTTTTTTTTTTTTTTTGTCTTGTTAGAAACGCTCTAAAGCTGGTAAAGCAAATAGGGGTATGCTCCCCTATAATCATACAAGTGGATCGCGATCATTTCCTATAGCAATGTCGCTTATGGTGAGAAATTGTTAATTTAGTAATGTAATCGATGATTGATTGTTCCTTTTTTTTTTTTGAATATTATTATGTACTACTTCATCAATGGAAATTTTTCAAACCAAATAGGCAAATGAGGATGGAGATATAGATTTTCCTGAATTTTATAAGAAATCACACAAGTCCAAGAAGACGGGAGACTGGATTGACCCCAAATGTGGTGAGCTACATGTGAGTATTGAATGTTGAAACAAATTTTGTTGCATATCAATTACTAAAGTTGTTTTCAATTCCTTTAACCATCTTGACTTCATTGTTTTTTTGCCATGACAGGATGATATGGTGAATCTACAAGTCGTAGCTACCAATGCGGGGTTGCCATTGACCCCCGAAGAACTTTCAAGGCAAGTCCTCGGGGCAAAGAAAAATTACTTGCGTGGATGTGGGATAGGGCCACAACCCTCTTCCACAACTTCTAGTGCGGCACGAGCACGTGATAAACATGTGGAGGCAATGAGAGTAGAATTGCAGGTTCTTCGTGAGGAGCGTCAAAGAGATCACGAGGAGTTGGTCAAGGAGAAAGAGGAGCGCCAAAGAGATCACGAGGAATTGCTCAAGGAGAAAGAGGAGCGCCGAAGAGATCATGAGGAGTTGCTCAAGGAGAAAGAGGAGCGCCAAAGAGATCGGGAGGACATTACGAGGGAAAGAGAGGAGCTGATCAAACAAGTCGAAGAAGAAAAAAAAGCACGAGAGGCACAACAAGTACAACTGAATCATCTGAACGATGTGGTGTCACGGTTGACAACCCTGTTGGAGGGTTCAGGTGGTCATCCTACTATTCGGTAAACATACTTTTATTCATAAGCTAATGCAAGTTCTACAAAAAGTATGGATCATATTGACATAGAATTGTTGTTTGAGTTGCTATGCAAATTTTTTGTTGTTATGTGCTTCGAATAGGTTTTGAGGCGTAATGTGAGTAGACTTAGCAGCAGACGACTTGGTGTTTCGATACATTACAGAAAGGACCGTAATCTAATTTCCATAAGGTAACTTCGTCTGGACACTTTAGATCTACTTATACAAGTACTTTCGAACTTATTTTATAAAATCGAAGTTGTTTAATGAAGTTAAGTTTTTAAAATATGAGTTCAGGTTTAGAGTGGAGTTTTAAAAACACAGCATCCAATATGGTTATGCATGTTTTAAAAATGACGACGTGAATGAGAAGACGTGTTTTCAAAACAAACACTAATGGGTTAGAAAGTCACGAGTTTGGTAAGGTAAAAAAATTTAATATGAAGCTTCAACGTGGCATCTCAAACACTAGATACAAATATGCTGCCATGTAAGTTATATGAAGTAAGACAATAATATACAAAAAAATAAAAAACTAACAACAATGCAAGGCAGATGTTATAATAAGGATAAAAAAAGAGAATTCTGCCTCTTATTTTGCACCTTATAAAAGTTAAAACCTAGAACCTAACATGGCAGATATGACATGTAGAAGTATCAACTGCCAGCCATGCACAATGAGAAACAAATTTAGATTACATGTATCCCACATGAAAACATTTAAAGACCAAATGAACATAGATTCAAAAACTAACCATGAGTAGGAAAAATTAAAGGATTTAAGGCACCATCCATATCATAAAGCCTGCACAGCAATTCAGGTCCAGTTATGCTTGGATTCGAAGAAATGGTATGGGCTATCCTGTTAAATAATTCATATGACCCAACCTACTAACTGAATTATTAATATCTGTAAATTAATATTGGGCGATTATCCTGGACTAAATGAATTTACTAGGTCAACTTATGATACTTGAAGTAATAATATTGGCTCTATTCATCAAAAAATTTCCAATAAGATGTTATTTGTTGTATTTCTTGATTCATCATTAAATATTTTTTCATCATTAGATAATATGTATCCCAAATGAGAAGATTTAAAGACCAAATGAACATAGATTCGAAGTGTATTCATCTCAGTAGAGTAATGCATTCCTTGCTTCCTAGATTCATATTCTCCTCTTCTATTCATCCCTCTTTCTGATCATGTTAAAAATGGTTCAGATAAAGATGTTCCTTTGGTTGTGTGGACTGATTAGAACTCTCATTGCAGCCATAGGTACCTCGTTGTTGGGTCAATTAGTAGTGTTAGCGGCCTGTCGTTTGTCTAAATTGAAACGAATATCTTGAGATTCAAAGCGAAGCAAAGCGCCTCTTTTTGTTAATGGGCTTTGCTTCACTCGTAATGTGGACTTCATTGCCTAGTCCGGGCCGCTTGGTTAAACGTGTGTCCTAGTTTGAATAGTGACATTTTTGTAACGAATACTTCCTAAATTCAAAGTAACCCTAAATACAATTTCAATTATAATTGACATCCTTGCAATTTGTATTGTGTAGATGGTTGTAATTTTTTGTTGAAAATTTTTGTTTACAATGGAACTAATGGGTGTAATTTTTATTGTGTAGATGGCTATTGGCATTGACATGTGGATCTTCTATTTTTTTGTCCGGAAGATAATTCATAGTTGTGCATCATTGGAAAGTTTTTGGACGTCCTCTACTTTTTGTGTGGAATTTGGATGAATCATGAGTATAATTTTTGGAACTTGTTTTAATTGCTTTCGTGATATATATAGATAACCTTTTGTTGTGGTACATATTACCATGGTAATTTGTACCATGCCAAATGGTCAGTATAATACATAGTATAGTCAGCATGTTGTGTGTACAGGACATTGTTTTGGTAGGACATTTGGAATTTATGATGTTATTAATTGTAATTGGAATATAATAGTTGGTTTGTATATAAGTTTAAATTGTAAGGTGTTTTTTTTTTTTTTGATGGTTGTAACTGAAACATGCATTATGGAATAGATGATAATATATATATTGATTTGTTTCTATACCTATTACAGGTTGTGGTGGTAAACAAATTTATTAAAATGAAAAAAACAAAACAAAAAAAAAATTGACATTTTTGGTGACAAAACAATTGGTAGCCAAAAAAAAAATTAAAATTTTGGCGACTAAACATTTCGTAGCTAAAACAAAATGAAAAAAAGTTTCGGTGACAAACAGTTTTGGCGACTAAATATTTAGTCGCCAAAACATAATTCAATATGTAATGTGCGACTAAACACTGCAGTAGCTAAAGAATAATCTACTTTTCCGCGACTAAAAGTTTGGTAGCTAAAAATAAAACTTTTTAGCGACTAAAAATTTGGTCGCCGTAGGTAAAATGTTAATTTTTGGCGACAAAAAGAATAGTAGCTGAAAATGATACATATGAATTGATTCACCCCTTGGGCGACTAAGAATTAGTCGCCAATGGAAGTCATCCACGACTAAACTACATTTAGTCGCTAATACCCGACAGTTTTTGCCTACCAACAATTAGTCGCCATTTGTGTTGAACTTATGCCGACTAAAAATTGTTTTAGTCGCCATTACCTTTGCCGACAACGTATCCGCGACAAAGCCAGCGACTAAAAGTTTTAGTCGGGGAATATCTTCGGCGACCAAAATCAGGGCTTTTGGCGACTAAAAAATTAGTCGCCAAAAGTGCAGTTTTTTGTAGTGAAAAGTGGATCCTAGACAATTTAAGATATTTTTTAAAAATATTTAATTATTTTTTTCCTTTTGAGAGAGATGTGAACCAGAAGAAGAAAAGTCCACCACCACTGCTTGTGTGTGGCTAACTTAGAATGTTACAACTTCGGCTAAATTTATCACTTAAAATTGGTGTTGATTAGGGTACCAAGGGCCCCAACCTTGTGCCTCATGTTGAGACAGTATTTGACAATTCCCTAAACTGTCCACCAATATTGTCACCCATTTGAAGCCATTACAAGTCATTTCTATTTGAGGTGCCCTCCATTAAGGTTTGTGAACCACTGGTTTCTTTTCAAACAAGAAGATCAAATCAGAACTGAAATATGTAGTCCATGGTGAAGTGGGTATGATTTTAAATATATATATTGATATTGAAATAATAATTATATATTTATTAATGTCGGACAGTGGCTTTGTTTGGTGTATTTTATGGGGTTAATTATAGTTTCTTTTCTTTTCTTTTTTTTGAATTCTGTGTCAGAATTTTTGATGCATTTTATGTTTATATAATGTAAAAATAACTCAAATATGTTGATAAAAAAAAGATCACTAAAAAGTAATGAGACTAGTGTTTTTAACTTTCACATTCTGATTATTATTTTTTAACTTATAAGAAGTTATATCAAACAGACATAATATTGACTGATATATAGATAAAAATCCACATCAAATGTCTAAAATCATTATCCACGGATATTTAAAACTTAGAGACAGAGAGAGATGGGGACTGAAAAGCCACTTTTGTTTTACAATTTAAAATTAGATTAGATTATATGTGACCAAGTTATGGAGACGTGGCTATACAAGCTACACACATAGTGCTCAACGACCCAAGTATATCTCTTGATAAAAACCATTTTACGGGCATTAAAAGAACTAAATAGTTCATAATGCATTTGTGAGCTGCATACATGTGATGTTTAATGAATCAAACAACAAACTAGGTACATCTTATCCCAAAAAGGCCATCAAATCGTGTCTCCTTTAGCTTATTCAGGAAGATACGAAGAGAAAGAGCTTTATGAATCTAAAAAAAATAAAACAGAAAGAGCTTTTGAAGGGTGTCATTATGGTATTGTTTGGGAAGTGAAATTTTAACTTTTTTTATATTAAAATTCACAAAAAGATAAAATAGGCTAAAATAGTCAATAAAATAAAATGTAATATTAAATCTATAATCATTTCATTTTTTTTTCTCACAAATATCACATCCAATTACAAAAAAATATAATTATTTTCCCAAACACAAAAATTTTATCATACTAAAATAGTTAAAAATTAAAATAGCCTTCTAAAATAATAACTTCCCAAACACTCACTATATATGTTTTGTCATTTCTTTGTTAGATTGAGGGGAAAAAGAAAAAAAAAGAAAAAAAAGAAAAAAAAAAAAGGCATAAAGGTCATTTACACACATGCATTCTCTAATGGGGTGCCCCCATTTAGGGGGAATTAGTACTTGAACATGAGGGAAGTTGGGGATATGCTTAGATCGCAACTCTAAAAAAGACAAAAAGAAAATAATAATAAAAAAATAAATAAAAATCAAATTTATTGATATAGAAAAATACTTTAAAAAGTTTTTCAAAATTTAAATATATGATAAAAATTTAAATTGATGTAGGATTGTCTTAAGTTTGAGACCTAACTAAATCATGTTATTATTGACTTATCATAGAATTCACTTCAAATCTTTTGAGTATATGACCTAAGTAAAAAATTATATTAATCGGATAATCATAGTAATATCATCAATGTATTTTATTTATTATTGTTAAGTATGTAGGTGATGAATCACCGAATGAGAGGAAAAAAAAAAAAAAAAACATTTGACTTAAGTTATCCAACGTGGCTAAACTAGGTACACACAGAGTGCTCTATTATTTTAGGCCTATTTTGGGAAGTTGGTAATAATCAGCTTTTTGATGAAAAGCTGATTATAAGCAGATTATAATCAGCTTTTTTGTGAGAGAAGAGGTTGGTAATAATCTCTTATCTCTATTTATGTGTTGTGCCATCTATCTCTCTCTTTCTCTCTCTCTCTCTTGAAGATTGAACTACATCTTATCTCCCCTCAAAAGGCTATCATTGTGTGTCTGTATAATTAGCTTTATGAGAGAGAGGATGATGGGAAATGAGGAGCTAATCAACATGTCATTTCATTTTTTTTTGTTCCCTCCTCTTAGATTGATCAAGAAATTAAATTTTCTTGTTCTCTGTAACTGAGACATTAGAGATAGACTTGAAATTCGAATGTCTCCTTTTTGAGTTGTAGGAGCACTCAACATAGATCGATGAAATAGTGGATGGAATAATTGGGGGTCTTGCTTGAAGTCAAGAGTTGGCTTGTCGGATGAGTAATTGTTTTTATTAAATGTGATACTTAGATTCGAATCACACATAATTATGTGATGTAATTTTTATTTTTTTTTGGGATACAAAAGAGGCCGGTCAAATCACAATGTAATTTCTTTTTTAATGTAAGATAAGTAGTTGAATGACATTTTAAGATAGTTAGAACGAGCAAAGTTTTAAAAAAAATGTTAAAAAATATAGAGATTGAAATATGATTGTTGATGTTGACTTAGTGAAATTGGAATGTGCTCGAAATTACTTAAAACTTGATTGTTTGATCTTACGCGACATGCTAAATATTCATGTCATTTTGTGCCGAATGCCAATTCTTCCTATTTTCGGGGGGAAAATTTTTGTTTTCTTCATAATTTTAGTTTAAGCATCACTTGTTTTAACACAATTCCTAATTCAAGTAGTATTTAAATTTGGACTTAAGCTAAAATTCTCTATTTTTTTTCCAACTTTTCCTTTCTCTTTTTTCTTAGCTATTCCAATTTCTATAAAAATTAAGATTAATCTATTATAAATAAACTTGTAAACCTCCATTACAGATTTGAGAATTCACATATTTTCACAACAAAAAATTACTGTTCCAAAGACAAAAGTTTAGGAACAAAATAGCTTTTTAAGAACGAAGTGTTTTTATTACCAAAAAGTGTTATTATTATATTTGTCGAGATAAAATTAAACATTTAGTGATAAATTACTATATATACTTTTGGACTAAATTTTTTGACTTAAAACATAAACATATTTTGAGACCAAATTGGAATCTCTCCCAGCCCAACATGGGCCTGCTGTCTTTAGTGGGCCTTAAAAGGAAAGTCATGAAGAAAAAACATCACCCAGCCCAACCTGGGCCTGTTCTCTTTAGTGGGCCCAAAAATCGAAGGCATGAAAATAAAAACAAACTTGTCCCAGCTCTCAACTTGAGTTGAGCCTATTCTCCTCGGTGGATAACATTGTCAATTATACTCTGTTTACAAAAAAAATAAAAAAAAGAGATGTGTGTACAAAGCAAAAAAATGTATCAGTCCGTTTGCTTTTAGTTTTTTAGAAATTGAATTTTTTATTTTTCGTATTTTTTTATTTTTAATGAATATTTTTAAAACTTTAAGTAATTTTTTTTTACTTTTTTAGATGCACCTTACTTAGATGTATCTAAATAGTAAAATATTTGTAAAAAAATATTTTAAAAAATTAATAAATTCACAAAAATACGAAAAAAGTACTGAATTTTCATTTTCATTTTTTTTATATTCTTGGTATTTAGTGAATTTTTTAAAGATTTCTTCATAAATATTATACTCTTTAAGTATATTTATGTTAGGTGTGTCTAAAAATTCAAAAATTACTTAAAATATTTAAAAAAAAATTCATTGAAAATAAAAAATATATATATATGAAAAATAAAAAAGTAGAATTTTTTTTAAAAAAAATTTGAAAATCAAAATCAAACAACATATTTTTTTTGAAAAATTTATATGATGAATTGATAGAGGTGGTGGCCATGATGAATGAATGTGGTGATTGGCAGTGGGGGGCAACAGTTGGTGGCCAAAGTGTGGCCAGAAGTTGCACGAAGGTTGAAGGGCTGCTGAACGTGGTTGGAGGTGATGTATGACAACTATTTAAGAATGTTTTGAGAAAACGATTAAAAGTTAATTTTTTAATATTTTTAATTATTTCTTATTATTTTATGTGAAATGTTGTGATTTAAAATGAATTAAAAATTAATTTTTTTTTTACTTTTAATTTACGTTCCCAAAATGGGCTTCAATCACTACAGCTCGTTAGCAAGTAGTCATAGCTCATTAGAAGATCGTTATTGGTTGGTGATGGCGATTGGCTTACAATGGCAGTGGGGGGTAGTCAAACGTGATGGGAGTCAGGGCTGGCTTTGGCCCAAAGTCACAAAATTGTTGCTTTCGACTCCTGAAAATTGATCAAAAAATGGCACTGAAATATTTGTAGTTTACCTTATAGTTATTATATCAGTCCATAAAAAAATTTACCTAAATTTAAAAGGGCCTGGCAAAATTCGATGGAAATTCAAAATAAATAAATTATGGATATGGTGAATTATTTAAAATTAATAAATGATTATTTTTACTCTGAAAAAAAAATTGAAAAAGCCTATTTATATGATAAATTATTTGAAATTAATGAATGATTATTTTCCAAATTTATGAATTGTATGTAGAATATAATTAATTAAAACAATTACAATTGTTTCCTGGGCAAAACAGATTTTAAAATTGATTCAATCTTATTTTTGGTAAACTATATCACAACAAAGATGGAATGAATTAGCAATTTTATTTATTGAAAAATATTTAGTTATAAATTAGATTATTTTTGTTTAATTAACAATTTTGCAGATAAAAATGCGAGAAAGGTGATATTTTGTTACAATTTGTATACTTTTTATTTGGTACTTAAGTTTAGATTATTTTAGTCATTTTTATTATTATAAACTTTGTTATATATTTAAATAAATTTTATGTAAAAAAAAAAATAGATGTATAATCGTTTAATTACAATAGTTTCTGTTTGGGAAGTGGGTTGGTTTTTTACTTTTTGACTTTTTTAAATATTTTAACTTGGAGCTAAAAAGCTTGGTTTGGATAGGGTTTTTGACTTTTTTGTGAGAGAAAGAATATAATGATTATGAATTGGATGTGATATTTTGTCTTATTAGGTTAAAAAGCCTATTTTATTTTTTGTGGCTAAAATAGACAAAAAAGTCCCAACCAAGGCTTTCCAAACGAAGCCATAGAAGGACATCGAGCTGGTTTTGAGTCCAAAAAAAAAAAACAGAGTTGTTGGAGACAAACAAGCCGAACTAAAACATAAGTAAGAAATATGAGAGAATTTTATTATACACATTTTATATCATATGTATTTTTAGTTATATCATTTTTTTTATTTAATTGTAATTAATTATTTTTTAATTATAATATTATTTTAAAACATTTAATTATGAATTTTTAATATTTAATTATAAAATTATGCCCTTTTTTTTTTTTTTTTTTTCTAAGATACATATGCCTACCATAATAGTCTTTTCAAAAGAGAATAATTGCATAGTACCGGTATTGTTGAATATTCCTTGGGGAAGTACCCAGTGGGGTTCAAAAGATAAAGTGGGGGTCAAAAGACAATCAAGAAAAGCATTAGGATAAATTATAAATATTTTGGGATTGATTTAAAATATGAATTATTTTTTGTTTTTTAAAAAATTATAAATATTTTTTTATTAGAATTTTTTATTTGACAAAATTAATTAAAAAAGTAAAATTTTCAACTGTTCATCTATATAATAATAAAATTATCTGAATTATTAATTAAAAAAAAGTTTTAACATTATTAAAAATTGTTAATTAGTTTAATGATTTATTAATAAAATGACTTATTTATTATGAAATTAGAAACTTTAGAGGACATAATGTAATTTCTAGAATCACAAAGGATAATTTATAATTTAAGTAAACCTCAGAGGATGTGTTTATAATTTACCCAAAGTATTAATTGCATACGCAGCTTTTGAATTTAATAATTCAAAAACAATGAATTACGCTAACCGTTTCTATTATTTGAAACTCGTGTTATTCTAGTATCTGATTTTTTAGTTATGACATATTTAATCTTAAATTTTAAATCTTATTTTAAATAAGGACAATTGAAAATACTATTATTTAATTTCAAAGGCAAAATATTCAATTTGATAAAATATAAATTATTTTAATAAAAATAAATGTTAAAAAAATATTTTTAAATTTTTAAAAATTATTTTTACCCACCAAATATAAAATTATGTAAAATTAATAAAATTTTTAGACATTTATTTATTTATTTATTTTACCAAATTAATTTTTATTATGTGTTTGAATGATGATCATGTCATTGGTGGTTGTTAGAATTTTAATGTGTAATCGGTATATTTAATATATGAAATGTTTTTAGTGTTGGATTTTTTTGATTTAATGGATTGATTTAATAATGATATCAAAGTAGTCACCATATTTAATTTTTTTTTAAAATAGAAACAATTTAATGAAAATGAAAATAACCACCCATGATCATCCTCCAAACACATAATAAAAATTAATTTGATAAAAATAAATAAATAAATAAAAGTCTGAAAGATTTATCAATTTTATATAATTTTATTTTTAGTTGGTAGAAATAATTTTTAAAAATTTAAAAATATTTTTTTGACATTTATTTTTCAGATTGGTTTATATTTTATCAAATTGACGATATTGCCTTTAAAAATAAGCAATGATATTTTTAATTATTCTTATTTAAAATTTATGATCAAATATATTATAATTGAAAAGTTAAAAATCAAAATGATACAACCCTCAAACTATAAAGACCGTTAGTACAATTAATCCATTCAAAAAAGCAAAAACATTTAATTAAGTGGCCAACACAAGTTTCGAACCTGCAACCTTCGCGTTATTTGGGGTGTTTGGTGGAGCTTTTTGAGCAAATTTATGGCTTCTGACTTTTAAAAAGTTATTTTGGACTGTTTGGTTAAACTTATTTCAAACAGTTTCTGATTCTAATAACTTATTTTAAGTCAAAAAGCTGATTATGAGAAGTTACTCACCCCTTGCTTCTGATTATCAGCTTTGGACATGTTAATTTGCGGTTATACTCTTAGATTTTTTTATTTTTTATTTTTTTTAAAATAGAAAAAGACCCAAATGGACTATAACATATTATTATTATTTTTTATGAGAAATGTAGACAAATAATGAATAATAAAAAATAAAAATTAATTGAAAAAGTTACTTCACAGCTTATTTAACAAATACTACTTAGTAACTTAAATTTACAATCCAACAGATATACCAAACAAATTAATAATTTTTGATTAAAATAATAATTTATAATCTATTAAATTATAATTTATAATTTATTTTAACAGTTACACCAAACAGGACCATTAGCACGATGCCCTAACCAACTGAGCTAATGGACCCGTTCATTTGTACTTTTCGATTATCAAAACTTTTAGAAAATAGTTTGTTTCTCTATTATGCCCAAATCTCAAAACTTGTTTTTTTTGTTAATAAAAAATAAATTTATTTAGACAAAAAAAAAAAAAAAAGTTTTCACATTTCTTAAAAGTAATAAATATTTTCTAAATTGAAATCTTATCAATACTATCCGAGGCCAACTTTGGGCCTCCGAAAATTGATTAAAAAAATGAGCCCCGAAATATTTTTAACTATTATATTTGTTCACAAGAAAAAAAGAAAAAGAAAAAAAAGCCAACTATATTTAAAATGCCCAAACAAAGTTTAGTGAATATTGAAAATAACAAATAGTTAATGTGATGAATTATTTAAGATTAATAGATAATTACTAGAAGAAAATCAGAAAGTTAATATTATGGTGAATTATTTGAAATGAATGGATTTTCCAAGTATATGTATTGTGTATAGAATATGATCAATTATATAAGTTACAGTTGCTTATGAAAAAATAAAATTTTTCAAATTTAAAGTTGATTAAATCTTATCTCCAGTTAACTATGTTACAAGAAATATTGAATGAATTAACAATTTTATTTATTGAAAAAGATTTAATTGATAAGTTGGAATATGTAAGTTTGATTATCAATTGATGTTTAAGTGATATTTCATTATAATTTATTCACTTTTTGTTTGATACTTAAGTTTAGATTATTTTAAGGAAAAATTACCAGTAAATCCTATATGGTAGAAAGTTAAACCATTTAGTCCTACAAGTTTTCTTATGCACCATTTAATCCTATTATCTACATCAGCAACATCAACAACATCATTAACATCATCAAAACATTAGCAACATTAACTGCACCAACATCACAACATCATCATCAAATATTATGAACAGCCCACATCACCAACATCAAATACATCTTTAACATCTTCAACATCAACATCTTCAACATCAACAGATGGGTCACCAAGAAACACAAATATAACAAATACCCATATACACAAAGAGAGAGAAGGTTGTGATTACTGACTTGTCACCGGCGAGTTGTCATGGGGAACCGAACTGCCATTATTGGTGGTGCCATTTGCATTGGCTGAAGAACCTTCTTGATAGAAATGAGAAAACTGAAATTCGAACTTGAAGTTAGAAGAAAAGTACACAAAAAAGATCAAATTCAGCAACCCAAAACTCATCTAAATTCAATCTGAAGAAGTGAAAATACAAAAGCAAATAGATTGAAGACAACATTGACCGAGCGATGTTTACAAGAAGACTTAAAAAAATCGCAAAATGACCCAGATGTAAAAGATAAGAGGAATCGAGTTAAAATTCAAAACCCAGAAACAGAATCAAAAGATGAATCAGAAAATCTCAAAATAGAAGATAAAAAGAAGTACCTGAGATTCCGCAACAATCTTGGGGGTAGGTAACGCCAACCCAGATAGGCAGTCTAGTGAGAGAAAATCTAGAGAGAAAGATAGGGGGATTTTCCAAGTTCCAAACGGAGGAAGGAGTATAAAAACTAGTCGAGATTGAGAAGATCGAAACTGGTGAGAAATTTCTAAACTGAAAATGAGACGGGTTTTGTCTATTTTCTTGTTCTTTTCTATATCTATATATATACATATATATATATATAATAATGATTAGATCGGATCAGATTGGAGTTTTTGTCCATGGAAGACGACGAAGAAATCCAGTCACAACCCTCGCCTGACACCGGATCTCCGGCCTCGCTAGGTACGAACGGTATAATCACGGTCACCGTTGCCGCCGCGCCGCCGCAGAACACCCTGACCTTGGCCCTCCCCATCCAGCAGCTGAGGTCTGCCGGAAGCGGTGGCTGAGGAGGAAAAGAAGATTGCTGGAGCGACGGGTTGATGATGAGAATTTCAGATCAGATCCCTTGCCATGATGTTTAATGTTTAATGTTGATGATGAATAATGTTTAATGTTTGATGATGATGTTTGATGTTTAATATTTGATGATGATGAATAATGTTTAATGTTGAAGAATAATGTTTTATGTCTAATGTTTGATGTTGATGATGAATAATGTTTAATGTTTGATGATGTTTAATGTTTAATGTTTAATGTTTTATGATGATGAATAATGTTTAATGTTGAAGAATAATGTTTTATGTCTGATGTTTAATGTTTAATGTTGATGATGAATAATGTTTAATGTTTAATGTTTGATGATGTTTAATTTTGATGATGATGTTTAATGTTTAATGTTTAATGTCATGTTTGAAGTTGTTTTGATGATGTTGATGTTGTTTTGACGATGATGTGTTTGATGTTTAATGGCCATTAACATTGTGATAGGACCTAACGGTTCATAAGAAAATTCATAGGACTAAATGGATTACAAGATACAAATTTAGGATTTATTGGTGCATCCCCCTTATTTTAATTCTTTTTAAACTGTGGACTTTGTTATATATTTTTTTTAGGTCTAAACCACCGGTACCCGGGTGAACTTTGTTATATACCTAAATAAATTTTATGCCAAAAAAAAAAAAAAATTTACATAATTGTTTGATCACAATTTTTTCTTAAATGTATGAAAGGTTCATATAGAGAGCTAGCTTTTGGTCCAAAAACTAGAGTTTAAGTCTTCTAAGAAAATAAATCATGAGTTTTAAATTTTATTAATTTTAATTTTTTTATTTGTTTTTAATATAAACCATTTGTCTATTTTTGTTAAGTAAAACTAACGTAAAAAATATATTTTAAACTTAATGAAAAAAGTGTATTTTAGACATTTTCATACACTTACAATAAGTATAACGAAAAATTACTCATAAATCACATTTTGGTAAATGTTGCTCTAGTTAATCCTGAGTGCTTTTTTCTTAAACCATTTAGTCCTTTTTATTCTTGGTATGATATATGTTTTTGATATATTGTGTATGGAGTTTACATTTTTGCCCGTATTGTGATTTCATTTTGATTTTGTCATGGTGTGTGTGTTTAAGGGATGTAACATTATTATTTTATAAGAGGGGATTTCGTGGACTCTTTTGGAAGTTGTTTCACCATTCCTAATTTGGTGTTTGGTTTATAATGTTATATTTTGGGACATCACAAACTAGCATGGCCACGGTATTGGAACATCACAAAACAACATCATCAACATCATCAACACCAACAACATCATCAACATCAATAACATCAGCGACATCGGCAACAAACACAATACTGGAACATCACAAAACAACATGACCACAGATGATGTTAGCTCGCCGATGTTCTGGGATTGATGACAATTACAGGTCAAGAACCCTTATTTCTCATGGCGAATCATGATTTTGTGGTGTTTGTTGGATCAATGGGTGTATGATGTTGTGTTTGGAACGTATTTACGATTGTCCGACGAATAAGGATTCGGAACATCGTCTTCTCATGATGTTTATGTCTTGGGTGATTCGTTTATTATAGTCGATTTCGGAACGAAATAACATCTTCAAAAACTAGAACAATTTGACCCTCCAACCCACAATACGACTTCGAAACCCAAAATATCATTGGTGTCGAACATCAACCCTGTGATGTTTTAACCCACAAACATTCAAATCAACATCAAAGTAATTTACATACTTATTGTCATTGCACAACAACACCTACGCCAATGCCGACTCACTGATGATGTTAGCAAGCCGATGTTATGGGATCGATGACAATCACAGGTCAACAACGGCGAATCGCCTCTGCAAATGTTAACGCTGAACCAGGGGTTTTTTTTTTTCATTTTCTAGGATTTTTGTGGGTTGCATTACAACATTGGGATTGTATATTGAATGATCAACGTTGCCAAATGTGAATATTCAATCACACGGGATGAGGATCCCAATCACTAACATTGGGATGGAAACCCAGAAGTTTCCAATACATCTCGACCGTTTTCTTCTGGATGGAGGGAAAACATAAAAATGCTATAGTATGCTTTTGAGCATTTTGGTAACTACAACATCAGCAAAAACTCACATTTACCCTCTACTAAAGACAAGCCACGTGTTACTTACATGAGTTTCTACGTAATTAACATTCAATTGGGACTTATCAATCTACAAAATGAAGGTAGGATTAAATGGTTCAACAAATTAAATTTTGAGATTTATTGGTGCTTTGCCCTAAGTATAATGATTAAAATACTATTTGTTGTTAATTTTACTTGAAGGAAATAGGTAAATAGTTTATATTTAAAATAAATCAAACTATTATAATTTAAATTGATAAAAATAAAAATTCATAATTTATTTTATTATAATACTCCAACCCTAATACTCTATTTGATTTATTAGAATGGAATGGTTATTCTTTAAACTTTCTTATGGAATGACCATTCTCTTAAAATGGTGAAAAATCGTTCCATTTCTAATACATGAGAAATGCCCCATCTCTATAATTTTGCACTCCTAATTGCACCTCTAATAAGGTAGCAAACAAAAACAACCAATTAACTATTTTCAAAGTGTGGAATCATTTCATAAGGGAGTAAACCACGTCATTAGGGGTGTAAAATTAGAGGGTTGTACCACCACTCATATTTGTCATTATTTTACAAGATTAAGCAAATATGAGAATGAATATTTTAATAAAAATAGTTATTTTATTTCTTGTCATTTTAATGAACCAAACATTGCCTAAATGGATTAGAACATAGAAACCATGTAGATGGATCCAGGCTACTGAGTCGGGTCGACCAACAAGGCAACAATCCCCCCAGAGATAATTCTCAATGGGTTGGATCTAGGTTGAACTAGTAGGGCTATCTATTAGGAACCAGGTTTATGGATGGGTCAAATCCAATTTTGAAATAGGCAATCATTGAATGCAAGAATTGAATTTGGGTATGTACCATGTTCAGGCATTGTTTCTCAAGGGATAATTCTCAAAGGGCTGGGCTTCTCACCAGTCCGACGGACTGGAGAGTACTGTTGGGCTTGTGGGAGTCCACCAAGGGTCCCGTTTTGATAATCCGAACCGTTCAATGTGTAGAACTCATTGAGTACTATATGTTTGTAAAACATCACGTTGATCGGATATTGATAATTACGTGATCAAATTAATTTTGTATAAAAAAAATAGATGATGAAAAAATAAATGGTTTTCAGAAAACTGATTTGATTACATAACTATCGATATTCAATCAACGTGATTTTTTATAAGCATATAGTACTCAACGATTTCTACACATAGAACGGTTCAAATTATCAAAACGGGACTCGTGATGGGCCCTCACCAGCCCAATAGCACCCTCCAGTCTGATCATAGACTAGAGAGAAGCCACTGTCATTCTGAAAAATTCAAAAGTGAGTGGATTCAATTCAACCCATTAATTAACACTTAGTGTCACGATCCAACCCCAGGGGCTTAGAACTGGAATCGCAACTTACTAATTTATTTTAATCGTAGCAATTTAAACTGCGCAAGCGGAGGCAAACGGAAATAAAATAATTAAACACAAAGTTACTTCATTCTACTAAAAAAAAAAAAAAAAATACATCCATGGGCTTTTATTATTTGATTATGCAGCGACCGGCCATCAGAAAAACGACAGGAAGAAAAGAAAAGAAAAGCGAATTAACGGATCTGCATCAATTTCTTGCACAGATTCCACTACATGAGGTTATGGGTCTTCTCTACATCTAATCACCTAAAAGGGTAACAGCTATAAGTACACAGCATAGTGAGAAATATTATGCCACGAGTATAGGGAATACAAAATAACCATGGATAGTTAGTTAAGCCAAAACATTTACATAACTCAATTTGGTAAATAAATCATTTAAGTGGCAAAAATCGAAATATAGAAATTATATAAATAAATAACCATAACCACGGTACAGAATAGAACAGAAACAGAGGTCACAGAAGTGATAGTCAGAACAGAGGTTAATGGATCCATGACAAACAGAGGACTACAAAGTGGCCAAACAGAGACTAATAGTCCCCCAAGGCGTGGGACTCCCGTGGTGGTATTTACAAAACATAATTATTTATAAGGTCATAGTCAAATATATACTAAAATTTAAACAAATATATCCATGGGTTTCATTTTAAACAAATAGAGTTCAAAAAATAATCCACGTAATTGAAATATTAATATAGTTTATAAAACATAACTTGTACAAAATAAATTATGGTAAGTCAAAACATTCGTAAAATATATTATGGTGACTCAATGTATAATATAACTCACCTTAATATTGACCCTTAGCCTTTACTTTTCACTATCACAAACCTTCCTACTATAGTTTCCTAATTCTAATATCTCTTTCGTGTTTTCTCTCTTTTTTTCTTCACTGATCTTTGAGCAACTCCTTCCTATTTATAGGGAGGCAAATCATGCCATCGACCAACACTTGGCCACACCAAATCTTCCTTAGATTGATCCGATCTTCCCTTAGATTGATCCTTATCCTATTAACCTTTATGTTAATTATACTTTGGCCCAGTTTTTTTTTTTTTTTAAATAATTATATACCACTTGTTTGATAAAAGCAAACAAACTAAATCCTAATTAAATTACGTTTTACCACATACAAAAATTAATTATTTATTTTACTACCATACCCACTATTATTATTAGTTTTTTTATTATTATTATTATTATTATTATTATTATTATTATTATTATTATTATTATTGGTTATGGTATTAATTAAATATTTACGGTGTCACATTTCTCCCCTCTTAAATAGAAGTTTGTCCCCAAACTTGACGTACCTTAATTTTCGAAGAGGTGCAGGTATTTGGCTCGCATTTGACTTTTCGTTTCCCATGTAGCTTCTTCGATACGATGATTTCGCCATAAAACTTTTACCAACGGTATGGTCTTGTTTCGAAGAACTTGATCACGACGATCGAGAATCTGCACTGGTTGCTTTTCATAAGAGAGGTCCTCTTGAACTTCCAAGTTTTCATAGTCGACAACATGTTCTGGATCTCGGAGGTACCATCGGAGCATCGAAACGTGGAATACGTTGTGAATGTTGGACAGTTCAGGCGGTAGTGCAAGGCGATATGCTACAGGACCAATCCTTTCCAATATCTAGACTGGCCCGATGTAATGTGGGTTTAACTTTCGTCGCTTTTCAAATCGAATAACTCTTCTTGTTGGTGAGATCTTAAGGAATACATGATCTCCTAGTTGAAATTCCAAGTCTCGTCTCCGTGTATTTGCATAACTTTTCTGACGGCTCTGAGTAGTGCGAATTCGCTGTTGGATGAGTTGGATTTTCTCACTTGTGACTTGCACGATCTCGGGGCCTAATAGTTTCCTGTCTCTGACTTCCGCCCAACACAGAGGTGATCGACATCTCTTTTTATACATGACTTCGTGCGGTGCCATTCCAATGCTTGTTTGGTAGCTATTGTTATAGGCAAATTCCACTAAAGGTAGGTGTTCATCCCAGTTACTTTTGAGGTTCAACACGCATACACATAACATATCTTCCAACGTCTGGATTGTTCTTTCGAATTGCCCATCGGTTTGTGGATGATAAACTGTGCTAAACTTTAGTGTAGTCCCTAAAGCCTCCTGTAATTTGTTCCAAAAGTGAGACACGAAGCAGGGATCTCGGTCAGACACGATTGAAACTGGGTTACCATGCAAACGAATAATTTCCTTGATGTATAAAGTGGCAAACTTATTAAGGGAGTACATGATTTTGATTGGCAGAAAATGCGCCGACTTCGTCAATCGGTCTGCTATAACCCATATTGCATCGTTTTTTGAAAATGACTGTGGTAGCCCAACCACGAAGTATATAGTAATGTGCTTCCATTTCCATTCAGGAATAGGGAGTGGTTGCAGCAGTCCTACAGGTCTCTGATGTTCTGCTTTAACACGCTGACAATGTAGACATTTGGAGACATGGCTTGCTATGTCTTTTTTCATTCTTGTCCACCAATAGTGTTCCTTTAGATCATGGTACATCTTTGTGTTGCCAGGATGGACTGCAAATCTCGAGCTATGAGCTTCCACCAATATCTTCTTCTTGAGTTTTGGAATATCGGATACGCAAATTCGATTCCGAAATTTTAGTATCCCATTGCTTATAGTGAAATGAGGATTAGGCGCACTCCTTTGCTCATCGTACTTTTTCTTCAAAAGTGTATCTTCACATTATTGTGCTATAATTTCTTTAATCAAGATAGGCTCTACGGTTATATTGGCGAGCAGTCCATTGATCTTGCGGGAAATAAGAGTACATGCCAAATCTCTTGTCGTCTTTCGGCTTAGTGCGTCTGCCACCACGTTAGCTTTGCCTGGATGGTGATGGATCTCTATATCATAGTCTTTCATAAATTCTAGCGACCGCCGTTGCCTCATAATCAGTTCCTTCTGTGTGAACAGGTATTCAAGACTCTTGTGATCAGTGTAAATCTCGCAGGTTGCACCGTAGAGATAATGACGCCAGATCTTGAGGGCAAATATCACCGCAGCCAGTTCCAAATCATGAGTCAAGTAGTTTTTCTCGTGAGTCTTTAATTGTTGCGATGCATAAGCAATGACTTTTCCGTTTTGCATGAGAACGCAACCTAAACCATTATATGAGGCATCACTATAAATTACGAACCCATTTGCTCTTGTAGGGAGTGCTAGTATAGGAGTTGACACCAGTCGATTTTTTAATTCTTAGAAGCAACGCTCTTGTTTGTCAGTCCATTCAAATGGTGTGTTTTTCTGAGTTAGCTGGGTCAAAGGTGATGCTATTTTTGAGAAATCTTGCACAAAGCGTCGGTAATAACCAGCTAGACCCAAGAAACTTCGAATTTCTGACACATTGGTAGGTTGTAGCCAATTCACGATTGCTGCAACTTTTTAGGGGTCAACCGAGATGCCATCTTTGTTAATGACGTGACCGAGAAAGTGTACACCAGAGATCCAGAATTTGTATTTCTTCAACTTGGCATAAAGTTTGTGGTCACACAGTGTTTGTAGAACCGTTCACAAGTGCTTCTCATGGTCTTCCAGTGACTTGGAGTATATGAGAATGTCATTGATGAAGACGATGACGAACTTATCAAGATAGGGTTTGAACACTCGGTTCGTGAGGTCCATGAAGGTTGCTGGGGCATTTGTAACGCGAAAAGACATGACAAGAAACTCGTAGGGCTTGTTTGGTTTGATTTTCAGAAAAAGTTTTAGGAAAAATTCTCTACAAACAAATTTTTAAGAGTAATCAAACTAAACAAATTTTTCCAAAAAAAATCTCAAAATTTTGTTTGGTTATCTACTTTCCAAAATCACTCTCTCTCTCTCTCTCTCTCTCATACACATCAAATCAATCACTTTTTTTAAAACTCTCTCCCCAAAACAATTTTTCAAAACCATTTCTGAAAAAAGGCAAACTAAACAAGTTTTCGTACTTTTTATCTCAAAAATAACTCTACAACACACAAACCAAACACACCCGTAGTGCCCGTCACGGGTTCTGAAGGCAGTCTTTTCGATGCTTTCCGTTTTGACTTTTAGTTGATGGTAGCCAGAATGTAAGTTGATTTTGGAGAATACTTGAGCCCCTTGAAGTTGATCGAACAGGTCATCGATTTGTGGCAAAGGTGTAGACACCCCATTTTTGACCGTCCTCAAGACTTGGACGTCACCGTTTGAACATTCGGTGATTATCCATGTTTGTGTTCGTTTGGAGTTCCCGGAGGTCTCGGCTACGCGCCCTGCCTCAGGATCTCCGAACTCGACCGTTTTGTGTCTGGTTTTGCACCAAACACTTGTGTTTTGCCTTGGAGGGACAGGGAATGCCTTGTGAGGCATCCCCACACACCACCGGCGGTGGATAGACACCACCGGCGGTGGATAGAGGCCACCGGCAATGTATGTGGCCGGTCGGCACTCTTTGTTGCCGGTCGGCAGTCATTTTTGTCAAAATGACATTTTTGGCCAGCCGACTACTGTTCATCTGCTTTTGCAGATATTTTAGGACAGCTGTGTGGCATTTGGTTCCCCTCCATACACGTGTATGGAGGGATGCCCTCCTTGTAAGCTTGTTGTATAAGCTTTACAAGTTGGTTGCCTATAAGAGAAGGGTCTCTTCTCTTGGCATAGAGGTTAGAGAATTTTGGAGAGAAAAAACACAGAGAGAAGCTCTGGTTTTAGGGTTAGGGTTCATACATATTTCCTATCTCTCTTTTTCTCTCTTTGTGTTCTAGGTGTTTTAGTCCATACTATTGCACACAAACACCTAGTGCTTCACCTTCCTTTGGCTACTGAGGTTCTAAGGGGCTGGTTTTGGTGTTTTGGAGCTGGATTCAAGCCAAGGGGGGCTGTTGGAGCATCATTTGTGAAGGTGATCTACAAGGGTGAGAAACTTCCCTTTTATTCCCCATTTTTGCATTGCTTTTCTACCTATCTTAGAGCTGTTTTCGTGCTTAGTGTATAATACAAAAAAGTTCTGTTTTTTAGCCCTGTTGATTGTTTATTCAGAGTGTTTTGTGGTTTGGGTTTGTTTGACCCCTCCTAAGCCTTGTAAGGCTCCTTTTTGTGCTATTTTTGTGCAAGTTTCGAGACTTTGGTGTTTGGGCCTCTTCACCACTGAAATCTTGAGGGATTTCAGTGGTGGAGATGGTGCCTTGAAGTCTCCAAAAGCGGAGGGCCACCCCCTCTCCTTGTTGTCCTTGAAAGGGACCCTTTTTGGCCTCTTGAGGGAGCATCATGTTAGAGTGTGTATTGATCATGTCTTGGCTATTTTCCATGCTTATTATGCCATGATATAACCTTGTTGTGTGTTGATTTTGGTACACCATGCATACTTAGCATACCTACCATGTAATGCCTTGTTATTGCCTTAATATGCCTTAGGTTGTTAGCCTTTGCTCTAGCATGTTTTAGGTTTAGCCTTGTGAAGGTTTTGTGCTCATTTTGCCATGTTTTAGGTCTGTCCATAGTTGTTTGGGTCGATCTTGGCACGCTTAGTATAGCTCCTTTGTATTTGAGCGTGTATGCTTCGAGTATGTGAATGTGTAGTATGTGTTGCTTGCATCATTTCGGTGGTTTGGAACCACCCTACATGTTATTTCAGTCCCTTTGACATGCTCATATGTTTGCCTTGGATGCCTCTTTGAAGCTTTGGAAGCTTGCCTTGCATGCTCCATGTTTTAGCATTTATGCATGCCTTTAAATTCAAACCATCTAGATGCTATCTAGTTGATCTTTTGGGCTTAGTTTCATGTGTTAAAACTCTGTTTTTGGTTGCCTAAGTCTTGCCATGTGTGGTTGTACTAAGTGTAGTCCATTGCCTCTTTGGTGAGCCTTGAATGCTTGGACCATTGTTGCATGTTTAGCTTGCCTTGTTGCTTGGTTTGGCACCATGTTTTAACATGATTTTCAGAGCTTATGTTGCATGCTAATTGTCCATGATATCCCCTTTCAAGTGTGCCTTAGAGTTGCTTATTTAATACCTAAGCGTTGGTCCAACTTACTTGCATGTGTGTATGTATGTTTGATCCCAATTCCTTGGTTTTTGGCCACTGTTTTAGGCCTATTTAGAGTTGCCTAAATCATGTCTAAGTCCACCTTTTCATCAGTTTGCATTGCCTCATGTTTGCTTGTATGCTTGCATAAGTGTCTTGCTATGCCATGTTGCATCCTTAGCTTGCATGCCTAGGTTGCATTGCATCTTGCATGCATGCCTTGTTCCTTGACTTGGTGATAGGAATTGGGCCTTGGTTCGTTTGTTTGGTTTGCATTTCATTTGACATGAAAGTTGCACACTTGATTCTTTGGGCCATCATGCATGGAAATGCGTGATTGGTGGTCCAAGAATCGAGACACATGCCTCTTTGAGTCATAAACATGATTGGTGCATACATTGCTTGAATTGTATTGCCATGCAAGTTCTGTCCTCTGCTGCTGTGAGTTGCAGGTTCTGCAGGCATTCTTTGCCGACCGGCAGTATAAATTGCCGACCGGCAGTAAATCACCAGCCGATGGATTCATTTTGCGCCGGTGACCACAATTCGCTGCCGGTGGTAATTCTACTCCACCGGTGGTGATTCCCAGTATCCAGAGAGGCATCCTTGAGACTTTGGCAGTCTTCAGAGAGGCAGAGCAGGGAAAACAGAGGCAGACTATGCATGGCCGTGCACTTCCGAGCAGGACCCGAGCATGCGCTGCATCTGGCTCTCCTCTCGAGGCGGTTTACTGCTTTTCCTAGTTTAATTAGTTTGTTAACTGATTAGGCAATTTGTACTATTTAATTAGCTTGCGTAGTTAATTAATTTGTATTATTTATTTGGTCCCTCCGGGCGAGGGCAAATCTGTAATAAGTGTGTGTGAGTGGTGTGCATGTCTTCCAACCCCCACTTCTTTCTTCCCTTTTACTTACCTGCTTTGATGGTTAGTATTAGGGCACGTTTAAATTAGCATACCTCATGCAATGCATGCGTGCATCCATTCATTTGTCTTACATGCACCGGGCTCGGCGCATCATTCTAATTGCATCTGTATTTCAATTTCCAAATTGAATACGTGCTAGTTGTAGCATTTCACATGTCATCATAGATTAGCCGAGCCTATCCTAATCACATTTTGCTTGTGTTGCATTAGTCATTTTAACATGAACTAGGACATGCATGTTTACTGACTAGTTTATTGTTTTGGCACGGAGTACGATGTAAGTATTTTCGCTTTAGCATATCGCATGCGTGTGAATGTTGCCATGATAGTATGCTTACCATGTGGCTAAGTGCTTATATGAGATAAATTCTTTGAATGCCTGTGGGTGAAGGTTGGATTGTTTGAGTTGGAAAAACTCGTTGAAATCCGTGTTTTAGCCTACTTGCGAGTAGCAAATTCCAAAGCGCTTTTCAAAACAAAAGGATATGCAATGCTTGTTTCCAAATTAGGCAATCTAGTCTATACTTGTTTGCTGTGCGCATAACATAGTAATTCTAGGCTAATAACTGGAATAAGAACACATAACGTTTTCAAAATCGGATATCGTGGTTAGTAAAGGTCGGTCTTCGGACCGGGCGAAAGGGGGTGCTCATAGCTGACCTTCCCCGATCGTACCCAAGCTCCCAAGCCAAGACAACTTTGGTGATGACGGACACGTGGCCTTCGGCACCGAGTCAGGGTTTCCTAAATTTCCCATTTTAAAAAATATTTAGGTGGCGACTCTGTATCTGGCAAAGCAGTCCATGTTTGGCACTTCTTTTCAAAATCTGTTTTTCTCAAAACGATTTGCCAGAGTTGGACTCTTTGGTTCAGATTAAGAACCGCAACAAACAAAAAAAGGGGAGTCCGAACTGTAGCCGAGGTCCCTCGCGGGCTTGTTACAGTTTCTGGCGACTCTGCTGGGGACTTTAGAGAGCTTGACTCGAACTCGTGATATCCTGTTTTGACTACACTTATGTGTTTCTTTGCATTGCATGTGCATTGGTGCGCCTAGGACACCGTGTTGGCCATTTGCTATTCCTAAGCGGTTTGCTGGAGGCTTGTCTTGTCAAGGCATGACCATAAGGCTGACCGGTTGCGGGCTCTGCCAGTATGGGAACACAAACCCCGGTTTTACCGGGGCACCCTTTTTGACCATTCAACCTAGTGTATATCGGAATCCATAGTGACCATTCCAAACTATGACAGGTTGCTTACCCGATATAGGTTGTTCGAAGCCACTGTGTGCGTAGTGAAACCCTAGTTCCTGACAAAATAGGACAGGGAAACCCTACCCCAGCATAGGGGTGTTTTGGCTCTCTTTTACCTGCTATGTGCCTTTTAGAGTGTATCTCTACAGGGGAATGCGCATGTCAGTTTGCAAGATTGGGTATCCGGCCTGAGGGCACCAGTATCAACGTTGTCAAGAATCAGTTATGTCTGCGGGTATCAGTTCAGTTTCAAATAGTGGTTCTGGGGAACAGTGATCAGTAGTAGAGTGCAGTTGTTCGGCTACACCTGTGTTTGATTTGTTTGGGGCTGAAATACTGCTTATTTTCGGTTTCAGTTCGGAGATTCAGAGAATTGATCAGCTAGTGCCTTCTCCTCGCTGAGGCAGGACTTAGCATGACACAGAATTCAGAAGAGATCGTGGTCATGACGGCCGCGTTGGATCAATGAATCACCCTACACAGCGAGACTACTGTTGATATGCCACATCCACCCAGATCGCCGGTTGCACACCCAGTCTAGGCCCCTCAGCTATATCAGGCTCGTGAGCCTACTACATTTGAACTAATGGGGATGATAGGTGATCTCCAGAGGTCTGTGGCAGATCTCGCTTATGAGATGTCAGCTTCACCGTCAGCTGCACCGTACGCCGGGAGCTTTGTACCCCAGGAGCCCCCGCTGTTGGGCCGAATTGTTATTGAACTTAGTCAACCGGAGATGGCCTCCAGTTATAACAATGACGTGTCAACATCAACCCAAACCCTCAATCAGGCTGAGGCCAGAGGTAAAGATAAAATGAAGACAGATGCCGACCCTATCGAACAACTGCTGTGGGCAGTCGAGGCTATGAAAGCCGGGGGGATGAACAAGCAACAGATATCTGCAGTCATGACAAAAGCTAGGAAGGACGCTTTCCCCACTCCGCCTGAGGGCAGTTCCAGTCAATCAGAAAACCGGGATAGGCCCCGTCATGCCAAAACAGTTCTTCCCGCTCCCAACCCTGTACTCGGGAAAGATCAGAAAATGAAGGCCGCACCTGCCGACCCGTTCGCTAGTGTATCTGGCAAGAGTGCTCAGGCTCCAAAGTACCTGCCCCGAGGGCATAGGGTCTTCCATCCTCTCTACATGCCTTTGTCTAGGGCACTTTTGACTTTGGCCAAAAAGGGGCATCTTAAACCCTTGGAGCCTCGACCCCTACCGAAGAATCTCCCAGCTACTCATGATGCTGCTCTGTACTGTGCGTACCACCAGCAAACCGGCCATGCCACTGATAATTGCTTCCGCCTCCGTCATGAGGTACAGGATTTGATTGACAACGAGGTTATCCTCCCCCCCACCTCAGCAAAGTCCGTCACCACCCAGTTGTTGGATTTTGAGGACACAGATACTGCGAGTGTGTAATCAGAAGGTGAACCGCCTGCGGGCAGTGCCTGGTGCATTTTCGGATGTGGCGTTTGGCACGCATTTTTGAGCATCTGCCAATGCTAGTTTTGTAAATTCTGATTTGGGTGTCGAGTCAGTCTTTTGTTTTGTTTTGAGCCTGTCTATCTGTATTGAGTCAGTCTTTTTGCTTACAGGGTCTGTCTTGTTGTAATGAGTCAGTCCCTCTTGTATAGTGTACCAGGTGATTTCGGGGTTGTTGCCTCAAACACCGTTTTGTCTTGTAATTAGTTATTTTTGCTTTTTGAGTCTGTTGCTGCCGAGGAGCCAGTTATACCAACAAATCTAAATGAAACAGCTGTGGCTATCACGTTCCGTACTTGTTGTTATTTGAGTCAGCCGTGCCAGAGGATGTGAATGGAACGACAGTACATACCACCTACTCTCTTGTGCCTTAAACATCGTTGTAATGACCTAAGCTTTTCATAAAAACCCTTTTTGAACACTGCGGCGATAAAAACGAAGAGGAAGGAATTTCTCGGGTTTTGCAAAATTTTGATCATTTTGAGAGAAAGAGAGGCATGCTAAGCTTTTAATGAATGAAATCATGCTTGTCGGCGTGAGTACTGAGAAGGATCCTGGTTTGATCCAGACTGGTTCCACACTATCTTCTGCGCGAGCGATTTGTCGCTTTCTTAAAAACTTTCAAAAATGAAATGTTTCGCGCAGTCTTGCGAAGACCTGTGTGGAATCGCTCTTGAGATTGTGCAGCCCAGGATCGCTCTCAGCCTCAAGATTCAATTTATCTGTTGCGAACTGGAATCCGTTCAAAACGTTCAACAGTGCCATGAAATACCTGTGTGGCCCATTTTGAGGCAGCCCTCGAGCAAGAGGCATCAAAGTCAGATCAAGGAGATCAGATCCCACCTGGCAAGGCTCGTGAAGCAACCGTGACGGACTTTTCTGCAAATCAACGCAACAGTCATTCTCCTGGACACAGAGAGGTTTCAATCTCAAAACCATTTGGCATGGGCTTGCTACACTTTTACCCTTTGAGAGGCTCGCTGGGCCGAAAACCCGGAAGGGCGACCCAGGCAAAAGTTAGAGCAAAGAAAAAAGAAATAAAAAAGAGACAAAAAAAAGAAGCAAGAGAGGAAAAAGAACAAAAAAATAAAATAGCAAAAGAAATAAAAAATGAAAATGCAAAAGAAAAGAAAAGAAAAGAAAAAGAAAAAGAAAAACATAGCTCGCAAGGTCGAAAACCCGCATTGGGCACCTTGGCAAAAGTTAGAGCCTAAACAGTGAAGGTTAAAATACCCGAGTGTACCTTAACCGGAACTACGTAAGGCTTGATTCCCATGTTTGGGATACGTAGGCAACTTCATCCTGAAGTCCAGCCCCCAACGCTTCCATAGCGTCTCAGTCCATGTCATGGTTTTGATCACTTGTGCCTCCTCCGAATCTGATGTCTCGATTGCAGCAACCTGGAACTACGTGATTAACTCCCTCTTAAAATCCAACCACCAACACCTTCCAGGTGATTGTGTCCATATATTGATTCAAACCGTCTTTGTCTCCTCCGCGTCCGAGGGTCCGATCGTCATCAACGAAGACTGGCTTGCAACGTGCCGCGGCATCATCCAAACAAGGGGCAACTTTCCGTTGCCATCCAATGCCATAAGTTGCCCTGAGTTGCCGTCCAGACCAAGGGCAACTTTCCGTTGCCGTATCCCCCTTTAAGCAAGGGGCAATTTGTCTCCAATCCGAGGTTGCGCATCTCGAGGGTAAGTTCCGTGCTCGTCGAGCGTCGATTGTTTGTTAAAAATAGTTTTTGAAATTTTTTACTGAAGTTGACTATTTTCTCGAAAACTATTTCATTTTCCAAAACCGGACCATCTTCTTGGACCCGAAAAGGAGAATTTTCAGTGCTCACAGCCTGATTTGCATGATTTTGAATCAAAAAATCGAACAAGTATGTTAATCCAACTCTCATTGTGATCAAAACTGTTTTAGAAAACAAAGAATGATCAAAGTGACGAACTAGGGGCACAATTGAGTCAGGTCTTCTGCCTTTCCCCCATCAACATACTCGCCAGAAAGGCACCCTATCTACCAGAAGAAGTGGCTGCAAGCTCGCTGTATCGGGCATGAGCCCATAACCTCTCGTTTACCCATCAACCACTCTGGGAAGGGATTGAAAATGAGAGATTAAAGAATAGAGAGGAGTAAGTTGAGAGAAAAGTAAGAAGAGGGTTTTGAGAGAAAAACCGAGCCTGAGGACCGAGTGATGTGAGTATCACAAATCAGAAAGGGTGGGAAATAATACCCGGAGGAATTGGCTCCTCGAGATTTGAGGTCTTTTTGTAAACATGTCCGTGTGTCGTGTCTTTTGATTTGTCGGTCTCGATTTTGGCTTTGAGTCTTTTCCGAGTGTGTCTCATTGTGTTCAGGTCGTGTGCCTTTTGTTTCTTTGTTTGAGTCCCTCCGCTGTGTTCTGTGGTAGGGTCGATACCCCAGTTGAAAACCCTTCTTTATTTCAAAAAATCGTTTGTGCTCAGAATGCTGTGCCATTCTCTACATTCGTGCGAAGCAAGAGAAGGAAAAGGAAAATTTGGTACATCCGAGTGTGTCCCAAAGGAAAATTTGGGACATTTCCATGCATACATCAGATTTAATATTACAAAGAGTATTTCATATAAGTTAAAAATGTTTACAAAGATAATAGAATGCCCTGCGGGCTTACATCTTTCCAAGTTGTTACTTGGTTACAC